>CAUJRU010000003.1:3701045-4347384 GCA_963277665.1 Viscum album
AGTTGAGGCCAATTAATGCCAATTTAGTCAAATTGAGGCCAATTAATCCAATTGAGTCCAATTAATCCATTCCCCAATTGAGACCATTGAGTCCAATTAGGAAAATTGAGTCCAATTTAGGCTAATTGAGGCCAATTGATTCCAAAAAAGGCCAATTGAGTCCAATTCGGCCAATTGAGGCCAATTTGGCCAAATAATCCCAAGTTAGGCCAATTGAGCCTAATTAAGGTCAATTGAGGCCAAATAAGGCCAATTGGCCTCATATGGCCTCAATTAGCCTAATTTTACTCACATTTCTAATTGGACTAATTACTCTCAATTGGCCGAATTGTCCTCAAATGGCCGAATTGGCTTCAATTGGCCTCAATGGACTAACTGGCCACAATTGGCCTCAATTAGCCTCAATGAACCTTCTCAATTAAAATAATTGGCCAAAATTGGCCAAAATTCTCATAAGTTGGCCTAATTGGCCTAATTTTCCTAATTGGACTAATTGGTCCCAATTCGCCCCAATTCACCTCAATAAGCCTTTGTTGGCCTCAATGTCGGAATTGGCCTCAATGACATAACTGGTTTAATTGGGATCAATTTTTCTAATTTGAGTAAATAGCCTCAATTTTCCTAATTGGAAAAATTAACCTTAATTGGACCAGTTGGCTTCAATTAGATTCAATTGGCCTAATTGGGCTCAGTTGGCCTCAATTATCCTAGTTGTCTTAACTGGACTC
The DNA here is from genome assembly GCA_963277665.1 of Viscum album. Taxonomy (NCBI): domain Eukaryota; kingdom Viridiplantae; phylum Streptophyta; class Magnoliopsida; order Santalales; family Viscaceae; genus Viscum; species Viscum album. The sequence goes on from CAUJRU010000003.1 coordinate 3,701,774, forward strand.
AATTGGCCTCAATTGGTCTCACTTGCCTGAATTGGACTCACATGGTCTTAATTTGACCCTAATGGCCTCAATTGGACTAATTGATCTGAATTGATCTCAATTGGTCAAGTTGTGGGAAATTAAGCCCATTTGGCCAATTTGGGTCATTTTGAGAAATTATGCCACTTAGGCCATAAGGCCAATTGAGGCCACTTAGGCCAATTAGGGCCAATTGAGTCCAATTTATGAAAAATTGAAGGATATTGAGGCCAATTAAGGTCAATAAATCTAATTGGGGAGAATTGAGACTGATTAGTCCAATTAGGCCAATTGAAGCCAATTGAGTCCAACTAGTCCAATTAAGCGAATTGAGGCCAATTATGCTAATGAGTCCAATTATGACAATTTATTCTCTTTGAGGCCAATTGAAGACAATTAGGAACAATTATGGTCAATTGTGGCCAATTGAGTCCAATTGAGCCCAATTAGTCCAATTGAGTCTAATTTGACCAATTGAGACCACTTAGAAAGGTTATGCCAACTAGGCCAATTGAGGTCAATTGAGGCCAATTAGTTCAATTGAGTCTAATGAGTCCAATTGAGGCCAATTAGTCCAACTGAGTCCACTTAGGCCTATTGTTTACAATGGAGGTGAATTGAGTTCAATTGAGTTCAATTGAGGCCAATTGACCCATTGAGGTCAATTAGGGCAATTAGGCCAATTAAGGCCAATTAAGGCCATTTGAGAACAATTAGGCAATTTAGACCAATTATGCCAATTCGGCCAATTGGGAAAATTCAAAAAATTAGTCCAATTAGGAAAATTGAGGCCAAATATGTCCAATTGGGGCCAATTATATCAATTGAGTCTCATTGAAGTCGATTAAGGACAATTCAAGTCAATTGAGGACAATTAGGCCAATTGAGGACAATTGAGGCCACAATTGGGCCCAATTGGACTCAATTTTCCTCAATTGGCCTCAATTTCTTAAATTGGACTTATTGAAATTATTTTATTAATTTTCCTCAATTGGCCTCAATGTCTTAATTGGCCTCAATTAGGTTCAATTGGCCTAATAGGCCTTAATAACTCAATTGGCCTAAATTGTCCCCAACTAGATTAAATTCACCTCAATTCACCTCAATTGGACTAAATTGTCCCCAATTAAGTCCAATTGAGTCCAAATAGTCCAATTGAGTCCAATGGAGGCTAGTTAGACCAATTTACAATCGAGTCCAATTGAGGCTAATTGAGGCTGATTAATCCATTGAGGCCAATTAGGACAATTCGTACAATAGAGGGAAATTGAGGTCAATTGAGGTGAATAATCCAATTGTGGAAAATTGATTCCAATATGGCCAATTTATGCCAATTTGATGAATTGGATAAGTTGGCCTCAATTATAAAAATTTTCCCCAATCAACCTTATTGGCCAAATTAGATTAATTGGCCATAATTTCCCTGATTGGACTCAATTCGGCTCAATTCGGCCAATGGAGGCTAATTTTTTCATTAAGGCCAATTATTTCATTGTGGAAAATAGAGGACAATTTCCCAATTGGCCTAAATTGGTATAATTATCCTCAATTTCCCTCAATGGCCTCAATTCGCCAAATTAGCATCTATTGGCCTCAATTGGTCAAAATTGAGGCCAAATTTCAATTGCCCTATTTGACCTCAATTGGAATAAATTGGCCTAAATTGCACTAAATTTTCCAAATTAGCCTTGATTTCCCCTAACTATCCTCATTTTTCATTATTGATATCAATTTTAAATCTCCCTAAATTGGCAAAAATTGGCCTCAATTGGCATAAATTGGCCTAATTGGGTTAATTTGCATCGATTTGCCTCAGTCTAACTTAATTTTCTGAATTGGCCTCATTGGAATAATTTGCCTCAATTTGCCTCATTTGGCAAAAATTGGCCTCATTTGACCTCAATTAGTCTCAAATTTCCATATTGGATTTAATTGATAGAAATTCGACTAACCGAACTCAAGTGGACAAAAGGACTCATTAGGGTACAATTTGCCTGATTGGCCTCAATTGTCCAAATTGGACTCAATTAGCCTATGTTGGACTAATTGTCCTCAATAGCCTTAATTGGAATCAATGAACAAATTTTCCATGATTGGACTCAATGGTTGAATAGGAATAAATGGCCTAACTGGCCACAATTGGCCTAATATGGCTCAATTGGACACAATTGGAATAATTGGCTCAATTGCCCAAATTGGCCTCAATTGGACTAATAGGGCTCAATTGGCCTTATTTTTCCTCAATTGGCATCAATTCTCCTCAATTATCCTAAATTGGCCTTAATTTATGTAATTGATGCCAATTATGCCAATTTCCAAATGAGGCCAATTGAGCCCAATTGAGACCAATTAGGTCATTGAGGTGAATTGATGAGAATTGATGCCAAATAGGTCAATTATGGCCAATTAGGCCAATTTTTACCAATTGGGTCCAATTGTGCCCAATTGATGTCAATTAGACCAATTGAGGCATGTTGAGGCCAATTTAGTCCATTTTCTAATTGTCGTCAATTGTGCATCGATTGTCTTAATTGTAATCAATTTTCCTCAACTCACCTCAATGGCCAAATTGGAATCAATTAGCAATTTGAATCATTGACTTCAAAATGCATCATTTTCCTAATTGGATAAATTGTCCTAATCAGACTCATTTGGATAATTGATCTCAATTTTCCTTAATTGGCCTCAATTGGCCTAAGCGGCCTCAATAGATGCAATTTTCTCAATTGGCCTAATTTGAGACAATTTCCCTAATTGGAATCTATTTTCTTAATTGACCTCAATTGGATGCAATAGGATTTAATTGACCTAATTGACCTAATTGTCCTCAATTGACATGAATTGGCATAATTATCCTAAATTGGCCTAATTGGCCTAAATTGGACTCAATTTCCCACAATTGGACTCAATTGGCCTCAATTTTTATCATTGGTCGAGATTGGCCTCATTGGCCTTAATTGGACTAAATGTCCTAAATGGCCTCAATCGGACTCAATTGGTCTCAATTCACCGAATTGTCCCAAATTGGGATAATTAGGTCAATTGACCTCAATTTGCCTAATTAGAATCAATTAGCCCCAATTATCCTCAATTGGCCTCAAATATCCTCAATTGGCCAAACCTAATTGGACTAATAAGAATAATTGGCCCAAATTAGAATAATTGGCATCATCATCAATTATCCTTAATTACCTAATTGGCCTGAATTGTGTAATTGGCCTCAATTGGGCTCAAAGGGTCTCAACGGAAAAATTTCCTATAATTTTCCTCAATTGGCATAATTGGCCTCAATGTCATAATTTTCCAAATTGCCCTCAATTGACCTAAATTGGACAAATTTTCATCAATTGGTCTTAATTGTCCAAATTGGCCTCAATTGACCTCAATTTTTATCAGCCTCAATTGGCCTTATTGGCCTTAATTAGACTACATGGGAATTGGCCACAATTTTCCTCAATTAGCCTACTTGGAAATTTGCCTCAGTAGCCTTAATTGGCCTCATCGTCAATTTCCCTCAGCTAGCCTTAATTAACCTTAATTAGACTTAAATAGCATCATTGGCCTCAATTGGCTAGAATTGGGCTCAATTCACCTTAATTAGCCTCAATTGGCCCAAATGGACTCAATTGGCCTCAATTATCCTAATTGGCCAAATTTTCCAAATTGGCCACAATTGGACTCAATTTGACTCAATTTTCCTCAAGGAAAATTGGCCTCAATTTCCTAATTGGACTCAATTTGGATCAATTGGCCTCAATTGACTAATTTTTGAAATTGGCCTCAATTGCCCTTAATTAAGATCAATTGGGAAAATTAACCACAGTGTCCTAATTGGCCTAATTGCACTGAATTAGCCTTAATTGGTCTAATTGGGATCAATTTACCAAAATTTGCCTCAATTTTCCTCAACATCAATTGGACTAAATTTCCTAATTGACCTCAACCTCAATTGGACTCAATTAGCCATTATTGGCCTCAATTGGCCTAATTGGCCTAATTCAACTCAATTGGACTCAATTGGCCTCAATTGGACTAATTGGTCTAATTGGCCTAATGGGTATCAATATGCCTAGTTGAACTAATTGGACTTAATTGGCCTAATTAGCATAATTGGCCACAATTGGACTAATTCACCTTAATTGGCCTCAATGGCACAATTCGTCTCAATTGGACTCAGTTGGAAAAAGTGGCCTCAATTGGTCTCATGTGGCCTAAATTTGCCCAACTAACCCCCATTGACCCAACTAGACTCAATTCACACTAATTGGCCTCAATTGGCCTAATCATCCTAATTGGCCAAATTGGAAAAATTGGCCTTAATTGCCAAATTGGCCTCAATTGGCCTAACTGGACTAACTAGAAAAAATTGGCCTTATGTGGCCATAATTCTCCTCAATTGACCACAACTTGGCTCAATTGTACTCATTGTCCCTAATTGGCCTAAATTTTCCTAATTTTCCTCTATTTTATCAATTGGCTTCAATTCGACTCAATTTGCATCGGCTTGCATTAATTGGCCTCAATTGGACGAAATTTTCCTCTGTTGTCATCATTAGCCTCAATAGGCCTAATTGGATTCATCAAGCCTAAATTTGACCAATTGAGGATAATTCATGCAATTGAGTCCAATTTTGGCCAATTAGGCCAACTGAGGCCAATCGAGGAAAGTATAGCCAATTAGGACATTGAAACCAATTAAGAAAATTATTCTATTGAGGCCAATGGCTGAAATTTAAGGAGAATTTCTAATTAAGGCCAATTATGCTAATTAGGCCAATTAAGACCAATTATCCAATTGAGTCCAATTAGGCCAATCGAGGAAAAATATGTTGATTTTGCCCAATCGAGGCCAATTGATGCTAATTGAACCTCATTGATACTGATTGAGGCCATTTGTGTCCAATTGCGGCCAATTGAAGCCAATTAAGGCCAATTGAGGCCAATGAAGGCCAATTTAGGCCTATTGAGGTTGATTGAGGCAAATGGAGGCCAATTATGTATAATCGGTCCAATTTAGGGAAATTGAGACCAATTATGCCAATTAGGAGAATTTAGGCCAATTGTGGACAATTGAATACACTTTAGGAAAACTAGGGATAATTGAGGCCAATCAGGGACAATTAGGCCAATTAAGATAATCGAGGTAAATTGAGGCCTATTGAGCCAACTAGGTCGATTTGTCCAATTGAGGACAACTGAGACCAATGAGGCCAGTTAATCCAATTCAGGCCAATTTCTAATTAAGGCCAATTGACACCAAATGAAGCCAATTATGTCCAACTGAAGCCAATATTGTAATGTTGAGGCCAACTGAGGCCAATTATTCTAATTCATTCCCTTGATGCCAAATGAGACAAATCTGGCTAATTTGGACAATTGAGTCCATTGATTCCAACTAGGGAAATTAGGCAGATTGAGGCCAATTGTGCCCAATTGCGGCTATGTGAGGCCAATTGACGTCAATTGAGTCCAATTGTGGACAATTGTGTATAATTATGTACAATTGAGTCCAGTTGGGGCCAATTGAGACCAATTGAGGTGAAATAAGGCCAATTGAGTTAAATTCAGCCAATTGAGGCCAATTTGGCCAATTAAGGCCAAATAGGACACAATTGGCCTCAATGACTCAATTCGCCTCAATTGTTCTAATTGGCCTTAATTCACCTTAATTGGCCTCGATTGGCAAAATTGGCCTTAATTAGCCTAATTGCACTCAATTTGACTAATTGTCTTCAATTGGCCGCAATTAGCATAATTGGCCACAATTGGCCTCAATGGGCCACAATCAACCCTAATGGGCATAATTGGCCTAATTGGACTTAATTGGAATCAATTGGCCACAATTAGATGTAATTGGAAAAATTGGCCATAATTGGCCTCAATTGGCCAAATTGGCCTCAATTGGCTTCATTAGTGTAATTGGATTAATTTGAATAATTTTCATCAATTGGACCCAATTGGACTAATTATCCTCAATAGGCCTAATTAGCCTAATAATTGGCATCAATTGGCATCAATTGGCCTCAATTGGCCTCAATTGGCCTCAATTGGTTGTAATTTGTCTCAATTGGCCCTAACTCTCCTTAGTTGGACTAATTACCCTCAATTGGCCTTAATTGGCCCAATTGGCGTCAATTGTCCTAATTAGACTTAATTGGATCAATGGAATCAATTAGCCTTGATGACCTCAACTTAACTCAATTTTCCTCAATTGTCCTCAATTGGCCTAATTGACCTAAATTGACCTAAATTGACCATAATGGACTTAGTGGAGTAATTGGCCTCAATTGGCCTCAACTTGCCTCTATTTTCCTAATAAGCCTCTATTGTCCAATTGAGGCCAATTAGTCCAATTCATCCAATTAGGCTGATTGAGACCAATTAGTGTAATTAGGTTGATTGAGGCGAATTAGGCCTATTAAGGTCGATTGAGTCGAATTAGTTCATTGAGGCCAATTTGGTCAGTTGAGTCCAATACAAGGCATTGAGTGAAATTTTTTCAATTATGAAAATTGAGTCCAACTAGACCAATTGAGGCCAATTGAGGTGAATTGATGTCAATTAGAACCAATTAAATCCAATTGATGTCAATTGTGTCCAATTGAGGAATATTGACACAAATTGAGTCCAATTAGGCCTAATTGGCCACAATTGGCCTCAAATGGCCTAATTGGTCTGAATTTCCTTCATTTGACCTCAATAGGCCTAATTGCCCTAATTAACCTCAATTGTCCTCAATTTAGGATAATTAGCCTCAATTGGCCTCAATTATTGTTAATTGAAATAAATTGGCCTCAATTAGACTGAATTGGCCTAATTTGCCTCAATTGACCTAATTAGCCTTATTGGCCTTAATGGACTAATTGGGCTCAATCGACCTCAATTAGATTAATTGGCCTTAATCGGCCTAATTGAACTAATTCTACCCAATTAGTCTAATTTCCCTAATTGGAATAATTGGAATTAATAGTCCAATTGAGGCCAATTAGGCCAATTAAAGCAAGTTGAGGCCAATTGAGGGAAATTGAGGCTAATTGATTCCAATTGAGGTCAATTGAGGCTAGTTGAGGCCAATTAAAACAATTGAGGCTGATTAAGGCCAATTAGGCCAATTGAGACCATTTGAGAATAGTTGAGGAAAGGTATAAATGAGGTCAATTGAGGCACATTGTGCCAATTTAGGCATGGTCAAACTAGTCCATTGAGGCCAATTAGTCCATTGAATCCAATTGAGGCCAATTGAGTCCTGTTTGTCCAATTGAGGCCAAATGAGGACAATTAGGATAATTGAGGATAATTGATGCCAATTGTAGGCAATTTAGAATAACTAATTAGGCCAATTGAGGATAATTGAGGCAAAATGAGGCCAATTTGGCCAATTGAGGCCAATTAGCTCAATTGGGGCCAATTAAGCCAATTGAGGCCAATTAGACCTATTGAGTCCAATTGAGGCTATTGAGTTCATTGGGTCCAATTTGTCGAATTGAGGCCTATTAGACCAATTATGCTAATTGAGTCCAATTGAGGATAATTGCGGTCTATTTGGCCAACTATTCCAATAAAGGAGAATTAGGCCAATTATGTCCAGTTAGACCAATTGAGTCCATTTTTCCAGTTATGCCAATTAAAGTCAATTGAGGCCTTTTAAACCAATTATTCTAGTTTCTAATCAATTCCAGTTGAGTCTAATTAGCCATATTATCCCAATTAGGCCAATTGAGCCTAATTAGGCCAATCGAGGCCAATTGAGTCCAATTGAAGTCAATTGAGGCATATTAGGAAAATTTGGTCAATTAAGGAAATTATGACTATTGAGGCTAATCAAGGCCAATTGAGGCCAATTGAGGCCAACTAAGGCTAATTATTCCAGTTAGGCCAATTGAGCCCAATTATTAAAATTATGATAATTAGGCCTATGGATGCCATGTTATTTGAGTTAGGGAAATTCAGCCAACTATGGCCAACTGAGGCAAGCTAGGGAAATTATGCCAACTTATCCAATTAATTCCAATTAGGAAAAATGTGAAAAATTAGGCAAACTAGTACAATTGAGGAGAATTAGGCCAATTGAGGCCAATTAGGGCCAATTATGCCAATTGAGGCCAATTAATCCATTAAGTCCACTTGAGATAATTGGGACCAATTGAGGGTAGTTAGGAAAATTATTTCAAATCGGTAAATTAAGAAAATTAGGCTAATTGAGGCCAATTGAGTCCAATTGAGGCCAATTGAGTACCATTGAGGTGAATTGAGGCCAATTGAGGCCAATTTCAACCAATTGAGGTGAATTGATTCCAGTTGAGGAAAATTGATGTCGAAGAAAATTGAGGCTAGTGAGGATAATTTTCAAGTAGTCCAATTTACAAGTAGGACAATTATGGCCAATTAAGGCCAATTAGGATAATTGATGCCAATTAATCCAATTGATTCCAATTAAGGCCAATTAGGACAAATAGGCCATTGAGACCAACTGAGCATAATTGAGTCCAATTATGGCCAATTCCAGGAAATTGGTCCATTGAGGCCAATTTATACAAATTGATCACAATTAAGAAATTGAGACCAGTTAAGGCTGAGGCCAATTAGTGCAATTCAGGCCAATTAGGTCTATTAGGAAAATTATCTTCGTCCAATTGAGGCCGATTTAGGCTAATTTAGGAAAATTGAGGCCAATTACACCAATTAAGTCCTTGAGTCCGACTAGAAAAATTGAGGCCAATTGACCTAATTTTCCCAAATAAGGCTAATTTAGCGAATTGGAAACAATAGAGTTTCATTGAGAACAATTAGGCCAATTAGGATAATTGAGACCAATTGAGACCAAATGAGACCAATTGAGGCTAATTTATTCATTGATACCATTGAGGCCAATCGCGGCCAATGAAAAAAATTGAGGAAAATTGAGACCAATTGGCCTCAATTATAAATTTTTAATTGGTTTTATTGGCTTCAATTGGACTAGTATGCCTCAATTGGCCACACTTGGTCACATTGAGACCAATTGTGTCCAATTAGTCCAATTTGTACTAATTAGTCCAATTGAGGATAATTAATCCAATTGAGGCCAATTAGTCCAATTGAGGTCAATTAGTCCAATTGAGGCCAAGTTGGCCAATTTCAATTGCCAATTGAAAATTATGCCAATTGAGGCCAATTGAGTCCAATTGAGCCTATTAATTCCAATTAGGAAAATTGAGTCCAATTGCATCCAAATTGGTCAATTGATTCCAATTGGACCAATTGGGCTCAATCAGCCCTAATTGGTTTCAATTTCTCAATTGGGCCTAACTAACCCAATTGGCCCCAATCATCCTCAATTTGCCTCAATTGCTCTCAATTGGCCTAATTGGCCTAATTTGACTCAATTAACCTCAATTGGCCCCAAATGGCCTCAATTAACCTCAGGTGACCTCAATTGGCATAATTGGCCTCAATTGGCCTCAATTGGCATCAATTGGCCTAGTTGGCCTAATTTTCCTAATTGGCATAGTTGACCTAAATTACCTAATTGTTCTAATTAGCTTAAATTGGACTCAATTTACCTTAATTTGCTTCAAATTGGCTAAATTGGCCTCAATGGATGAATTAGCATAATTGACCTAATTGGCCATAATTGGCCCTGATTGCCCTCAATTGGCTTAAATTGACCTCATTTGGACCTTGCCTCATTTGTTGCAAATTAGACCAATTGTGTCCCATTTTTTCTTGTTGATTCCAATTATGTCAATTAGGCCCATTAGGCGAATTGAGGCCAATTAGGCCAATTGAGGCCAATTAGTCCAATTAGACCAATTAGGCCAATTCGACCAATTTAGGGCAGTTCAAACAATCAGGACAATTGAATCCAAGTCAATTGAGGCTAATTGAGTCCAATTACACAAATTGAGGCCAATTGGCCTAATTGGACCAAATTTCTATTAATTCGTCTTCATTGGCCTTGATTTTCCTTAATTGGGGAAATTATGCCAATTAAGGCCAAAGAGGACAATTAGGCCAATTAAGGCCAATTAGGCTAATTAAGGCCAATTAAACCAATTAATTCCTATTATGTTAATTTAGGCCAATTCTAAAAATTGAGGTAAATGGAGGCCAATCGAGGCCAATTGGGGCCAATTTGGCCCATTGAGGCCTATTAGACCAATTGAGGCCTATTTGGCATATTGAGGACAATTCGTCCAATTGCGACCAATTGAGGCAATGAAGGAACATTAAGCCAATTAGGCCTACTGAGCCTAGTTGAGGCTAGTTAGGCCAATAGAGGCAAATAATCACAATTCATACATTGATTCCAATTAGGCAATTGTGGTGAATTGAGGTCAATTAGGCCAATTAGGCTAATAGAGTAAAATTAGGAGGCCAATTGTTTCCAATTAGGAAAATTATGGCCAATTTGGAAATTTGAGGCCAATCGATTCCAATAAAGTCCAATTAGGACAATTGAGTCTAGTTGAGGCCCATTCGGACAATTGATGCCCATTCGGGCAATTGAGTCCAATTGAGGTCAATTGGTCCAATTAGACCAATTAGGTGAATTTAGGCAAATGGAGGACTTTTGATCCCAATTTTGGCCAATTATTCTAATTGAGGGTAATTGAGTCTAATTGTAAGGGAATTAAGGCTAATTGAGGAAACAGAGGCCAACTAAGGTTGTTGAGGCCAATTTAGGACAATTAGGAAAATTGAGGCCAATTTGGCCATTTAGGGTTATTGATGTTAATTAGGCCAATTAGGGAAACTAGTCCAATTAATAAACTAAATGTAAATTGAGGATAATTGAGGCTAATTAGTCCAATCAAGGCCAATTGAGACAAATTGGTCCAATTATCCCAATTAAGGCCAATTAGTACTGTTTGTCCAATTTAGGCCAATTGGGACCAACTTAGCCCAATTTAGGCCAATTTAGTCAAATTAATCCAATTATCATAGTTGAGTGAATTGAAGAAATTTGGGGTAGTTCGGCTGATTTCTCCAATTAGGCCAATTATACCAATTGAGGCTAATTTGACCAATTAGGCCAATTAGGTCAATTGAGATTCATTAGGCCAATTGAGGCCAATTTGTCCAATGAGTCTAACTAAGGCCAATTGAAGCCAATTAGGCCAATGAGGCTAACTGAGTCCAATGATTCCAATTGGAACAATTAGGCCACTTTCAGCCAATTTGACTCAATTGGCCTCAATTGACCCAAATTGGTTAAATTAGCCTCAATTTTCCTCAATTTGCCTCGATTAACATCCATTGGCATCAATTGGCCTCAATTGGGCTAATTGGCCTCAATTGGACAATTTGGACTCAATTGGCTGGAATTTCCCTATTTGGCCTCATTTAGCCTAAATTACTCAATTGGCCTAATTGGGCTAATTGGCCTCAAATGGCCTAATTAGACTTAATTGGTCTCAATTGTCCTATTTGGCCCAATTGTAATCAATTGGCCTCAAATGTCCTAACTGGCTGCAATTGGCTTCAATTGTTCTCAACTACTCATGATAATTAAACTAATCATTCCAATTATTCAAATTAAGGCCGATTAGGGCCAATTATGGCCAATTTTTCAAATAAGGCCTCAATTGTGCTCAATGGGCCTAAATTTACCTAATTGGTCTGAATTGGCCCAATAGACCTCAATGGACTAACTGGCCATAATTGGCCTAAGTTTGCTCACATTTCCCCAACTGGCTTAATTATCCTAGTTTTCCAAAATATCCTTAATGAACTAAATTACCATAATTGGCCTCAATTGACCTCAATTGGCCTAATATTCCTCAATTTTTCTCAATTTCCCTCAATTAGCCAAACTGGCCTAATTGACCAATAGGTCAGAATTGGCCAAATTGGACTCAGTTGGTCTCATTTGTCAAAATTTTCATTAATTTTACTCAATTGGACTCAATTAGACCCACTGGCCTAAATTGGCCTCAATTGGGCTAACTGGCCTAATTGGCCTAATAGGATGGAATTGGTCAAATTGGCCTCAGTTGCCCTCAATTTTCCTCAATTGGCCTAATTTTACCAATTGTTCTTAATTAACCTCTATTGGCCTAATTAGACTCATTAGAATAAATGGATTTAGTAGGACTCAATTAGCCTAATTGGCCTAATTGGCCCTAAGTGGCCATAATTGGCCTAATTGGCCTAATTGGCATCGAATTTCCCATTTGGCCTCATTTGACCAAATTTTCCTCAATTGGCCTAATTGACCACACTTTTATTAAATGGCCTCAATTAACCTCAATTATCCTATTTGAGGCCAATTAGTCCAATTCAGCTAAAATATGCCCATGGAGGCCAATTATGTCAAATAGTTCAATTAGGCCAAATTTTACCAATTAAGAAAAATTAAGGCTAACTGACGCCAACTATACCAATTCAGTCCAATTAGGTCAATTCCAAATTATACCCATTTATGCCACCTGAGGTGAATTATTACAATTAGGACAATTGGAGAAAATTGAGTCCAATATGGCCAATTAGGCCAATTCAGAAAATTGAGGTAAATTGAGGCCAATTGAGGCTAATTGAGTTTAATTTGGCCAATTGAGGCCAATTAGGCCAATTAGGCCAATTAGTCCATTGAGGAAAATTAGGCCATTCAGACCATTTGAGGCCAATTGAGGCCAATTAGGCAAAGTGAGGCCAATTTCGACCAATTGAGGACAACTAAGGAAAATTGAGGCCAATTATGCCAATTAGTCCAATTATGCCAATTTGTCTTTTGAGGCCAATTGAAGCCAATTAGGCCAATTAGTCCAATTAAGCCCTTATGCCAATTGGAGAATATTCAGAAAATTGAGGTCAATTGAGTACAATTGAGACCAGTTAGGAAAATTGAGGTCAATTTAGGCCAAATGAGACAATTTATTCCTATTGAGGACAATTGAGGTGAATTAGGCGAATTCTGCCAATAGAGACCAATTGAGGCCAATAAATGCCAATTTGGACAATTGAGGCCAATTAGGCTAATAATGCTAATTGAGACCAACTAGGTCCATTTGATTTGAATTCGTCCAATTGAGTTCAATTTAGGCCAATTGATCCCTATTGAGGCCAATTATTTCCAGTAGACATAAATTTACGCCAATTCACCCAATTGAGATCAATTAGGAAAATTGAGGCCAATTAGGAAAACTGAATCCAATTAGGGTCAGTGAGGTGAATTAAGGCCAATTACGGTCAAATTAGGTCAAATTAGTCCCAATTGGGAAAGTTAGGAAAGTTGTGGCAAATTATGCCAGTTAGGCAATTGCACCCAATTCAGGTCAATTGAGACCAATAAGGCTAATTCATGCCAATTTTGGCCAATTAGAATAATTATGACAATTAAAGCATAATTGGCCTCAATTGTACTTATTATCCTAATTGGCATAATTGGCCTCAATTGGCCTTCATTTGCTGAATTGGCCTCAATTGGAAGAATTTATCTATTTGTCCTAATAGGCCTCAATTGAATCAATATGACCCAATTGGCTTAATTGGACTCAATTGGAATCAATTGGACTCATTTGGCCTTAATGACTCCCTCATTGGCCTAATTAGGCCTCAATTGACCACAATTGGCCTCATTGGTCTAATTGGCTTCAATTGGCCTCAATTGACCAAATGGGCCTCAATAATCTTCAATTAGGCCAACTGGCCTCAATTGTGAATCCAATTGAACTAATGGGAATAATTGGCCTCAATTAATTTATTTTCCTAAAGTCACCTAAATTGCCTCAATTCAACTCAAGTGGCCACAATTTCCCTCAAGTGGCCACAATTTTCCTCAATTGGCCTAATTGGCCCCAGTTGGCTTAATTGGCCCTAATGGCCTCAGTTGGCCTAATTGGCCTCATTGCCTCAATTGGACTAATTAGACTCAATTGGACTCAAGTGGCCTTATTCTCCTCAATTGGCTTAATTGGACCCAATGGCCGCAATTGGACTCAATGAATTAATAGGCCTTAATTTTCTCAATTTTCCTATTTTTCCTCAGTTAGAATATTTGGACCCAATTGGACTCTTTGACCTAAATTTCTGTCAATGGCCTAATTTTCCTAATTGGCCTCAATTGGCTTCAATTGGCCAAATTGCTTAAGTGGCCTCAATTATACCAAATTGGCCTCATTGGCCTCAAATTTCCTAATTGACCTAATTGAAAAAATTGGATTAAATTGGCCTCAATTGGCATTATTTGACTCTATTGACCTTAATTAGACTCAATTTTCCTTGATTATCATTAATTGGCCTAATTGGCCACAATTGGCCTCGATTGACCTAATTGGCCTCAATTGGCTGAATTGGTCTCAATGTCCAATTGAGGTGAATTGTGGATAATTGAGGTCAATTGAAGCCAATTGAGGGAAATTAGTCAAATTAAGTTCAATGGAGGACAATTAGGCCAATTAGGCCAATTGAGTCCTAATAGGCTAATTAAGACAATTAGTTTAATTAGTCCAACTAGGCTAATTCAGTCATTTGATGCCAATTCTAGTCAATTATGCCAATTCAAGTCAATTATGCCAATTCAAGTCAATTATGCCAATTGAAGCCAATTAGCCCAATTTTTTACAATAAGTAAATTGGAAAATTTGGAAAATTTGGCCAATCTAGGCATGTTGAGACAAATTGATGCCAATTAGTCCATTGTATCCAATTCAGACCAATTACGCCAATTGAGTTCAATTGAGTCCAATTTAGGTCAATTGAGGAAAATTGGGGATAATGATGAAAATTGATGACAATTGAGCCAATTGTGGTAAATTAAGGCTAAATGAGTCAAATTGAGGTCAATTGAGGACAATTTGGCCAATTGAGGCCAATAGAGGAATGTTATTCCAATTAGTCCATTTAATGCCAATTGGGGAAAATTGAGGCAAACTGAGGCCAATTAGGCCAATTGAGGCCAATGAGGCCAATTGTGGCCAGTTTGTCCAATGAAGCTAGTTATTTCAATGAGTCTAATGAGGCCAATGAGGCCATTGAAGCTTGGGGCCAAATGAGGCCATTTAGGCTAGTTGAGGTGAATTGAGGTCGATTGAGGACAATTAGGCCAATGAATCCAATAAGGCCAATTGAGGTCAATTGAGGCCAATTGAGGTCAACTGGTGCAATTAAAGAAAATTAGGCTTATTGAGGCCAATTAAACCAATTAGGCCATTTAGAAAAAGTATGCCACTTCATCCACATGACACCAATTGAGGCCAATTGGGGCCTTTTGAGGCCAATTTGACCCGTTATGCCAATTGAGACCAATTTAGACCAATCAATCTGATAGACGCTAATTAGCCCAAAAAGGGCCAACTAAGCCAATTATTCCAATTGAGGGCAGTTGTGGCTAATTGAGGCCAATTAGTCTAGTTGAGAATAATTAGACCAATTGAATCCAATTGAGTCCAATTGATGTGAATTATGCCAATTGAGTCCAATTGGGGGAAATTGAGGCCAATTAAAGCCAGTTGAGAATTTAGGCCAATTAGGCCAATTGAGGCAAATAAGGCCAATTGAGGCTGATTGAGGCGAATTGAGGCCAATTAGTCCAATTGATTCCAATCGAGGCCAATTAAGAAATTAGGCCAATGAGGAAAATTAGATCAATTGAGGCCGAATGATGCCAATAGAGGACAATTAGACCAATTAGTCCAATTGAGGCGAATTTGGGAGAATATAGGTCAATTAGGCCAATTAGTCCACTGAGGCTATTGAGGTCAATTTCCTAACTGCTCAAAATTAGCCTCAATTGGAAATTGGCCTCAATTGGCCTAACTAGTTTCAATTGGCCTAAATGGCCTCATTTAGCCGAAATTGGTCTCAATTGGCCTAACTGGCCTCAATTGGCATAAGTGGCCTCAGTGGCTTAATTGGAAAAATTGGCCAAATTGGCCTCATTAGCCCCATTTAGCCTCAATGGATCAATTGAATGAATTGGCTTCATTGGCCTAATTGGTATAAGTGGATTAGTTTGCTTAAATTGGCCACAATTGGCCTCAATTGGACTCAAGTATCCTCAATTGGACTCAATTGCCATAAATTGGTCTCAATTGGCCTAAATTGTACTAATTGACCTAATTGATCTCAATTGGCCTCAACATGCCTCAATTTCCCTCAATTATCCATAATTTTCCTAATTTTCCTAATCAAAATCAATTTTCTTTAATTGGCCCAATTTGCCTTAGTTGGCATCAATTGGCCTACTTCGGCTAATTGGCCTTAATTGGACTCAATTGTCCTCAATTGGATGAATGTGACTCAATTGGCCAAATTGGCCTCAATTGGCCTCAATTGGCCTAAATTGAAATCAATTAGCCTAATTACCCACAATTGGCCTAATTGGCCTCAATTAGCCAATATTTCCTTAATTGGACCAAATTGGATTCAATTGGACCAAATTGGATTCAATTGGACTTAGTTGGGGGCGACCTCAATTGGCCTCAATTGGCATAATTGTCGTCAATTGGCCTCAATTGACTCAATTGGACTCGATTGGCCTAATTGGCCTCAATTGGCATCAATGGAATCTATTGGGCTCAGTTTTCCTAAATTGTCCTCAATTGGATTTAATGGAATCAATTGGAATCAATTGTCCTAAATGACTTCAATTGGCCTCAATGGGCCAAATTGGCCAAATTGGCTTGAATTGGCTAGTTGGTGTCAAATGTCCTTAATGGAATCAATTGGATTCAATTGCCCTAATTGGTCTCAATTGGTTTAAATGGACTCAATTGGCCTCACATATCCAAAAATGGCCTCAATGGACTCAATTGGCCATAATTGGCCGAATTGGCTTAATTGGCCTAAAAGTCCAATTAAGGCCAATTGGGAAAAACTGAGACAAATTGATTCTAGTTAGTCCTTTTAGGCCAACTAAGGATGATTAATGCTAATTGAGGACCATTGTGTCTAATTGAGTCCAATTTAGGCAAATAATGGAAATTGATGTCAATTATGGCCAATTGAGGTTAATTGGGGCCAATTGGGCCAATTTAGGCCAATTCAGTCCAACTAGGCCAATTTCGCCAATTTTGTCAACTCACATAAATTGGCCCAATTGGACTCACATGGCCTCAATTAGACTCAATTGGACTAATTGGCCTCAGTTGGCCTCAATTGGTCTAATTTAATAAATTGACCTCAATCGACATTAATTGGCCTAATTGGCCTTAGTTAGCCTCAATTTACCTAATTGGCCTAATTAGCCTGAATTGGCTTAATCATCCTCAATTGGCCATAATTGAGCCCAATTGCCCCTAACTGGCCACAACTGGCCTTAATTGGACTCAATTGGATTAAATTTCCCTTAATTGGCCTAAATTGAGACCAATTGATCTCAATTAGCCTTTGTGGTCTAATAGGACTCAATTGACCTCTATTGGCCTCAATGATTCTATTGGACGCAATTGAAATCAATTGTCCTCAATTGGACTCAATTCGACTAATTGGCCTAATTGGACTCAATTAGCCTGATAGCCTCAATTGGCCTCAATTTTCTCAATAACGGCCAATTAGTCCAATTGAGGATGAGGCCAATTAAGGCCAATTAGGCAAATTGAGGCCAATAAAGGGAACTAGACCAATGGAGTCCAATGGATACAAATTGAGGCTAATT
This sequence comes from Viscum album, assembly GCA_963277665.1. NCBI lineage: Eukaryota > Viridiplantae > Streptophyta > Magnoliopsida > Santalales > Viscaceae > Viscum > Viscum album. The sequence goes on from CAUJRU010000003.1 coordinate 3,719,370, forward strand.
AGGCAAATTGAGGAAACTAGGAAAATGAAGGCCAACTGAGTCCAATGAGGCAAATTAGTCCAATTAGGTTAATTGAGGCAAATTGAGGCCTATAGAGGTCAATTAGGCCAACTAGACCAATTAGTCTAATTAGGCCAATGATTCCAATTGCCAATTGAGTCGAGTTGGCCTTAATTTGGAAACATTTCCTCAATTTGACACAATTTTCCTCAATTTTCCTAATTTGATATTAGCCTAACTGGCCTCGATTGGCATAAATTTCCTAATTGGATCGATTTTCCTCAATTGTACTCAATGGTCTCATTAGCCTAATTTCCATCAATTGGAAATTGGGCTATTTGTCACTGATTGGACTTAATTGGATCAATTGGTGTTAATTACCTCAATTGATGCCAATTAGCCCAATTGAAGTCAATCAAGGCCTACTAGGCCAATTACCAATTGTTTCCAATTATGGAACATTAGTCCATTAAGGATAGTTATCCCAATTGATGCAAATTGATACAATTAGACAATTGAGACCAATTGAGGCCAATAAAATTCAATTGATACCATTTAGGCCAATTTCCAATTAGGCCAATTGAGGCAGTTAGACCAATTAGGCCAATTGAATCCAATTGAGGCAACAGTGCCAATGGAGGCCAATTAAGGCCAATTAAGAAAATTGAGGCAAATAGGACAATTAAGGGCGAATTTTCCTCAATTGGACTTAATTGACCTAATTTAACTAATTGGACTGATTATCTTAATTAGCCTCAATTGGCCTCAATTATCCTAGTTGCATCAATTTTCAAAATTGGATTCAATTGGCCTCTATCGGCCACGATTGGACTATTTTCCTCAATTGGCCTCAATTTTCAAAATTGGCCTCAATTGGAGTCATCCTCAATTAGAAAAATTGGCCCAAATTGATCCAATTGAGGCCAATAGAGGCTTTTAGGCCAATAGAGACCAATGAGGCCAATTAGGCTAATTGAGGCCAATGAGGCCAATGAGGCCAATTGTTGACAATTGAGTCTATTGAGTCCGATTGAGGATAATTATTCCATTAAGTAAAATTGACACCAATTGAGGCTAATTGTGAAAAATTAGGAAAATTCGGCCAAATGAGGCCAATTAGGCCATTTTGGTGAATCGAGGCCAATTGAGGCCAATTGAGCAAGTCTGGCCTATTAGGCCAATTTGTAAAATAAGGCAAATTATGCCAACTAGGCCATTGATAAATTTTTTCCATTGACGCACATTAAGGCCAATTAAATCCAATTGAGTCCAATTGAGACCAATTAGGCTAATTAAGCTAATTATGAGGCCTAATAGGCCAATTGAGGCCAATTGAGGTCAATTGAGGTCTAATAGGCAAATTGAGGCAAATTGAGTCTAATTAAGTCTAATTGAGGCCAGTTATAATAATTAATCAATTAAGGCCAATTAGGGTCAATTGAATCCAATTAGGCAAATTAGGCCAATTATACCAATTATACTAATTCTATCAATATGGCCAATTATGCCAATTAGGCCAATTGAGTACAATTAGGACAATTGAGTACAATTGAGGTCAATTGATGTTAATTAGTCCAATTAAGGCCAATCTAGGTCGATTGAGGCCAATTAAGGCCAATTAGGCCAATTGAGAAAGTTGAGGTCGATTGAGAATAATTTAGGCCAATTATATAATTCGTCCAATTGATCCTAATTACGATAATTGAGGAAATTCAACCAATTTGGTCAATTAGTCCAAGTGAGGATGATTAGGACAATTCAGCCAATTGAGGCCAGTTATGCCAATTGAGTCCAATTAGGTCAGTTAGGCAAATTGAGGCCAATTAGGCCAATTAGGTCAATTAGGCTTAAATTTTCCTAATTGGTCTAATTGGCCTCAATTGGACAAAGTGGCCTAAGTGGCCTCAATTTTCCTAATTGGCCAAAATTGGCCTCAAAAGGACTCAATTCGCCTTAATTGGGCTCAATTGGCATCAAAAGGCCTCAGTTCGCCTCAATTGTCCTCAATTGGCCTAATTGGGATTAATTGTCTTTAAAGGGCCAAATTTTCGTAATTGGCATCAATTTTCATCAATTAGCCTAATTGACCTCGATTGGACTCAATTTCCCTTAATTGGCCTAATTGGCCTTAATTGGAAGAATTTTCCTTAATTGGCCTCAATTGCCCTAGTTGAGGACAATTATTCCAATTAGGCCAATTTGACCAATAGTGTCCAATTAAGGCCAATTGAGACAAGTTGAGACCAATTAGTAAAATAAATATAGTTAGTCCAATTGAGGCCAATCTGGCCAATTAGTCAAATTTTTCTAATTGAGGCCAACTAATGCAAATTATGCAAATTGAGGCCAATTAGACAGTTTAGTCCAATTCGTCCAATTGAGGCCAATTATTATAATTGAGTCCAAATGAGGACAATTATATCAATTGAGGCCAATTAGGAGAATTATGGAAATTATGCCAATTGATGTTAGTTGGGAAAATTGAGGATGGGGCCAAATGGGGTCAATTTAGGTTTGTTCCAAATGAGTCCAGTTGAGCCCAATTATGAAAATTGAGGTCAATTGATGCTGACTGAGAATGAAGCCAAATAATCTCAATTGGGCCAATCAGGCCAATTTCATCTAATTAAGTCTAATTAAGGCCAATTCGGCCAATTGATGCTAGTTAGGTCATATTGAGGCCATGTGAGGCCAATTAGGCCAATTGAGGCAAATTTAGGAAAATTAAGGTAAACTAGTCCATTGTTGGCAATTTAGGCCAATTGAGGCTAATTAAGGCCAATTGAGGACAATTAGGCCATCTGAAGACAAATTAGACAAACTAGACTAATTTAGCCGACAAAGGGCAATTGAGATCAATTTTATCCAATTAGGCCAATTAGGGAAAAAATTTCAATTATGCCAATTATACTAATTATTCCATTTAGTCCAATTGTGCTAATTGGGGGAAATTTAGGCCTATTAGGCCCATTAAGAATTGAGGAAAATAAGGCCAATTGTGAATTGAGGTCAATTAGACAAATTGAGGCTAATTAGGAAAATTAGGACAATTGTGAATTGAGGTCAATTAGAGTCCAATTGGGCCAATTAGGCTTATTAGGCCCATTAAGAATTGAGGAAAATACGGCCAATTGTGAATTGAGGTCAATTAGGCAATTTGAGGCTAATTAGACAAATTGAGGCTAATTAGTAAAATTAGGAAAATTGAGGAAAATTGAGGCCAATTGAGGCTGCTTGAGACCAATTAGGACTTTTCAGACCAATTAGGCCATTGATTCCAAATGAGGCCAATTGAAGCATATTATTCCAATTGAGTCCAATTATGACAATTGATTTTGATTTAGGCCAATTGAGGCCAATTAGACTAATTCAGGACAATTTAATTCTATTAGGCTAATTATAGCTAATTAACACCAATTTTGTCCAATTGAGGATAATTATACCAATTATGAAAATTATGAAAATTGAGACCAATTGAGATCATTGAAGCCAAGTGAGTCCATTGAGGCCAATTACACAAATTGAGGACAATTTATGCCAATTTGGCCAATTTAGGTCAATTAAGGCCATTGATGCCAATTGAGGCCAGTTGAGGGAAATTAGGCTAATTAGTCTAATGAGGCTAATTGAGGCCAAAGAGGGAAGTTAGTCCTCTTAGGCCAATTAAAGCCAATTAGTCCAATTGAGGCCAATTAGGAAAATTGATGCCAATTAAGGCTTAGGTCAAATGAGGTAAAATGAGGCCAATTGAGCCCAATTATTTGAATTGAGATTAATCAAAACCAATTGAGGCCAATTAGGCCAATTATTCCATTGAGGCTAATTGTGACCAATTAAGCCATTGAGGCCAATTTCGGCCAATTAGGCCGTTCACATCCAATTGAGGCTAATTGACCAAATGGGCCTCAATTTACCTAATTCGCCAAAATTGGAATCAATTGGCCACAATGGTCTAAGTGGAAAAATTAGTATCATTAAATTTAAATTCCTAATTGGTATCAATAACCATGTTTTCCTAATTAATGTCAATTGGTGTCAATTGACCTCAATGGACTAATTAGCCTCAAATGTCTTGAATTGGCCAACATTGGCTTAAATTTTCCTACTTGGTATAATTGGATTAATTGGATTAATATTCTTAATTGGAATCAATGGACTAATTGGCCTCAATTTTCCTAATTGCCTCAATTGGTCAAATTGTCTTAAGGGGCCAAAATTTGCCTAATTGGGCTAACTGGCCTCAATTTACCTCAATTGCCCTCAATTGTCCTAATTCTCCAGAATTGGCTGTTGTTGGCCTCAATTGAACTCAATTTTCCCCAATTTGACTAATTGGCCTCAATTGGCCTAATTAGCCACAATTGGCCTCAAATGACGTCAATTTTCCTCATTGAACCAAATTGGCCTCAATTGGCATCAATTGGTCTCAATTTGCCTCAATTGGCCTCAATTTTCTTCAATTGGCCGAATTAGCCTCAATTATCCTCAATTGTCCTAATTGGCCTAATTGGACTCAATTTTAATCAAGGCCTCAATGCCCGAATTGGCCTCAGTTGGCCTCAATTGGCCCCAATTGGCCTAATTGGACTCAATCGACTTAGTTCGCCTAATTGACATAATTGGCCTAAATTGGCCTAATTGGACTCAATCTCCTCAATTCACCAAATTGGCCAGAATTGACCTCAATTAGCCTCAATTGGACTCAATTGTCAATTGGACTCAATTGGCATAATTGGACTAAATTTTCCTCAATTGGCCTTAATGGCCTAATTGGATTCAATTGGCCTCAATTGTTGAATTAGCCTAAATGTCCTAATCATCCAAAATAGACTAAATTGTCCATGATTGGCCACAATTCTCCTCAATTTACCTAATTGGCCAAATTGGCCTCAATTAACCTAATCAGCCTCATTTGGCCTATTTGGCCTAATTGGAATCAATTGGACACAATAAGCCTAATTCACCTCAATTGGACTAATTGGTAGCTAATTAGGCCAATTTGGTCAATTAGGATAATTAATCCCAATTAGGCCAGTAAGCCAAATAGAGGTGAATTATGGGAAATTGAGGCTAATTTAATCAATTGAGGCTAATTAGGCCATTAGGCAAATTGAGGCCAATTTTTCCAATTAAGGCCAATTAGACCAATTAAGGTGAATTAGACCAATTGAGGCCAATTAATTTGTCCAATTGTAGCCAATTAAGTCCAATTGAGTCCATTGAGTCCAATTAGGAGAATTAGTCCAATTGAGGAGAATTAATCCAATTAGGCCAATTGAGGCCAATTAAGGAAAATTAGGCCACTAGAGGCCAATTAATGCCAATGAAGGCCAATGAAGGCTAATTAAGTCCAATTGAGGCCAATTGAGTCTATTTGAGGCCAATTAGGCTAATTGAGACCAACTGTGGCTAATTGAGTCAAACTAGGCCAATTAGACCAATTGAGGCCAATTGAGGCCAATGAAGGCCAATTGAGCCCAATTTGCTAACTAAGGACAATTGTGCCCAATTATGGCCTAGTGAGGCCAATTGAGGCCTATGGATGTCAATTTGGCCAATTGAGGCCAATTAGGAAAATTGAGGGCAATTTAGGCTAATTGAGGCCAACTGAGGTGAATTAGGCATATAAGGTCAATTGAGGCAAATTAAAGCCAATTGAGGCCAATTGAGACCAATTTGGCCAATTAGTCCAATTAAGTCCAACTTGCCCAATTGAGGCCAATTGAGCCAACTGACCCCATCATGCTAATTGAGGCCAATTGAGGATAGTTGAGCCCAATTGAGCCCCATCAAACCAATTGAGTCTAACTAAGTCCAATTGAGTCTAAATAGGCAAATTAGGCCAATTTATGCCAATTAAGGAAAATTGTGGCCAATTAAGGCCAATTAAGACCATTTGTGGCCAATTAGGCCACTAAGACAAATTAAGGAAAATTAAGGCTAAGTATGCCAATTGAGGTCCATAAGGCTAATTGAGTCAAATTGAGACCAATTGAGGTGAATTAGTCCAATTAGGGCCAATTGAGGCCAATTGAGTCCAAATGAGGCCAATTGAGGCCAACTAAGGTCAATTAGGCCAATTGAGACCAATTGAGTCCAATTAAGCCAATTGGGGCCAATTAGGCCAATTCGGTCAATTGTATCCAATTGAAGCCAATTGAGGCGAATTAGGCCAATTGAGGCCAATTGGACCAATTAGCCCAGTTAACCCAATTGAGGCCAAATAAGGCCAATTGAGTTCAATTGAGACCAATTGAGGCTAATTAGGCAAATTGATTTCTATTGAGGCCAATTGAGGCCAATTAGGCCAACTAGACCAATTACGGCCAATTATGGCCAATTGAGCCAATTGAGGCGAATTAGGTCAATTGAGGCCAATTACGACAATTGAGGTCAATTAAGACCAAATAGGGTAATGGAGGCCAATTGAGCCCAATTGAGCCCAATTGGGCTAATTGAGGCTAATTAGTTCAATGAGGACAATTGAGGCCAATTTGGTCTATTTAGGCTGATTGAGGAGAATTGAGACCAATTGAGACCAAATGGGGGCAATTGACAGATATTAAGGCTAATTAGAAAAAATTGGGGCCAATTGAGCCCAATTAGACCAATTGAGTCCAATTGGGGCTAATTAGGCCAATTATGCCAGTTGAGACCAATTAAGGCCACAAATGGCTAATTGTGGCCAATTGAAGCCAATTGTGGCCAATTAGGCCAATTGTGGCCAATTGAGGCCAATTTGGCCTATTGAGGCCAATTAGGAATATTGAGGCCAATTAAGCCTATTGAGGACAATTGAGGCCAATTAGCCCAATCAGGCCAAATGAGGCCAATTGCGACCAATTTAGGCCAATTGAGGGCAATTGAGGCCAATTAGGAAAATTAATCTAATTGAGGCCAATAGAGACTAATTAAGGCCGATTAAGGTTTTTTTAGTCCAATTAGGCAAATCAAGGCTAATTGATTCCAATTGAGGCTAATTGGGATAATTGAGGCCAATTAGGGTAACTAAGCCAATTGACTCCAATTGAGGCCAATTGAGGCTGATTAGGTCAATTGAGTCCAATTGATGCCAATTATGACAGTTGAGGCCAATTAGGCCAATTGAGTCTAATTGAGGTCAATTGAGTCTAATTGTGGCCAATTGTGGCCAATTGAGGCCAATTGAGTCCAATTGAGGTGAATTATGCCAATCAGGCCAATTGGGGCCGATTGAGGCCAATTAGGACAATTAGGCCAACTAGGTAAAAAAAGGCCAATTGAGGATAATTGAGGCCATTTGAGTCCAATTAAGTCCAATTATGTCAATTATGCTTAGTCGAGGCCAATTGAGGTCAATTAGGCCAATTAGGTCATTGAGGCCAATTGGGGCCAATTGGGGCCAATTAGACAATTGTGGCTAATTGAGGCCAATTAGTACAATTGAGGCCAATTGAGGATAATTGACCTAGTTGGCCTAATTGGACTAAATTTTCCTTATTGGACTCATTTGGCATCAATAAGACACAATGGACTAATTGTCCTTATTGGAATTAATGTCCTAATTGGCCCAATTGGACTCATTTTTATAATTAACCTAATTGGCCTAATTGGCCTCAGTTAATTGGGCTCAATTTTCCCAATTATCCTAATTTTCATAATTTTCCTTATTGGAATAATTGGCCTCAATTGGCCAGAATGGACTACTTAGCCTTAATTTGCCTATTTTGGTCAATTGGAATAATTTGATTAAATGTCCTAAATTAGCCTCAATTGGCCTAATTGGCTTTACTGGACTTAATTGGCCGCTATTTACCTAATTGGGAGAAGCCTCAATTGGCTTCAATTGCCCACAATTTGCCTAATTAGCCTGAATTGGCCTCAGTTGGCCTCAATTGGCTTCAATTTTTAGGAATTGGCCTCAATTGTCTTGATTAACCTCAATGATTCTCAATTGCCCTAATTGTCCAAATGGGTCTAATTGGCCTCAGTTGACCTAATTGTCTTTATGGGATTAATTGGCCTCAAGTGGCCTCAATTGGATTAATTGGCCTAGTTTTCCTAATTGGCCTAGTTGGACTAATTGGCCTAATTGGCCACAACTGTCCTCAATTGACATCAATTTGCCTAATTGGATCTAATTGGCCTCAATTGGCATCAATTGACATCAAATTTCATCAATGATCCTAAATTAGCCAAATTGGCCACAAATGACCAAATTGACCTAATTGGATTTATTTGGTTTCTAGGCATCGATGGTCGAATTGGCCTCAATTGTCCTAACATGCCTAATTGGACTCAATCACCTCAGTTCCCCTAATTTACTTCATTTTCCTCAATTGTCCTAATTGGACTCAATCATCTCAATTTGCATAATTTCCCAAAATTTCCCTCAATAAGCCTCAATAGACCCCAATTTTCAATTTTCCTCAATTGTAAATGTGCCTCAATCGGTATAATTGGACCGAATTTTCCCTCAATACGCCTTTATTGGCCTCAACAAACTAGTTGGCCTCAATTGGACTAATTTGACTAATAGGACTCAATTGGCCTAATTGGCATAATTGGATTCAATTGGTCATAATTGGCCTAATTCTACTCAGTTGGAAAAATTTGCATCCAATTAGGCTAATTAGGTCAATTATGCTAATTGAGGCCAATTAGTCCAATTAAACTAATTGAATCGAATTAGTCCAATTGAGTCCAAATTGGCTAATTGAGAAAACATGAGTCAAATTATAGCTAATTAGGTCAATTGAGGCAAATTATTTTGGCCATTTGAGGCCAATTGAGTCCATTGAGGCCAATTAGGCCAATTGAGGTGAATTATGCCAATTAGACCAATTGAGACCAATTATATTGGCCAATTGCGGCCAATTGATGCCAATTCGACCAATTTGGTCAGTTGAGTCTAGTTGAGGCCAATTGATATTAGTGGAGGCCAGTTGAGGCTATTGAGTCCAAGTGAGGCAAATTGAGGTCAATTAAGTATAATTAAGGTGAATTAAGCCCATTTAGCGATTTGATCCCCATTGAGGCCAAATGGGCCAATGAGCCAAGTTGGGGCCAATTATGTTAGGTAGGCCAATTCAGCCAATTGTTCGCATTGAGACCAATTGGAACCAATTAGGGCCAACTGAGCAAAATTGGGGAAAATTGAGGTCAGTTAGGCCAATTCGATCAATTCATCAAATTAAGGCCAATTGAGGATAATTAAGAAAATTGAGGCCAATTTAAGCTACCATAATTGAGGCCTATTATGCCAATTGATAAAAAAGTCTGATTGAGGTGAATTAGGAATTTTTTTCAAATTGTGCACACTTGAGGAAAATTGGGCCAATTGAGGCAAGTTGAGGCCAACTTGGCTAGTTAGGCCAATTATGACAATTAAAGACAATTAGGACAATTATTCAATTTATTTTAATTAGTCCAATTGAGTCTAATTAGGCCAATTGATACTAATTAAGTACAATTGACACCAATTGAAGAAAATTAAGGCCAAATAGGCTCATTGAGGCCAATTGACGCCAATTGAGGCCAATAAGGCCATTGAGGCCAATTGAGCCAAATTTAGAAAAATGAGTTCAATTGGGCCTCAATTGGCCTAAGTGGACTAATTAGTGTAATTGGCGTAATTGGCCTGAATTGGCTTAAATTGGCCTCAATTTTCATAATTAATCTCATTGGCCTCAATTGGCATAATTGGCCTCAATTTCCCTCAAGGCCTAATTCGTCTTCATTGGTCTCAATTCACCTAATTAGACTCAATTTTCATAATTGGACATAGTGACGTTATTGGAAGAATTTCCAATTGAGCTCAATGGGCCTCAGTTGGCCTAATTTACCTAATTCGCCTCAATTTTTCACAATTTTCCAAATTAGACACAATTGACCTAAATTGGCATAATGGGCCTCAATTTCCCTCAATTGGCTGCAACTAGTCTAAATTGGACAATTTAAGGCCAATTAATGCCAACTGACCCTAATTTCGAATTAGGTTAATTGTGGCCAATTGTGGCCATTTGAGGATACTTGAGTCTAATTGAGTACAATTGAGTAAAATTGAGTCCAATGGAGGCCAATTAGTTTAATTGAGTCCAATTAGGTCAATTGAGGCAAATTGAGACAAATTGAGGCCAATTGAAGCTAATTAGCCCCAATTAGGCCAGTTGATGCCAATTGAACCCAATTGAGACCAATTAATCCATTGAGTAAAATTGAGGCCAAATGAGTCCGATTAGGCTAACTGAGGTTAATTTTTCTAATTGAGGCTAATTAGGCCAATTATTCCACTTGGGATAGTTAGGTCAATTAGGCCAATGGATTCAATTGTCTTCAATTGTCCTCATTTGGAATAATTGGGCTCAATATTCCTCAATTGGATGAAAATTAACCTCAATTGAATGAATATTGTCCCCAATTGGAATCAATGGGCCTCATTTGGCCTAAATTAGCCATAATTATCCTAAATTAGCCTTAATTGGGAGGCAAAATGAAGCCAATTGGGCTCGTTATGCCAATTTACAAATAGGCCAACTGCCTCATTGGCACAATTGAGGCCAATAATGGCAAATTCAGGCAAATTAGTGAAATTGTGTCCAATTAGGCCAATTATGTAAATTGATTCCAATTTAGGACAACTTGGGAAAATTCGAGCCAATTGAGGCCAATTAAGGAATTATTCAAATTGAGGCCAATTAGTAAAATTAGACCAATTGAGTCAAATTGAGGCCAATTGTGGATGGATAGAAAAATCAAGTCCAATTGTGCTAAAATGAGGCAAATTTTGGCAAATTTGGCTAATTAGGCAACAATTTTACTAATTGGCCTAACATGCCTAATTGGCCTAATTGGCCTTAATTGGCCACAATTGGTCTAATTAACCTTATCAACCAAATTTCCTTAATTGTACTCAATGGTATCAATTGACCTTAATTGGCCTAATTGGCCTCAATAGCCTCAAATTTCCAAATTGGACAAATTGGAAATAATTGGCTTCTTTTGGACCGAATTGGCCTCAATGGCCTAAAATGGACTCTATTATCCTCAACGGACTAAAATGGACTCAATTGGCTTCAATCGACTAAAATCATCTCAATTGGTCTAATTGGTCTGATTGGCCCTAATGGGAATCAATTGGTCAGAATTAGCCTCAAGTGGCCCAATTGGACTCATTAGAATATTTGGACTAATTGGTATAATCGGCCTCATTGGCCTCAATTAACCATAATTGGTCTAATTAGCCTTAATTGGCCTCATTGGCCTAATTGGTCTAAATTGGAATCAATTTTCCTAAATGGCCTATTTGGCATAATTGGCCTCAATCACCTCAATTGACCTCAATTGGCCTAATTGGCTTTATTCGCCTCAAATGGCTATAATTGGGCTCAATTGGACTCAATTGGCCTAATGGGCTTAATTAACCTCAATTGGAATCAGTTGGCCTAATTGGACAAGTTGGCTTTAATTGGTCTCATTTGTCCTTAATTAACCTCAAGTGGCATAATTTTCCTCAATTGGCTCAATTGGCCTCAATTGGAAATTTGCTTCAATTTCCCTCAATTGGCCAAATTAGCATAATTGCACTCAATTGGCCTCCCTAGGCCAGTTGGAGCCAATTGAGGTGAATTAGGCCAATTGAGACAAATTAGATCAATTAATTCAAATTAGGCCACTTAAGGATAACTGAGGCTAATTAAGGACACTTCATCCAATTAGGCCAACAGTGGGCATTTGAGGCCAATTGAGGCCACTTAGGCCAACTAGGGAGAATTGAGGCCAAGTGAGGCCAATTGAGGCAAATTAGTCCAATTAGGCCTATTATACCAATCTAGGCCAAATAAGCTAACTAAATCCAATTAAAGCCAAATTTCAACTGAGGCCAATTGAGTCCAATTAGTCCAATTGAGGGAAATTAGGCCAATTCAGGCTAATTAAGAAAATTGAGACCAACTGAGTCCAATCGAGACCAATTGAGGCTAATTAAGTCCATTGAGTACTATTGAGGCCAATTGGGCTAATTGATGCCAATTGAGGTTAATTGTACTCAATTGCCCCTAATTTTCCTAATGGACTCAATTGATATTATAGGTCTCAATTGGACTAATTGGCCACAATTGGCCACAATTGGCCCCAATTAGCCTCAATTGGTCAAATTGGACTGAATTTCCCTCAATTGACCTCAACTAGTCAAATTGGTCTGAATTGGCCTAATTCCTCTCAATTGGCCTTTGTTGGCCTAATTTGCCTCAATTGTCCTAATTGACTAAAATATTCAACAACTGGCCTAATAGGGAAAATTATACCCAATTGGCCTCAATTAGCCTCATGTAGCCTCAATTTGGCTAATTGGCCTCAATTGCCTTAATGAAATAATTTTCCTAATTGGACTAAATTTGACTACATTGGTCCAATTGGATCTCATTTGGAGGTTTTCCTAATTGGACTCAATTAGATGCAATTTTCCTAATTGGCCTAATTGGCCAGAATTGGCCTAACTAGCCTAATTGGCATAATTGTCGAGAATTGGTCGAATTTCCCTAATTCGCCTATTGAGGCTCAAATGGCCTAAATTGGAATTATTGGCCCAATTGGATTCAATTGGACTAAATTAACCTAATTCACCTTAGTTGTCCTCAATTGGTCTCAATTTGACTAAATTGGCCTAAATTGGCCTCAATTGGTCTCAGTTGGCTACAATTGGAATCAATTTTCATAAATGGCCTAATTGGCTTAAATTGGCCTCAATTATCCTAATTGTCCTTATTAGTCGAATTGGCATCAATTGGCCTAATTGGCCTAAATTGGTCTAATTTGCCTCAATTTCCCTCTAATTGGCCTAAATAGGCCTAAATTATCTGAATTTGACTAATTTTCCTAATTGAGGCCAATTGAGGCCAATTAGACTAATTAGACTAATTAAGGTGATTGAGTCCAATTGAGTCCAATTGAGTCCAATTGAGGCCAATTGAGGTGAATTGAGGAAAATTGAGGAAAATTAGGTGAATTATGCCAACAGAGGTAAACTGATTTCAATTAAGGCCAATTAGGTCAATTATGCTAATTAGGCCATTAAGGAACATTAAGGCCAATTAGGCTAATTAAGGAAAATTTGTCCAATTCGGGCAGTTGAGGCTTATTGAGGCCAGTTATGTCAATTTCATATTGTGGTCAATTAAGGACAATTATGAAAATTGAGGTCTATTGAGACTAATTGAGGCCAATTTTTCCAATTGAGGTTAATTGAGGTGAATTTAGGTCAATTGAATCCAATTAATTAAATTACTAGTTGAGTTCAATTGAGGCCATTTATGGATAATTGAGGTTGAGGCCAATTGAGGCGAATTTGGGAGAATTAGGCCAATGAGCCTAATTGAGGTCAATTCATCCAATTAGGCCAATTGATTCCCATTGAGGCCAATTGAGGCCAATTATTCCAATTAGGCCAATTAATGCCAATTAGGTTATTATGTCCATTATGCCAATTAGGGCCAATTGAGCCAAATTAGTTTAATGTGGCTAATGAGGAAAATTGATCCCATTATGGTCTACTATGGCTAATTATGGCGAATTGAGGTGATTTTTCCAATTGAGTCCAATTATTCCAATTGAGTTCATTTGACGCAAATTGAGGTCAATTAGGATAATTGATGCCAATTGAATCCAATTAGTTAAATTAGGTAAGTTAGGCCAATTGAGGCTAGTTATGGCCAATTGAACTAATTATTTCAATTGAGAACAGTTAGGAAAATTGAGGCCAATTGAGGCCAATTGAGTCTAACTAAGGCCAATTAGGAAATTAGGCCAATATAGGCCAATTGAGGCCAATTGGACCAATTAGGGCAATTCTGGCCAATTCGTCCAATTGAGGCAAAATAGAGCCAATTCACCCAATTGAGTCATGGAGGCTGATTGAGTCCAATTGAGGCACTAAGGTATGTTATGACAATTATTCCAATTAAGAAAACTATACAAACTCATTCAATTGAGTCATTGAGGCTGATTGTGGTCAATAAATGTAAATTGAGGAAAATTTGGTCCAATCATGCCAATTCAGCCCTCACTAATTGAGGCCAATTAGGGAAATTGAGGCTAGTTAGGCCAATTGAGGCTAGTTAGGTCAATTATTTCATTGAGTCCAATTTAGTAAAATTAGTCCAGTTTGGCCAATTGATGCCAATTCTACCAATTGATGTAAATTATGGAAAATTAGGCCAATTGACACCAATTAAGCCAATTGAGGCCAATTCGGCCAATTGACACCAATTAAGTCCAATTGAGGCCGATTAGGAAAATTGAGGCCAACTGATGAGAATTATGTGAATTTAGTCTAATTAGGCCAATTGAGGCCAATTAGTAAATGAAGGCCAATTATGCCAATTGATGTTAATTGAGGCCAATGAGGCTAATTGGGGCCTATTGAGTCCAACCAGAAGAATTGAGGAAAATTGAAGCAAATTGAGGATAATTGAATCCAATTAGGCTAATTGAGGCCAATTGAGACAAGTTGAGGCCATTAAGATCAATTGGGGAAATTTAAGGCCATTGAGGCCAATTCAGGAAAGTTGAGGCCATAAGGCCAATTAGGCAAATTTAGGCCTATTGGGGCAGTTGAGTCCAATTAAGACCAATTAAGGCCAATTAGACCATTTGAGGCCAATTAAGTCCAATTATCATAATTGGACTATGTGGCCTCGATTGGCCTCAATAGACTCAGTTTTCCTCAAATGGCATCAATTGGTATAATTTTCCAGATTGGGCTAATTTTCCTCAATTAGCCTTAATGGATTCAATTGGCCGTAATTTTCCTCATCTGGCCTCAATGACTCAGTTAGTACTAATTGGCCTAACTGGCCTAATTGGCCTCAAATTGTCTAATTGGCATTAATGGAATAAATGGACTAATTGGTTTCAAGGCCAGAATTCGCCTCAATTGGACTCATTTGGCCTCAATTTTCCTAACAGGCCTAATTAACCTCAATTGGGCGAATTGGCCTCAAATGTCCTCAAGACCTCATTTGTCTAATAGAGTCCAATTAGGCCAGTTGAAGTCTTATTAGGCCTATTGAGACCAATTGAGGCCAATTGAGACCAATAGAGGCTAATTGACGCCAATTGGTCTAATTGAGTCCAATTAATCCAATTAATTCAATTAGGATAATTAGTCCAATTGAGGATAATTAGGCCAATTGAGACCAATTGAGACCAATTGAGGTATCATTTGTACTAATTTTCCTATTGAGGTGAATTAAGACAATTAGGCCAATTGAGTCCAATTGAGGCCAGTGGATGCTTGAGGCCAATTTGGAGAATTTAGGCCAATTAGGTGAAATGAGGCGAATTGGGCCAATTGAGGCCAATTACTCAAATTCAGGCCAAAAATGCGAATTGAAGCGAATCGAGGCCATTGAGTCCAATGATGCCAATTAAACCAATTCAGGCCAATTAGGGGAAATTGAGGCAAATTGAGTCCAATTAAGGTAAATCTAGGCCACTGATTCCAATTAGGCCATGTGAGGCTAAGGAAAATTGATGATAATTGAGGTCAATTATACCAATTGACACTATTTGTAAATTGAGGTCAATTGAGCCCAATTAGGCCAATTGGAGAAAAGTTTCCCAGTTGAGTCCAATTAAGCCCAATTAGGAAAATATCGTCCTATTTTTCCAACGGAGGCCAATTAGGTTAATTGAGGCATATTATGCCATTGAGCTCAATTGAGGCCAATTGAGGCCAATTTGGTCAATTTAGGCCAATTCGGGCCAATTATTACAATTGAAACCAATTGAGGCCAAAGGGTCCAATTGAGGTTAATTGTGGGCAATTTAGGCCTATTGAGTCCAATTAAGGTGAATGGGGAAAATTGAGTTTAATTGAATTCAATTAAGACTAATTGCATCAATTGGTCCAATTGTGGCCAATTGAGGCCAATTGAGGCCAATTGAGGCGAATTAGGCCAATTAAGACCAATTGAGGCCAATGAGGACAATTGAGGACAATTATGGCCATTTGAAGCCATTTGACGCCATTTGAGGCTAATTGAGGCTAATTAGGCCAATTATGCAAATTGAGACAAATGGGGAAATTATGCCAGTTGAGGCTAATTATTCCATTTAGGTCAATTGAGGCCAATTAGGTCAATTAGGACAATTGAGGCCAATGGAGGCTAATTATGCCAATTAAAACCAATTGATTCCAATTAGGCCAATTAAGGCCAATTATGCCAGTTTGGCCAATTATTCCGATTGAGGATAATTGAGGATAATGAAAATTGAGGCCAATTGAGGAGAATTAGGGCAATTAGTGTAATTATTCAAATTATTCCAATTTAAGCCAATTAGGATTATTGACGTTAATTGAGGCCAATTAGGCCAAATAAGGCCAATTGGGCCCAATTAGGCCAGTTGTGTCCAATTGAGCCCAACTAATTCCAAATAGTCCAATTAAGTAAATTGAGTTAAATTAAGGCCAATTAAGGATAATTTAGTCCATTAATACCATTTAGGCCAATTACACCAATTGAGGCCACTTGAGGTGAATTGAGACGTGTTAGGCCAATTAGTTTAATTAGAACAATTGATGTCGAATGAGGCTAGTTTGGCCATTGAGGCCAATTAGGCCAAACAAGCCAATTGAGGCCAATTCATCCAATTGAATCCAATTGACCCAAATGAGCCAATTGAGACCAATTGATACCAACTAAGAACAATTAAGCCCATTGAGGCCAATTGAAGCCATTTGAGACCAAATCGGTAATTCAGTCCAAATAGGCTAATAGAGGCTAATTGAATCAAATTTAGCCAATTAAGACTAATTGAAGACAATTGGGACAATTGGGGCCAAATTAGAATAAGTTAGACCCATTTTTTAAATTAGACTAATTAGGCCAATTGAGGCCAATTGAGACCAATTAGGCCAACAAAGGCCAATTTCTGCCATTTTGGCCATTGAGTCCAATTTTGGCCAATTGAGGCCAATTGAGGCTAATTGAGGACATTGTGGTACATTTAGGTCAATTGAGTCCAATTGAGTCCAATTAGGTGAATTGAGGCCAATTAATCCAATTTAATCCAATTGGGCGAATTGATGCCAATTAGGCAAACTAAGGCCAATTAGGCTCATTGAGGCTAATTCCGGCCATTTAGGCTCATTGAGGCCAATTGAGACCAATGGGAGAATTAGGCCAACTGAGGCCAATTAGGGCTAATTGAGGTCAATTGAGGCCAATTAGGCCAACTAATCTGAAATGAGGTGAATTAAGGCCAATTAAGAAAAACGAGGTGAATTGGGGCCAATTAAATAGGCCAATTAGGTTAATTTGGGCCAATTAGTCCATTGTGGCCAATTGAGGCCAATGGTCCTCTTCAATTGGCCTCAATTGGTCTCAATTGGCCTGAATTGGCCTCAACTTGCCTAAAATGGCATCAGGTGGCCTTAATTGGATGAACTTGCCTCAATTGGCCTATGTAACCTCAAATGGCCTTATTTGGCCATTAATGGACTAATTTGACCTAATTGCGCTCAATTGGTCTCAATTGGCCTCAACTTTCCCCAATTGGCCTAATTGGATTAATTGGCCTAATTGGCCTAATTGGCCTCTATTGCCCTCTATTGGCCTTAATTGGCATCAAACTAGCTGAATTTAGCCACAATGGCTAAATTGACCTAATTGGCCTAAGTGGGCCTCAATTGGCATAATTTGCCTCAGTTGCCCTTATTTGGACTAATTGGCCTCAATTGAACTCTAATTGACATAATTGGGCCTCAATAGCTGAATTGGCCAAATTGGCCGAAATTCGCCAAAATTAGCATCAATTGGCCTCAATTGTCATAATTGGCCTTATTTGTCCTCAATTGGAATCAATCAACCTCAATTGGCCTCTAACTAGCTTAATTAGGCCTCGACGGCAGAATTTTCCTAATTAGCCTAAATTGGACCCAATTGGCATAATCCATATCAATTAGATTAATTAGCCTCAGTTTACCTCAATAACCACTATTGGTCTCAATTTAATCAATTGGCTCAATTACCCTGAAGTGGCTCCATAAGCCTCAATTGGCCTCAATTGACCTAATTGGTCTAGTTGGCCTCGATTAGCCTAATTGGACTTGAATGGTCTCAATTGGACTCAATGGACTCTATTGGCCTAATTGGACTAAATTAACCTTAATTGGCCTATTTGGAATCAATTGGCCTCAATTGGTCTCAATGGCCTCGATTCACCTAATTGGCTCAATTTGCCTCAATTGGCCTCGATTTGCATGAATTGGCCTAAATTGGCCTAAATTCACCTCAATTAGTCTTAATTGTTCTCAATTAGACTCAATTGGCCTAATTGGCCTAATTTTCATCAGTTGTCCTAATTTTCCTTAGTTGTTATAATTGGATCAATTGGCCCAATTGCCCATAATTGTCCCAATAAGACTCAATTTGCTTCAATTGGAATCAATTGGACACAATTGCCCCCCCCCCCACACAATTTTCCCTGATTGGACTCAATTAGCCTCATCCAATTGAGGAAAATTGAGGAAAATTCACCCATTTGAGGCAAAATAGGCCAATTATGCCTATTAAGGCTAATTGTGGCCAATTTAGCCAATTGCAGCCAATTTGGTCAATTGAGACCAATTTGGTCAATTGAGGCAAATTGAGGCCAATTAGGCCTATTTCGACCAATTCAGGCCAATAGAGGCCAATTGCATCCAATTTCCAATTAGGCTAATTACTCCAATTAGTCCAATTAGGCCGATTAAGCCTACTGATGCCACTTGAGGACAATTAGGACAATTGGTTCCAATTAAGCCAACTAAGGCCACTTGAGGTGAATTGAGGCCAATTCATCCAATTGAGGCCCATTAGGGCAACTGAGGTCAATTAGAGAAATTGAGAAAATTATACCAATTGAGGTCAATTAAGTCCAATTAGGCCAATTAAGGAAAATTGATACAATTATTCCAATTGAGGTGAATTTGGAAAATTAAGGCCATTTGAGTTCTTTAGGTCAGTTGAGGCCAATTGAGACCACTTGATGCTAATTAGGCCAAATAATATGATTATGCCAATTACTGCCAACAAAGGCCAATTATGGCCAATGGAGGTCGATTATGACAATTGAGGGCAATTGAGGCTAGTTATGGACAAATAGGCTGATTGTGGCCAATTGGGACTAATTCGGCCAATTGAGTCCAATTAAGCCAATTGGGACCAGTAGTGCCAAAGAGACCGAGTGTGGCCAATTGCGGCCAGTTGAGGTCAATTCGCCCAATCGAGGCCAATTGAGGTCATTTGAGTCGAATTGAAGTATATTAGGCCAATTGAGTTTGATTGAGGCCAATCAATACCAATTAGGCCAATTAGGGCCAATTGTACCAATTATGCCAATTGAGACCAACTTGGGAAATTGAGGTCAATTATGCTAATTGTGGCCAATTGAGGCCAATTAGGGCCAATTGAGCTAATTATTCAAATTGAGGAAATTATGCTATGTAAATCCAATTGTGGCGAATTGAGGCCAATCATGCGAATTGAGCTAATTAGGCCAATTGAAGCCGAATTGGCCCCATTTTTTCAATTGAGGCCAATTAAGGCCAATAAGGGCAATTGAGGACAATTAAGGCCAATTGAGGCCAGTTAGGCCAATTGGTGCCAGTTTGGCCAATTGATGAAAACTGAGGCCAATTGGGCCAATTATTCCTTTGAGGCCAATCGACGCCAATTACTCCATTGTGGCCAATTGAGAAGAATGTGGCCAACTGAGGCTAATTATGGCCAATCAAGGCCAATCAATGCCAATTGTGGCCAATTAGTCCATTTAGGCCAATCGAGACCAATTAGTCCATTGAGGCCAATTAGGCCAATTAGGGTCAATTGATGCCAATTAGGGTCAATTGTCACAATTGGCCTCAATTAGCCTAAGTGGCATCATTTGGCCTCAATTTTCTTATTTTCCTCAATGGTGCTAGTGGGCCATAATTGGCATAATTGAGTCAATTGGCCTCAAATGGCCTGAACAAGCCTGAATTGGCCTAATTGGCCTTAATTGGCCAATTAAGCCTCAATTGGTCACAAATGGACTCAATGGCCTCAAATGTCCTGAATTAGCCTGAATTGGCCTGAATTGGTCTCATTGGCCTTAATTGGCCTAAATCGTCCTCAATTGAACTAATTGGCCTCAAATGGCCTTAATTTGAAAAATTAGCCAAATTGGCCTCAATGGGACTCAATTGGCCTAACTAGCCTCAATTCGACTAATTTGGCCAATTGAGGCCAATTGGGTTCAATTATGCCAATTTGGTAAATCGATGTCGATTGAGGCCAATTAAGACCAATTTGACCAATTAGGTCAATTAGACCATTGAGGTCAATTCATCTAATAGAGGCCAATTAGGCCAATCGATATTAATTGATGCCACTTAGGAAAATGAAGACATTGATGTCAATTTGGCCAATGAGGCCAATTGAGTATATTAGGACCACAATTAGCCTTAATTGACCTCAATTGACCTAAATTGGCCTAAATTGGCCTCAATTGTCCATAATTGGTCTCAATTTTGACCAATTAAATCTATTTGATGTCTGTTGAGTCCAACTGAGTTGAATTGAATCAAAATAGAAAACTTTAGGTTGGTTTCACCCAATTGAGGCTAATTAGGCAAATTGATGCCAATTACAAAATTGAGGCAAATTGAGACCAATCAAAGATAATTAAGTCCAATTGAGGATAATTGGGGCCATTGAGTCCTATTATAGAAAATTGAGGTGAATTTAGGTGAATTGAGGCTATTTGAGGCCAATTGAGTCTAAATCCAAATGAGTTCAATTGAAGATAATTGATTACAATTTGGAAAATTGAGGTCAATTGACTCCAATTGTTCTCAATTATTACAATTGATACTAATTTGTCCAATTAAGGTTTTTGAGGCCAATTCGGCAAGCTTAGGTCAATTAGGATAATTAGTCAAATTAGTAAAATTAACTCAGTAGATCCAATTATGGAAAATTCCTACAATTAGGCCAATTGAGACCCATCCATCAATTTGTTGGCAATTGAGGCCAATTAGGAAAATTGAGGCCATTTTGTCCATTTTTTCCAATTGAGTTCAATTGACACCAATTGAGGCCAATTAAACCAGTTAGGCCAATTCGGGACAATTGAGGTCAGTTGGGCCAACTAAGGCTAATTAGGAAAATTTGGCCAATTGAGTCCAATTAGTTCAATTGAGTAAAATTAGGGCCAATTGAGTCCAATTAGTCTAATTTGATCAATTAGGCCAATTGAGGCAAACTAAGGCCAATCATGCCAATTAAGCCCCTCAATTAGGCCAATTGAGGCCAATAAACACGAATTATGCCAACTGATGCCAATTAGTCCATTGAGGAAAATTTGGCCAATTTGTGGAATTGAGGCCAATTGAGGACATTGTGTCAAATTTACACCTATTTTGGTAATTGAGTCCAATTGATGCCATTTAGATCCATTTTTTCCATTAGGACAATTGAGGAAAATTAAGTTAAATTAAGGCTGATTGAGGCTGATTATGCCAATTGAGGCCAATGAGGCCGATTAGGCCAGTTGAGGCCAATTTGGCCCAATAGAGGCTAATTGAGGATAATTGGGTCATTTAGGCTAATTGAGTCCAATTAGACCATCGAGACTGATTGAGGCCATTAAGGTAAATTGAATCCAATTGAGGCCGATTGAGGGCAATTAGGAAAGTTTAGCCTAAATATTTCAATTGAGGCCAATGAGTTCAATTAGGTCAATTGAGGTCAGTTAGGCCAATTGAGGCCAATTAGTCCAATTGAGGCCAGTTAGACCAATTGCCAATTGAGGCTTGTTAGTCCAATTTAGGCCAATTAAGGTCAATTGTGGCCAAATGAGTCCAATTGAGGTCAATTGATGACAATTAGGCCAATTGATTCAATTAGGCCAATTGGCCTCAATTGGACCCAAATGACCTCAATTTTCCTAATTGATCTCAATTGGTGTAATTGGGCTCAATTGGCTACAATTAGCCAAAATTGTCCTAATTTCCCTAAATTTTCCTTGTTGGCCTCAATTTTCCTAATTCGTATAATGGGCCTCAATTTTCCTAATTGGTATAATTGGCCTCAATTAGCCTTAATTGGCCCCATTTGGACTCAATTTGCATAATTGTTCAATTAATGCTAATTGAGGTCGATTGGACTCCATTTGAAATTGGCCTAACTAGCCTAAATTGGCCAAATTGGCATCAATTGGACTCAATTATCCTTAATTGGCCAAATTACCGTCAATTGGCCTCAATGGCCTAATTGTCCTCTATTGGCCTAACTAGTTTCAATTGGACCAACTGGACTGAATTATCCTAACTAGATGAATTGCGCTAATTGACCACAATTGTCCAAATTGTCCTTAATTATCCTCAATTGGACTCAATGGACTCAATGGCCTAATTGACCCCAATGGGCCTCAATTAGTTATGTGATACCCTGGGGTGGACCAATCCTCATGGCATAGGGAAGTGGATGAATAAAGCGGTTCTGGGCTAAGTGTAGGATTATGGGTATGGAACGTGGATGTAATTAGTCAATAAATGCTAAAAGGAGGGAGACCTACTACTTAGAAAACACACTCAATGTAGAGATGTGATAGCCAATGCACACAACAATTCACTTGGGATGAGGCACAAAATTGGGGACTTTATGATATTTGATCACCAATCTAACAAATAGATTGACAAGTAAATAATTCCTAAGGGCAAGGGAAAAAATAGAACAATCCTCACACAATGGAGAGGAACAAAGCAAAATCCCTCAATAATAATCTTGAATGAATTACAAGTACTATGGGGTTGATATTTATATCTTAGGGGTGATTCAATAGTCAAGGGTCTAATAACCTAAATTCATAAAGGCTAAACCTAGAATGTCCCCTTAAATTCAAAAAGATAAAGTCTAACAATGGCTTTTGGGAAAAGTAGCACGTGTCTTTCCACCCATATCCCCCCATACTTGACTTTGATTACCTAGCCCACTGGATTTGACTTTGGAGTCCAAAGATTCCATTCTAGAATATCAATGTTATAAAGGCTTCCAAAATTCATTAAACCATGTGTCTTGAGCTTTATCAATCTCATTTGGGCTTATATAAGAGTGATAATAAGCCCATTTTCCACTTCCATGCACGCACCTTGGGTTTCTGGCTTTTAATAACATGTGATGTTCTCTCATTGCATCATGTAGTCTCTTTAATCTTCCTTTTATCATAGGGCCTTGTGAATCCAACACCGTACATTCCATCAAGTCAATTTCATCTATTAGTTTTATATCATCCCCCCCCCTCTTGAAAAGGAGTTGTCCAAGACTCTTCATCATCTGCATCCAAATAAAAGGATAGATTAGAAACATTGAACTTTAAAAATTAATTCATACTCACCTTGCAATGTGATCATGTAATCAATCATATCATGCACTAAGTATGCCCATCTCCATGTATCTTGTTATTGAATTTAATTTATTTTAAAGGCTCTTAAACTTCTTTGTTTTCCCATGTTGTTTCTTACAATATTGTTTTCCTTCCATATTTATACTTTCCTACAAGGGAAATAAAACATGATCAATAGGGGTAATGAGTCTAAATCCAAAGGGAGTTCTAGATGGATAAAATTGAGTTGTACAGTGATCTCCACTCTTGTAAGAAGACTCTGCATGTGGTAGAGACTACTTCCAATCATTTAGACCCATGATGTTGTTATTGGATCTTTTAATTTCTTCTATCTCTCTAATAGGTACCAAAAAAGGTTGTGCCTCCTCAATAATGACACAATCATACACCTATAACAATGATTTCACAATAGATGACAATGAATAAGTTAAGTCATTATTTTTCAACATCACCACTTTGTACACAAGTACTAAAATGTTTTCTAGAGAAATTAAAGCTTCCTTAGCATCTATTTTCCCTATCATCACATTTTTCCACTCAGTGACCTCTCCTTTCTCTTTTTATTTTTCATTAATATCAATAAATCTTCTTCTATCATTCTCACCTCTCCCATCATTCTCTCCTTTTTCTCATTCTCTCATTTTTTCATGATCACTCATTTTTTCTTCTCTGTCAAAATATGATCTTCCAGAACTAGTTTAGGGGACATCGGGAGGAGGGTTATAGGTTCCCAATAGAGTATAAAGTAATTACGGTTTACAAAACTATGTGTCACATGTCAATCATGTTGCCTTGGAAAACCTAGAAGTAAGTGGCATGCCTCCATTTGTAATACATCACATAGAACCTCAACATTATTCTTTCCAACAGTGAAATAAATCAACAACTGTTTGGGGACATTAATCTCTCTCCAATCAATCTACCACTTAAGCTGGTATGGATGTTGGTGCTTCAAAGTTGGGAGTCCCAACTTCCCCACCAACTCAATTTTTTCCACATTACTGAAACATCCCCCATCAATGAATACACTACATACCTTCCTATTGATTTTCCACCTTCTATGGAAAAGGATCTCCCTTTTCTCCTTCCCATTGGACATCATTTGAGTGCTCAAAACCTACATTTTGATGAAAATATCAACTTCTTCTACAATTTCTCCATTATCAATTTTCAAAAAATTATCCACCTCTTCCTCCAAGATATCTCAATCCATTTCCATCTCCATACATGGTGAGATTCATGGTGTGCTGATTTGGGCATTCACTAGCAATGTGACCTCTTACTTTACATTTTAGACATTTAATATCCCAATTTATCATTAGGTTAGTCTCAAAAGTAGGTTCATTAGGTTGTATAATTACCTTATCACTTTTTTGATTAACCAACTCTTTTAGATTTTTTTATTCTCCAACCTCCTTTCTTGAATTTCTCTATGGAGTGAACGGGGTTGCATGTTTCCTTATATTTATCCTCCTTTCAATTTGTTTCTCGATCTTGGTGGCTTTGTGGATCATACCTTGTATATCCATATGGGGGTATATCTCCAATTGATCGGAAATCTCCCTATTGATCCCATGTAAAAACCTCACCATGGTGGCCTCTTGATCGACCTCAATGTTTGCTCGAATCTTGGAAATTTGCATCTCTTTATAGTATTCTTCAATACTCTTACTCCCTTGGGTTAGGCATTGAAGTTTGTTGGGGAGACATTTATGGTAGTTTGAGGGAAAAAACTCCTTCCACATAGAAAATTTAATGTCATAACAAATGATGACAGGACGTACGCCATATATATATATCTCCCTTTTCATTTGATCCTACAAAATTAAAGCATAATCAGAAAATTAAAGGGAAGAAAGATTGACCTTTTTCACCATGTAAAATGTATGGCATGAAAATACTATCTCAAACTGCATCTCCCGCTCAAATTATGATTCCAGATCACTTTTTCCCTAAAAATATGGAACCATCACCTTAATTTTTTTAAACCTTCACCTTAATACCTCCAAGGATGTCATCATAATGTGGCCGTCATTGGCCTCCTCTATGTTCTTGGAACAACCTCCTCATTTGTGGTACAACATCAAAATCATTCTTCTCCTATGTGATGTGGGTGCGACGTGGTTCTAGAATGCATCATGGGTTACCATGGATCATCCTCAGTCTTGGTTTATTCTCAATGTCGTAAATCCTATCACAAAACACCTCCTACTTCCTATCAATAAGCTTCTTGAAATTTATAGACAAAGATTTCCTTGGGATTTGCATAGCTTCAGGTGAAGGAGTTATACTTCTTCTTCCTTCATTTCTAGCATGAGCGATTCTCTTTCCACGATCTTATACCATGACAATTAACATTAACACAAACACACATGGGTATAAACACACACAAGGATACACACACTCACACATGTGAAGACACACACACATGCGCAAGGATACACAATCACACACATGAGATACACACACACACACAAGATGTACACACTCACACACCCAAGGACACTAACTTACACACACATATAAAAGATGTACACACTCACACACATAAAGATATACACTTGAACACACAGAGACAATAAGTCAGGATTAGCACACATAGGATTTTTTTTCTTATTTATCTCCACTATCAATGATAAATTCAAATACAAATATCTTATGAAACCTAATAATTTGTTTGGGGTGATCATGGGCCACCAATAGTTCAAAAAACAAGATGGTTTAGGGGGATGGTATAACACAATCCCTTTGAGTTGTAAAAGGTAACAAAATGGTAAAGGGTGAAAAAGAGGGTAGAAATTGGTAAAAGGTAAAATGGGGGGGGTAGAATGGTGGTATGTGGGTTTTTCTGGATTGTTCAAGATAATGGAAATTAATAACAATATGAGCTAAATATAATATTGTGATAGAGTAAAACGATGGATAATGTGATTTTTGGAAGTGAAAAGTGTTGATAATGTAATGCACAAATAAGTAATTGCATCCTCTTTTCCTCTTATTTTTTTGGTCAAATGTCCACAAAAAGTGGTGTGCTTGGTGATTTAAAGCAAGAGATGATTTAATAGATAGTATGAATTTTTTATAAAATATCTTCAAGAAAGGATGTGCTTAATTTTGAAAAGCACAAAATGAAGAGTGGGGAAAATTGATTTTTTTCAAGATAAAAATCACATACAAAAGATTGAATGTGAAAAAAACATGTATGGATAATTAGATAAATGTAAAATATTTGTTTCTTAATAAATATAGTACAATTTAGAAGGTTTTTAAGGAAAAGGGGGTTTTATTATTTTTTGAATAGGTGGATAATATGGAAATATAAGAAGGGAAATGGGTAAAACTAATGTAAATGAAGGGATAGATGTCTACCATGTCAACCAGAGCTATGATACTAACTAATGCAAGACACACTGGGTGTCCTGATGTTCAGAACATAGGTTGGAGTATAAATGATGTGGTTTCGGGCTAAGAGTTGGATGATGGTTATAGATAGTGGATGTAAGTAGTGAATACATTCTATAAGGAGGGAGACCTACTACTTTGACAAAACACTCATGGTAGGGATGTGATAGCCAATCTACACAACAACACACTTGGGTTGAGGCACATAATAGGGGGCTTTGTGATCTTGGATCACCAATCTAACTTGTAGATTGATAAGGAAAGAATGCACAAGAGAAGGGGGGACAAAAAAATCCTCACACAATAGAGAGAAACAATGCATAAGATCTCAATAATAATGATGATTGAATTACATGTTCCATGGAATGGCTATTCATATCCAAGGGGTGATGCAATAGTTAATTGTCTAATACCCTAAAATCATTAAGAATAATCCTACCGCATCCTATTAAATTCAATTAGATAAAGACTAAAAAACATATGGGAAAAGGATCACATTCCTTTCCACCCATATCCAACTGGATATGACTTTGAGTACCTAGCCCACTGAATTTGAATTTGGTTTACCAAGATGCCATTATAGAATCTTCATGTGGGAATGTCTTCCAGAATTCTTGGAACCATGTGTCTTGGGATATTTCAATCTCATTTGAGATTATATAATTGTGATAATAGGCCCACATTCCACTTACATGCATGCACCTTTGGTTTGGGAATTTTAATGCAGCAAGATGGACTCTCATTTCCTCTTGTAGTATCTTTAATCTTTCTTTCATAATCAAGCCTTATAACTCCAACTTCGCACATGCTATCAAGTCCATTTCATCTACCTGTTTCATATCAATTGGTATAAATTATCTTAATTTTCCTCAATTGGCCTAATTAGCCTAATTAGCCTCAGTTGTCCTAATATGCCTCAATTGTGATCAATTGGCCTCAATTGGCCTCAATTGACCATAATTGGACTCTTTGGCCTAATTGCCCTGATTAGCCTCAATTGGCCTAATTGGGACCAATTAGGACAATTAGGAAAAAAAGGCCAATTCAGGCCAATTAAGATGAATTATGCCAATTGATGACAATTGAGGCCAATTGAGGCAAATTCAGCCAATTGATGCCAATTGACGCCAATTGAGTGTAGTTAGGCCAATTGAGGAAAATTGGACTCAATTAACCTAAATTGGGTAAAATTGGCCTCAATTGGCCTAATTTTCCACAATTGGCCTCAATTGGCCTAATTGGATTAATTGGCCTAATCAGCCTAACTTGCCTCAATTGGCCTCAATTAGCCTCAATTGGCCCCAATTAGTCATAATTGTCCTCATTTGGACTAATTGGATAACTTTTCCTAATTTACATCAATTTTCCAATAGGATTCAATTGTCCTCAGTTATCCTCAATTATCCTAATTGGCCTAGTTGTCCCTAATTTGCCTAATTGGACTCAATTTGCCTCAATTGGCCTCAATTGGAACCATTTTAAAATTATGCCAATTGAGGATAATTAAGGCAATTAGGCATCAATTAAATTGAGTTCAATTAAATTCAATTGTGCCAATTAGGACAATTTAGTCCAATTTAGGCGTATTAAGGCCAATTGAGACCAACTGAAACCAATTGAGGCCTATAGAGGTCAATAGAGGAAAATTAGCTGAATTTGGGAAAATTGAGTCCAATTAGGAAAATTGAGGAAAATTGAGGAAAATTGAGGCCAACTGGGCCAATTGAGGCCAAATAAGTCCAATTTGGGAAATTTGGCCAATTCGGACAATTGAGGCCTATTATGCCAATTAAACCTATCTATCCAATTGAGTTCAATTATGCCAATTGAGGCTAATTGAGGCCAATTGAATTCAATTAAATTTAGTCCAATTCAATTGAGGCCAATTGTGGAAAATTAGGCCAATTAGGGCAATTGAGGTTAAGTTGAGGCCAACTGAAGCCAATTGAGGCCAATTATGCTAATTGTAGCTAATTAGGAAAATTCATCCATTGATGCCAATTAGGCCAACTCAGTCCAATTGAGGCTAATTGGGCCAATTGAGGCCAATTAGGCCAATTAAGACCAAATAGGCCAATTGAGGACAATTGGGCCAATTGAGGCCAATTGATCCAATTAAGGCCAATTAGGCCAATTATGCCACCTAGTCTAATTGTGGACAATTTGTCCACTTGGTCCAATTGAGGTCAATTAGCCACAATTTTCTTCAATTGGACTAATTGGCCTAATTGGGATCAATTGGACCAAGTGACATAATTGGCATCAATTGGCCTAATTGGCCTCCATTAACCTAACTTGCCATAATTGGCCTCAATGGGCCTCAATTGGCCAAATTGGTATCAATTGGTATAATTAGCCTCAACATGCCTCAATTGGCCTTAATTGGACTCATTACACTCAATTGGACTCAATTGGCATTATTGGTCTTAATTAACCTAATTGGCCTCAATTAGCCAAATAGTCCTAAATTTGTGTAGTTGGCCTCAATTGACCTAATTGACCTCAATTGACCACAATTGGCCTAAATTGGCCTAATTGATCTAATGGGAATCAATTAACCTAGTTGTATTTAATTGGACTAATTGGACTTTATCGACCTTAATTGGACTCATTCGGACTCAATTATCCTCAATTAGCGTAATTGGCCTCAATCAGCCTCAATCATCTTCAATTGGCCTCAATGGACTATTTGGACTCAATTGGCCACAATTGGCCAATTAAAGCCAATTAGGCCCATTTTAGCCAATTAGTCCATTCAGGACAATTAAGGTAAATTAAGGCCAATTGATGCTAGTTATTCCATGGATTCCAATTGGGGCCAATTGAGACTAGTTAGGCCAATTAGGAAAATTTAGGTCAATTAGGATAATTAATGCGAATTAATTCCAATTGAGGCGAATTGAGGCCAATTCATCCAATTCAGGCTTGTCCTGATTGGGGTCAATTTTCCAATTAAATACCATTATAAAAATTGAGGCCAATTAGTCCAATTGATGTCGTTGGAGGCCAATTGAGGACCATTGAGACCAATTGAGGCCAATTGATTCCAATTGATGCCAATTATGCCACTTAGGGTAATTTGGTCAATTGAGTAAAATTACGGCCAATTAAGGCCAATTAGGCCAATTTTCATCGATTAGCCTTAGTTGGACTTAATGGCCTCAATTGGCCCCAATAGGCCGAATTGGCCTCAATTGGCATAATCAGACAAAATTGACCTAATTGGCCACAATTTCTTAATTGGCCCCAATTTAACTCAATTGTCATCAATTGGATGAATTATACTCAATTGGATTGACTTACATTAATTGTCCTAATTGACCTAATTGGACCCAATTGGTCTCAAGCAGCCTCAATTAGGCCAATTGTGGCCTATTAGGTGAATTGAGGCAAATGAGGACAATTATCCCAATTGAGACCAAGTGAGGTTAATTGAGTCTAATTGAGGACAACTGGGTCAATTAAGGCCAATTAGGCCAATTGAGTCCAATTAGAACAATTGAGGTCAATTGAGACAGGTGAGGCCTTGAGCTAATTTGGTCTCAATTGGATGAATTGACCTAATTAGCATAATTGGTCATCATTAGCCTCAAATGGCCTCAATTATCCATTGGAGTCCAGTTGAGCACAATCAAGTCTAATTATAGTTAATTACTCTAATTGAGACCAATTAGGACAATTGAGCGAATTGGGAAAATCGATACCAATTGAGGCCAATTAGGAAAATTAAGGCCAATTCGAACATTAAAGAAAATTAGGGACAATGTGGCTAATTGGTTAATTGATGCCAATTGTAGATCATTAAGTCCAATGAGTTCAATTGAGGCCAATTGATTCCAGTTGATGCTAATTATGCCAATTATTCCAATTATTTCAATTATTTCAATTAAGGCCAATTGAGGTCAATGAGGCCAATTGAGGCCAATTTTATCCAATTTAGGCCAATTTAGGCCTATTGATGCAAATTGAGGCCATCTGAGGCTGATTGAGGCTAATTAGGCCAATTGGGTCGAATTGAACCATGTTGCACCAATTTCAGCCAATTAGACTCAATTGGCCTCAAATGGCCACTATAGACCTAATTGGCCTAATTGGATTCAATTGGTCTCAGTGTGCCTTAATGGGCCTCAATTGTTCTCAATTGGCCTCATTGGCCTCAATTAGCCTGATTGGCCTCAATTGGACATCATTGGCCTCAATTTGCCTAAATTGGCCTCAACATTCCTATTTTTCTACAATTGGCCTCATTTGGCCTCAAATGGAAATAATTGTCCTAATTGACCATAATTACATAATTGGTCTAATTGGCCTAATTGGCCTCAGTTGACCACAATTGGCCTAATTGGCCTCAATGACTCAATTAGCTGAATTAGTCAAATTGGGCCGAATTTTCCTCCTCAATTGGTCTAATTGGCCAAAATGGATGCATTGGATGAATTGGTCTAATTAGGCCGAATTGGCCTAATTTTCTTAATTAGCCTCATTGACTCAATTTGTCTCAATTGAGGCCAAATGAGGCTAATTAGGCGAATTGAGGCCAATTAAAGCCTTTTGAGGATAATTTGGCCAATTAGGCCAATTAGAGACAATTAAGAGAATTAAGGCTAATTAGGTCTCAATTAGACACAATGGACTAACTCGACTAACTGGACTAATTGGCCTCAATGGACTAATTGACATAATTGTCCTCAATTGACATATTTGGCCTAAACTGGCTCAATTGGCCGTAATTTGCCTCAATTGGCCTCATTAGCCAAAATTGGCTAGAATCAGGCTCAATTAGCCACAATTGGCCTCAATTGGAATCAATTGGCCTTAAGTTCCCTCAATGGCCTTGATTCGCCTAATTGGATCAATTAGACTCAATTGGCTTTGGTTGGTCTCAATTAGCCAAATTTTCCATCAATTGGCCTAAATTCACCACAATTGGCCTTATTGGCCTCAATTGGACTCCATTGTCCTAATTGGAATAAATTGGACTAATTGGCCTCGATTGGACTAATTGGCCACAATTTTCATAACTGTCCTCAGTTGGCCTCAATTAGTCTCAATTTTCGTAATTGGCTGTAATTAGACAAAATGGACTATATTGGCCCCACTTAGCCTCACAAACCTAATTGTCCCAATGGACTAATTGCCCTCGATTAGACTCAATTACCATAATTTGTCTTAATTGGCACAATTGGCCTCAATTGGTATCAATGGCCTAATTGGCCTCAATGGCCTTATTGGCTGCAATTGGCCTAATTGACATCAATTGTCCTAACTTTCCTCAATTTATCTAAGTTGGCATAATTTGCCTCAATTGGTTCCAATTGGCCTCAATTGGATCCAATTGGCCTGAATTGGCCGAATTGGCCTTATTGCCTCAATTGGCCTCAATTGGCTGAATTGCCTCAATTGGCCTAATTAGCCTCAACTAACCTCAGTTGCCTTACATGGCCTCAATTAGCCATAATGGGCCTCAATTTCCTCAATTGAGGCCAATGGAGGCATGTGAGGCCAAGTGAGGCCAATTTAGGCAAACTGAGGCAAATTAGTAAAATGAGGCCAATTAGGCCAATTATTTCAATTAAGGCCCATTGAGGCCAATCAAGGATAATTGAGGTCAATTAAGGCCAATTAGGCCACTCATGTCAATTGAGGTCATTGGGGCCAATTGAAGCCATTGAGGCCAATTGAGTCCATTTGAGGTTGATTTTTCCAATTGAGGCCTATTTAGGCTAATATGGCCTCAATTGGCCCTAATCGGCCTAATGGGCCTCAATGGACTTATTTTCCTCAATTGGCCTCAATTGGACTCAAAGGTCATCAATGGCCTCAATAGGACTCAATGTGCCACAAGTGGCCCTAACTATCCTAATTGACCTAAATTGGTCTCAATTCACATCATTGGCCTCAATTGGCCTCAATTGGCCAAATTAGCCTCAATTGGCCTCAATTGACGTCAATCGACCTCAATTGGCATAATTAGCACAATTGGGCCCAATTGGCCTAATTGGCCTCAATCAGCCTTAGTTGTCCTCATTTGGCCTCACTTCACCCCAATTTGCCTAAATTTTCCTAATTGGCCTCAATTTGCCTAATAGGCCTCAATGGCATTAATTTTCCTCAATGGAAAAATTTTCCTTAATTGGCCTTAATGTCCAAGTTGGCGTCAATTGTCATAATTAACCTCAACGGGCCTATTCACTAAATTGGCTCCAATTAGCCCAAATGGGCCTCAATTGGCCTTAGATAGTCTCATTTGCCCTAAGTTGGAATCATGTGGTCTCAATGGCCTTAATGGGGTAATTAAAGTCAATTGAACTAATTGGCCTCAATTTCCTCAATAAAATCAACTAATCTAAATTGGCCTCATTGGCTTAAATTGGCCTCAATTCGCCAAATAAGCCTCAATTGGCCCCAATTGACCTCATTTGGACCTAGCCTCAATTGGCCTCATATGGCCTCAATTTACCTAATTGGCCTTAATTGGACACAATTGGCCTAAATAGGCCTCAATTGTCCTAAATTTTCTTAATTTCATAATTAGAACAATTGTCCTCAATTTCTTAATTGTTCTCAATTGGCCTTAATTGGGCTAATTTTTATAATTGAAAAAATTGGAATAATTGGCCTCAATGGACTCCATTGGCCTCAATTTCACTCAATTGGACTCAATTTCCCTCAATTGGCATCCATTGGCCTCAATTCACCCAGCTGGCGTAATTGGACAACTATTCAGTTTAGGCGAATTGTGGCCAATTGCGACCAATTTTGTAAATTTAGGAATATGGGGTCCAAATATTCCATTTAGGACAATTTGAAAAATTAGGCCTAATTGTAATAATAGGCCTCAAGTTTCCTCAATTTGTTTCATTGTCCTAATTAACATAATTGACCTCAATTTTCATAATTGGCCTAAATAGGCCTCAATTCTCCTCAGTTTCATAATTGGCCAATTAGGAAAATTAGGCCAATTTAGTGCAATTGAGGCCAATTATTCCAATTGAGGCCAATTGAGACCAATTTGGTGAATCGATGCATATTGAGGCCAATTATGCTGATAGAGACGAATCGAGGGCAATTATGCCAATTGAGACCATTTGAGGCCACTTGAGCCAATTAAAGATAATTAAGACCATTTAAGCCCAATTGAGGAGTCCTATTAGCCTCCATTAGCCTCAATTGTGCACAATGGACTATTGAGCCTGAATTGGCCTAATTGGCCTCCTCAATTGGCCACAATTTGTCTCAATTGGCCTAATTGGGCTCAATTTGCTTCAAATTGAACTAATTGGCTTGAATTAGCTTCAATTGGCACTAATTTTCCTCAATTCTCCGAATTGGCCTCAATTGGCATAATTGGTATAATTGGACTCAATTCTCCTTAATTGGCCTAATCGACCTCAATTTTCTTAATTCACCTTATAGGCCTTAATTGGCCATAAT
Source organism: Viscum album (assembly GCA_963277665.1). NCBI lineage: Eukaryota > Viridiplantae > Streptophyta > Magnoliopsida > Santalales > Viscaceae > Viscum > Viscum album. Next base: position 3,753,612 of record CAUJRU010000003.1, read on the forward strand.
TGGCCTAATAAGCCTCAATAGACCTAATTCACCTAATTGGCCACAATTGGCATCGATGACTCAATTGGTATAATTTTTCTAATTGGGATGAATTGGTCTAATTTCTTCAATTGGCGTCAATTCGCAACAATTTGCCTCAATTGGCCTAATTGGAATCAATAAATCAATTGGAAAAATTGGTCTAATTGGGCCGAATTTGTTTAATTGGTCTAATTGGCCTCAATGACTCAGATGGCGGAATTAGTCTAATTGGAATCAATTGGCATAAATTTGCCTCAATTGTCCTAATTCTCCTCAATTGGCCTCAATTGACCACAATTATTCGTAATTGGTCGTAATTGGCATTAGTTAGCCTAATTGGATTCAATGGCCTCAATACCCAAATTGGCCCAATTAGCCACAATTAACCTCAATTGTCCTCGATTGGCCACATGGACTCAATTGGACTCAATTTCACTCAATTGGCCTCAATTGACCTCGATTGGCCTCAATTGGCCTCAATTGGACTAACTAGTTTCCATTGGCCTAATTGACCTCAGTTGGTTGAATTGTCCTCAATTGTTTTATTTTGCCTCAAGTGGCCTTAATTTTCCAATTAGGCCTAATTGGAATCATTTTTAAATCAACCTAATTGGTGTCAATTGGCCTCAATTGGCCTCAGTTCACCACAACATTCCTCAATTGGACTTATTCACCTCAATTGGACTCAATGGATTAATTGGCCTAATTAGCCTCAATTGACCAAATTGGTATAATTGTCCACAATGGCCTAATTGACATAACTGACATAATTGGTCACAATTATCCCCCAAAAGGCCTCATTTGTCCTCAATAGACTAATTCTCCTAATTGGATGAATTTTCAAAAGTGGCCTAAGTGGCTCTAATTGGCCTCAATTTTCCTAGATTGGCAATTGGGATAACTAGCATTAATTGTCTTAATTGGACACAATTAGGATAATTGGCCTAAATTGGATGAATTTTCCGAAGTGTAATCATTTCACAATTATGAAAATTCAGTCCAATTATTCCAATTATTTCATTGACGCCAATTAGACCAATTCATCCAATGATTCCAATTGAGGACAATCCATCCAATTCGTCGAATTGAGCGCAATTGATTCCAATTATTCCAGTTGATTCCAATTGAGAACAATTGAGGCTAATTGAGGTTAGTAGAGGCCAATTAGACCAATTGAGTCCAATTCAAAAAATTGGTTCCAATTAAAGCTAATTAAGCCCAATTGGGGACTAATTGGCATCAATTGGCCCTAATTGACCTCAATTGGACTTAATTGGACTCAATGGGACTCAATTTGTCTCAATTGGATTTAATTGGATTCAATTTTTCGACTTGTATTCAATTGGTCACAATTGGAATCAATTTTCATAATTGGTCTCAATTGCACTCAATTGGCCAAATTGGCTGAATTGGCCGCAATTGGCCTTATTGGTCTTATTGGATGAATTGCCCTCAATTGGAAAAATTGAACTCAATTGGAATTAATGTAATAATTGGATTAATTATCCAATTAGGCCACATAATCCATTCATCCCAATTAAGGCTAATTTGGCTAATTGAGGCCCATTAGGCTGATTAGAATAATTGTCAATCGAGGCAAATTGAGGCTAATTGGTGCCAGTTTGGACAATTATTCCAATTATTCTAATATAGCCAATTAGTCCAATTAGTCCAATGAGTCCAATTGAGGCATTTTGAGACCAATTGAGGAAAATTAGACCAATTAGACCAATTAGGCCATCTGAGGACATTGAAGCCAATTGAGGCCAATTATGCCAATTAGGCTAATCGAGGCCAATTAGGATAATTATTCCATCGAGGCCAATTGAGGGGAATTAGGATGATTGTGTCATGTTGAGGCGAATTGGGGCCAACTGAGGCTATTTGAGACCAATTAGTCCAATTTCCAATTGAGACCAATTTGGCCCCATATTGGCCTAATTGACCTCAATTGGGACACAATTAGACACAACTCATTTTTCCTCAGTTTTCCTCAATTGGACTCAATTGGCCACAATTGTCCTCAATTGTAAATTGTAAATTGGCCCAAAGTTTTTATAATTATCCTCAATTGGCCTAGTTGGCCTCAACTGGCCTAAAATATCCTCAATGTATTAATTGACCTCAATTGGTCTAATTGGAAATTGGAAATTAGTCTCAATTGCCTCTAATTAGACTCAATTGGCCTAAAATGGCATCAATTAGCCTCAATTGGCCTCAATTGAGGCTAATTAGGTGAATTGAGGGAAATTTCATCCAATTAATACAATTGAGGCCATTGAGGCCAATTCTCCATTGAGTTTAATTGAGGTTAATTGACCTTAGTAGCCTTAATTGTCCTAATTTCCTTTTTTCCCTCAATTGGGAAAATTTGACTAATTGAATTAATTTTCCTTAATTGGGTTTAATTGGCCTCAATTGGACTCAATTGGACTCAATCGCCACAATTGGACTCAATTGGACTAATTGGACTTAGTGGAATAATCAACATAAATTGGCCCCAATTGGCCTAAATTGGACCTAATGGGCCTCAATTTGCCTCAATTTGCCTCAATTTTCATCAATTGGCCATAATTGGGATCAATTGGCCAATCCTAATTGGCATAATTGGCCTCAATTTGGCTCAATTGGACTCAATGGTGAATTGGGCCAATGGCTTCAATTGGACTAATTAGAAAATATATACCAATTAGGCCAATTAAGGCCATCAATTCCCATTATCCATTGAGTCCAATTGATGGAAATTGGTCCTAATGGCTTCAATTTACCTAATTGAGTGAATTGGTCTCAATTGGTCTCAACTTGCCTAATTGACCTCAAAAAGACACAATTGGCCAAATTGGCCTCAAAAGGCCACAATTGGCCAAATTGGCATCAATTGGCCTCAATTTACATCAATTTGCCACAATTTTCCTAAATTGGCCTCAATTGGTCTCAATTTCCCCCCTCAATTTTCCTCAATTTACCTAAATTACTCTCAATGGCCTAATTGGCACCAATTGTCCTCAAGTGTGCTAACTGGACTAACTAGCCTCAATTGGCCTCATTTGGTCTCAATTGACCCCAATTAACCTCAATTTTCCTAATTTGGTCTCAATTCACCTCATTGGCCTAATTCACCTCAATTGGCCTAACTATCTTAACTGACCTCGTAGGCCTAACAGGCCTTTGTAGGCTTAATTGGCTTAACTGGCCTAATAGGTGTCAACTAGCCTCAATGGAAAAATTCTTCGAATTGGCCACAATTGGCCTCAATTAACATCAATTAGCCCCAACTAGCCTAATCGGCCTCAATTCCCCTCAATTGGTCTAACTTTCCTAACTGGCCTCAATTGGACTCAATTTTCCTTAATTAGTACATTTTCCTTAATTGTCCACATTGGCATAGTTGGCCTCAGTTGGCCTCAATTGGCCTCAGTTGTCTTAATTGGCATAATTGGCCTAATTGACCACAATTGGACCCAATTGTCCAAAATTGACCCCAATTGTCCTCAATTTGTCTCAATTTTCCTCAATTGTCCTCAATTATCCAATGTTGGCCTTAAATGACCTCAATTGGCTTCAATTGGCCTAAATATCCTAATTAACATCACTGGCCTAACTGGCCTAATTGATCTCAATTGGCTTAACTATACTAATTGGCCACAATTGACCTCAATGGCCTAATTGGCTCTAATTTGCCTCAATTGGACTAACTGACCTCAATTGACATCAATTATCCCCATCTAGCCAAACTGGACTCAATTTTCCACAATGGCTAAAATTTAACTTAATTGGACTAACTTTCATAACTAGACACAGTTGGCCTCAATTTTCCTCAAGTGTCATAATTGGACTATTTGGCTCAATTGGCCTCATTGGCCTAATTGGCCCCGTTAGCGTCAGTTGTCCTTAGTTGGTCTAATTGTCCTTATTGGCCTAATTGAGCACAATTTGCCTCAATTTTCCAAAATTGTCCTCAGTTGACCTCAATTGTCCCCAATTTGCCTCAATTGGCCCAATTGTCCCAATTAGCCTAACTAGCCTAATTGGCCTCAATTCACTTAACTAGCTTAATAGACCTTAATTGCCGTAATTTTGCCTCAATATTCCTAATTTGTATAATTGGCCTCAATTGGAATCAATTTGCCTAGATTGATCGCAGTTGCCCCCAATTGACCTAATTGGCCTAACTAACCTAATTTAGGCCACTTTAGGCCAATTTTTTTTCAATTAGGACTTTTTATGCCAAATAGAAAAATGAAATCTGATTGAGGCCAAATAGAAAATTGAGACCAATTGAGGATCGGTCCAACTGAGGCAAATTGAGGCCAATTCGTCAAATTAGTCTAATTAAGACTAATCAAGGATGATTAATCCAATTAATACAATTAGTCCAATTAGTCCAATTAGTACAATTAGTCCATTTAAGACCATTTGAGTCCAATTAATGCCAATTGAGGCCAATTAAGGCCAATTAAGGCCAATTGATGCCACTGAGGCTAATTGAGGCCAATATAGGCAAGTTAGGCCAATTGAGGATGGGGCCAGGTGAGGCCAATTGAGGCCACTTAGGCTTATTAGAGAAAATTGAGTAAAATTATTCTAATTCAGGACAATTGACTGCAATTAGGCCAATTGAGTCCAATTAGGACCAATTATGAAAATTAGACAAATTAGACCAATTAGACCAATGGAGACAATTAATCTATTATAGATCGATTAGTCCATTGAGACAAATTAGACTAATTGAGTCCAATTAGGTTAATCGAGATCAACGAGTCCAATTAATGCCAATTTAGGCAAATTGAGTCCATTTGAGACAAATTGAGGGAAATTGAGTCCAATTGTGTCTAGTTATGTAAAATTTGGCCTATTAGGAAAATTCATCCAATTAAGGATAATTCATCATGTTGAGGCCAATTGAGGAAAATTAATCCCATTAGGAAAATTAAGGCTAATTAAGAAAAATTGTGATAATTGAGGAGGCCAACTCAGGCTAACTAAGGCCAATTGGCCTCAATTCCCATTGTTAGCCTTAATAGGCCTCGATTGGCCCCAATTGGTCTCAATTGAACTCAATTGGTCTCAATTTCCAAATTTCCCCCAATTAACTCAACTAGAATAATTGTATGAATTGGCATAAATTGGACTAATTTTCCTCAATGACCTTAATTGGCCTCGATGACCTCATTTGGCCTAATTGGCATAATTGGCCTAAAATTCCAATTCAGTAATTGCGAAATTATGTCCATTTGAGGCCAATAAGGCCAATTGATGAAAATTGAAGAATATTCACCCATTGATTCCAATTTAGGCCAATTAAGTCCAATTGGGGCCAATACTAATTGTCCTCAATTCACCTAATTGCCTTTAATTGGACTAATTGGATTAAGTATCCTAATTGGCATAATTTTTCAAATTGAGTTAATCGGCCTAGTTGGCATAATTGAAATCAATTGTCCTCAAAAGGCCTCAATTTTCCTATTAGCCTCAATTGGCTGAATTTTATGAATTAGACTAATTGGAAAAATTGAGTGAATTGATCTGATTGGCCTAATTGGCCTCTAAAGGACTAGATTGGCATATTGGCCTCAATTGGCCTCAATTAGCTATAATGGACTAATTTTCCTTATTGTCCTTCTCGATTGGACTCCATTGTACTCAATTCTCCTAAATTGTCCTAATTTTCTTCAATTCTCCTCAACTTGGATTAATTGGCCTAATTGGCCTAATTGGACTCAATTAGCATCAAAAGTCCTCAATTGGCCTAATTGTAATCAATTAGACTCAATTAGCCTCAATGGAGTCAATTGACCTCAATGGATCAATTGGACTTAATTAACCTCAATTATCTTAATAGGCCTCAAATTCCCTCGTTTGCACCTAGCCTCAATTGAACTCAATTGGACACAATTGACATCAATTGGCATAACTTGGCTTTAATTGGTCTAATTGGCCCAATTGGACTCAATTGGCCTCAATTTTCCTCAATTTCCTAATTGTCCTAATTGGCATAATTGGACTAATTGACATCAATTTGCCTAAGAGGTCCCAATTGGCCCCAATTGGCCTTAATTTTCCTCTAGAAATCAGTTGACCTAATTATCTCAATTGGGCTAAATGAGATTCAATTGGACTAAATTGGTTTCAATTGGAGTCAATTGGCCACAAATGGCCTCAAATGTCCATAATTTTATTCAATTGTCCTTAATTGGTGCATTTGGTCAACTAGTTCAACTAGTCCAATTGAGGCCAATTAGTGCAATTGAGCCAATTAGGCCAGTTAGCCAATTGAGGCCAACTAGGAAATTGAGGCCAATTGGGTCCGTTGAGGCCAATTGAGGAAAATTAGTCCAATTGAGTACAATTGGTCTAATTGGGCCCAATTGAGGAAAATTGGGGCAAATTTGGCCAATTGAGTCCAATTAGGAAAATTGAGGCCAATTAGGCCATTTGATCCCAATTAGAGCCAATTGATCAATTTAGAAAAATTAGGACAACTACTAAAATTCATCCAATTAGGAAATTAGATCCATGTTGAGGCTAATTATGGTAATTGAATCCAATTGTGTCCAATTGAGGGCAATTGAGGTCAATTAGGCCAATTCTGGCCACTAGGAAAATTGAGGCAAGTTGAGGCCAATTGGGTCCAATTGAAGCCAATTGAGGCCAATTGGGTCCAGTTGAGGCCAATTGAGTCCTATTGAGGCCAATTGGGTAAATTTGAAGCAAACGTTTCCAATTATGACAATCGGGGACAATTCGACCAATTGAGGTGAATTGAGGTCAATTGAGCCAATTTCCAATTAGATCCAATTGTGGCCCATTAAGGCCAATTAGTCTTTTCGAGGATAGTTGACCAACATAGGCCAATTGAGGCATGTTGCGGACAATTGAAACAAATTGAGTCCAATTGGGCCATGTTGCAGCCAATTGAAACAAATTGAGGCCAATTAAGGCCAATTTGGCCAACTGAGGCCAATTAGGACAATTTGCCTAAATTGGGCACAGTTCCCCTAATTGGCCTCATTTGGAACCATATTTAATTGGAATTAGTTGGCCCCATCTTCAATTGGACTCATTTGGACCCATCCTCAATTGGGCTCAATTAGTAAAATTGGCCTCAATTGAGGCCAATTTAGGCCATTTGAGTCAAATTGTGACCAATTGAGGCCAATTAAGGCCAATTAAAGCCTAATTAGACCATTTGATGCCAATTAGGACAATTAGACCAATTGAGGCGATTTGAGACCAATTTAGGAAAATTTAGGCCAATTGAGGCCAATATGACCAATTGAGCCAATTGATGCCAATTGAGGATAATGAGGCCAATTTGGTCTAATTTAGGCCATTTGGCCTCAAATTTCCTAATTGGCCTTATTGGCCTCAATTGATGTCAATTGGCCCAATTATCCCTTGGCCTCAACTGGCCTCAATTATCCAAAATTGGCCAATTTTTCCATAACTGGCATTAATTGGCCACAATTGGCCTCCTAAATCGACCTAATTAGACTCAATTGGACTCAATTGGCCTCATTAGCCTAAATTGGGCTCAATTAACCTCAATTGGACCCAATTTACCCCAATTGGACTTGATTGGCCTAAAATGGCCCTCACTGGCCTTAATTGGCCTAGTTGGTCTCAATTAGCTTAAATTCACCTAACTGGCCACAATTGGCCTCAATTGGATAAAATTTTCCTAATTGGCCTAATTAGTCTCATTTTCCCTAATTGGCCCCAATTGGAATAATGGGCTTCAACTGGCCTTAACTAGCCTAATTGGCCTCAATTGGCTTAATTCCCCTAAATTGGCCCAATTGGTCTCAATTGAGGCATAATTGGCATCAATTGGCCTAACCTAGCCTAATTGGCCTTATTGGCCTAATTGGAAAAATTGGCCTCAATCAACCTCAATCAGCCTCAATTCGCCCAATTACCCTCAATTGGTCTCACATGCTCGAAATGGACTTAATTTTCCACAAAAGGCCTCAAATAGCTTCAATAGGCCTCAATTGGCCACAATTGGCCTCAATTGGCCTAATTGGCATCTATTGGCCAAATTGGCCAAATTGGCACAATTGGCCAAAATTAGCCTCATTGGCCTCAATTGACTTCTATTAGCCTAATTGACCTCAATGCCCTAATTGTCATCAATTGGCCTCAATAGAATAATTGGCCTCAAATGGCCTTAATTGGCCTCAATTAGCTCAATTAGACTAATTGGCCTCGATTTTCCAAATTGAACTCACTTGGACTCAATTGGCCAAAATTGGCCTAATTGGGCCAATTGAGCCCAACTGTGTCATGTTTGACGAGTTGAGGCCATTTGAGGCCAATTAGTACATTGATCCAATTGAGGTCAATTGGGACTATTTTAGGCTAATTAGTTCATTGGGGAAAATTGAGGCCAATTGAGGCCAATTATTCCATTTGAGGCCATTGAAGGCAATTAAGAAAATTGATCTTGTTCAGGATAATTGAAGGAAATTAGGAAAATTAAGAATAATTGAGGCTCATTGAGGCTAATTGAGGCTAATTGAGGCCAATTTGGCCTATTGAGTTCAATTAGGTCAATTAGGCCAATGAGGAAAATTAGGCCAACTAAGGACAATTAAGGCCAATTTGGGCCAATTACGGCCAATTGAGGGCAACTGATTCCAATTGAATCCAATGAGTCCAATTATACTAATTGATGCCAATTGAGTCTAATTAAAGCCAATTAAGGCCAATTGAGTTACATTGAGGCCCATTTTTTCAATTGAATCCAAACTGAGGCCAATTATGCCAATTGATGCCAATTGAGCCAATTGAGGCCAATTGAGCCAATTGAGGCCAATTGAGCCAATCGAGGCCAATTGTGGCCAATCGAGACCAATAGGAGAATTGAGGCCAACTCGGGCCAATTAATCCAATTGAGGGCAATTTGGCCAATTAGGGGATTGAATCCAATTGAGGCCAATTAGTCCAATTAAGGTCAATTGAGGCCAATTCCGTCCAACTAAGACCAATTTAGGTGAATTGAGTCCAATTAGGCCAATTAGGCCAACCGAGACCTATTGAGGCTAATTGAGGCCAATTATGGCCAATCGAGACCAATTGGCCAATTAAGGACAATTGAGGACAATTAAGTCAATTAAGACAAATTGGATCAAATGGCCTAATTGGTATAATTGGATTGAATTCTCCTCAATTGACCTAATTGGGCTCAATTACCTAATTGGCCTAAAGAGGCCTAAATTGTCTCGATTCACCAAATTGGCCTCAATTCTTATAATTGTCCTTAATTAACCTCAATGGACTAATTTTCCTAATAGGAATAATTGGCCTCAATTGAAAAAATTGAGCTCAATTGGAAAAATTGGGATCATTGGCATAATTGGCCTCAATTGGCCTAGTTGGACTTAATGCCTCAATTAGTATTAATGGACTAGTTGAACTAATTGGCCTCATTTGGAATAATTGGCCTCAATTTTCCAAATTGGAATCAATGCATGAATTTTACTCAATGGACTAATTAGATTATTTGAACTCAATTGACACAATTAGCATCAATTGGCCTGAATTGAACTAATTGGCCTAATTGGGCTCAATTGGCCTCAACTGGCCTAATTGGCCTAATTAGCGCAATTGGCCTCAATTAGACCAAATTGAACTAATTTCTCTAATTGGACTTAATTTTTCCCAATTGGCCTTAGTTGACCTCAATGGAGTAATTGTCCCAATTGGCCTCAATTGCCTTAATTAGCCTCAATTGGCTGAATTGGCCTCAACTGGCTTCAATTGGCATCAATTAGCTTCAATTGGACTCAGTTGGCCTAATTGGCCTTATTAGCTTCAATTGGCTTCAATGGGCCTCAATGGGCCTCAATTGGCCTCTATTGGACTCTGTTGTCCCCAATTGGTATAATTTCTCAAATTGGCATCAATTGGCCTTAATTAGTCCAACTGACCTCTATTGGCATCAATTGGCGTTAGTTGGCCTCAATGGGCCTCAGCTGGCCTAATTGGATTAATTGTCCTAATTAGCTTGAATTGGCCTCAATTTACATCATTTAGACTCAATTGCCTAATTGGGCTTGATTGGCCTCAATTAGACTTAATGAGGCCAATTTCTAATTGAGGCCAATTATTCTGTTGAGGTAAATTGATGCCAATTAAGCTAAAAAAGGAGAATTTAGGCCAATTGAGGCCAATTAGGCAAGTGAGGACAATTGAGGCCAATTGAGGCTAGTTAGTCCATTTAGGGCAATTTAATGCAACTGTGGCCAATTCAGGCCAATTATCCAATTGAGGCTACTCATGAAAATGGAATCTAATTAGGCCAAATGAGGCCACTTAGGCCAATTGAGGCCACATATGGAAATTGAGGTCAATTGTGCCCAATTAGGCCAAATGAGACCAATTTTCTATTAATGCCAATTTTTCCATTGAGGCCAATAGTGACCAATTAAGGTGAATTTAGGCCAATTGTGTCCAATTAGGCCAATTGAGGCCAATTAGGAAATTGAGGCCAATTGAATCCAATTATTCCATTGAGGTCAATTGAAAAAAATTGAGGCTAGTTAGGCCAATTAGGCTAATTGAGGTTCCAATTGTTACCAACTTTGGCCAATTCATGCATGTTGGGGCCATTTGTGGCCAATTATACCAATTACGCTAATTGAGGCCAATATGACCAATTAGGCCAATTCATCCAATTGAGGCCTATTGAGTCCAAATCATTCTTATTTGACCAATTGAGGACAATTGGGTAATTGAGGCAAGTTGACTCCAATTAGGCCTATTGAGACCAATTATTCCAATTAAGGCCAATTAAGACAATTACGGCCAATTGAGACTAATTGTGTCTAGTTGAACCAATTAAGACCAATTAGGCCAATTAGGTCATTTAGGTTAATTTAGCTAGCCTATTTGGCCTCAATTGGCCTCAACAAGATATTAGCCTAATTGGCCTCAATGGTTAAATTGGCCTCAATGACTAAATGGGAATCAATTGTTATTATAGGCCACAATTGTCTTAATTGGATTCAATTGGGTTAAATTGGCCTCAATTAGAAATTTACCTCAATTGAGGTTAGGCATAACTGGAATAACTTGCCTCAATTGGACAAACTTGCCTCAATTGGCCTGAATTGAAGCTAATCGAGATGAATTGAGGCCAATTGGGTGAACTGAGACCTATTGGGAGAATTGAGGCCAAATGGATGAATTAAGTCCATTTGTGGCCAATTTAGTCCAACTGAGGTCAATTGAGGTCAATTGAGCCTAATTGAATCTAGGGCCAAATGAGGCTAATTGAGGCCAATTAGGCCAATTGATGCTAATTGAGCTAGGGTGAATGTGTCCAATTGAGGTAAATTGAGGCCCATTTAGGAAAATTGAGGCAAATTGATTTCAATTTAGTCCGATTAGTCCAATTGAGTATATAGAGTCCAATTAGGCTAATTGAGGCCATTAAGGCTATTGAGGCTAATTTTTTCCTGTTGAGGCTGTTGAGGCCAATTGTGGCCAAATAGTCCAATTTGGTCAATTGGGGTAAATTAAAGCCAATTGAGACCAATTGAGGCCAATTGGGTCCAATTGAGGTCAATTGCGACCAACGGAGGCCAATTGAGGCCAATTAAACCAATTGTCAATCGAGGCCAATTGTGGATAATTAGGCCAATTGAGTCTAATTAGGCAAATTGAGGCCAATTAGGCCAATTATAGAAAATTGAATCCAATTGAGTCCAATTACTGCCAATTCGGACCGATTGAGGCAAATTAGGACAATTGAGGCCAATTGATGCGAATTAAGACTAATGAGGCCAATTAAGGCCAATTGATCCAATTGAGCGAATTGAGACCAATTAGGATAATTAGGTGAATTTAGGCCAATTGAGGCCAATTCAAAAAATTGCGGAGAATTGGGTGTAAATTCAAGCCAATTAGGCCAATTGTGTCCAATTAATCCAATTTAGACTATTGAGGCATCACTTGATCTTAATTCTCTTAATTATCGTTAATTGGCCTTAATTGGTCTCAATTGGCCTAAATTGGCCTCGATTAGATAATTGAGATCAGTTAGCCCAATCATGTCCTATTTGTCCAATTGATGTGAATTGTGGCTAATTAGGCTAATTGAGGCAAATTAGGCCAATTAGACCAATTGAGGTCAATTCAGGCTAACATGGCCAATTAGGCCAATTCATCCAATTCATCCAATTGAGGCCAATTGAGGACAATTAGAGTCCAATTGAGTCTAATTGAGTCCAATCAAGGCTAATTAAACCAATTATTCCAATTGAGGACAATTTGGCCAATTGAGGTCCATTTGGCCAATTGAGTCTAGTTTAGGTCTATTGAGGCCAACTAATGCCGATCATGGAAAAATATGAAAATTGGTCCCAATTGGCCTCAATTGCCCTAATTGGAATTAACGGACCTCAATTGTCTTAGTTGGCCTTAATTGGACTCAATTCATCTCATGGGCTTGAATTTTCCTAATTTTCCTATTTGGCCTCAATTGGACTAACTGGCCTAATATAACTCATTTGGCCTAATTGGACTCAATTTGCCGCATTATCTTTTCCATTTTGGCCTAAATTTGCCTCAATTGGCCTGGCCTAATTGGACTAATTAGCCTCAGTTGGTCTAATTGGACTTAATTGACCTCAATTGGTCTAATTGGCCTCAATTGGTCTCAATTGTCCTCATTCCTTAATTATCCGTATTGGACACAATTGCCTAAATTGGCCTAATTGGACTCAATTATCCTAATTGGCCTCAATGGCCACCTGGCCTAATTTGCCTAAATTGACCACAATTATCCCAATTAGCTTCAATTTTCCTCAATTTGCCTTAATTTTACTCAATTGTATTCAATTGGACACAATTGGCCTCAATTGGCCACAATTTAACTAATTCCTCATTTTTCCTCATTGACCTAATTGGACTTAATCATCCAAATTGGCTTAATTAGACTCAATTGGCCTAAAGTGGCCTAATCGATGGAAATTTTCCTAATTGGATTTGATTGGACTAATTTCCCTCATTGGAAAAATTGGGCTAAATGACCTAATTTGCCTCAAGGGATGAAATGTCCTAACTGGACTACTTGGGCATAATTGGAATAATTGGACTCATTTGACCTCAACCCTAATCGGGTTTAATTATCCTTAGACTAATTGGACTAAGTTCACCAAATTATATCAATTTTCCTCATATGGCCACAATTGGGATCAATTGGCCTCAATTGGGCTCAATTGGCCTCAATTAGGCCTAATTGGCTTAATTGGCATAATTGGCCCAATTGGATTAATTGCCCTCAATTGGCCTCAATTGGCCTAAATTGGCCTCAATTTGTCTAATCATACTATGTGACCTCAATTGGCCCCAATGAGCCAATATTGGCTTAATTGGCCTCAATTGGCCTAATTGGCCTCAATTGGTTCAATTGAACTCATGTGGCCTAAATTATCCTCAATTTTCCTAATCTGACAAATTGGAATAACCTCAACTGGCCGAATTGGCCTCAAGTGGCCCCAATTGGCCCAAATAGCCTCAATTGGCCTCAATTAGCCTCAATTGGCCCAATTTTCCCAAATCGGCCTCAATTGGACCACCTGTCCTCAATTGGCGTCAATTGGCCTAAATTAGTCTAAATTGGCCTCATTTTTCCTAATTGTCTTAATTGTCCTCAATTGTTTAGTTGGTATCAATTGCCTAATTGGCCCCAATTTTCCAAATTGGCCTCAATTGACCTCAATTTTCCTAATTATCCTAGTTGGTTTAATTGTCCTCAATTGGTATAATTTGAATAAAGGGCCTCAATTTTCTTCAATTGGCCTCAATGGGACTCAATTGACATCAATTGGCCTCTGTTTTCCTCAATTGGCCAAATTTTCCTAATTAGCCGCAATGGGTCTCAATGTTCTTCAATTGGCATCGATGGGCCTCAATTGGAATTATTTTCCTCAACTAGCATCGATTGGCCTCATGTGGACTCAACTAGCATAATTTGGCCTCAATTGGAATAATTGGTCTAACTGGCCTTAATTGAGCCAATTGAGGTCACTTTGGTAAATTAATCCAAATGGGACAATGAGGCCAATTGATTCTAATTAAACCACTTGATTCCACTAATTCCATTGAGTGAAATTGATGCCATTGGGGCCATTTGAGGGAAAGTGAGGCTTAATTGGTCAGAATTGGCCTCCTAAATTGGCCTAATTGGCCACAATTGGCCTCAATTGGCTGCCATTGGCCTCATTTTACTAATTGGTGTATGTTGTCCTCAATTTTCCTGAATTGGCATAAATTGGTCTAATTATCCCCAATTTACCTAATTGGCCTCAACCTCAATTGGTCAAATTGGCCTCAATTTTCCTAGTTGACCTAATTGGCCTTAATTGGCCTAATTGGCCTCAGTTGGCCTAATTATCTCAGTTGATCTAATTGGTGTTAGTTTTCCTAATATGCCTTATTTGGCCTCAATATTCCAAATTTTCATAATTGGCCTCCATTGGGTAAATTAGGTCAACGATGGAAATTAGAAAAATTAGAAAATTGAGGCCAATTTATGCCAATTTAGTCCAATTGAGGCCAATTGAGGCTAATTGAGGTTGAGGTCAATTAGGCAAATTATCTTAATTAGTCTAATTAGGCTAATTTTCCTCAATCAGCCTCAATTGTCCTCATTTGGACTCAATTGGCCAAATTGGCCCCAATTGCCCTCAATTGGGCTCAATTACCCACAATTGTCCTCAATTCACCTCAATTGGACTCAATTGCCTTCAATTGGACTTGATTGGCCTCAAAGGGCCTAATTGGACTTAATGGCCTAAATTATCAAATTCTCTATAATTGGATTCAATTGGGATCAATTGAAAAAACTGGTCTAATTATCCTAATTCGGCTAATTGGCCAAAATTGGCCTCGGGCTCAATTACCTATAATTGGCCGAAATTGGACTAATTCGGCCTCAGTTTTCATTAATTTGGATAAATGGGCCTAAATTGGACCCAATTGGGATCAATTGGCCTCAATTGGCCTCATTTCCCTAAATGGCCTCAATTGACCTCAATTGACATAATTGGCCTCAATTGGCATGAATGGCCAAATATGACTCAATTGGCCAAATTGGACTCAATTTCCCAATTGGCCATAATTTGTCTCAATTGGACTTAATTGACATCAATTGGCCTCAATTGTCCTAATTTCCAAATTGGATCAATTAGCCACAATTTTCCAATTGGCCTCATTTGGACTCAATTGGCATCATTGGAATAGTTTGCCTCAATTGGACTCAATTGGCCTAAGTGGCCTCGATTGGCCTTAATAGACTCAATTGGACTAATTGGTCTCAATTGGAAGAATTGTACTAACTGGACGAATTGATCTCAATTAGCATAATTTTCCTCAATTTGCCTAAATGGCATCAATTGGCCTCAATTGTGCTCAATGGACAGTTTTCCTCAATTGGCCAAATTTTCCTCAATGGGCCTAATTTTCTATAATTCGCCTAACTGGTTGAAATTGGAAATTGGTTTCAATTGGGCTCAAGTGGCCTTAATTGGCCTAATTGTGCATAATTGGAATAATTGACAAATTTGGCCTAATTTGCCTCAATTGGACTCAATTTGGCCTCAATTCACCAAATTGGTCTCAATCCGCATTAATGGACTAATTTGCCAATTTGGCCTCAATTTACCTCAGTTAGCCTCAGTTGGCCTCAATGGACTTATTGGCCTCAATTGGCCTAAATTCATCTAACTGTCCTTCATTGGCCTCAATTGGCCTTATTTTCCTAGTTAGCCCCAATTGAGGCCAATTATGTCACTTGAGTCCAATAGAAGGCAATAGAGTCCATTGGTCCAACTGAGTCCAAATAGGCCAATTAGGACAATTGAGTCCAATTGAGGCATGTTGGAGATGATTAGACTAATTGAGGCTAGTTTGGCAAACTGACGCCATTTGATGCCAATTGGTTCCAATTAAGGACAACTGAGGGCCAATTAAGGCCTATTGAGTCCAATTGAGGCCAATTGAGGCTTTTTAAGCTCAAGTGAGTCCAATAGAGGCTGATTAGGCGAATTTGGCCAACTGAGACCAATTGGCCTCAATAAGATCAATTGGCCTCTATTGGCCTCTATTGGCTTCATTTTCCCTCAATTGGCCTCAATTGGTCTCAATTGTCCTAATTGGCCTAATTTGGCCTCAATTGGCCTAATAGGAATCTATTGGGCTTAATTGGCCTAAATTGGTCTAACTGGAAACAATTTCACTAGTTGGACTCAATTGGCATCAATTGGCCTCAATGCACTAACTGACCTCAATAGACTAATTGGCCTCAGTTAGTATCAATTTGCATCAATTGGCCTCAATTAGCATAATTTTCCTCAATTAGGATCAATTGTCCGAATTAGCCTCAATTTTCTTAATTAGACTCAATGGACTAATTGTCCTCAATTTGTATAATTCACATAATTGGCCTAATTGGCATCAATTAGCCTAATTTGCCTCAATTGACCTAATTGGATTCAATCAGGACTAATTGGCCTCAATGGAATAATTAGACTCAACTAGCCTCAATTGACCTAAATTGGCCTAATCGGCCTTAATTGGTCTTAATTGGCCTCTATGGACAAATTGGACTCAATTGGACTTAATTGGACTCAATTGGCCTAAAGGACCTAACTGGCCTTAATTGGACACAATTGGCCTCAATTGTCCTCTATTGGACTCAATTGGACTTAATAGATCTCAATTGACCTCAATTACTTTCAATTGGCCTCAATTGGATACAATTGGGTGGAATTGGCCTCACTTGGCCTCAATTTTCTACAATTGGTCCCAAATGGCCTCAATTTGCCTCACATAGCCTCAATTGTCCTAACTAGTCTCAATTGGTGTTAATTGGTCTCAATGGCCTAAATTAGCCAAAATTGGTCTAAATTGACCTCAATTGTGATAATTGGATTTAATTATGTTCAATTTTTTCCAATTAGTAAAATTGAGCTCAATTGAGGCTAACTAAGGCCAATAGAGACCAATTGTGGCCAATTCGGAAAATTGCGGTAAATAGAGGTCAATTGAGGCCAATTTTGGAATTATTCCATTGAGGCCAATTATGGCCAATTAGGTAAATTGAGGTTAATTATGGCCAATTGAGTCCAATTTGGGCCAATAGAGGCCAATCGGGGCCAACTAGGCCAACTGAACCAAATTAGGCCAATTGAGGCGAATTAGGCCATTTGAGGCAAATTGAAGGCAATTTGGCCGAATTGGACTAATAAGCCAAATTGAACATAATTGACCTAATTGGCATCAATGGATGATTCACCTCAATTTTCCTCATTTGGTTCTAATTTTCCTTAATTGCCTTAATTTCCCTTAATTTTCCATAATTGGCCTCAATGGACTAATTGGCTTCAATACGATGAATTGGCCTAATTGGCCTAATAGGACTCAGTTTGCCTAATTTAACTCAATATCCCTCAATTGGCTGAATGATCCCTAATTTTCCCAATTTTCCTCAAATGGACTCAATGTATGAATATACCTCAATTCACCTCAATTGGCATCAATTGGCCTTAATTGGACTAATAGGCCTAATTGGCCTCAATGGCTTAATTGATCTCAATTCACTTCAATTGGATTAAATTGGCATCAATTGGCCAAATTGGCCTCAATTGGACTCAAAGGAATAATTGGACTCGATTGGATTCAATTGTCCTTAATTTGCCTCAATTGGCCTCAATTGACCTAAATTACCCAATGGGACTAGTAAGGCATAAACTGACCTAATTGTTTCAATTTTCCTAAATTGGCTTTAATTGGTTCAATTAGCCCCAATTGGCCTCACTTTAATTAATTTTCCAAATTGGCATCAAATGGCCTAATTAACCTAATTGGAGTCAATTGGCGTCAATTGACCTCAATTGGTCCCAATTGGACTCAATTAGCCTCAATTGGCCTTATTTACCTCAGTTTTCATAATTGGCCACAATTGGCCTCAATTGGACTCAATTGGATTCAATTGGCCTCAATTGGATTAATTGGCCTCAATTGGCCTAATTGTCCTTAGTTGGCCTAATTGGCCTCAATTTTCATAACTTGCCTAAGTGCCTCAATTTTTCTTCAATTATCCTCTATTTTCTTAATTGGACATGCCAATTTGGCCCATTGAGTTCAATTGGTGAAATTAGGCCAATCAAGGTCAATTAGAAAAATTAGGTCAATTAGGATAATTGACACCAATTGCGACCAATTGAGTATAATTGGACAATTAGAGCCAATTGAGTCCAATTAGTCCAATTGATACCAATTGAGGCTAGTTGAGGCCAATTAGGTAATTTGCCCTCATGTGGATATAATTGGCCTCAATTGGAAATCGGCATAATTGGACTAATTGGACTAATTGTACTCAATTGGACACAATTGTCCTAATTGTAAATATTTAGCCTAATTGGCCTCAATTGGATTTAATTTGGCACAATTAGCCTCAATTGGCCAAATTTTTCTAACTGGCCTCAAATAGACTAAATTTTCCTAATTTTCCTCAATTGGCCTTAGTTAGCCTAATTTGCCTAATTGTCTGAATTGGCCTCTATTTGCCTCAATTTTCCCCAATTTGCCTCAATTGGAAAAAATTGGCCTAAATTTTCCCTAATTGGATCAATTGGTCTAATTGGACATAATTGGGCACAATTAGACTCAATTAGTTCTGATTAGCCTAATTGGATGAATTTGAATTACCTGGTCTCAATTGGCCTAATTGGATGAATTGGCCTTAATTGGAATAATTGGCTCAATTAGAATAAGTGGCTCAATTGGCATCAATTGGCCTTAATTGGCCACAACTAGCCATAATTGGCCTCAATTGGCCAAATTGGAGAAAGTGGCCTCAATTGCCCTAATTGGCCCTGATTGGCCTCAATTGGCCTCAGTTGGACTGAATTGGCCTCAAGACCTCAATTGGACTATATTTCTCTAATTTTCCTGTATTGGCCACAATTATAATCAATTGTAAATAGGCCTAACTTGATTAATTGGCCTAATTAGCCTCAATTGTCCACAATTGGCCTAATTGGCCTGAATTGGTCTAATTAGAAGAATTATCCTCATTGGCCCCAATTGGTCTCAATTGGCTCAATTGGTTAAATTGGACTCAATTGATCTCAATTTTTCTAATTTGCCTAATTGGCCTAACCGGCCTAAATTGGCCACAATCAGCCTCAATTGGACTCAAATGGCCATAATTAGCCTCAATTGGTCCTATTTCACCTCAATTGGCCTCTTTGGCCTTAATTAGTCTCATTGGCCTAATTGGCCTCATTGTCCTCATTTGTCTCAATTGACCTCAATTGGCATAATTTGCCAAAACAGATCTTATGTGGCCACAATTGGTCTCAATTATGCTAATTAAGGTGAATATGTCAAATTGAGGCCAATTTTAGAAAATAGAGGTCAATTGAGTCCAATCAAGGAAAATTAGGAAATTTTAGATTAATTTGGCTAATTTGGGAAAATTGAGGCCAATTGAGTGCAATTGAGGCTAATTGAGGCTAATTAGGCTAATTAATATAATTCATTTTTGTCAATTTGCTGAATTAGCCAAATTAGACCTAATTGGCCACAATTATATTCAATTGGAAATAGGCCTATCTTGACTAACTTGCCTAATTAGCCTCAATTGTCCACAATTGGCCTAATTGGCCATAATTGGCCTAATTATAATAACTAGCCTAATTGGCCCCAATTGGTCTCAATTGGCCTCAATTGGCTAAATTGGACTCAATTGACCTCCATTTTTTCTAATTGGCCTAGTTGTCCTAACTAGCCTAAATTGGCCACAATCAGCTTCAATTGGACTGAAATGGCCATAATTACCCTCAATTGGTCCTAATTCTCCTCAATTGGCCTATTTGGCCTTAATTGGTCTCAATGTCCTAACTGGCCTCATTGGCCTATTTGGTCTCAATTGACCTCAATTGGCATAATTGGCTTAAACTGATCTCATGTGGCCACAATTGGTCTCAATTAGGCTAATTAAGGTGAATTATGTCCAATTGAGGCCAATTATAGAAAATTGAGGTCAATTGAGTCCAATCAAAGCCAATTAGGCAAATTCTGACTAACACTAGTGCAAAAACACTTTTTCGCGTCGGTTTTTTTTTATTTTTAACGTCGGTTATAAACCGACGTCTTTATAGGCGACGTTAAAAATAGCGTTTTCGCGTCGGTTCATAGAAACCGACGCGAAAAATAATTCGCTTATGAGCTTCGGCGTCGGTTTTTTATAAAACCGACGCCGAAGCTACATGTAGACATTATTTTCCGCGTCGGTTCATTAAAAAACCGACGCGGAAAATATATTCGAATAGGTTTTCCGCGTCGGTTTTTAGAAAAACCGACGCGGAAAACCGATTGGAACAGGATTTTCCGCGTCGGTTTTTAGAAAAACCGACGCGGAAAACCGCATTCAACCGGATTTTCCGCGTCGGTTTTTCTAAAAACCGACGCGGAAACCCGCTTTCAACCGAGTTTTCCGCGTCGGTTTTTCTAAAAACCGACGCGGAAAACCCTTTCGGCGTCGGTTTTTAAAATAACCGACGCCGTAAATTTTTTTTTTTTTTAAATAAAATACATATATTTTCTCCTCCAAACAAATCGGAACCCTGAAAAAAAATAACGAAGTATACAAAAACAATTAAACAGCTTTAACAGAAGTACTTCAGAAAACTCAAAGTAAAGCAGAATTAAAATACACGTACCTACATGGTGCATTTTCTTAATCTAACCATACTCAGTATCAATCATTGTAAGTTTCCTCCCATAGATAGCACCAATCCTGTCAAAACAGTAATGAAACGAGTGAAAAAATCAATCCAAGTTATTAGTGCAATGAATAAACATTAAATGAAAATGTGTAATTTATTTGAATCATTCATTTTTTCACAAAGTAAATTACCAAAATGAAATGATCAAAATTCCAGGAACACTCAGCCGATGCAACCTCTTCCTCACCTCCCCCACTGAAGATGTTGGGGGTGTCTTTTCACCATAGAATCCCCACCACCCCCAACCTCAGGTTTTTATATTTGCTCTGTATAGACGTGCATTACCTATTCACTATTGTTATTTGTTTAAGTTATGGAATAACAGAGAAATAAATTTGAGTGCAAAAAATAGGTTAGAAAATTGAAATCAAATGCAGATTGAAGATACATAAAGAAACATAACTTAAAAATTGACGCCTTCTATTTTATCTTTGTGCAAACCCACTAAGCGTTGTTTCAGGTATTATGTGATATGCTTCTCGGCAATCATTTTTCGATATTTATTTGCATAAAAAATAAAAAGGCCTAGAAGATATTGCTGTGCATTCAAGGGAGACAATTTTTAGTGTTTGTGAATGTTATTTCGCTATACGAATCTCTATGTTCATGATCCAAGTACCACCCTACAGATTTGTCACTGTACAGACAAATGATTTTAAGAAATAACAATGAAAAGAAATATAATAACTAATTCTGAATTAAAATACACGTACCTGAAATATACGACATGCTTATTGTTGGTTATTGTTGAAGGATTCATTTGATTATTAGTAGATTCAATAAAACAGTTTTTGCAGAGGCACTTGAGAAAACTCAGTAAATCAGAATTAAAATACACGTACCTGAAATATATGACATGCTCATTGTTTGTTATTGTTGAAGCATTCATTTGATTATTAGTAGGTTCAAACACCTAATATATCATAAGAGTTAGTTTTTTAAACCCATATATAATATTATTTATAAATATTAGTATACATACCTCAAATCTTAATCAGACTTAACAAATAGTCCGCAAAAGTAGATTGAATATGAATCATATCAGATTGAGAATATGACTGTGAATCATTGAATACCTACAATAATATTGAATGATATGAAATTAATAAATAGAAGAAAGTGGATGAAAATATATAAAAAAGTTAATACAACTAACCTTATGAAAATCAGTAGTTTCCCCAGTTGTGATTATCTCGTACATAAATCGTAGAATATAATAACCACATTCAACGCTTCCATTTTGACGATGACACTGCAGTTATAAAACATTTAACTAATAATGAAACCCAATATATAACAAAAATATAAAAACTAATTACCTGTACTTCCACATATTTGATTTTCGTTGGTTTCTTTTCATTTGTAAAATGTTTCCATGAACTGCATTGTTTTATATAAGAACTAATAAAACTTGTGTAAACAATTAAAATTAAACATAACAAACTTCTAAAAATAAAAAAACAACTTACCTGTTTAATAAGTTGGAAAACGTTTTACGCACTTTTCCTAATAAAGAGCAAAACCAATATAAGGTGCATTCATTTGGGCAAAATACACCTAACATCCAATGCCCCCTATAATACAAAAAGTTCATAATTAATGACATTATAATGATCATGAGTTCAAAATTATGTTGATATTCTTACTTATCAACAAATGGCAAAAACCAGCACTGAATCTCTGTTTGTGATAATCTCTCGGATATATATTTAACTTTGTCATCATTTTTCACATGTTTGACTTCCGAGGAAATGTACTCTGGATCTATAAAGCAATAAATGCTTGTAGTTTCATTTTGTAAAAGAATCCTGTATAGATACCTAATTTAAAAAGAAAACATAGTTAGTCAATGACATAACAATATTTTAGTAAAGAAATAGCAATTCAGACGTCAATTTACTTACATGGAAAACAACTGCACCACATTCAGCCCGATCTCTTCAAAATTAACTAAATTCATGATATCTTCTTTCAATATTCTCAATTTATAATTTCTTCCACATATATCGGGCGTCATCCGAAACTCATAGATAAAATTCAAGGAAGAAGAGCACTGAGATAATCTTTTCAACCCAGAAGAAATATCAGAAGTATCTACAGCCGACTGTTTTTGAACATTTTGCTGCATTTGTACAGTTTCTTTTGCTTTCAGATATTCCTATATAAGTTAAATGTCAGAAAACATTATAAGTAATTTGGAATACCTCGGTAACTGCTCATCTCTATCTGTATTTGACATTGCTACTAGAAAGTGTAATGAAATTTTGGGTACCTGCATATCATTAGAAAACTGAATAATTAGAAACAAGGAAATGAAAAATAAATATGTAAAAATAGAGGCATGCATTTGTAAGTTTTAAAAATAGACACAAAATATAAATATTTACCAGAAAAATTAGGAGACTAATTTAGTGTTTTCCCACGTCCCTTCATCATGATCGGTACGTACTGCATGCACTATGTCTGTCTTATATTCATTGTAATCATCTGAAAATTGCATAATAGATGAATAACGCTCATGTAAATCACTAGCATCATCAGAATCATCATCATCACCCAAATGATATCTTTTCCCTTGCAAAACAACTGACCACTGATCATTCGACGGATCAATGACATAAAATACTTGTTTTGCATGTGTCGCCAAGATAAATGGTTCCTCATTGTGATTAAATCTTTTCAAATCAACCAGTTTAAACCCATATTCATCATGTTTCACGCCACTGTTACTATCAACCCAATTGCACTTAAAAATAGTGACTCGAAATTTAATATAATCAATTTCCCATATGTCTTCAATAACTCCAAAATATGATGTTGATGCAGAAATTGGGTTTTTATCTTTGGCACTCGAAAAATGCACTGCTTCAGCGAATACCATCACACCACTATTCTGAACGGTACTCTTGTCATCCAGGTTTTTTGTGTAAAATGTGTAGCCATTGATATCAAAACCAGACCAAGTGATCACATTAAAAGATGGTCCCCCTGATAACCACTTCAATGTTTCTGATACAGATATATCTGAGGTGACTTTCTCTTTAAACCATGAAACAAATGTCTTCTTATGCTCAATCATCAACCACTTTTCATTTCTTTTCTGATATCGTAACTTTAATTCAGCAATATGTGAGGATATATATGGTTGAACCTCATCTGTGTTGTTCAAAATGTATAAATGTGCTTGCATCACTTCATCACGTGGAATGAACTTTACCTTTAAGCCTCGAACCCCTCTACCTTCTCTGTCAACTGTCATATGTCGAGATAGAGGGAGACCAATATGCTCCACTTCATTCAAATAATCAGTACAGAACTCAATCACCTCTTCTGATACATATTTTTGAACAATAGAGGCCTCTGGTCGATAAGGATTTTTAACATATCCTTTCAAAATTTTCATATATCTTTCAAAAGGATACATCCATCTTAAATAAACAGGCCCACACATTCTTATCTCACGCACCAAATGAACCAATAGATGAACCATTATATCAAAAAATGTGGGTGGGAAATACATTTCTAGTTGACAAAGAATAAGAGTTGCTTCATTCTCCAACAAATCTAACAAATTTGGATCAACGACTTTGCTACAAATGGATTTAAAGAAATTACATAACCTGATGATTGTCTTCCTGACAGCTTTCGGTAATATACCACGCACTGCTACTGGTAGAATTTGTTGCATTAACACATGACAATCATGTGATTTCATACCTATTAATTTACAATCCTTCAATGACACAAAATTACTCACATTTGAAGAAAAACCGCTGGGTACTTTAATACCATGAAGACACTGACAAAAATTCATCTTTTCAATCTTGCTTAATGTGTGACAAGCCGGAGGTAAATATGTTCTTTTTCCTTTCACAGCGGGAGCTAACTCCAAACGTATTCGCATTAACATCAAGTCCAATCTAGCATGTAATCCATCTTTTGTCTTTCCTTTTATGTCTAACAAAGTTCCAATCAAACTATCACATATGTTTTTCTCAACATGCATAACATCAATGTTATGTTTTATCTCTAAAAATCTCCAATAAGGTAGTTTGAAAAAAATAGACTGCTTCTTCCAGATATGTTTTTGTAAACCAGAACTTTTTCTCTTTCCGAATGTTGAATCAATATCTTTCACTCTGTCATAATATTCTTCAGCTGACAATGGTTGAGGGGGGAGGTTGTATTCTTGTAAACCGTTAAATGCTTTTCTCAATCTACGATAAGGATGATCAATTCGCAAAAATCTTCGATGTCCCATGTACACTGTCTTTCTTCCATTCTGCAATTGATAATATGAAGTTTGTTCTTCACAAATTGGACATGCTTTATGTCCCTTAACACTATATCCAGATAAGTTTCCATACGCAGGAAAGTCGTTTATAGTGAACATTATCATAGCACGCAAAAGAAAATACTCTTTCTTGTATGCATCGAAAACTGTAACACCTTTCTCCCATAGCAGTTTTAAATCCTCAATCAATGGTGTAAGATACACATCAATATCATTTCCTGGTTGTTTTGGTCCAGAAATCATCAAGCTCATCATAACATATTTTTTCTTCATACATAGATGTGGGGACAAGTTGTAAAGTACCAGCAAAACAGGCCATGAACTATGTTGGCTACTGAGGCTCCGATATGGATTCATTCCATCAGTACACAATCCCATTCTGAGATTTCTAACTTCACTTCCAAAATCATGAAATTTTTTATCAAAACTCTTCCACTGTGGTGAATCGGCCGGGTGACGTAAGTTACCATCAGAAATGCGCTCATCTGAATGCCATCTTAACCTTTTTGCATCATTTGAATTTGCAAATAGACGCTTCAAACGAGGAATAATTGGAAGGTACCAAAATGCTTTAGATGGAGTTTTGATTTTGGTACCTAAAAATAAACCAGAATTGAATTATCAGAATTGTTTGAAAAAAATATTGGATGATATCATTGGAAAGTAAAAAAATTGATTTTTCATAACGTTACATGACATCACCTGAAAATGAATCTGAGTTGACTTTCTCATCCATCTTATAGCGCGATGTTCCACATGTAGGACAACTTGATAAATGTTCATTTTCTTTCCTATATAGTACACAATCATTGGGGCAAGCATGTATCTTTTTATACCCCAATCCCATTGGGCATAATATTTTCTTCGCCTCATAATTGGAATCTGGAAGCCCATTGCCTTCTGGAAGAAGCTCTTTTAAAAGCTCAAGTAAACTGGAGAAACTTTTATCACTCCACCCATTTTTTGCTTTTAAGTTAACTAATCTCAAAACTGCTGATAACACTGTATATTTACTGCAACCTGGGAATAATGGTTTCTCAGAATCTCCATACAATCGTTCAACAGTTGGTGTTTTTTCGATGGTTTCAACACCTAAATCATGAATTAATTCTTCAATACGATCCTCTGCCTCATTATGAATATCGTCATCAACATTGGATGTTGAATTTTCAGTTCTTTCACCATGCAAGATCCAACGTGTATAATTAAGGCTAAAACCATAACAAATGAGATGATCTTTGATTTCTCTGAAGTTTAACTTTCTCATATTTACACACTTCACACATGGACAGAAAATCAAATCAATATTTTGATTATGCCGTTTAGCAAATTCCAAAAAATTGTCAACTCCTCTTTCATATTCACTAGTAGTTCTTCGTAGATAAATCCAATTATGATCCATTAATACCTGATATCACAATATAATTGATGAATATATTAAAACATAAAAACATTTAAATATCTATCAGATAAATTGTAAACAAAAACATATTCCATAAAAACTATTGATAATCAGATAAAAGACATCAAATATGAAACACGTTTACAAATATAGTAAACAGTTAATTTTAATATTATATACATGTGTGTTATATTGAAATACAAGGACAAAATGGTTAAATCAAAGGTTTCATTTTTTGAAAATAAAGTTCCATGATATAAATATTATATGAATGACATACAAGATAATATGATTTCTCACTATGACTACTATTGATCACACTATATTTATTTTTTTATTCATTTGATGTAACATGAATGAATCATGGAAAAATTAATGTGAAAAATAGTGCAATAACTATCCTTATTTAAAACAATGTGTATTAAAACACACATGTGGAACTCGATTAACAAAACTACTTGTGGGATTTGAAGAGTCATTAAAACTATTCAAAAGGGCTCCATATGGTTGGCCTAACTATGGGGGATAGACCTATAGCTACAAATCTTCATCCACCATCACCCCAATATTAAGTGAACCCCCAAATAGATTACACATCATTGGTAATTCAATCATCATTTTTATATCAAACACATAAAACCAATCAAAATCAATATCAAAATCCAACAATAAATCCTAGAATTACATAAACACTCAAGGATTCAAATGGAAAAGATATTATGACACTTTTCCCAATGTGTAGCACTAGATTTTTTATAACCTATATCCATAATAACATTATAATGCCAAATAACAAAGGGAACTTGGAAACCCAAACCCTCTGAAAAATCTTGGTTTTGATACCATTTTCATGAACCAACCCAAGATATCTATCCATTAAACACCTAAACTAGACCATGACATACTTGAGGGGAGTACCTAATCCTCATAGACTAACAATAAGCATTATAGGCATCTAAAACAATCACTAGGTATGATTTCACCCATTAATCATAGTGTAATTAACATCATATTTCTATCAGAAATCTGAAATGACCTATCCATAGGTTATACATCAACACAAAATTTGAATCAGTAGAAATAATATAAAGAATAACTATAAATAGATATAAACTAATTCCCTCAATACACTTCATCTCCTAAATCACCTAGTCCTCACAAAAGTAATTCAATACACTTTTAACCATAATTTTAAGTAGTAAAAACATCATTTAAATGGAAAAAATTTACACATATTCTATTTAAATAAATCCGTAAAAAACCTATAATAGGCACACTTGGGATAATTTGATAAGTAAAACAATAACTGAGCTCAAGTCCCCACTAATCACTAACCCAAACTGAAACAGAATGCATCCTAAGAGGGAAAAAGAACTGGATAAGATCCTAAAACTGAAATGTAGATAAACATGAGTATACAAATACTAATTAGGCCACTACTCACCTTACAAAATTTCTAACTTTTAATTAAAGCCCCTTTTAATCTAGTTTGAAATAAAATAAAATAAAATCTTACATAATTATTTAAAATCCAACATAATATAAAATCTTACATAATTATTCAACCCGAATTGAGATGTTAAATCCAAACTGCGACCGGTATAATTACTTCCAAAAACAAACAATATCAAATCTACACCAACAATGATAATACAAACAAAAAATAATGATAAATTACAACTAAAATCTAACCAATAATCCAAATCACGCAAAATAGGGTTATTGATAAAGAAATAAACAATGGGATATGAAACAAGAGATAAATAGGAAGAACACATACCCAAAATCGTGCAGACGACAAAAAACCTTCAACAATGGCCGTTCAAGATCGCAAATCAAGTTCGAAGGTCGTCGGGAGTCCGAAGCGCCGCAGCGGAACTCGATTTCGACGGACGAAAAAAATGAGGGTTTCTGTCCGTGAATATTTTTAAAAGACTTTTCGCGTCGGTTTTCATTAAAACCGACGCGAAATATATTTTTTTTATGAGTTTCGGCGTCGGTTTTCATGAAAACCGACGCGGAAAATATAGTCGAAGAGGTTTTCCGCGTCGGTTTTTCTACAAACCGACGCGGAAAACCGATTAAAACAGGATTTTCCGCGTCGGTTTTTAGAAAAACCGACGCGGAAAACCTCTTCGACCGGATTTTCCGCGTCGGTTTTTAGAAAAACCGACGCGGAAAATCCTGTTTTAAGAGGTTTTCCGCGTCGGTTTTTAGAAAAACCGACGCGGAAAACCTCTTCGACTATATTTTCCGCGTCGGTTTTCATGAAAACCGACGCGGAAAATCCGGTCGAAGAGGTTTTCCGCGTCGGTTTTTAGAAAAACCGACGCGAAAAAAAAAACATAATTATTTTTGGCGTCGGTTTTGTGTAAAACCGACGCCAAAAATTCCCCGCATATACTATTTGCGTCGGTTTTTAAAAAACCGACGTTATTACGACGACGTTAAAGCCCGTATTTCCACTAGTGTAATTTAGTCTAATTGGGGAAAATTGATGCCAATTGAGTGCAATTGAGGCTAATAATGCTAATTCAGACAATTCATTTTAGTCAATTTTCTGAATTAGCCAAATTAGACTCAATTATCCTTAATTATCCTCAATTGGCCTCAATTGGACTAATTTTCAACAATTATCCTCAATTGGCCGCAATTGAACTCAATTGGCCGAATTGGCCTAATTGGCCTCAATTGGCCGAATTGGCCTCAATTGTCCTCAATTGGCCTAATCGACCTAATTGTCCTCAATTGTTTGAATTGGCCTCATTGGCCTCAATTGGCCAAATTTTCCTCCATCGGTCGAATTGGCCTAATTGGCCTCATTTGGCCGAATTGGCCCAATTGACCTGAATTGGCCTAATTATCCTTTATTGTCCTAAATTAGCCTAAATTGGCCCAAATCATCCTAATTGAACTCAGTTGAGGCTAATTGAGGCAAATTAGGCCCATTGTGGCCAACTAGACCAGGTGAGACTAATTGGGGCCAATTGAGGCCAATTGAGGCCAATTGAGGAAAATTAACGCCAATTGAGGCTAATTGAGGCCAATTGAGGCCAATTAGGATAATTAAGCTAATTATGCCAATTAGTCAATTAATCTCATTTTCCCCTAATTGGCCTCAATTTCCTAAATTGGGCTAATTGGCCCAATTGACCTCCATTTACCTCAATTGGCCTCAATTGGCCTAATTGGGCTCAATTGGCCCAATTGGCCTGAGTTCCTCTCAATTAATGTCAATTGATCCAATTATACCAATTGAGGAAAATGGAGACCACATAGGCCAATTCGGCCAATTGAGGCCAATTAGGCCATTTGGGGGCCATTTGGCCAATTAACTCAATTGAAGCCTATTAGGCCAATAGAGGCTAGTTGAGGCCAATTAAGGTCAATTAGGCCAATTGAAGCCAATTAGGCCAAGGAAACCAATTAGGACCAATTGAGGCCAATAAATCAAATTCATCCAATTGGGCCCATTGAGTCCAATTATGGCCAATTGAGGGCAATTAGGCTAATGAATGCTAATTATCCAATTGTGGCCAGTTGAGGCCAATTTTGGCTAATTTTAGCCAATTGAGGCCAATTCTGGTCAATTAAGGCCAATTGAGGCCAATTGAGGACATTAAGGCCAATTGAGGCCAATTGAGGCCAATCTAGGGCAATCTTGGCCAATAATGTCCCATTAGGCCAATTAGGCTAATTAGGCCAATATAGGTGAATTGAGGCCAATTGTGGCCAATTGCAGCCAATTAGGCCAATTGTGCCAATTAGCCCAATTATTACAATTATGCCAAATAGAAAAATTATTCCAAATGTGTCCAATTATACCAATTCAGCCAATTCTTCCAATTATACCTATTATTCCTACAGAGTCCAATTAGGCCTAATTGGCCCAATTAGCCATAGTTGGCCTCAATTTGCCGAATTTTCCCAAGATGGAATAATTAGCCTAGTTATCCTTTTTTGAATAACTGGCATAATTGTCCAAACTGGCCTAATTAGCCTAATTTTCCTCAATTATCCTTAATTGGCCTAATTGATCTTAGTTGGCATAATTGGAATAATTAGCCTAATTGGCCTCTATTGGCCTCAATTCATCTCAATTTGCCTTAATTGGCCTCAATTGGCCTCAATTGGAATAATTGGCCAAATTGGCCAAATTGGATAATTGGCTACCCTTGGCCATAATTGGCCTTAATTGGTCTCCATTCCACTAATTGGCCTCAATTGGCCTCAATTCACCTAATTGGCCTAATTAGACTAAATTGGTTTTAATTAGCATCAATTGACCCAATTTTCCTTAATTGGCATCAATTGGCATCAATTGGCCAAATTGACCCCAATTAGCCTAAGAGGCCTGGATTGGACTTAATTGGACATAATTGGTCTCAATTGGCATCAATTGGACTAATTCGCATAATTGGCCTAATTTCCCTCAATTGGCCTCACTTGGCCTAATTCGTCTCAATTGGTATTAATGACCAAATTGTACTTAATTGGCCTAGATTTTGGTGGGTCTATTTTCTAACAAAGAAATCTGAATCTTTTTCTTATTTCAAAAGTATTAGAGATCAAGTTAAAAATGAGAAAAACTGTCCGTTGATAACTATTCATAGTGATCATGGAAGAGAATTTCAAAATTCGTAATTTGAAACTTTTTGTAGTAGAAAAGGCATTACTCATAACTTCTCAGCATCAAGAACACATCAAAAAAATGGTGTTGTTGAACAAAGAAATATAATTCTTCAAGAGATAACTAGAACCTTGTTGAGTGAATATTCTATAGAAAAACATTTTTGGGCTGAAGCTGTATGTACTGCTTATTATACACTAAATCATGTTTTTATTAGACATTTTCCTAATAAAACAACATATGAGTTATGGAATGGTAGAAAACCTAGACTTTCCTACTTCGAGGTATTTATTTTCAAAGTATTCATTCTAAATACTAATGAAAATTTACATAAATCCATACCAAAATCTGATGAAGGAATTTTCTTAGGCTACTCCACAACTTTTAACGCCTATAGATTTTTTAATAAAAACACTTGTACTGTTTAATAAACAGTTCCTATCAAATTTGATTAAACTAATCCCTTTATTTTTAAACAACTTCAACCTACATCCTTAGATGTGTTCTCAAAAATTGATTATCAACCCTTGTTATAAGATCCATATGATAAGGAAAATGTCCAAGAAAATGTTTCTGAAACATTTACCACAGAATATTTTCTACCATATATTGATGAAAAGGTTTTACAAAACCCAAATCAGTTGTTTATTAAGAATCATCCCAGTGATAGTATCACTAGTGATGTAAATCAACCTGTAAGAACTAGAAAATCCTTAAGAAATGAAGTAGAACATCTGGCATTTTTTTTTCAATTAGAACCAAAAAGCACTGATGAAGATTTAGGTGATACTGATTGGATCAAATCCATGCAAGATGAGCTAAATGAATTCGAAAGTAATAATGTCTGGACCTTGGTTGAAGGACCTAAGGAAACTTTTGTTATTAGAGTAAAATGGGTATTCCCAAATAAGTGTGATGTAAATGGAATTATTGTAAAAAATAAGGATAGATTAGTTGTTAAAGGCTATAATCCAAAAGAAGGAATATACTATGATGAAACTTGTACTCCAGTATCTAGACTTGAATCTATTTGTATTTTACTTTCCTTTGCAGCATTCCTTCATTTCAAAAAATTTCAAATGGATGTCAATTGTGATTTCCTTAATGGATTTGTTCAAGAGGAAGTGTCTGTTGAACAAACTCTTGGTTTTGAAGATACAAAACATCCTAACCATGTTTTCAAACTTACCAAAGCTTTGTATGGACTTAAGCAAGCCCCTAGAGCCTGGTATGATAGACTTTTAGGATTTTTGTTAAAAAACCATTACATTAAGGGGAATGCTGATCCAACCCTTTTTATAAGGAAAGATATGAAAAATGTTTTGATTGTTCAAAACAATGTTGATGACAATATATTTTCTTCAACACATCAATATTTAACTGATTCTTCACAAATCTTATGAAATATGAGTTTGAAATGAGTATGATGGGTGAGTTAACATTTTTCCTAGGTTTTAAAATTTCTTAAAAACCAAAAGGAACATATATATCTCAACATATGTATATTAAAGATCTTCATAAAAATTATGGATATGACGATACTAAGAGTATTAGTACTCCCATTGGTACCTCAAATTCACTTGAACATGATGTAGCCGGGAAACCGGTGGATCAAACATCTTATAGAGTATGATAAGAAATTTACTATACTTGATAGCTAGTAATCCAGACATAATGTTTTCAGTATTCTTATGTTCCAGATATCGATCCAATCCTAAGGAATCTCATTTAAAGGCAGTGAAAATAATTTCACGCTACTTAAACAGAACCATGGATTTAAGAATCTTATATACTTCTAGAAATGATTTTGTTTTAAAAAGTTTATCAGATGCTGACTTTGGTGGATGTATAATGGATAGAAAAATTACATCCAGAACTTTTCATTTCTTAGGAGATTCATTAGTTTCTTGTCCATGCAGAAAGAAACAATCAGTAGCACTTTACACTGCTAAAGATGAATATGTAGCATCTGGAAGTTGTTGTGCTCAAGTATTGTGGATTCAACACACACTCACAGAATATGGTATGAGTTTAACCAAAACAAAAATTTTGTGTGATATACTAGTGCCATTTCCCTTAGTAAAAACCCTACACATCACTCTCATTCAAAACACTTAGATACTAGGAATCACTTTCTTAGGGATCACACACAAAAAGGAAATATCATTTTTCAATTTATCGGAATGCAATACCATCTTGCTGATAGTATCAAAAAATATTAACCTTCTGATAGATTTGAATATATTAAACAGAAGTCAAGAATGATAACTGCAGGGTAATCTTCATAATAACTTCTTTTTGAATCCTATCTCCTTACAGTAAGAAACTCCTTTTCATAGGGAGAGTACATTTTCTTGTTAGCTTTATCTAAATTGTTTTTCTTAAACTAAATATTTTTTAGTAATTTAATTTTTTTTCATAATCTAATTTTTTTCCGTAATATATTTTTTTTTCATAATCTAATTTTTTTCGTAATCTATTTTTTTCCATAATATAATTTTTTTTCCATAATATAATTTTTTTTCTGTAATTTAATTTTTTTTTCGTAATCTAATTTTTTTTCGTAATCTTAAATTTTTTTCGTAATCTAAATTTTTTTCGTAATCTAATTTTCTTTTTCATAAACTAATTTTTTTTCTTAATCTAAAATTTCTTTTTCGTAGTTTAAAATTTTCATAGTAAATTTTTTTTCGTAGTCTAAAATTTTTCACAGCATAATTTTTTTTATTTTTATTCATAATCTAAATGTTCGTATTCAAAATTCTCGGAATCTAAAGTTCTTCAAGAAAATTATCCTCATTATGGATAATTTCCCTAAGAAATCCGAAAGGTATATTTTCTTTCTTAAATTTTCATAATAACCTTTTATTTTTTTGGTATTTTCAAAATTTTCGGATTCAGTTTTCCTCAAATCCAAATGTATAGTTTTTTTAAAAAAAAACCTCAAAAGATCGGAACATATCATAATTATTCTGGGCTATCATCTCAACTGTCAGATCATGTCAAGAAGTTTTTCAGTCGTTGGATCAATCAGGAAAGTTGAATCGTCGCTTCAATTTCCTATATAAAGGACCCCCGATGCGTGTCTCACATCAAACTCCAATCTGTTTCATGCTAAAGCTATGCTCTTACTACATAATCCCTTTCCGAATTTCTATGTTCTTCCATACTTCCGAATGTCTACTAAATCCTCTTCTTAGAATGAAATGTTAACTGTTGAAGAAATCTCCGAGTCACAGATCTACCGAGAAAGGTAAGTCGATCTGATGTTTTATTCCAAATATGACTATATTGTATCAAAGAATATCATGCTCAATGGCTGGGATAGTGTACGTATTTTGAAACCAAAATCATAGGTTCTGGAGTATCTAGAGTTTTTAGTAGAGTTCTATGAGACAGTAACTTTCTTCAGGGAAGAATTCAGAGACAAGTTCTCTTTCAAGTGTTGTGTAAAGACATATTATCTTCCTTACCCCAAGGATGAAAGTTTGATTTAAATTCCTTATGAAGGGTAAGTTGAGTTCTGTACACACAAGCTACCTGATGTTCAAGGAAATTTTGATAAGTATAAGTCCATATCATGTCTTGGTCTTTCAGATGTAAAGACACTAAAGATTCTTCATCTGTCTACGAACATAAGGATTCTTGAACTATGGGTTCAAGGTTTTTTTATTCCGAGTAAAGGTGATAAGGATACTTTGAAGAAGAGTGAAATCTACATTCTTTATTTCTTGGTGAACTTCAGGAAGATAAATTTGGTTAAGTACATTCTGGTTACAATTGAGAATATCAAAAATGGAAATTTGAAATCTCAAATTATCATGCATCTTGCTATTCTATCAAAGATTATTGTTCATTTTTAGAATCATTCAAAATTCCTTGTAAGTATAAGTCAATGAATTTCAAAGTGATGTTATTGAGTGATGATACATTGAGAAGGATGAATGTTGGTTTTCCTAAATAATCCGAAGAATTCTATGATTTTCTTGAAGAGGAGGTAGAAGCCTTAAAGAAATAGGAAGTAGCTGAAACCTCAAAAAAGGGTAGAAGGAAGAGGAAGGTGAAGGAACCAGAAGACAAATGAAAAACCCCAGTGGATTAGGAAACCCAGTCTGCACCCCCGATGTCAAAGAAGCAGAAAGCATATCCTGATGAAGTTGTGGCCAGATGGAGAGAGGATAAGAAAAATCAGAAAGAAGGGGAGCCTAAGATTTTATTGGATCCCACTGAGGAAAAATATTTAAAGATAAAGGATTCCAAATAGAATGAGATGAAAAAAAAAGATAAAAAGAAAAATAAGAAGATGTATGAGGCTAAGATAGTGCAATCTCTTCTTAAGGATGCTGAGAAAGCTTCTGAGAAAATTTTGGTACCAAAATCATTTTTAGTAGAACCAATACCAAAGACTCTGAGAAAGAAGATAGTGTTTCTGGAACGAGGTCAAGAAGAATAAATAGTGCAAGAAGAAGAAGTGGAAGAAGCAGAAGATGTAGGTAGTGGTGATACTGAGGACATAATAAACCAAGTAGAGGATTTCCATGAGATGTAAATTACTTATGAGAAGCTAACAATCCGAACATCTGAAGCAGAGTCTTCAAAACATGCTACACTAAAAAAGATGAGAAGGGTGAGGAAGAAGTGAATAAGCTGTTTGAAGATGAAAATAACAATCATGATTTCATACATCCATAGGATGTTGAGGCAGGATCTGAGAAGGAAGAAGTTGATGAAGATAAAATTGTTCAACTATCAGATAGTGAACATTAATCTCCTAATCGAGAAGAAATCATTTCGAAGGATGATAAGGGAAAACAAGTGGTAGTGGATACACCTACTAAATATGTATTAAAAAATAAAGAATTTGGTGCTTCATCAAAGAGGAAGGATACTGAGATAGAGAAAGAATCCTCACCAACCAAATTATCTGATTCAGAATCATCCTCTCTTGGACATGATTTTGTAGTTCAGTATTTGAAAAAGATTATTGGAACCATTCCTCTATTCCCAAGTATAGATTCACGATCTAGTTGTTGTAGCATACGTTAAGTCAATAATCAGATTCAGTTTCCATGGTGACAGATAAATGTGTCAGTCTCGAGGAAGATTTCAAGACCGTTCTCATTGGTTATGAGGCTCATAAAAGATCTTGCAAGAAGATGACAAGCTGGTCAAGGAAAAAAATAGAATAAATGAGAGTTTTTGATTAATTTTATGATAGTGTCGAGAATTCTTTTGACACCGAAGATGTGAAGTTCAAGGATCATACTAATAGTTTTGAGGAAAATCTAACCCTTGAACAAACTTCTTGGAGGAAAGAAGTTAAGGATCTGAATGGGAAGATAAACTCTATGACCGTGAATTGTAAGAGAGAAAGGGATCTCAGAATAAATATTTAAGAGAAGATGGATAAGCAAGAAGAAATCTCTATGGCTCTAAATTTTTTTCTTATGGATCAGGAAGAGAAAATCAAAGCCATAGAAAAGAAGAGTAAAGATTAGGACCATTTACTCAAGTGAGAAGAAGAGGATCACAAGGAGCTCAAGAAGCTTAAAAACATTGTCAAGAAGTTCATGTCGAAGGAGAAAGAATGATAATCTTTCTCAATTCTGATATTTTGTTGTATTTTTCTCTTCTACAAATTTTTCTAATCATAATGTAATTTTTTGGCTGCCCACAATTTTTGGTTGTTTAGTACAAATATTTCAGGTACCATATTTTCTTTTCCATCACCTGTATTCCTTTTGGAAAATCACAATGGGGGTGAAAGGAATGTTAAAAAAAATAATACTGAGTAAAGAAAAAATTTCCCTATGTATGGGGGAGTTCATCTATGGGAGTTTTTATCATGAAGATTTTAGTATGAAATATAATGCAAAAATATCAATTCAGAAATCAAGAATATGATCCGTAGGGGTTTCAAAGCCTAAGGGCGAGTTATTCAAATTCACTATGATCCATAAGTAAAAGGAGATAAGTATTTATTTTCAAGATCATAAAATTTCTAACTCCTTATGTTCTTTTTCTTAAGGATGTCTGTGCTTTCCAAAAAGGGGGATATTATTGAGTCAATAAGGTTTCCTTATGATTTTTCTATTCCTTTGTGTTTTGAAAATCACAAACACCCTATCTTAAGGAAAATTTCATTTCCCCTAGGATTTATTTTAATAAGGAAAATTTTCATACCCCATGGAAATTTTCTCCTTGCCCCTGTTTTCTTTATTCATATCATAGTTTTTCTAAGATTTTCCTTAATAAGAAAAAGTTACCATCCCCAAGGAAAATTTATCCTTACCTATTTTCATTATTAATATTTCAATCTAACTCATTTTTTATTTATATGTGTAAAATTCAGTTTCTTATGTAAAACCTCGGAATCGTATAAATTCATAGATATAGAGTATTCAATTTTCATGATCTGATTTCAGACTCCGAATTCTCTGAATTCAGACTCTGAATTCTCTGATTTCAGACTCCGAATTCTCTGAATTTCGACTCCAAATTATCTGAATTCAGACTCCAAATTCTCTGAATTCAAACTCCGAATTCTTTGAATTCATA
Organism: Viscum album; assembly: GCA_963277665.1. Lineage (NCBI taxonomy): Eukaryota > Viridiplantae > Streptophyta > Magnoliopsida > Santalales > Viscaceae > Viscum > Viscum album. The sequence goes on from CAUJRU010000003.1 coordinate 3,791,321, forward strand.
CTCCAAATTCTGTGAATTTAGACTCTAAAAACTCTGAATTCAGACTCCGAATTCTCTGATTTCAGACTCTGAATTCTCTAAATTCAGAATCCGAATTCTCTAAATTCAGACTCTGAATTCTCTGATTTCCAATTCCGATTTCTCTGAATTCAGACTACGAATTCTCTGAATTCAGACTCTGAATTCTCTGATTTTAGACTCTGAATTCCCTGATTTCAAACTCTGAATTCTCTAAATTCAGACTCTAAATTATCTGAATTCAGACTCTGAATTTTCTGATTTTAGTCTACAAATTCTCTAAATTCAGACTCCTAATTCTCTGATTTGGGACTCCTAATTCACTGAATTCAGACTCCGAATTCTCTAAATTCAGACTCCAATGTCTATAGAATTCTGACTCTGAATTCCTTGATAAACTGTATTTGCATATCCATGTGATATAGACTCTGATTTCCCATTTTCATAGAAACCAAACTTTTTCCTTTAGACATCGAAAAATGATTTTGGTTAACCAAACATATTTTGGTTACCTAGATTTAAAACGATTTTGTACATTCTGTTATTAGCTAACCGTTGATTGAGTGACACATGTACAGGTCCCTGCGAGATTCAAGGAAAAATATGACCATTGGAGGAGTGCCTATAAATAGGTGCTCATTTGAATGAGCTCAAAACCAACTTTGATGAGCACTGATCACTCTAGATATTGCATGCTAATGAAGTGATTTCTAGAGAGAGATAATCTCATGCTTTGTGCGTACTGAACACCTTGTTCAGATTGCTTTGTGTGACTCTGATTGTTGCTGTCTACAATCGATTGGTTCCGGGGATTGGAAGACAGAGGTGTGGACTACCTTAAATATCAAGGACTTCCTTGGTGAGGAAGATAGAGGAGTTGACTACCTTGAAGTTTGAGGGCTTATGGGGATAGCAAAAAAAATTCGATATTCTTATCGAGGGCTTACCCTGTTGTGGGTAACACAGACATTCTTGAATGTATAAATCAAGAGACCATGATCCAAGGTTGTTGGATACCCTACTCTTTGGGTCAAAATATTTCATACTTGTTACTTGTTTTGTTTCATGTTTATTTTCTATTTCTTTTTTATTGATAAGGAATGTATAACTTTCTTATACTTCCTTGTTCTTGTATACTCTGATTAGTAAGATTCTATACGCTTTAAGGTAGAATCTTTTCCTTGTAAACTTTTCTCATGTTTCATTTCTGAAACCATATTTCCAGAACCTAGCATGTTTATAGAACTACGAGGTCTTGTGAATTTACCTTGTTTAACTTTGTTAAACATAGTTTTCCTTAAGGTTAAAAATGAAAGTTTTTATACCAACTTTAAAGGTTCCAAAGGAATTTTTAAAGTATACAATTCACCCCCCCCCCCCTCCCTCGTTTATTTTGAGCATCTACATCGTATTTAGATCCTACAAGTTAGGCCAATTGAGGCCAGTTAGGCCAATTGAGGACACTTAGGCTAATTGGTGCCAATTAAAGCCAATTGTGGCCAATTAGTCCATTTGAGGCCATTTGAGGCCAATTATGGCAATTGCGGCCAATTGAAGCCAATTGAGGCTAATTAGAATAATTGATGTCAATTAGGCTCATTGATGTCAATTAGGCTAATGGAAGCCCATTAAGGCTAATTAGGCCAATTGATCTTAGTTGAGGCCAATTCGGCCAATTAAAGCCAATTGAGGCTAATTGAGGCCAATTAAGTCCAATTATGTCCAATTGCAGCCAATTGAGGCCAATTGAGAACAACTAATGCCAATTGAGGCCAATTAGCTAATTGAGACCAATTAGGCCAATTGTGGCCAATTGAGGCGAATTAAGAACAATTAGGCTAATTGACACCAAATGAGACCAATTAAGGCCATTTGAGGACAATCCAGGCCAATTAGGCCTATTATTCCGATTGAGGCCAATTAGGCCAAATGAGGTTAATTGAGGCAAACTAAAGCTAATTAGCCCAATTAGGCCAATTGAGGCCAATTTAGTCCAATTTAGTCCAATTAAGTCCAAATTATTCCAATTGGGTCCAATTGAGGCAAATTTCGGTAAATTGAGGTAAATTGAGGCAAATTGAGACAAATTGTGCCACGTAGTCCAATTAAGGAAAAATAGGCCAACTATGCCAATTGAGGCCAATTATGCCAATTGAGATTAATTGAGGCCAATTAGGCCAATTAAGGTTAATTGTGGCCAACTGAGGTCAATTTGGACAATTATGAAAATTGAGGCCAATTGTGTCCAATTCAGTCTAATTAAGGCCCATTGTGGCCAATTGAGGCTCATTGAGGCCAATTGAGGCCAATTGGAACCCATTGAGACAATTGAGGCTAATTGAGGTTAATTAAGCCCAATTGAGCCCAATTCAGTGCAATTGAGGCCAATTAAGGCCAATTGAGGCCGATTGAGGCTAATTGAGGTGAATTAGGCAAATTAGGCCAATTGAGGTAAATTCGCCCAATTAACCCAATTGAGGTCAATTGATGCCAATTAGGTCAATTAGGAAAATTTAGGTAAATTTATGCCAATTGATTCCAAATTGTCCAGTTGAGGTCAATTGGGGAACTTTGGGTAATTGAGGCCAATTGAGGCTAAATGAGGCCAATTGGGGCCAATTCATCCATTTGAGGCCCATTAGTCCAATTAGGCCAATTGAGGCTAATTGAGGCCAATTAAGGGCAATTAAGGCCAATTGAGTCCAATTAGGTCAATTGTGGTCGATTCATGCTAATTAGGCCAATTGAGGCCAATTGAGGCCAATTAGATGAATTAAAAACAACTTAGGCTAGTTAGGAAAATTGAGGCCGGTTATGCCAATTGGGGTCAATTAGGCCAACTAGGGACAATTGAGGCCAATTGAATCCCATTAGTCCATTTTTTCCAATTGAGTCCAATTAGGCCAATGAGTCCAATTGATGCCAATTGAGGCCAACTAGGCCAATTGAGGTCAATTATGCCAATTGAGTCCAATTAAGGCCCATTAAGGCCAATAAGTCCAATTGATACTAATTAAGGCCGATTAGGCCAATTAAGGCCAATTAGAGCCAATTGAGCCCAATTAGTCCAATTGATGCCAATTGAAGCCAATTGATGCCAATTAGGCCAATTGATATCAATTGAGGCTAATTGAGGCCATTGATGCCAATTGAGGCCATTTGTGGCCAGTTGGTGCCAATTAGACTAATTGAGGTTAATTGAGTCCAATTAGGCCAATTGAGGTTAATTGAGGCCAACTGTGGTCCATTTGGCCAATTAGGCCAACTGAGACCAATTGAGTCCAATTTAATCCAAGTGAGGCCAATTGCAGCCAATTGAAGCCAATTGAGGCCAATACAGTCCAATTGAGGCCAATTGAGTCCAATTGAATCCAATTGAGGCTAATTGAGGCCAATTGAGGATAATTAAGACCAACTGATGTCGATTAAGACAATTAAGGCCAATTGATGCCAATTGAGGCCAATTGTGGTCAATTATCCCAATTTGCCCAATTTGGCCAACTAAGGCCAGTTTAGTCCAATTAATGTCAATTGAGGTCAATTGAGCCCAATTATGCCAATTGAGGCCAATTGAGCCCAATTGAGGTCAATTGAGGCCAATTGAGGTCAATTGAGGCCAACTAAGGCTAATTAGGCCAATTTGAGTCTAATTGAGACCAACTGAGGCCAATTAGGCCAAATAAGGCCAATTGAGACCAGTTATCCCAATTAAGGCTAATGAAGACCAATTAGGCCAATTGAGACCAATTTGGGAAAATTAGGCCAATTCATGCCAGTTGAAGAAAATTGAGACCAATTAGGCCTATTAAGGCCAATTAGGCTAATTGAAGTAAATTGAGTCTCATTGAGGCCATTTGAGGAAAATTATGCAAATTGAGGCTAATTGAATCCAATTGAAGCCAATTGAGGCTAATCCAATTGGGCCCAATAAGGCCAATTAAGACCAACTAATGCCAATTACGTATAATTGAGGCCCATTGTGGCCAATTGGGGCCATTTGAGGCCATTTGAGGCCAATTGAGTCCAATTGTGGCCACTTAGGCCAATTATGGTCAATTGAGGCCCATTGAGTCCAATTGAGTCCAATTGTGGCCACTTAGGCCAATTAAGGTCAATTGAGGCCCATTGAGTCCAATTGAGGCCAATTGAGGAAAATTGAGGCGAATTGAGACCGATTGATGAAAATTAGGCAATTAGGTGAATTATACCGATTGAGGCCAATTAGGCCAATTCAACTAATTGAGGCCAATTTGGCCAATTGAACTCGATTAAGCCAATTGAGGCCAATTTGGCCAATGGAGGTGAATTGAGGCCAATTGAGCACAATAGTGGCATATTAGGGCAATTAATCCAACTGAGGACAATTAATGACAATTAAGTATATTAGGCCAATTTAGGGCAATTGAGACTAATTGAGGTTAATAGAGGCCAATTGAGGCCAATTGAGGGAAATTGAGTCCAATTGAGTGAAATTGAGGGCAATTGAGGCCAATTCCGGCCAATTTATGTCAATTGAGGCCAATTGTGGCCAATTGAGGCCAATTGATCCCAATTAGGCCAATTCGGCCAATTGGGGGCAATTGGGTCAATTTAGACCAATTGAAGCCAATTTGTCCAATCGAGGCCATTTGAAGCCAATTGAGGTATATCGAGGCTAAGTGAGGCCTATTGAGGCCAATTAGGCTAATTGAGTCCAATTGAGGCCAATTGTGGTGAATTGAGGTCGATTGAGACAAATGCAGCCAATAGAGAGCAGTTGAGGCCAATTAGCCCAATTAAGGCTAATTGGGGCCAATTGAGGCCAATTGGGGGCAATTGAGAAAAATTATGGATAGTTGATGTCAGTTGAGTTCAATTGAGTCAAATTAGGCTAATTGAGGGCAAGTAAGGCTAATTGTGGTCATCTAAGGACAATTGAGAGCAATTGAGGCAAATTGAGGCCAATTGAGGCCAAATAAGGCCAACTAAGTTCTATTGGGGCCAATTGAGGCAATTATGGATAATTGTGCCCAATTGAGGCCAATTAAGGCTAATTGAGGTCAATTAAACCAATTGTGCCCAATTGTGCCCAATTGAGGCCAATTGAGGTGAATTGGGCCAATTGAGGTGAATTGGGCCAATTAGGCAAATCGAGACCAATTCAACTGATCATGCTAATTGAGTTCAATTAGGCCAGTTAGGGTAATTGAGGATCATTGGGGTCAATTAAAGCCAACTGTGCCAAATTAAGGCCAACTGAGACCTATTACCCAATTTGGAAAATTAAGGCCAATTATGAGGACTTGAGGCCAATTAGGATAATTTGGAAAATTGAGGCCAATTAGGCCAATTGAGGCCAATTGAGGCCAATTAGTGAAATTGAGTCCTACTAAGGAAAATTGAAGCCAATTTAGTTGAATTTAGGCTACTGAGTCCAATTGTTGCAAATTGTGTCCAATTAGGCCAATTGAGTCCATTTGATGCCTTTTGAGGCCTATTTGGCCAATTAGGCCAATTAGGCCAGTTAATGCCAATTGAGGCCATTTCGACCAATTTGGCAAATTGAGGCAAATTGATGCCAATTAAACCAATTAAAAAAATTGAGCCTAATTCCAGTCAATCGAGGCCAATTGAGTCCAATTGATTCCAATTAGGCCAATAAGGATAATTGAGGAAAATTGAGACCCAATGAGGCCAACTAAGCCCATTGAGGTCAATTGAGGTCAATTGAGGATAATTGTGGCCAATTGATGAGAATTGTGGAACATTGATGCCCATTGATACCAATTGAGGCTAATTAAGGACATGTGAGACAATTGAGGCCAATTGAGTGCAGTTGAGGCCAATTAAGTCCACGTGGGGCCAATTGAGGCCAATTGGGTCCAATTGAGGCCAATTGAGGCAAATTAGTTCAATTAGACCAATTGAGGCCAATTGATTCCAATTAGGCCAATTAGAAAAGTTTAAGAAAATTGAGGCCAATTGAGGCCAATTGAGGCCCATTATGCCAATTGAGGCCAATTGAGGAGCATTAGGCCAATTGAGGGTCATTAGGCCAATTGAGGCCAATTGAGGAGCATTAGGCCAATTGATGCAAATTGAGGTCGATTAGGCCAATTAGGCCAATTGAGGACCATTGAGGCCAATTGAGGCCAATTGGGTCCAATTCAGCCAATTGAGGCAAATTGAGGCCAATTATGTCAATTGAGGACAATTGAATGCAATTGAGGCCAATTAAGGTAATTCTTCCAATTGGGGAAAATTGAGGCCAAATACGAAAATTAGAAAATTGAGGCCAATCGAGGCCGATTGGGGCCAATTGATTCCAATTGCGGCCAATTGGGCCCAATTGAGGCTCATTGAGTTCAAATTGTTCAATTGAGGTCAATTGAAACCCACTGAGGCCAATTGAGATCAATTGTGTCTAATTAGGCCAATTGAGGCCTATTGAGGCCAATTGAATCCAATTGAGGCTAATTAGGACAATTGAGACCAATTGAGACCAATGTGGCCAATTAATCCAATTGATTCCAATTGAACCTAATTGAGGCCAATTGAGGCCAATTGAGACCAATTGAGGCTAATTGAACCCAATTGAGACCCATTGAGCTCCCATTGAGCCAAATTGGGGACAATTAGGCCAGTTGAGGTTAATTGAGGCCAATTTAGGCCAACTTAGGCCAATTGAGTCCAACTGTGGCCAGGTGAGGCCAATTAGCCCAATTAAGGCCAATTTTGGCCAATTTAGGACAGTTGAGGCCAATTTGGTCAATTGAGGCCAATTTTGGCCAACTGATGCCAACTATGGGCAATTGAGTCCAATGGAGCACAATTGAGGCCAATTCGGCCAATTGAGGCCAATTGAGGCCAATTGATGCCAGTCAGGCCAGTTGAGGATAATTGTGGCCAATTAGGCAAATTAATGCCAATTGAGGCTAGTTGAGGCCAAATGAGGCCACTAGAGGCCAATTAGGCCAACTGATAATAAATCATCCAATTGGGGCCAATTAGCCCAATTAAGCCAATTGATGCCAATTAGGCGAATTGAGGCTAATTAAGGCCAATTATGTCAATTGAGGCCAATTGAGGCCAATTAAGTCCAGTTCGGCCAATTGAAACCACATGGTCTAATTGGGGCCAATTGGGGTTAATTTAGGCCAATTAGACTGATTAGGTCAATTGAGCCCAATTCGGCCAATTTGAGGCCAATTGAGGCCAATTGAGGCCAATTAAGCTAATTGAGGCCAATTGAATCCAATTGAGGCCAATTAAGGCCAATTTAGGCCAATTAAGGCCAATTTGGGAAATTGATACCAATTGAGGCCAATTGATGCCAATTGAGGTCAATTGAAGCCTATTGAGTCCAATTTGGCCCATTGGGTCCAATTTAGGTCCATTGGTGCCAATTGAGACCAATTGAGGCCAAATGAGTCAAATTGAAGAGTATTGATCCCAATTGAGGCCAATCGATGTTGATTAGGCCAATTGAGGCCAATTAGGCTAAGTGATGCCAATTTAAGCCAATTTAGGCCAATTTTTTCCAATTGAGGCTAACTAGGCCAATTGAGTCCAATTGAGCCCAATTGAGGCCAGTTAAGACCAATTAGGCCAGCTGAGGCCAATTGAGCCCAATTGAAACCAATTGAGCCCAAATTCGGCTTTGATGCCAATTAGGCCAATTGAGGCCAATTGAGACCAATTAGTCCAATTAGGCCAATTGAGGAAAATTTGACCAATTGAGGTTAATTTTGACCAATTAGGCCAATTGAGGTTAAATGAGGTCTATTGAGGCCAATTGAGGCCAATTGATTCCAATTAAGTCCAATTGAGGCCAATAAATGCCAATTAAGGCCAATTGAGGCCAGTTGAGGTTAAGTGACGCCAATTAGACCAATTGAGGAAAATTTAGGCCAATTGAGGCGAATTGAGGCCGATTGATGAAGATTAATCCAATTGAGGCCAATTAGGTTAATTGAGGCCATTTGTGGCCAATTAGTCTAATTTGTCCAATTAGGCTAATTGAGGCCAGTTTATTCCAATTGATGCCAATTGGGTCCAACTAGAAAATTGAGGCCAATTTAGGCCAATTTAGGCCAATTTAGCCAATATAGTCCAATTATGGCCAGTTGAGGCCAATCAAGGCCAATTTGGCCAATTTGGCCAATTGAGGTCAATTGAGGTCAATAATGCCAATTAAGACCAATTGAGTGTAATTGAGGAAAGTTAGGCCAAAGCAATCCAATTATCATAATTGAGACCAATTTATGCCAATTGGGTCCAATTAGGTCCAATTTGGACAATTATGCTATTTAAGACCAATTTGGCCAATTGAAACAACTTGAGGCAAACTAAAGCCAATTGAGGCCAATTCAGTCCAATTATGCAAATTGAGGTCAATTGAAAACAATTAGGGAAATTAGGTCAATTGATACCAATTAGTCCAATTAGGCCAACTGAGGCTAATTGAGGCCAATTAGGGCCCATTGAGTCCAATTTAGGTGAATTCAGACCAATTTAGGCATATTAAGCCGATTAAGCCAATTGAGCCCATTTGAGTCCAATTCAGGCCAATTGGGGCCGGTTCTGATCAATTGAGGCAAATAGTGGCCAATTGATGTCAATTGAGGCCAATTGAGAAGAATTAGGTCAATTAGGCCAATTTCGGCCAATTGAGGCAAATTTAGGCTAATTGAAGACAATTGAGGCCAATTCTCGCAATTAGGCCAATTGAGGTCAATTAGGCCAATTAGGCCAATTAAGGATAATTAAGGCCAATTGAGGCTCATTAGACTAATAAGGTCATTTGAGGCTAATTGGGGCCAATTGAGGCCAATTGAGACCAATTGAGGCCAACTAGGGCCAATTGCGGCCAATTACGGCCAATTGAGGCCAATTGGGCCCAATTGAGGCCAATTCGGCCAATTGAGACCCATTAGACCAATGGGGCCAATTGAGGCCAATTCTGGCCAATTGAGGCCCACATGGAGCAATTGAGTCCAATTCCGACCAATTAGGCCAATTAGGCCAATTGATGTCAATTGAGGCTAATTGGGCCAATTGAGGCCAAGTGGGCCAATTGAGGCCAATTCAGCCAATTGAGATCAATTAAGGCTAATTGAAGCCAATTAAGGCCAATTGAGGCCAGTTAGGCCAATTGAGGCCACATAAGCCTGTTGGGGCCAATTGAGGCGAGTTGATGCGAATTAGTCGAATTAGGCCACTTGAGGCTGATTGAGGCCAATTGAGGCCAATTGAGGCCAATTGAGGCCAGTTAGGCCAATTGGGGCCAATTGAAGACCAATGAGGCCAGTTAGTCCAATTGAGTCTAATTCGTTCAATTGAGGCCTATTGGGGCCCATTAAGGCCAATTGGGCCAACCGATTCTAATTGAGGCTAATTGAGGCCAATTAGGCCAATTGGGACCAATTGAAGCCCATTGATGTCTTTTAGGCCACTTGGGGCCAATTGAAGCCAATTTAGGCTAATTAGGCCAATAGAGGCCAATTGGGCCAATTGAGGCCAATTCGATCAATTGCGGCCAATTGAGGTCAATTGAGGCCAATTGAGGCCAATCTAGACCAATTATTCCAATTTATCCAATAGAGGCCAATTATTCCAATTTAGCCAATAGAGGCCAATTATGCCAATTGAGGTTAATTGGAGCCAACTAAGGTCAATTATCAAAATTAGGACAATTAAGGACAATTGAGGCTAATTGAGGCTAATTTAGTCCAATTAAGTTCAATTGAGGCCAATTGAGGCTAATTGAGGACAATTGAGGCCAATTAAGTCCAATTGAGGAAAATTGATCCAATTCAGTCCAATTGAGTCCAATTGAGGTCAATTGAGCCTAATTAAGGCGAATTAGGACAATTAAGGCCAATTGAGTCCAATTGATGCCAATTTAGGCCCATTGAGGCCAATTTAGTCCAATTGAGGCTAATTGACACCAATTGATGTCGATTAAGAAAATTGAGACCAATTGAGGTCCATTAGGCAAATTGAGGCCAATTGAGACCAATTGTGGTCAATTAGTCAAATTTTTCCAATTGAGGCCAATTGAGCCCAATTGAGCCCAATGGAGGCCAATTAGGCCTAATTGAGGCCAATTCAGGCCAATTGTGGCAAATTCAGGCCAATTGTGGCCATTTCAGGCCAATTGAGATCAATTATGACAATTGGGCCAATTGAGTCCAATTAAGGCTAGTTTAGACTCATTGTGACCAATTGAGGCAAATTGAGGCCAATTGATGTCAATTTAGGCTAATTGAGAAGAATTAGATCAACTAGGCCAATTTTGGCCAATTGAGGGCAATTGAGGGTAATTACGGTCAATTCAGACCAATTCTGTCAATTAGGCCTATTAGGCCAATTTAGGAAAATTGTGGTCAATTGAGACCAATTGATGCCAATTAGGCCAATTAGGTGAATTAGTCCAATTGATTCCAATTGAGGCCAATTAGGCCAATTATGTCAATTCAACCAATTGAGGCCAATTAGGTTAATTAAGGTTGATTAGGCCAACTAAGGCCCATTTGGCCAATTGAGGCCAATTGAGTCGAATTATGTCCAATTAGTCCAACTAGGCCAATTAGGTCAATTGAGTCCAATTGTGACAGATTAAGCCAATTATGCCAATAAAGGCCAATTGAGTCTAATTACGCCAATTAGGCCAACTGAGGCCAATTGAGGCCAATTGAGGTCAATAAAGGCCAATTGATTCCAATTAAGCCCAATTCAGGCCATTTGAGCCCAATTGGCCTAATTAGGCCCATTAAGGGCAATTCAATCCAATTTGGTCAAATGAGGCCCACTGTGGCCAATTAAGCATATTGAGGCCAATTGAGTCCAATTAGGCCAATTAAAGATAATTAAGGCCCATTAAGCCAATTGGCCCAATTGATGCTCATTTGGCCAATTCAGGCCAATTGAGGCCAATTATAGACAATTGAGGCCTATTCATCTAATAGAGGCTAGTTGAGGCCAATTAGGCCACTTGAGACCAATTGAGGCCATGTAGGCTAATTAGGGCAATTGCGGCCAATTGAGGCCAATTGAGGCCAACTAAGGCCATTTGAGACCAATTGAGGCCAATTGAGGCCAATTGAGGCCAATTAAGGCCAATTGAGGCCAATTAGGCCAATTGAAGCCAATTTAGGGCAAATGAGGTCAATTGAGGGCAATTGAGGCCAATTGAGGCCTATTAGGCCAATTGAGATCAATTGAGGTCAATAGAGGCCAATTGAGGCCACTTGAGGCTAATTGAGGTTAATTGTGTTAAATTGAGGCAAATTGAGTCAAATTGTGGCCAATTTAGGTGAATTAAGGAAAATTGTGGCCAATTGAGCCCAATTGAGCCCAATTCATGCCTGTTGAAAGTGGGTGCTCTAGACCCAACTTGTCTTTTACTTTGATTACTGTTACATGTATTCAGTATGGTTTTATGCATGTGTTTATCTTGCCATGATAGTGTAGATACTTCTACATCCACTTCATCAATGGCAATGTCCTTAGATTACCTGTCGCATCAAATGGTTATAGCAGTTCCCAGGCTATAATGAGAACCCTGAGATGCCATGATAGTAATCTTAAACTAACGTCCTATGGTCCAGTTATATCATTCTGAAAGGACACATATGATGTGTGACCATCAGGTGCTGGGGGCTCATAAGCATTGAGACTTCATCTCATGAAGTTCGCACTTGATGATCTCTAGCTAACGAGATCATGAGGACAGACCCGCTTAATAGGAACACCACATGTTTTTGGTGTCATTGGTCGTTCCTATCTATGGGAATGTGTAATGGTCTCCTGACTTGAGATCATTATCAATGAATTTCATTTAATTACGTACTTTTGATATAAGGCGAAAACCATGGCGATAAAGTCGTGGCGAGGTAGTTTGTATTGGGTACGTCATTAATGGCATGGCATTGATTGAATGATCGAGAAAGTATTTTTCGCTTCCAAGTTTAGGAAGAGATATCTCGGGCCTGGTTGATTAGGATGGTTGCACCTTCATTAAATCCATGGCCATGGTAGTCGAAGGTAAGACCGTCCGGACAAATCAACAAACAAAATAAAGCAAATAAAGAATGATGACACTAGTATGCATTCTGCTTTATTGAGATATCGTTGACAAAGAGATTATATTACACTGACCATGTTCATAGGAAGGCAGTCGTTGCTTCGACTTTGTCTTATCTCTATAGGGGCCTCGATGGGTTGCTAGACCCCGCTCTAGGTCGGTGATACTATTCACTGCTGTTGAGATAAGGGCCTAGAGGGTCACACACGATAGTGCCTTGAAAATCTGCCCTATTCTGTGAGTAGGAATTTAGAACTTGGTGGGGCCTGCCAAAGGGTCCGAGTACTATCCAAGTTCTATGGATCACCAAAGAATAAATAAGTTCATTTAATTATTCGAGTTAGAATAATTAGTTGAATTTATTTATAACATGTATTTACAAGTTGTATGGTAAATACACGTATTAATATTATTCGACTGGATTTAAATATCCTAGGTTCGTTTAATATTAGTAGGAGGAATGAGTCGAGTCAAAGACTCAGATTTATCACGTAATATATTTATATATTACAAGTAAGTGATAAATTGTAAATATTACTTATGGGATAATTTTATTTTCCATAAATAATTATTTACATCACTTATATAGTGGACGCCTAATACACGGGGGCCGGGAACCTACACCGCGTGTTTTAATACTCCCTATATAAGTGAGAGAGATGTTCTCCCACCACAACTATTCATGTTTCAAATTTGAGAACATCTCTCTCCTCCTGGAATTTAGAGAGAGAGTCTCTCAAGCAAGGAGGATCTTCAAGCTTATCAATCCCGGATCGAAGCATCCTCCCTTGCAGTGATCATCGCTGCGCTGAAGTGTCCGTCGTAGATCCGCGCTAGCACCCGGATCTTGACGAACGGCGTGCATGCAGATTCGCAAGGCGTGTGTGGATGATCTAGAGGGCTTCGACGTCGGAGTCTTCGAGCAACGATCGCCGGTGTCCTACACGTCAATTCTGAACAAGTTAAACGTTCAATTTTATTTTGTGCTCCTTATGAACCTTACGAGATCCTCGGACCAAGCTGGGACGAGATCACCGGAGTCGACAGGATTATGTCACTCCGATGATGCAGAAAAATTTAAAAATCCCGGCCCATTGGCTTCCGCTGCGCAGTCCCGAATCCAACAATGCCAACTAAGGCCTGTTGAGACCAATTAAGGAAAACAATGCCAATATGGAAAATTGAGGCCAACTGAGGCCCATTAAGGGTAATTGAGGCAAATTAGGCCAATTGAGGCCCATTAAGTTCATTTGAGGCAAATTGTGGCCAACTAAGACCAATTGAGGCCAATTGAGGAAAATTGTGGCTAATTGAGGGAAATTCAGGTCAATGGGGGGCAAGTGAGCAATTAGGCCAATTGAGGCCAATTAGACCAAGTGATGCCAATTGAGGCCAATTACAGCCAATTCGGCCAATTGAGGCCAATTCGGCCAATTGAGACCAATTTGGCCAATTGAGGCCAATTGAGTTCAACTAAGGCCAATTGAGTCCAATTGAGGCTAATCGAGGGTATTGAGGCATATTGCAGCCAATTGTGTCCAATTGAGCCCAATTAGGAAAATTAGGTCCAATTGAGTCTAATTGAGGCCAATGTGGCCAATTAGTGCCAATTAAGGCCAGTTAGGATAATTGAGAGTAATTGAGACCAATTGCAGTCAATAAGAACAATTAAGGCCAATAAGACCTATTGGGGCCAATTGAGGCCAATTAGGGCAAATTGCGGCCAATTGAGGCCAATTGAGGCCAATTGAGGCCAATTGTGGCCAATGAGGCCAATTGAGGTCAATTAGGCCAATTAGACCAATTAGGCTAATCGAGGCTCATTCAGGCCAATTGAGGAAAATTAGGCCCATTGAGGCCAATTCGTATAATTGAGGCCAACTAGGCCATTTGAGACCAATTTATCAAAGTAAGGCCAATTGAGTCCAATTAGGCCAATTGAGGCTAATTAGGAAATTGGGTCCAATTGAGGCCAATTGATTCTAATTGGGGCTAATTGAGGCCAATTAGGGCATTTGGGCCAATTGACACCAATTGAGGCCAATTGAGGCAAATTCATCCAATTAAGGAAAATTGAGGCATATCCATTGATGCCGATTGAGGATAATTGAGGAATTTCGTCCAATTACACGAATTAGTAAATCAAGGCCAATTGATGCCAATTGTGGCCAATTAGGCCTAATTGAGGCCAAGTTGGGCAATTGAGGTCAATTAAGGGAAATTGAGGTCAATCAGGGCCCATTCAGGCCAATTGTGGCCAATTGAGGACAATTAGGCAAATTAGGGCCAATTGAGTCCAATTCAGCCAATTAAGGAAAATTGAGGCCAATTATGTCTATTAAGCCAATTGAGATAATTCAGCCAGTTGTAACAAATTGAGGCCAATTATGCCAATAAGGAAATTGAGGCCAATTGAGACCATGTGAGACCAATTGGGTCCAAATGTGGCCAATTAATGCCAACAAATACCAATTTGGAGAATTGGGGTAAATTGAGCCCAATCATGGCCCATTAAGGCCAATTGCGGCTAATTGAGGCCAATTGCGGCCAATTGAGACCAATTAGGCCAATTGAGTCCAATGGAGTCCAATTAGGCCAATTAGTGCCAATTGAGTTCAATTAGGCCAATTGAGACCAATTGCGGCCAATAAGACCAATTGAGACCAATTGAGGCCAATTAAGCTAGTGGAGGTCAATCGGCCCAATTAGGCCAATTGAGGCCTATTAATTCCAATTGAGGCAAATTAGGCCCATTGAAGCCAATTCGGCTAATTGAGGCCAATTGAGACCAATTAGGCCCATTGAGGCCAATTCGGCTAATTGAGGCTAATTAGGACAATTAAGTCCAATTGAGGCCAATTGAGGCTAATTGAGGACAATTGAGGCCAATTGAGGCCAATTGAGACCCATTGAGGTCGATTGAGAAAAATTGAGGCCAATTATGTCCATTAAGGCCAATTGAGGCCAATTGAGACAATTCAAACAATTATGGTAAATTGAGGTCAATTATGCCAATTAGGAAATTGAGGCCAATTGGAGTCAATTGTGGCCAATTGAGCCCAACTAAGGCCAATTGAGGCCAATTCAGGCCAATTCAGGCCAATTCAGGCCGATTGAGGTCAATTTTGGCTAGTTAGGCCAATTGAGGCTAATTGAGACCAATGAGGCCAATTAAGCCAATTGAGGCCAACTGAGCCCAATTACGCCAATTGAGAGCAATGGAGCCCAATTGAGGCCAATTCTGGACTATTCGGCCAGTTGAGGTTAATTAGGGACAATTGAGCCCAATTGAGGCCAATTGAGGTGAATTGAGGCCAATTGAGCCCAATTGCGTCAAATTGGGGCCAATTGAGGCCAATTGAGGCTAATTTGGTAAATTGAGGTCAATTTAGGCCATTTGAAGCCAATTGTAGTCAATTGAGCCCAATTGAACCCAATTGAGGCCAATTAGGCCAATTGATACCAATTAGGGCAATTGAGTCCAATTGAGGCCAATTAGTCAAATTTGGCCAATTGAGCCCGATTAGGAAAATTAAGGCCAATTGAGGCCAACTAAGCACAGTTGGGGCCAATTAGTCCAGTTGAGACAAATTGAGCCCATTCGAGCCCAATTGAGTTCAATTGAAACCAATTGTGGCCAACTAAGCCAATTGAGGCCATTTAGTCCATTTGAGGCCAATTGAGGCTGATTATGCCAATCGAGGCCAATTGAGTCCACTTGAAACCATTTGAGGCAAATTAAGCCAATTGAGGTCAATTAGTCCAATTGAGGCGAATTGATGTCTATTAGGCCAATTGAGTCCCATTGAGGCCCATCAGGCCAATTGAGGCCCATCAGGCCAATTGAGGCATATTATGGTAAATTGTGGCCAATTAATGCCAATTAAGGAAAATTCAGTCCAATTGAGTTCAATTGTGGAAAATTAGGCCAATTGAGGGAAATTAAGTCCAATGAGGCCAATTCTGCTAGTTGAGGCCCATTGCGGCCAATTGATGACAATTAATACCAATTAGGCCAATTGAACCCAATTGAGACCAATGGGCCAATTCAACAAATTGAGACCAATTGAGTCCAATTGAGTCCAATTATGCCAATTTGGATAATTGAACCCAATGGAGCCCAATAGAGGCCAATGGAGTCCAATTGAGTACAATTAGGCCAGTTGAGGTTATTTGTGGCTCATTGGGGTGAATTAAAGCCAATTGGGGCCAATTGAGACCAATTGGGGCCAATTCAGGCCAATTGAGTCCAATTAGGCCAATTGAGGCCAATTGAGGCCAATTTGGTCTATTGAGGCCAATTGAAGCCAATTGAGACCAATTAGTCCAATCAAGCCAATTGATGCCAATTTGTCCAATTTGGCCAATTGAGGTCAATTAGGGATATTCAGACAATTTAGGCCAATTGAGGCCAATTTCGGCCAATTTCGGCCAATTTGTCTAATTTAGTCCAATTGAGGTCAATTAGGCCACATGGGGAAATTGAGGCCAAGTAAGGCCAACTGAGGCCAACTGAGGCCAATTCGTCAAATTGGGGCTAATTACAGCCAATTGAGGCCAATTGGGGCCAGTTGAGGCCAATTGAGGGCAATTGAGGACAACTGAGGCCAATTGAGGCCAATTGAGACCAACTGAGGCCAATAGAGAATAATTATGGCTAGATAGGCCAATTGAGGCCAATTATATCAGTTAGGCCAATTGTATCCAGTTGAGGACAATTGAGGCTAATTGGGACAATTAGGACAATTTGGCCAATTGAGGCCAATTGAGGCCACTTAGGCAGGTTTGGCCAATTGTGGCCAGTTAGGCCAATTACGGCCAATAAAAGCCAATTGAGGACAATCAGAACAATTAGGCCATTTGAGGCCAATTAGACCAATTGAGACCAATTTGATCAATTGAGGTCAATTGAAGCACATTGAGGCCAATTGTGCAAATTGATGCCAATTGAGGCCTATTAAGGCCAATAAGGCCAATTGATACCAATTGCTGGTAATTGGGCCAACTAACGCCAATTAAGGCCAATTGAGGCAAATTGAAGCCAATTGTGGCCAATTAATCCAATTGAGGCCAATTTGGCCAATTAGGCCAATTGTGGCCAATTGAGGCCAATTAAGGCCAATTTGGTCAATGGATGACAATTGAGGCCAATTGAGTCCAGTTGAAGTCAGTTCGGCCAATTGGGTCCAATAGAGGCCAATCCAAGCCAATTAGGCTAATTGAGGCCTATTAGGTCAATTGAGGTAAATTGAGACTAATTGAAGCCAATTTGGCCAATTAGGTCAATTAAGGCCAATTTAGTCCAATTAAGCCAAATGAGGCCAATCTGGTCCAATTAAGGACAATTTGGGCCAATTGAGGCGAATTGAGGCGAATTGAGGTCAGTTAAGGCCAATTGAGTCCAATTAGGCATATTGAGGCCAAGTGGGACAATAAAGGCCAGTTAGGTCAACTAGGCCAATTGAGGTTAATTAATACCAATTAGGCCAATTTGGCCAATTAGGCTAATTGAGTCCAATTGAGTCTAATTGAGTCCAATTGAGGTCCATTGAGGCCAATTGAGGATAATTCAGACCCATTGAGACAATTGAGGCCAATTGAGGCTAATTCAGACCCATTGAGACAATTGATGCCAATTGAGGCCATGTGAGGCCAATTGAGGCCAATTGAGTCCAATAGGGAAAATTGAGACCAATTGAAGCAAATTGATTCCAATTGAGGCTAATTAATGCTAATTGAGGCCGAGTGAGGCCGATTGAGGCGAATTAGGCAATTTATGCCAATTGAGGCAAACTCAGCAAATTACGCCAATTGAGGCCAATTAGGCCAATTTAGGCCAATTGAGTTGAATTGTGGCCAATTGAGTCCAATTCATCCAATTGTGGCCCATTAGTTCAATTAGTCCTATTGAGGCCAATTGAGGCCTATTGAGTCCAATTGAGGCCAATTTAGCCAATTTAGCCCAATTGAGGCCAATTATGTCAATTGAGGCCGATTAGGCCAATGAAGGACAATTGAGCCAAATTAGACCAGTTGGGATAATTGAGGCCAGTTTGGCCAATTGGGGCCAATTGAGGCCCATTAGTCCAATTAGGCCAATTGAGACTATTTGAGGCCATTTAGCCCAATTGAGGTCAATTGAGGTCAATTTATGCCAATTGAGGCCAATTGAGCCAATTGAGGCCAATTGAGGCCCATTAAGGCCAATTAGGGAAATTGATACTAATCAAGTCTAATTAAGAAAATTGAGGTCAATTGAATCCCATTGAGGGCAATTGAGGTCAATTAGGCCCATTGAGTCCAATTGACGCCAATTAAGGCCAATTAGGCTAATTGAGGCCAATTAGGCCAATTGATAACGATTGAGGCTAATTGAGGACAATGAGGCCAATTGAGGCCAATTGAGTCCAATTTAGGCCATTTATGACAATTGAGGTTAATTGAGTCCAATTAGGCCAATTGAGTTAATGGAGTCCAACTTAGGTCCATTATACCAATTAGGCCAATTGAGACCAATTGTGTCCAATTCAGTCCAATTGAGGCCAATTGAATCCAATTGAGGCCGATTGAGGCCAATTGAGGCCAATTCGGCCAATTTAGGCTAATTATCTCTAATTAAAGCCAAATGAGGCCCATTGAGGCCAATTAAGGCTAATTGATGCTGATTAATCCAATTGAGGTCAATTATGTGAATTAATGCCAATTGAGGCCAGTTTAGGCCAACTGATTCCAATTGAGACTAACTAGGCCAATTGAGGCCACTTGAGCCAAATAATGCCAACTAAGGCCAATTTTTCCAATTGAGGACAATTTTTCTAATTGAGGCTAATTATAAAAATTAAGGCTAATTAAGGATAATTGATGCCAAGCCAATTGAAGCCAATTATGGCTAATTAGGGAAATTAGGCCAATTGAGGTAAGTTAGGCCAATTGAGGCCAACTGAGGCCGATTGATGCCAACTAAGGACAATTGAGGCCAATTGGGGCCAATTCAAACTAATTCCAGCCAATTGAAACCAATTGAAGCAAATTTGGGCCAATTGGACCAATTACACCGATTGAGTCCAATTAAGCCCAATTGTGGCTAATTGCAACCAATTGAGGCCATGTGAGGCTAATTGAGAAGACTTTGGTCAATTTGGCCCATTTAGGACAATTTAGGCCAATTGAGGCCAATTGCGTCCAATTCTACCTATTAGGCCAATAAGGTCAATTATGCCAATTAGGCCAATTTTGGAAAATTGTGGCCAATTGAGGGCAATTGATGCCAATTATGTCAATTAGGGAAATTAGACTAATTGAGGGCAATTGAGTCCAATTAGGTCAATTTGACCAATTGATGCCCATTAAGGCCAATTTGGCCAATTGAGGCCGATTTGGCCAATTACGGCCCATTTGGCCAATTTGTCCAATTAAGGCGAATTATATCCAATTAGGCCAAATGAGGACAATTGATCCAAATTGAGCACAATTGTGGCCTATTAGTCTAATTAAGACAATTGAGGCCAATTGAGGCCAATTGGGCCAATCGAGGCCAGTTGAGACCAATTGAGGTCAATAGAGGATACTTGAGGCCAATTGGAGGAAATTGTTGTCAATTGAGGACAATTAGGTCAATTGAGGCCAATTATGGTGAAATAAGGCCAACTGAGCCCAATTGTGGCATATTATGCCAATTAATCCAATTGAAACCAATTGAGGCCAATTAGAACAATCGATGCTAATTGTGCCCAATCGAGGCCAATTTGGCCAATTTGGCCAATTGAGGCCAATTTGGCCAATTAGGCTAATTTTTTCAATCGAGGCAATTGAGGCCAATCGAGGCCAATTGGGACCGATTATGCCAAATAGGCCAATTCGGTCAAGTGTGGCCAATTGAGGCCAATTGAGCTAAATTAGGCCAATTAGGCCAATTATCGCCAAATGAGGCCAACTGAGGTCAATTGAAGCCAATTGAGTCCAATTATGGATAGTTAAGCCCAATTGAGGCCAATTGAGATGAAATTGGCCAATTAGGAAAATTGATACCAATTGAGGACAATTTCGCCGATTAGGCTAATTGATGTCAATTAGGCCAATTAGGCTAATGGAGACTCATTAGGGTCAATTGAGGCCAATTCCGGCCAACTCAGGCCCATTTTCCCAATTTAGAAAATTGAGGCCAATTCAGTCCAATTATAAGAAATTGAGGTGAATTAGGTTAATTATGCCAATTGAGGCCAATTAGGCTAGTTAGGCCCATTGAGTCCAATTGAGGCCAATAAATCCAATAGAGGCCAATTAGTCTAATTGAGATCAACTAAGGAAAATTGATGCCAATTGAAGTGAATTTAGGCTAATAGAGTCCAATTAAGGCAAATTATGTCCAATTAGTCCAATTGAGACCATTTGAAGCCTTTTGAGGCCAATTAGGCTAGTTGATGTCAATTGAGGCCATTTCGGCGAATATGGCCAATTGAGGCCAATTAGACCAATTAGGATAATTGAGGACAATTGAGGCCAATTCAGTCCAATTGAGTGCAATTAGAACAATTAGGCCAGTTGAGGAAAATAGAGGTCTATTTATGCCTAGTAGGACAATTAAGTCAATTTTGGCCAATTGAGGCCAATTGAGGCCAATTTAAGATAATTGAGGCCAACTGAGGCCGATTAAGGCCAATTGAGGCCCATGGATGCTAATTGACAAAATTGTGGCCAATTTAGGCAAATTGATCCCCCTTAAGATAATTGAGGCCAAGTGAGGCCAAGTGAGGCCAATTGAGGCCAAGTGATGTCAATTGAGTCCAATTGAGGCCAACTGAGGCCAATTGATATGAATTAGTTGAATTAGGCCAATTGAGGCCACTTAGGCCAATTAGGTCAGTTGAGGCCAATTAGGCCAATTTAGACCAATTGAGTCCAATTGAGGCCAATTTAGCAAATTAAGTCCAATTGAGGCCAAATGGGGCAATTGAGGCCAATTGATGCCAATTGAGGCCAATTGGGGGTAATTGAGGCCAATTAGGCCAATTGAGGCCAATTGAGACCAATTGAGACCAATTGGTACCAATTCATGCCAATTAGGCCGATTGACCCCCATTGAGACCAATTTGGTCAATTTGGTCAATTGGGGCCCATTATGGTCAATTAGGTCAATTGAGCCCAATTAAGGCCAATTGAGGCGAACTGAGGCCAATTGAGTCCAATGGATCATAGTTAGGCCAATTTACGCCAATTAGTACAATTAGGGCCACTTGAGGCCAATTGGTGCCACTTAAGCCAATTGAGGCCAATTTGGCCAATTCAGGCCAATTAGGCCAATTGATCCCAATTGAGTCTAATTGAGGCCAATTGAGGCCAATTGAGGCCATTTAAGGCTAATTAGGCCAATTGAGGCCGATTAGGCCAATTGAGGTGAATTGAGGTCAATTAGACCACCTGAGGCCAATTGAGACCAATTAGCCTAGTTGAGGGATATTGAGGCCAAGTGACGCCAATTATGCCAATTGAGGCCAAGTAGGCTCATTGAGGCCAACTATGGTCAATTGAGTCCAACTAGGAAAAGTAGGACAATTCAGGCCAATTGAGGAAAATTCGGTCAATTGAGGCCAATTGAGGCCAATTAAGGCCAATTAGGCCAATTGAGGAAGATTAGGCCAATTGAGTCCAATTGAGGCAAATTAGGCCAATTGAGGCCAACTAGGCCATTTTTGGCCAACTAGGCCATTTTTTTCCAATTTATCCAAGTGAGGTCAATTGACGCGGATTATGTAAATTGAGGCCAATTGAGGTAAATTAGTCCAATTGAGTCCAATTGAGGTTAATTGAGTCCAATTGAAGCTAATTGAGGCCAAATTCTTCAATTAAGGCCCAATGAAGCCAATTGAGGCCAATTGAGGCCAATTCACCCAATTATGGAAAATTGAATCCAATCAGACCAATTATGTCAATTGAGGCCAATTGAGCCAATTGAGGCAATTCGAACAATTGTGGAAAATTGAGGCCAATTTCACAAATTATAAAATTGAGACCAATTGGGGTTAATTGAGGCCAATTGAGCCCAATTGATTCCCATTGAGTTCAAATTGTTCAATTGAGGCCAATTGAGGACAATTGAGGCCAGTTGAAACCCATTTAGGATAATTGAGGTTAATTGTGGAAAATTAGGCGAATTGTGGCGAATTGTGACCAATTGAGGCCAATTAAACCAGTTGAGGCACATTGAGGACAATTGAGTGCAATTGAGTCCAATTGAGAGCAATTGAGGTCAATTGAGGGAAATTCAGGCTAATTGAGGCCGATTGAGGCCAATCGAGGCAAATTGAGGACAATTGAGGCCCATTATGCTAAATGAGGATAATTAGGCCAATTGAGGCCAATTAGGCCAATTGAGGCCAATTGGGGCCAGTTGAGGCCAATTGAGGCTAATAAAGCTAATTGAGGCCAATTTAGTCTAGTTTCACCAATTGAGGCCACTTAGGCCAATTGGGGCCAACTGAAGCCAATTGAGGCCAACTAGTCCAATTAGACCAATTGATCCCAATTTAGACCCATGGAGGCCAATTGAGTCCAATTGAGGCCAATTGAGTCCAATGGAGGCCAATGGTGGCCAATTAGTCCAATTGAGGCCAATGGAATCCAATTGAGTCCAATTGAGGCCAATTTGGCCAATTGAGGCTAATTAGGCCAATTCAGGTTAACTGAGGCCATGTGAGGCCAATTAGACCAATTGAGGCCAATTGAGGCCAATTCAGTTTGATTAAGTCCAATTATGTTCAATTGAGGCTGATTGAGGCCAATTGAATCCAATTGAATCCCATTAGGCCAATTGAGGCCAATTGAGTCCAATTGAGGCTCATTGAGGCTAATTGAAGCCAATTGAGGTTAATTGTGGCCAATTGATGTTGATTAAGCTAATTGAGGTCAATTAAGACCAATTAGGCTAAGTGAGACCAATTGAGGCTAATTATTGCCAATTGAGGCCAATTGAGCCTAATTGAGGTCGATTGAAGCCAATTAGGCCACTTGAGACCAATTGAGGCCAATTAGGCCAATTAGGCCAATTGAGGCAAATTAGAACAATTAATGTCAATTGAGGTCAGTTAGTCTAATTGAGGTTTATTGAGGCCAATTGATGCTAATTTAGGAAAATTGATGCCAATTGATGTTGGTTAATCCAATTGAGGGAAATTGAGGCCAATTAGGCTAAGTGAGTCCAATTGAGCCCAATTGAGGCCAATTATGGGCAATTTGGGGTAAATAGGCCAATTGAGGATAATTGAGGCCAATTGAGACCAACTTGGCCAATTGAGGCCAATTTGGCCAATTGATCCCAATTTAGACGAATTGAAGCCAATTAGGCCAATTGAGGCCAATTGATGTCATTTGAGGCCAATTAGGCAAATTGAGACCAATTGAGGTCAATTGAATCCAATTGAAGCCCATTGAGGCCCATTCAGGCTAATTGAGGCCAATTTATCCCTATTATTCCAATTAAGGCCAATTGAAGTCATTTATGTTAATTGATGCCAATTGTGGCTAATAAGTCTAATTAGGCCAATTCGGCCAATTGAGGCCAGTTTAAGCCAATAGATGCCAATTGGGGCTAACTGTGCAATTGATGACAATTGAGGCCAACTTGGCCAATTGAGCCCAATTGAGCCCAATTCAGACCAATTGAGTCCAATTGAAGCCAATTGAGGCCAATTAGACCAATTGAGACCGATTGAGGCCAATTAGGCCAATTTAGCCGATTGGGGCCAATTAGGCCAAAGTATCCCAATTGAGGCCAATTGAGGTCAATTGAGTCCAATTGAGTCCAATTGAGGCCAATTAGGCCAATTGAGACCAATTAATCTAATTGAGGCCAATTGCAAGCAATTGAGGAAAATTGAGGTTAATTGAGTCCAATTGAGGTCAATTGAGTCCAATTGAGTCCAATTGAGATCAATTAAGTTCAATTGAGCCAATTTTTACAACTATCCCAATTGAGGCCAATTGAGGCCAATTTAGAAAATTTCAGGCCAATTGAGCAATTAGGGAAAATTGAGGCCCACTAGGCCAATGGGGCCAATTAAGGCTAATTGAGGTCAATTGAGTCCAATTAAGGCCAATTGAGGCCAATTAGGGTCAATTGGGCCTATTGTGGCCAATTGAGGCCAATTAAGCACAATTTTGACCAATTGAGGCCAAATTGCCCAATTGAGACTCATTAGGCCAATGTGGCCAACTACGGATAATTGTGGAAAATTGATGCCAATTAAGGCCAATTTAAGCCAATTCAGGCCAATTAGGCCTATTGAGTCTAATTAGGTCCATTTGGCCAATTGAGGCTAATTGAGGCCAATTGGGCCAATTAGGCCAATTAAGGGAAATTGGGCCAATTGAGGCACCTAAGCCAATTGGGACCAATTGAGGCAAACTTGTCCACTAGGCCTCTCGAGGCCAATTGAGGCTAATTAGGCCAATTGAGGACAATTGAGACCAATTAAGGCCAATTGAGTTCAATTACACCAATTGAGGCCAATTGAAGCCCATTAAGCCAATTGGGCCAACTGATACCAATTGAAGCTAATTGAGTCAAATTAGGCCAATTTGGGCCAACTGAGGCCAATTGATTTCCATTAGGCCGATTGAGGCTAATTGAAGCCAATTTAGACCAATTAGGCCAATGGAGTCGTACTGAGGCCAATTGTTGCCAATTAGGCCCATAGAGGCCAATTAGACCAATTGAGGCCAAGTGAGCCCAATTGAGGCCAATCAAGGCCAATTATGCAAGTATGCCAATAGATGGAAATTAGGCTAATTGCAGTTAATTGAGGTCAACTAAGGCCAATTAGGAAATTTACGCCTATTGAGGCTAATTAAGGCTAATTGATGTCGATTAAGCCAATTGAGGTCGATTGAGTCCAATTTGGGAAAATTCTGACTAATTCAGGCTAATATGGGCCAATTAGTGCCAATTGAGGCTAATTAGGCTAATTGAGACCAATCGAGCCCAATTTAGGCCACTTAGGTCAAATGAGGAAAATTGAGACAAATTTAGAACAATTGAGGCCAATTACGCCAATTTAGGCCAAATAGGCCTATTGAGGTTAATTGAGCACAGTTAGGCTAATTGAGGTTAAATAAGGCCAACTGAGCACAATTATGCCAAACAAGACAAGTGAGGTCAATTGATGCCAACTGAGTCCAATTGAGTCCAATTGACGCCAATATAATCCAATTGAGCCAATTGAGGCCAATTGAGGCCAATTGAGGCCAATTGGGCCAATTAAGGCAAAAGGGCCAATTACGACCAATTGTGTCCAATTGAAGCCAATTAAGGCCCATTGAGGCCAATTGAGGCCCAATGAGGCCAATTGATGCCAATTGATGCCGATTAAGCCAATTGAGGCCAATTGATGACAATTGAGGCACATTAGGCTCATTGAGGCCAATTGTGGAAAATTAGTCTAATTAGTCAAATTGAGGCCAATTAGGCCAGTTTAGGCCATTTGATTCCAATTGAGGCTAACTAGGCCAATTAAGGCCAATTGATCCCAATTGAGTCCAATTATGCCTATTCGGACAATTGATGCCAATTGAGGTCAATTAAGCCCAATTGAGACCAATTGAGGCCAATTGAGGCCCATTGATGCCAATTGTGGCCAATTGAGGCCTATTGTGTCTAATTATGGCCAATTCAGGCTAATTGAGCCAATTGAGGCCAATTGAGGCCAATTAGGCCAATTAGGCTAATCAGGCCAATTAGGCCAATTATGCCAGTTAGGCCAATTAAGGGAAATTAAGGGCAATTAAGTCCAATTAAGTCTAATTTATGCCCAATGCAACCAATTGAGATAAATTGATTCCAATTGAGGTCAATTTATGCCAATTGATAAGAATTAGGTCAATTAAGCCAATTTAGACCAATTGAGGCCAATTGAGACGAATTCTTCCAATTAGACCAATTTAGGAAAATTGAGGCAAATTGAGGCCAATTTAGACCAATTGATGCCAATTTAGAAAATTAGGTGAATTATTCCAATTGAGGCCAATTAGGAAAATTTTACCAATTGAGGCCAATTGAGACCAATTAGGCTAATTTAGGCCGATTAGGCCAACTAAATCACATTGGGCCAATTTGTCCAATTGAGGCCAATTGAGGTGAATTAAGGCCAATTGAAGACAATTGTGGCATATTTGGACAATTGAGGTAATAGAGGAAAAATAAGGCCAATTAGGATAATTAGGTAAATTGAGGCCAATTGAGACCAATTAAGGTCAATTGAGGTCAATTGAGGCTAATTGAGGCCAATTTAGGCCAATTCAGGCCAATTGATACCAATTGTGCCAATTAAGGCCAATTGAATCTAATTTGGACAAATGAGCCCCATTAAGGCCAATTAATGCATATTGAGGCCAATTGAGACCAATTAGGTCAATTAGGCCAATTGAGGCGAAATGAGGCCAATTAGGCCAATTGACGCCAATTGATGCCCATTTGGCCAATTGAGGCCACTTGAGGCTAATTGTGGTCAATTGTGGCCAATTTAGACAATTGAGGCAAGTTAATGCCCATTAGGCCAATTGGGGCCACTAAAGTCCAATTCCGGATAATTGAGGCCAAAGAGGCTAATTAGGTAAATTGGGGCCAATTGATTCCAATTGATGAAATTGATACCAATTGATGTAATTGAGGCCAATTGAGGCAAATGAGTCCAATTAAGGCAAATGAGGACAATTGACTCCGAGTGAGGAAAACTAAGGCCAACTGAGGCCAATTAAGCCCAATTGATGCCAATTGAGGCCAAGTGAGGCCAAATGAGGCCAACTGGGGACAATTAATTCCAATTAGGGATATTTGATGCCAATTGAGGAAAACTTAATTCCAATCGATGCCGATTGAGGCCAGTTTGGCCAATTGAGCCTAATTGAGCCCAATTGAGGCTAATTGTGGTCAATTGAGGACAATTGATGCCAATTGTGGTCAATTGAGTCTAATTAAGCTGAATTTCACCAATTAAGGTAATTATAGACAATTGAGGCCAATTGAGGGCCATTCAGCAAATTAGGATAATTGAGGCCAATTAGGTTAATTGATGCCAATTGGGGTTGTTGAGGCCAATTCAGGCCAACTGAGTCCTATTAGGCCAATTTAGAAGTTTGTGGTCAATTGAGGAAAATTGTGTGCAATTGAGGCCAATTTGGCCAATTATGCTTATTAAGACCAATTGAGGCCAATTAGGTTAATTAGTCCCTTTGAGGCCATTTGACGCCAATTTGGCCAATTGAGGCCATTTTAGCTAATTTGTCCAATTGATGTCATTTGAGTCCAATTGGGGCAAATTATTCCAATTAAGGTAAATTGAGGTCAGTTGAGGATAATTGAGGCCAATAGAGGCCAATAGAAGCTTATTGGGGCTAATTGAGGCCAATTGAGGCCAATTGAGGCCCATTGAGACAATTGAGGTGAATTGAGTCCAATTAAGCTAATTGAGGCCAATTGAGGCCAAGCAAGGCCAAGTAAGGCCAATTGAGGCCAACAAAGGCCAATTGAGGACAATTGTGGCCATTTGAGTCTAATTGAGGCCAATTGTGGCTAATTGAGATGAATTAGGAAAATTAGGCCAATTGAGGCCAATTAGGCTAATTGAGGCCAATTAAGGGCAATTAGGCCAATTTAGTCCAATTTAGGCCAATTGTGGCCAATTGAGACAAATTGAGGCCAGTTGAGGACAATTCGGCCAATTGAGGCCAATTGAGGCCATTAGGCCTATTGAGACCAATTGATCCGATTTTGTCAATTGATGCCAATTGAGGCCAATGGAGGCCAGTTAGGAAAATTGAGGCCACTTAGCAATTGGTCCCCCATTGAGTCCAATTAAGGCCAATTAGTCCAATTTATCCAATTGAGGTCTATTGAGGCCAATTGATGCCAATTGAGGTGAATTAGGCCAATTGAGGCCAATTGAGGAAAATTTATGACAATTGAAGACAATTGAGGCCAATTTGTCCAATTGAGGCCAATTAGTCCAATTGAAACCAGTTGAGGCCAATTCCGACCAATTCCGGCCTATTCCGGCAAATTAGGCCGGTTGATACCAATTGAGCCCAAGTTAGGCCAATTGAGGGAAATTATGCTAATTGAGGTTGATTAGGCCAATTAGGCTAATTGAGGCCAATTAAGGCCAATTGATGAAAATTAGGCCAATTGAGGCTACCTAAACTATTTGAGGCCAATTAAGCCAAGTGAGGCAAATTGAGGTCAATTGAGGCCAATATTGGCCAATTGGGGACAATTATGCCAATTAAGTCCAATTAGGGCCAATTGATTCCAATTCAGGGTAATTGAGGCCAATTAGGTAAATTCGGCACATTAAGGCCCATTGAGGCCAATTGAGGCCAATTCAGCAAATTGAGGAAAATTGAGGCCAATTAGGGAAATTATGTCAATTGAGGCCAATTGAGGCAATTTGCCCATTGAGGCAAATTGAGGATAAATATGCCAATTAGGAAATTGAGGTCAATTGATACCAATTGGGGCCAATTGAGTCTATTTACTACCAATTGAGTCTAATAGATGCCAATTTGGCCAATTAAGGCCAATTGAGGACAATTGAGGCCAATTAGGACCAATAGAGTCCAATTGAAGCCAATTGAGGCCAATTGAGGCCAATTGAACCAATTAGGCCAACTGAGGTCAATTAAGGCAATTGATGCCAACTAAGTCAATTAAGTCACATTGAGGCCCACTGAGGTCAATTGACACCAATGAGGCCAATTAAGTGAATTGAGGCCAATTAGGCTAATTAGGCCAATTGAGTCCATTTGATCCCATTTGAGCCCAATTAAGGCCAATTGAGGACAATAGGTCCAATTAAGGCCAATTGAGGCCAATTGAAGTTAATTGAGGCAAAATGAGGCCATTGAGTCCAATTGAGGCCAATTGAGGCCAATTCTGCCTATTGAGGACAATTGAAGCCAATTGAGCCCAATTGAGGGAAACTGAATCCAATTGAGGCAAATTGAGCTAGTTGAGGCCAATTGGGTCCACTTGAGGCCAATTAGGTCACTTTATGCAAATTAGGCCATTTAGTCCAATGAGGCCAATTGAGGCCAATTAGGGTTAGTGTGACCAATTTAGGCCAATTGAGGTAAATTAGTTCAATTAAGGCCACTTGAGACCAATTAGGGCTAATTAGTCTAATTGAGGCTAACTAAGGTCAATTAGTCCAATTGAGTCCAATTAGTCCAATGGAGGCCAATTCGTCCAATTGATGCCAATTGAGGCCAATTGAGTCCAATTAGGCAAATTGAGTCCAATTGAGGCCAATTAGGCCAATTGAGGACAATTGAGGAAAGTTGAGGCAAATTGAGGCCAATTAGGCTAATTTGGCCAATTTGGAAAATTGTGTCCAATTAGGCTAATTTGGCCAATAGAGGCCAATTGAGGTGACTTAGGGTCAATTGATGCCAATTGAGGCCAATTGAGGACAATTGTGGTAAATTAAGAGAATTTGGCCAATTGAGGTCAATTCGTCTAATTCGGCCAATTGAGGCCAATTAGAAAAATTTAGGTCAATTGAGGTCAATTGAGGCCAATTCAGCCAATTGAGTCCAATTGAGACCAATTAGGCTAATTGTGGTAATTGAGAACAATTGAGAAAAATTGGGCCTAATTGAGGCCAATTAAGGAAAATTCGACCAATTAAGGTCGATTAGGCCAATTTGTCCAATTGATGCTAATTGAGTCCAATTAAGGCCCAGAGAGGCCAATTGAGGCCCATTCAGACCGATCAGACCAACTGAGGCCCATTGAGCCCAATTTGGGCATTTCTGCCAATTGAGGCCAAATATGGCCAATTGAGGCTAGTTAGGCCAATTGAGGCATGCTAATCCAATTGAGGCCACGTAGGCCAATTGAGCCCAATTGAGCCCAATTAAAGCCACTTAGTCTAATTAGGCCAATTACGGTCAATTGTGGCCATTTGAGGCCAATTAGGGCAACTGAGGTCAATTAGTTCAATTGAAGCCAATTGAGGCCAATTGACACCAAAGGAGTAAAATTAGTCAAATTGATCCCAATTGAGTCTAATTGATGCTAATTAGGACAATTGAGGCCAATTGAGGCCAATCTTGGCCAATTAGGCCAATTGGGCCAATTGGGGCCCATTAGGCAATTGAGGTTAATTTAGGCCAACAGAGGCCAACTAGGCCAATGTGGCCAATTGAGGCCAATTAGGGCTAATTGAGTCCAATTAATTCAAAGTCAGTCCAATTGAGGCCAATTGAGGCCCATAGAGGCCAATTTCGGCACATAGAGGCCAATTGAGGCCCATGGAGGCCAATTGTGGCACATAGAGGGCAATTGTGGCCCATGGAGGCCAATTGAGGCAAATTCAGGCTAATTAAGGCCACTTGATGTCGATTAAGCCAATTGAGGCCAATTGAGTTCAATTACGCTAATTTATGTCAATTGAGGGAAATTAAGGCCAATTGTTGCTAATTGAGTCTTACTAGGCCAACTGAGGCTAATTGGGATCAATTGAGATCAATTATGGTTAATTAGGCAAATTGTCATGGATGCGAATTGAGGCGTATTGAGGCGAATTGATGCCAATTTGGGCCAATTGAGTCCAATTCATGCCAATTGCATCCAATCAAGGCCAATTTAGTCCAATTAAGCCAATTAGTCCAATTGAGGCCAATTGAGTCCAATTGAGGCCAATTGAGGCCTATTGCGGCCAATTGAGGCCAATTGAGAAGAATTAGGCCAATTAGACCAATTTAGGTAATGGAGGCCAATTGAGGCCAACTGAGGCCAATTCTTCCAATTAGGCCAATTGAGGCCAATTATGAGAATTAGTCAATTTAGAAAAATTGATGCCAATTGAGACCAATTGATTACCATTACCCCTAATAGGTTAATTATTCCAATTGAGGCCAATTAAGGCCAATTGATGCGGATTTGGCCAATTGGGCTAATTTGACCAATTGGGGCCAATTAGGCCAAATGAGTTCAATTATGCTAATTGAGGTCCATTTGGCCAATTGAGTCAAATTGAGGCGAATTGAGTCCAATTAGGCCAATTGGGTCCAATTGAGGCCAATTGAGGCTAACTAGGCCAATTGAGGCCAATTAAGGTAAATTTTGGACAACTGTGGAATATTATGCCAATAAGTCCAATTGAGGCCAATTGAGGCCAATTAAGGATGATTATGCCAAATGGGTCAATTGATGTCAATTAGTCCAATTCGTTAAATTGAGTCCAATTGAGGCAAATTGAAACCAAATTGGCCAATTTGGCCAATTTATCCCAATTTAAGAAAATTTAGACCAATTGTACCCAATTGATCCCAATTGAGAAAAATTGAGCCCAATTGATTCAACTTGAGTTCAATGAGGCCAATTGAGGAAAATTATGCCAATTTATTTCTATTAAGCCAATTGAAAAAATTGAATCCAATTAAGGCCAATTGAGGCTAATTGAGACCAATTGTCCCATTAAGGCCAATTGAGGCAAATTGGGGAAAGTTGAGTCCAATTGAGGCCAATTGAGGCCAATTAGGCCAATTGATCCTATTTGAGGCCAATTAGGACAATTGATCCCATTTTAGTCCAATTAGGCAAATTGAGCCGAATTAGACCAATTCAGGCCCATTTTTCCAATTCAGGCAAATTGAAGCCAATTATGGCCAATTGAGGCTAGTTAGGCCAATTTAGGCCAATTCATGCCAATTCAGGTGAATTGAGGACAATTTGGCTAATTTAGGCCAATTGTGGACAATTGAGGATGATTGAGTATAATTGAGGCAAATTGATGCCAATTGAGGCCAATTAATGCCAAATGATCCTAATTTAGTCAATTGAGCCTAATTGAGTCCAATTGAGGCCAATTGAGGCCAATTGATACCAATTGAGGCCAATTAGACCAATGATGCCGATTGTGGCCAATTTGTGAAACTGAGGCCAATTAGGTCAATTGAGGATAATTAGGCCCACTGAGGCCAATTGAGGCTAATTAGGCCAATTTTGAAAAATGAGACCAATTGAGGCCAATTCGGCCACTTGCGGCCTATTAGGAAAATTGAGTCAAATTGAGGCCAATTGGGCCAATTGAGCATAATTTGGCCAATTGAAGCCAATTTGGAGAATTTGGTGAATTGAGGTCAATTGAGCACAATTATTCAAATTAATTCCAATTGGGGCCAATTATACAATTTGAGGGAAATTGAGGTTAATTGGGAAAATTTATGCCAGTTGATGCTAATTATGCCTAATGAGGCCAATTGGGACCAATTAAGAGAATTGAGGCCAATTAGGCCTGTGGTGGCCAATTGAGACCAATTGATGCCAATCAGACCAATTAGGAAAATTGAGGACAATTGAGTCTAATTGAGCCCAATTAGGAAAATTGAGGCCAACTAAGTTCAATTGAGCCCAATTGGGTCCTATTGAGATGAATTTGGATAATTATGCTAACTGAGACTAGTTAGGCCAATTAGGCCAGTAGAGTCCAATTGAGCCCAATTGTGGCCAATTACGTCAATTCGTCCACTTGAGTCCAATTGAGTCCAATTAAGCAAATTGAGACCAATTAGGCCAGTTGAGTCCAATTGAGGGAAATTGGGTCCAATTGAGGCCAATCAGGCCAATTGAGGCCAATTGACGCCAACTAGGCCAATTAGGCCAATTGGGGGTAATTATGTCCAATTGAGGCCAATTGAGGACAATTGGGCCAATTGAGGCTAGTTGAGTCCAATTAGGCGAATTGAGGTGAATTGAGGCCAATCAAGGCCAGTTGGGCCAATTAGGCTAATTGAGGCCAATTGAGGCAACTAAGGCCAATTGAGTCCAATTGAGTTCAATTAGGCCAATTAGGCCAATTGAGGTCATTTGAGGGCAATTGATGCCAATTTGGCCAATTGACACCAATTGACGCCAATTGAGGCTAAGTAGGCCAATTGAGCCCAATTGAGGACAATTGAGGCCAATTGAGTCTAATTAAGGCCAATTAGTCTAATTGGGACAATTGATGCTAATTAAGTCCAATTGAGGTCAATTAG
Organism: Viscum album; assembly: GCA_963277665.1. Classification (NCBI taxonomy): domain Eukaryota; kingdom Viridiplantae; phylum Streptophyta; class Magnoliopsida; order Santalales; family Viscaceae; genus Viscum; species Viscum album. The sequence continues at coordinate 3,824,436 of CAUJRU010000003.1, forward strand.
GCCGATCCAGCCAATTAGGGTCTATCTAATTAGGCCAATTGAGTCCAATTATGCCAGTTGAGGCCAATTGTGGCCAATTGATGCCAATAGAAGAAAATTGAGGCAAGTTGTGGTCTACTGGGCCAATTGAGGCCAATTGAGGCCAATTGTGACCAATTATACGAATGAGGCCAATTCATTGAAATTGATGCTAATTGAGGCAAATTAGGCCAATTGAGACCAATAAATCCAATTGAGATGAGTTGAGGAAAATTAGGCCAATTGAGGCCAATTGAAGCCAATCCAATTGAATCCAATTGAGGCCAATTGAGTCCAATTGAGGCCAATTAGGGAAATTGAGGCCAATTGAGACCAATTAGGTGAATTAGGCCAATTGAGGCTAATTGAGGCCAATTGGGGCTAATTGAGACCAATTAGGCCAATTGAGGACATTAGGCCAATTGAGGAAAATTAAGCCCATTTGAGAACAATTAGGTCAATTATGGCCAATTGAGGTCAATTTGGCAAATTGACACCAATTGAGGTCAATTAAGCCAATTATGCCAATTGAGGCTAATTGTGCCTAATTACTTCAATTGAGGCCTATTGTAGTGAATTCATTCCAATTAGGCCAATTGAGGCCAAATGAGCCATTTAAAGGCCAATTAGGCCAATTGAACCCATTTGAGTCCATTTGAGGCCAATTAGGCCAATAGAGACTAATTGATGCCAATTAGGCTAACTGAGGCCAATCGATGAGAATTGAAGCCCATTGAGGCCAATTAGACCAATTCAAGCAATTCATCCATTTGAGTATAATTTTATCCTATTGAGGCTAATTGAGGCCAATTGGAAGCAATTAGTCCAATTAGTCCAATTGGGGGTAATTGAGGCCAATTGAGGCTAATTGTGACCAATTCGGCCAATTAATGCCAATTGAGGTCAATTTGTCTAATTGTGACATTTTGATGTTAGTTAGGTAAATTGAGGTAAATTGAAGCCCATTAGGCCAATTGAAGTCATTTTGGCCAATTTGGTGAATTGAGGCGAATTGTGTCCAACTAGGAAAATTGAGGTCATTTGAGGCCAATTAATCCTATTGAGGCCAATTCAGGAAATTGAGGCTAGTTGAGGCCAATTAGGCGAATTGAGGGTAAGTGAGATCAATTTAATCCAATTGGGCCAATTGGGGCCGATTGAGGTCAATTTGGGCCAATTCGACCAATTAAGTGAATTGAGGTCAATTGAGGCCAATTAAGCGAACTGAAGTCAATTGAGCCCAATTATACCATTTTAGGACAATTTATGCCAATTAGGCTAATTAGGTGAATTGAGGCCAATTCAGGCCAATTAGGCCAATTAGGCAAATTAGGCTATTGAGGTCATTTCGGTCAATTAGCCCATTAAGGCTAATTCGTTCATTGATAATAATTATTCCAATTAGTCCAATCAGGCCAATTATGCAAATTTATCCATTTAAGGCCAATTAAAAAAATTATGGCTGATTAGAGAAATTGAGTATAATTAGGCCAATTGACACCAATTATTCTGATTAGGCCAATTCAGACAATTAGACCAATTTGTCCATTGAGGCCAATTTGACCATTGAGGCCAATTAGACCAATTAGACCAATTAGACCAATTAATGACAATTTGGAAAATTGAGGCAAATTGTGACCAATTATGCAAATTAATATCAATTAGGTCAATTGAGACCAATTCAGGCAATTCAACCAATTAGGATAGTGAGACCAATTCGGCCATTGAGGCCAATTTGGCTAATTATGCATATTCATCCAATTAAAGCCAATTAGGAAAATTGAGCCAAATTGAGGCCAATTGTGGCTAATTAGGTCAATTGAGGTAGTTTGGACAATTAGGAAATTTAAGCCAACTTAGGAAAATTGACAATAATTGACAGCAATTTTTCCAATTAGACCAATAGAATCCAATTGAGGCCAATTAGGCAAATTGAATCCAATTAGGCCAATTAGGGCTAATTATTCCAATTATGGCCAATTGAGTCCAATAGAGTCCAATTAGAAAAACTGATGCCAATTGAGGCCAATTAAGGCCAATTGTGGTTAATTAGGCAAATTAGGCCAATTTAGACCAATTTAGAGCAATTGAGAACAATTGAGGCCAATTGAGGAAAATTGAGGTAAATTGAAGCCAATTCGGCTAATTGAGGCCAATTAGGCTAACTAAGGCCAATTAAGCCCAATTGAGGCCCATTCATCCACTTCAGTCTATTGGGTCCAATTGAGGTCAGTTGATCCAAATTGAGGTCAATTGAATCTAATTAGTCCAATTGAGGCAAATTAGTCCAATTGAGGCCAATTGAGGCCAATTAGCCAAATTGAGGTTTATTAAAGACAATTGTGGCCAATTAGCCCAATTAAGAAAATTGAGGACAATTGAGGCCAATTAGGCCAATTGAAGCCAATTGAGTCTAATTAGGCCAATTCAGCTCAATTGAGCCCAATTGATGCCAATTAGGCTAAATAGGTGAATTAACTTCAATTTAGGATAATTTGGCAAATTGAGGCCAATTGGTACCAATTGATTCCAACTGCGGCTAATTGAGGCCCATTGAGGCCAGTTGGGGCCAATGGTGGCCAATGAGACCAATGAGACCAATTGAGGACAATTGTGGAAAATCGATGGGAATTGAGGACAATTAGGCCAATTGAGGCCAATTAAGGACGATTGAGGCCAATTGAGGCCAATTAAGCCAATGGAGACCAATTATACCTATTGAGTCCAATTAGTCAATTCGGCCAATTCATGCTAATTGAGGATAATTGAGGCCAATATAGACCAATTAAGGCCAACTAAGGCTAGTTGATGCCAATTGAGGCCTATTGCGACCAATTGAGGCCAATAGAGGCCAATCAAGGCCAATTTGCGCAATTGTGACCAATTACGGCCAATTGAGTCCAATTAGTCCAATTGAGTCCAAATGAGGCTAACTAAGACCAATTGAGATGAATTGATTCCAATTCGTCCAATTGAGCCCAATTAAGACCAATTAGGCCAATTTTTCCAATTAAGGCCAATTAGGCTAATTGAATCTAATATATTCCAAATTGAGTCCAATTGGGCCAATTGAGGCCAATTAAACCCATTTTTTTCAAGGCGAGGCCAATTAAGAATAATTATGTCAATTATGGATAATTGAGGTCGTTTATGTAAATTGAGACCAATTAGGCCAATTGTGTCCAATTGATGCTAGTTGTACCCATTAGGATAATTGAGGCCAATTGAGGCCAATTGAGCCCAGTTGAGGTCAATTGAGGCCAATTAGGCCTATTAAGATCAAATGAGGCAAATTGTGGAAACCTAAGGCCAATTGAGGTCAATTAGACCAATTAGGCCAATTGAGGCTAATTAGGCCAATTGAGGCCAATTGAGGCCAATTTGGCCAATTGAGCCAAATTGAGGCCAATTGAGTCTAATTGAGGTCAATTAGTCCAATTGAGTTCAATTAGGCCAATTAGGAAACTTTATTCTAATTGAGGCCAATTGAAACCAAATCAGGCCTATTGGGGCCAATTGAGGCGAATTAAGGCCAATTGAGGCGAATTGATCTAATTGAGGCCAATTTGGCCAATTTAAGGCAATTGTAGACAATTGAGGCCAATTGAGTATAATTGAGGTAAATTGATGCCAATTGAGCCTAATTTAGCCAATTGAGTCCAATTGAGTGCAATTGAGGCTAATTGAGGCCAATTGATGCCAATTGATGCCAATTGAAGCCAATTAGGCCAATGATGCCAATTGTGGCCATTTTGGAAAATTGAGGCCAATTAAGGCCAATAAGGTCAATTGAGGATAATTAGGCCCACTGATCCCAATTGGGGATATTGTGCGAAATTAAGTCTAATTGAGTCCAATTAGGCCGATTGATTCCAATTGCGGCCAATTGAGGTCAATTAGGAAAATTGAGGCCAATTAAGGACAATTGAGGGGTAAAAAGATAATTAAGTCAATTGAGACTAATTGAAGCCAACTGATTCTAATTAAGGCCAATTGAGTCCAATTGAGTCTAACGGTTTGGAATTAGGCACATGTGCCCAATTGAACCCAATTAATCCAATTATGGTCAGTTGAGCCAATTGGGGCAAATTAGGCCAAATGGGTCAATTGATTCCAATTAGGCCAATTAGTCCAATTCATCCATTTGAGTCTAACTGAGGAAAATTGAGCCCAAATAGGGAAATTGAAGCCAATTTGGCCAGTTAAGGTCAATTGAGCCCAATTGAGGCCAATTGTGCCCAATTGAGGCCAATTAAGCCAATTGAGTCCAATTAGGAAAATTGAGCCCAATTGATCTGACTTGAGCTCAATTGAAGCCATTTGAGTCCAATTAGGCTAATTGAGTCCAATTTGGCCAATGGGGTCCAATTGAAGCCAATCGAGGCCAATTGAGGCCAATTGTCCCTTGAGGAAAATTGATGCCAATTATGACAAATTGAGCCCATTTATGTAAATTGAGACCATTTATGCCAATTGTGGCCAATTGAGGCCAATTATCCCCATTAGGATAATTGATCCCATTTGACACCAATTAGGCCTATTGAGACCAATTGAGAAAATTTGTGGAAAACTAATGCCAATTGAGGCCAATTGAGTCCAATTTGGTCAATTGGGGCCAATTGAGTCTAATTAGGCTAATTGAGGCCATTTGATGCTAATTTTGCCAATTCAGTCCAATTAGGCTAATTGATTTGAATTAGACCAATTGAGCCAAATTGAGGCCGATTGTGTCTAATTGAGGATAGTTAGGCCAATTGAGTTCAATTAGGTCAATTGAGTCCAATTGGGGATCATTAATTCTAATTGAGGCCAATTTAAGTCAAATCAGGCCAATTGGTGCCAATTGGTGCCAATTGAGGCCAAATGAGGGAAATTGTAGACAATTAAGGTCGATTGAGTATAAATGAGGCAAATTGAATCCAATTGAGGCCAATTGAGGCCAATTGAGCCTAATTTAGCCAATTGAGCCCAATTTACTCCAATTGAGGCCAATTGAGGCCAATTGAATCCAATTCATGCCAATTGATGCCAATTAGGAAAATGATGCCAACTGTGGTCAATTTGGAAAATCGAGGCCAATTAAAGCCAATAAGGTCAATTGAGGATAATTAGGCCCACTAAGGCCAATTGATGCCAATTAGGATAATTATACCAAATGAGACTCATTGCGACCAATTCGACCAATTGGGACCAATTAGGAAAATTGAGTCCAATTGAAGCAAATAAAGCCTAATTAGGCCAATTAAGGCCAATTGAGAACAATTATGCAAATTCAGGCCAATTGAGGACAATTATGCAAATTGAGGGAAATTGAGGTCAATTAGGAAAATTGAGGTCAATTAGGCCAATTGAGCTAATTGAGACCAATTAGGACAATTGAGGCCAATTGACGCTAATTATTCCAAATGAGGCCAATTGAGATCAATTAGGCAAATTGAGGCCAATTAGGCCAGTTGTGGCCAATTGAGACCAATTTATGCCAATTAGACCAATTAGGAAAATTGAGGCCAATTAGGACAATTGTTGGAACCGGGCGCGCAGCGGAAGCCCCAAACAGGTGGGTTTTTAAAAAATTTCCACCGCCGTTTGCCGTGAACTTGCTAACATCGGTGGAAATCGGCCCGGTCTTATCCGAGGGCCACGCGTGGAGGATTTTAAGCACAAAATTAAACCATAAAATACCTGGTTTAAATCCAAAGTCGCACACGACGTCTGCTCGTTGTTGGCGATCGCTGCTCGAAGAAACTGAAGCCGAATTCCTCTAGATCTTCCACACACGCTTCAAGTAATCCTCTGGAGTGTCGTTCGTCGTAATTCGGGTGCTAGCGCGGATTTGCGACAATGCCTTCGACGCTCCAATGACCACGGCATCGCTTTCGCTAGCGATGCCCGAGAGAGAGCTCCATCCGAGCTCCTTGGATCCAGAGCATCTCTCTCTAGAATGTGGGAGAGAGGAGAGGAGAGATAAACTCCCTGAATAGTATTTGGCAAATTCCCCTCCTCTTCTATTTATAGTGCATAATTAAAATACCTGGTATCGCCTCGCCAGCCCCGAATACTTAACGCACTATTAACGACATTTTATGACTACTAAACAGAGCCATAAATATTATTACCAATTACTTGTAATATACTAAAATATATAACATGATAATAATTGAGTCATTAACTAGACTCGTCGCTCCCACAAATATTAATTGAACCTTGAATAATTTAATATTCGTCAATTAATATTTTTTTCATGTATTTACTTAAAACTCGTAAATACATTTAATAAAAAAATTCAATACTCATTATTCTAAACTTGAATAATATGAATTTATTTATTTCATTGGTGATCGTTTAACTTTGGAAAATTTTCGGACCCCTGTGGCGGGGCCCACTATGTCCAATACTCCTATTCAACTGAATAGGGCAGATTCTTGAATACGCTATTGTGTGTGACCCTCTAGGCCCTTATTTCGACAGCCGTGAATAGTATTCATAGACCAAGAGCGGGATCTAGCAACCCATCATGGCCCCTGAAGAAATAAGGATTGTCACAGCAGTGACAACCAACCTACGAACATGCACTGTGTAATATAATCTCTTTGTCTATAATATCTCATAAAGCAGGACGCACTCTCATGTCATCGCCCTTTTCTTGCTTTATTGTTTGTTGATGTAACTGGATGGATTTACCCTCAACTGCCATGGCCATGTTCTTATAAAGGTACTGCCATCCATATCAACATGGCTAGAGATATATTACTTCATTAACCTGGAAGCGACAAATCCTTTCTTGACCATTCAACCAATGACATGCCACTAATGACGCACCCGACACAAACTACCTCGCCACAACTTTATTGCCATGGTTTTTGTCTTGCATCAAAGTACGTGATCATATGACATACATTGGTAATGATCTCAAGTCAGGAGACCATTACACATGATCGTAGATAGGAACATCCAATGACACCTGAAACATGTGGTGTTCCTATTGGCGGGTCAGTCCTCATGATCTCACTACTAGAGATCACCAAGTGCAAACCTCATGAGAAGAAGTCTCAATGCTTATGATCCCCCAGCACCTGATGGTCAGACATCTACTATGTCCAATTAGTAAGATGTATCTAGACCATAGAACATATATTTATGATTAATGTCATAGTATCTAGAGGTTTTCATTATAGCCTGGGAACTGCTATAACCTTTCGATACGACAATTAATCTTTGGACATTACCATTTCAATAATGGACACAGAAAATTCTACACTATAATGGTAAGATGACATCATGCATAGTTAACTCTATACATGATATGGTAATCAAAATCACATAATAGTTGGGTCTAGGGAACCCACTATTTCAACAACAATTGAGGCCAACTGAGGTCAATTGGGGAAATTAGGACCTATTTAGGTGAATTAGGATAATTGACCTAATTGAGGCCAATTAGGCCAATTTGGATAGTAAAGACCAATTGAGGCCAATTGAGGCCAATTAGGCCATTTTAGCCAAATGAGACTAATTGAGGCAAATTGAGGCAAATTGAGTCCAATTGAGGTCAATTAGGCCAATTGAGTTCAATTAGGCCGATTAAGGCCCATTTATTCCAATTGAGGCCAATTGAAGCCAATTCAGGACAATTGGGGCTAATTGAGGCCAAATGTTGCTAAATAGGCCAGTTAAGGTCAATTGAGGTGAATTTAGGAAAATTGAGGCCAGTTTAGAAAATTTAAGTCATTTGAAGACAATTGAGGTCGATTGAGTATAATTGAGGAAAATTGATTCTTATTAGGACAATTGAGTCCAATTGAGCAAATTGAGCCAAATTTAGACAATTGTGCCCAATTGAGTCCTATTGAGGCTAATTGAGGCCAATTGAAGTCATTGATGCCAATTGAGGCCAATTAATCCAATGATGCCAATTGTGGCCAACTTGGAAAATTGAAACCAATTGAGGCCAGTTAGGTCAATTGAGGATAATTAGGCCCACTGAGGCAAATTGATGCCAATTAGGACAATCAAGCCAAATGAGACCAATAGAGGCAATTTCAGCCAATTGTGACCAATTAGGAAAATTGAGTCCAATTAAGGCCAATTAGTCCAAATGAGACCAATTGAGGCAAATTTGGCCAATTAGGAAAATTGTGTCCAATTGAGGACAATTAGGCCAATTGAGCCTAATTAGGCCAATTGAGACCAATTAGGCCAATTAAGCACAATTATGCCAATTGAGACCAATTTTGCAAATTGGGGGCAATTGAGGTCAATTAGGACAATTGAGGCCAATTAGGCCAATTGATCCAATTGATGCCAATTAGGAAAATTGAAGCTAATTATGCCAAATGAGGCCAATTGATACCAATTAGGCGAATTGAGGCCAATTAGGCCAATTATGGACAATTGAGACCAATTGATTCTAATTATACCAATTGAGTCCAATAAGGAAAATTGAGTCCAATTGAGGCTTATTAGGCCAATTGAGCCTAATTAAGCAAATTGTGGCCAATTTTTCCAATTTGGCGAATTGAGGCCAATTGAGCACCAATTGGGTGAATTGATGCCAATTAGACCAATTATGTCCAATCGAGACCAATTGATGCCAATTGGACCAATTGAGTCCAATTGAGGCCAATAAGGCCAATTGAGGCAAATTAGGCTAATTAGGCAAAATGAGACAAATTGAGGCCAATTCAACCAATTGAGGCCAATTATGAAAATTGATTCCAATTGAGCCGAATTAAGCCAATTGAGGACAATTTTGACAATTTGGCGAATTGAGACCAATTGAGCACAATTATGCCAATTGAGGCCAATTGAGGCCAATTATGCAAATTGAGGACAATTGAGGTCGATTATGACAGTTGAGGTCAATTAGGCCAATTGAGCCAATTGAGGCTAATTGACTGTAGTTATGCCATATGAGGCCAATTGAGACCAATTAGGCGAATTGAGGAAAACTAGGCCAGCTGTGGCGAATTACGACCAATTGATGAAAATTAGACCAATTAGGACAATTGAGGCCAATTGAGGCCAATTGAGGCCAATTGAGGACAATTAGGACAATTAAGGCCTACTGAGGTCAATAAAGGCGAATTGGGGGCTATTGAGGTGAATTAGGATAATTACGTTAATTGCCAATTTGGCTAGTAGAGGCCGATTGAGGCCAATAAGGCCAATTAAGACCAATTGAGGCCAATTAGGCCAATTGTGGCCCTTTGAGGTCAATTAGGCCAATTGAGGCCAATTAGGCCAATTAAGCAAAATTAGACAAATTGAGGAAAATTAAGGCTAATTGAGTTAAATTGATGTCAATTAGGCCAATTGAGTTCAATTTTGCCGATTGAGGCCAATTGAGTTCAATTTGGTTGATTGAGACCAATTGAGGCCCAATTATTCCAACTGAGGCCAATTAAATCCAATTCAGGCCAATTCGGGCCAATTAAGGCCAATTAAGGCCAATTGAGGTGAATGGAGGCGAATTGAGGCCAATTTTTCCAATTTAGGCCAACTGTAGACAATTGAGCCGATATAGTATAATTGAGGAATATTGATTCCAATTAGGCCAATTGAGGTCAATTGGGCCTAATTTCGCCAATTGGGCCCAATTGAGTCCAATTGGGGCCAATTGGGCCCAATTGAGGCCAATTGAGGCCAATTAGGCCAATGATGCCGATTGTGGCTAATTTGGAAAATTGAAGCCAATTGAGACTAATTAGGTCAATTGAGGATAATTAGGCCCATTGAAGTGAATTGATTCCAATTAGGACAATTAGGAAAAGTGAGACCAATTGAGGCCAATTAGGAAAATTGAGTCCAATTGAGGCCAATTAGGCCAATTGAGCCTAATTAGGCCAATTGAGGCTAATTTGGCCAATTTGGAGAATTGAGGCCAATTGAGCACAATTAGTCCAATTGAGGCCAATTGAGCCAATTGAAACCAATTGACGCTAATTATACCAAATGAGGCCAATTGAGCCAATTGAGACCAACTGACGCTAATTATGCCAAATGAGGCCAATTGAGACCAATTAGGGGAATTGGGCCCAATTAGGACAGTTGTGGCCAATTGAGACCAAATGATGCCAATTAGACCAATTAGGCAAATTGCGGCCAATTGAGTTCAATTGAGGCCAACTGAGGTCAATTGAGCTAATTGAGGCCTATTGAGGTGAATTAGGCTAATTAAGACAATTGAGGTCAATTGAGGCCAATTAAGATAGTAGAGTCCAATTGAGGCCAATTGTGGCCAATTACGTCAATTCGTCTACTTGAGTCCATTTGAGGCCAATTAAGAAAATTGAGACCAATTAGACAAGTTGAGGCCAATTGAGAGTAATTGAGTCCAATTGAGTCCAATTGATGCCAATTGAGTGCAATTGAGGGCCGTTGAGGAAAATTGAGGTCGATTGAGGCCAACTGAGACCAATTGAGTCCAATTGAGGGCAATTTGGCCAATTTGGCCAATTGAGGTCAATTGAGGCCTATTAGGCCAATTGACGCCTATTGAAATCAATTGAGGCCAATTAGGCCAATTGAGGCCAATTATGTCTAATTAGGACAATTGAGCCAATTGAGCCAATTGAGGCTAGTTGTGGCAAATTGAGACAAATTGAGGCCACATGAGGCCAATTCAGGCCAATTGAGGCAACTTACTGCCAATTAAGGCCAATTGCAGATAATTGCGGCCAATTACGACTAATTGGGGCCAATCTGGGCCAATTGAGGCCAAATTATGCCAATTAGGCCAACGAGGCCAATTGATGCCAATTCAGGCCAATGAAGACCAATTGATCCCGATTAGGCTATTCACGGTCAATTGGAGCCAATTAGGCCAATTAGGAATATAATAGTCAATTTCGGCCAATTGAGGCAAATTGTGGTCAATTGAGGTATATTGATGTGAATTAAGCCAATTAGGCCAATTGATTCCAATTAGGCCAATTAAGACCAATTAAGGCCAATTGAGTCCAATTAGGCCAATTGAGGCCAATTAAAAGAATTCGACCAATTGATTCCAATTAAGTCACATTAGGCCAATTAAGGCCAATTTGAAGAATTTGGCCAATTGAGACACATTAGGCCAATTAAGGCCAATTAGGCCAATTGGGGCCAATTTGGTGAATTTGGTCAATTGAGTCCCATTGATGCCAATTAGGTCCAATGAATCAAATAGAGGCCAATTAGGCTAATTGAGGCCAATTATGCCAATTTGGCCAATTGAGGCCAATTGAGTCCAATCAGGCCAATGAGGCACATTGAGGCCAATTAGAAAATTGAGACTAATTGAGACCAATTGTGGTCAATTTGTCCAATTAAGGAAAATTAGGCCAATTGAGTCCAATATAGGCCAATTTGGACAATTAGGTAAACTGATGTCAATTATGCTAATTGAGGGCAGTTGAGGCAATTTGGACAATTAGGAAAATTAATCCAATTGAGCTAATTAAGGCTAATTGTGTCAATTGTGGTATATTGAGGCCAATTGAGTCCAATTAGGCGGATTGAGGGAAATTGTGGCTAATAGATGCCAATTGAGGCCACTTATGAAAATTGAAACCAATTATTCAAATTGAGTTCAATTGAGGACAATTAGGCCATTGAGGTCAATTGAGGCCAATTATGCTAATTTGGCCAATTGAGCCCAATTGGGGACAAATTGGCCAATTGACTCAAGTTGAGGCTAATTAGGCCAATTAAGCTAAATGAGGCCAATTGAGGTCAATCAGGCCAATTCAGGCTAATAGGGGGCAAGTGAATCCAATTGGTGGAAATTAGACCAATTGATCCCTATTGAGTTTAGTGGAGGCCAATTGATGCAAATTAGTCCAATTAGAAAAATTCAGGCCAATTGAGGACAATTAGGTCAATTGAGGCTAATTGAGACCAACTGAGTCCAATTGAGGCCAATTATGCCTATTGAAGCAAGTTGCGGTCATTTGAGGCCAATTGATTCCTATTAAGAAAATTGAACCCAATTGCAGTCAATTGAGGGAAATTAAGGCCTATTTAGCCAATTGAGACCAGTTAAGGACAATTGAGATCAATTGCGGTCAATTGAGGTCAATTGGGGCCAATTGAGGCCAGTTAGGCCAATTGATGTCAATTATGCCAATTGAGTCCAATTAGACCAATTGATGCCAATTTATGCCAATTATGCCAATTAAGGATGATTGGAACCAATGAAGGCCAATTGGTTCCAATTGAGGGCAATTGGGCCCAATTGAAACGAATTAGGCCAATTGACCCAATTAAGCCCAATTGTGGCCATTTGAGGCCAATTAGGCCAATGGAGCTAATTGAGGGAAATTGAGGCCAATTAGGCCCATTAGGATAATTGTGCCTAATTGAGGCCAATTGAGTCTAATTGAGGCCAACAGAGACCAATTATTATAATTGAGGCCAATTAGTTCAATTGATGCCAACTAAGGCCAGTTGAGACCAATTGAGACAAGTTGAGGCCAATTGGAGCCAATTGTGGTAAATTGAAGCCAATTGAGGCCAGTGTGGCCATTTGAGGCCACTTGAGGCCAATTGAACTCAATTGAATCCAATTAAGCCTAAATGAGTCCAATTAAGGTCAATTAGGACAATTGAGGCCAATTAGGCCAATATAGCCCAATTGATGCCAATTATGGCCAATTGAAGCTAATTGTGGCCCATTAGGCCAATTGTGGCCAATTGAAGTCAATTAGGAAAATTGAGGCTAATTTAACCAAATTAGGCCAAATGAGGCCAATTGTGCCCAATTGAGCTCAATTGGCCAATTAAGGACAATTCTGGTCAATTGGGGACAATTAGGCCAATTGAGGCCAATTGGGCCAATTGAGGGAAATTGAGGCCAATTGAGTCTATTTAAGTCCAATTGAGGTGTATTAGTCCAATTAGGAGAATTAAGGTCAATTGAGACCAATCGGGCCAATTGAGGCCACTTGAGACCAATTTGGTCAATTGAGTTTAACTGAGGGGCAATTAACGCCAATTGAGGCTAATTAGGCCAATTAGACTAATTCAAGACACTTTAGGCCAATTGAGCCCAATTAGGCCAATTGAGGCCAATTGAGACCAATGAGGTCCACTAAGATCCATTAGACCTATTAGGGAAATTGAGGCCAATTGAGACCAATTTGGTCGATTAGCCAAATTGAGGTTAGTTAGGCCAATTGAGGCCAATAAGGCCACTTGAGGTCAATTGAGGCCAAATATTCCAATTTTGACCATTGGGGCCAATTACGGCCAATTATGGCACATTAAGCCAATTGAGAGAAATTAAGGTCAATTGGGGTCAATTTAGGCCAATTAGGTCAATTGAGGCTAATTGGGCCCAACGAGGCCATTTGAGGCCAACTAGGTCAATTGGGGCCTATTGAGGAAAATTGATGCCAATTGAATCCAATTATGCCAATCGAGGCCATTTGAGGTCATTTGAGGCCAATTATGGCAAAATTAGGCCAATTGAGGCCAATTGGGGCTAATTGGGGCCAATTGGGGCCAATTGAGGCCAATTGTGGCCAATGGGACCAATTGATTCCAATTGAAGACAATTGAAGACAATTGAGGCCCATTATACCAATTAGCCTAATTGAGGTCAATTGAGGCCAGTTGAGGCCAATTGAACACAATTGGGCCACTTGTTGCCAAATAGGCCAATTGAGCCAAATTGGGACAATTAGGCCAATTGATGCCAATGGATTCCAATTACAGCCAATTAGGCCAATTGATGCCAATTAAGTCCAATTGATGCCAATTAAGTCCAATTGAGGCCAATTTGGCCAATTGATGCCAATTAGGCCAATCGAGGCCAATTGAGGCCAGTTAGGCCAAATAAGCCAAGTTAGGCCACTTATGCCAATTAAGGCCAATTGAGGCCAGTTAAGCCAATTGAGTTCAGTTAGGCCAATTAGGCGAATTGAGGAAAATTGAGGTCATTTAGGTCAATTGAGGCCAATTAAGCCAATTAAGGCCAATGAGGGCCAATTGAGACTAATTGGGTCCAATTGAGTCTGGCTAATTATGGCCAATTAGGCCAATTAATGCCAATTAGTACAATTTGGCCCATTGAGGCCAATTAAGCCAATTGAGGCCAATTGAGGTCAATTAGGTGAGTTGAGGCTAATTGGGGGCAATTGACTCTAATTGATGGAAATTAGACCAATTGATCCCTGTTGAGTTTAGTTGAGTCCAATTGAGGGAAATTAGGCCAATTAGGCAAATTGAGGCCAATTGAGGAAAATTTGGTCAATTGAGTCCAATTGAGTCCAACTAATTCCAATTAAGGCCAATTAGGCCAATTGAAGTAGGTTGCGGCAATTTGAGGCCACTTGAGGCCTATTAGGAAAATGGATCCCAATTGTAGCCAATTGAGGGAAATTAAGGCCTATTTGTCCAATTGAGGCCAGTTGAGGCCAATTGAGATCAATTGTGGTCGATTGAGGACAATTGAGGTCAATTGACAACTGTTAGGCCAATTGATACCAATTGAGGCCAATTGATGTCAATTATGCCAATTGATTCCAATTAGACCAATTGATTCCAATTAGGCCAATTGAGGCCGATTGGTACCAATTATGGCCCATTGGTGCCAATTGAAGCCAATTGGGCCCAATTGAGGCGAATTAGGCCAATTGACCCAATTGTTCCCAATTGGGGCCATTTGAGGCCAATTAGGCCAATGGAGCCTAATTAAGGCCAATTGAGGCCAATTAGGCCCATTGGGAAAATAGTGCCTAATTGAGGCCAATTGAAACTAATTGAGGTCAATTGAGGCCAATTGAGACCAATTAGGCAAATTGAGGCTAATTAGGTCAATTGATGCCAATTAAGGCCAATTGAGACCAATTGAGGCCAATTGTGGCCAATTGAAGCCAATGGAGGCCAGTGTGGATATTTGAGGCCAATTAAGGCCAATTGAGTCCAATTGAGGTCAATTAAGCCTAATTAAGTCCAATTAAGGTCACTTAGGACAATTAAGGCCAATTAGGCCAATATAGCCCAATTGAGGACAATTGAGGCCAATTGTGGCCAATTGAAGCTAATTGTTGCTCATTAAGCCAACTGTGGTCAATTGAGGCCAATTAGAAAAATTGAGGCTAATTTAACCAAATGAGGCAAAATGATGCCAATTGAGCCCAATTGAGCTCAATTGGGCCAATTTAGGCCAATTCTGGTCAATTGGGAATAATAAGGCCAATTGAGGCCAATTGGGCCAATTGGGGCCAATTGAGGCCAATTGATTCCAATTAAGGCCAATTGAGGTGAATTAGGCCAATTAGGTGAATTAAGGTCAATTGAGACCAATTAAGGCCAATTAAGACCAATTTGGTCAATTGAGTTTAATCGAGGGGTTATTGACGCTAATTGAGGCCAATTGAGCGCAATAGAGTCCTATTGAGGCCAATTAGGGCCAATTAGACCACTTAAGGACACATTAGGCCAATTAAGGCCAATTAGGCCAATTGAGGCAAATTGAGGCCAATTGAGACCAATGATGCCCATTGAGATCCAGTAAGCCTATTAGGGCAATTGAGGCCAATTGAGACCAATTTTGTCAACTAGGCAAATTGAGGCTAGTTAGGCCAATTGAGGCCAATAAGGCCACATGAGGCCAAATGAGGCCAATTGTGGCCAATTGTGTCCCATTAGGCCAATTGAGTCAAATTGAGGCCAACTGGGATCAATTTACGCCAATTAAGTCCAATTGACCCCAATGAGGCCATTTGAGGCCAACCAGGTCAATTGGGGCCAATTGAGGCCACTTGATGCTAATTAAAGACAATTAGTCCAATTGAGGTCATTTGAGGCCAATTGTGGCCAATTGAGGCCTATTGAGGTCAATTGAGGCCAATTGAGGCCAATGGGACCAATTGAGGCCAATTAAAGACTATTGAGGGCAATTGAGGCCCACTAATCCAATTAGCCCAATTGAGGTCAATTTAGGCCAATTTAGGCAAATTTAACCCAATTGGTCCAATTGCGGCCAATTAGGCCAATTGAGACCAATTGGGACAATTAGGCCAATTGATGCCGATTAGGCCAATTGATGCCAACTGATGCCAATTAGGCCAATTGATTCCAATTAAGATCAATTGATGCCAATTAAGTCCAATTAAGGTCAATTTGTCCAATTGATGCCAATTGAGGCCAAATAGGCCAATTGAGCCCAATTGAGGCCAATTGGGGCCAGTTTGGCCAAATGAGGGAAGTCAGGCCAATTAGGACATTTAAGTCCAATTGAGGTCTGTTAAGCCAATTGAGTTCAGTTAGGCCAATTAGGCGAATTGAGGAAAATTGAGGTCATTGAGTTCAATTGAGGCCAATTAGGCCACTTGAGGACAATAGGGGGAAATTCAGACCAATTGGGTCCAAATGATCCAATTTGGCCAATTCTGGCCAATTGTGGCCAATTAGGCCAATTGATGCCAATTAGGCCAATTGACGCCAATTAGGCCAATTAGGCCCATTGAGACCAATTGAGGTCAATTAGGCCAATTATGTCAATTGAGGCTAATTGAGTTCAATTGAGGCCAATTGTGGCCAAATGAGACCATTTAAGGCCAATTGGACCAATTGAGACGAATTGAGCCGAATTGAGGCCAATTCGGCCAACTGAGCCCAATTACTGCCTATTGAATCCAATTAAGGCTAGCAATGGAAATTGAGGCCTTTTGAGAGCAATTCGGCCAATTGAGGCCAATTGAGGCCAATTAGGCCAATTGAGGTCAATTGAGACCATTTAGGGCAAATTGGGTCCAATTGAGGCAAATTAGGCAAATTTAGGCCTATTAAGCCAATTGAGGTCAATTATGCCCATTAACACCAATTGAGATCAATTAAGGATAATTGATGAAGATCAGGCCAATTGAGGCCATCTGTGGCCATTTGAGTCCATTTAAGCCCAATTGAGGTCAATTGAGTTCAATTAGGCCAATTGATTCCATTTGAGGTGAAATAGGTCAATTGAGGACAACGAGGCCAATTGAGGGAAATTAGAAAAATTAGGCCAATTGAGGCCAATTAGTATTATTGAGGCCAATTGAGGCCAATTGAGGCCAATTTTGCAAATTTAGACCAATTGAGGTCAATTGAGGCTAGTTAAGGCCAATTGAGGCTAAATGAGGCCAATTAGGCCAATTGAGGCCAATTAGACCAATTGGTGCCAATTAAGGCCAATTCGGTCCAATTAGGCCAATTGAGGTAAATTGAGGCCAATTGAGCCTAATTTGGCCATTCCAGGAAAATTGAGCCTGATTTAGTCGAATTGAGGCCAATTGAACTAGTTGATGCTAATTAGGCTAATTGAGGCAAATTGAGCCTTATTAGGTCTTTTGAGGCCAATTGAGTCAAATTAGGCCATTTGTGATCAATTGAGGCCAAATATTTCAATTAGGACAATTGAGGGTAATTGAGACCAATTGATGCTAATTAAGGCCAATTTGGCCCATTGATCCCAATTGAGGCGAATTAGGCCAATTAGGCCAATTGATGCTAATTGAGGCCCACTACTACAAATACGGCTTATAATAGCGCTAAAAACAGCCTTTAACAGCGCTAAAAAAGTGCTGTTAATCTCAGCGAAGATAAAGGGGGGTCCCCTTTATCAACGCTAAAAATAGCACTGATAAAGGGGGACTTTTATCAGCGCTAAAAAAAGCGCTGATAAAAGTGCCGCTTTATCAGCGCTAAGTGAGCGCTGATAAATGTAGTATTTATCAGCGCTATTTTCAGCACTGATAAAAATATAATATATCAGCGCTATTTTGAGAGTTGATAAAAACTACCTTTATCAGCGCTCAAAATAGCGTTGATATATTATCCATTTATCAGTTCTTAACTAGCGCTGATAAAGGCCAAAGATCCTATCCAAATCCAGAACCTGCACAGAACCTGCCCAGCACCTACACACATTACAGCACCTGCACAGTCCAAACAAAACCTGCACACACAACACCCACACACAAAGCATAGAAGAACAAAAAATGATACATACATTTACTTGAAATCATGAATACAAAACAACACACTTCTATATACATTTCAAACAATGTTTAATTTGGTTACAATTACATTTAACCAACAAACAGCTAAGAAAAAATGATGTTCCATCCTTTATGCATCCATCCACTCTAAAAAATTGTCGTCCATGGCGGCCGTTTCCGAACAAAGCATTCGAACTTAGGAAAAATATTTCACCTACATAATAAAACAAATATTATGTTAGTAATACAATAATGAAATAAAGAATGGGGTTGCTAAATGAAATTATACTAGTGAGGCACAAAACATAAAATAACCAATTATACTAGTGAGGCACAAAACATAAAACAAATATTATGTCCCTCCATTCCATAAAAAAGAAGCACCCCTTCCCCCTTCCCCAGCACACCCCCTACACACTGCCCACCCCCGAGCACACCCCCTACCCCTGCACACCTCCTGCCCCCTAAACACCCCCTTCCCCCTTCCCCAACACACCCCTGCCCACTGCACTTCCCCCCTGCCCATTGCACACCCCCTGCCCACCCCCTATATATTTCAAAAGAACCCAGCACACCCCCTACCCCTTCCCCCTACCTCTTTTCCCCCTTCCCCCTCCCCCAGAAAACCACCCCTTCCCTCTGACCCTGTCCCCTGTACAACATAAAGAAAATACCTTTTATGAAAATTGTGCTCAATTTACATTATACACATCATATATATCAACACATTCTCATGTACTTTCATTCAATGTAAATACACATATATAGAATCTCTAAATCTCATAAGAAAACCCTATTTAAAATTCACAAACACATTAAATCCATTTGAAAACACCCATCACACAACTTTCTCATTTCTTCAAACACATTTAAAGGACTTAAGCATGAAAATCCACAAGAAATACAACTGCATTAATTTTAAAAATAACTTTCAAGTCTATACACACCCCAAATTCCTTTGATAACACATTTTTAACCACAAAAAAATTTCATGTAGTACACTTATCAAGCAAATACTGGATAATAAAATCGTCATATAATGTAAAAGCATGGAATCACCTACATAAAGCGTGTAATCTTCCGAAATCTGCTGGAAAACATAAAACCCCACCTCTACAATACCTTAGTAAGGACTGATTAAACATTAATATTGAATATATTAATGGAAACCCATGTTTAACTTGTGGTATTCCATGAGTTTAACATCCCACAAGGATAGAGGGTCATGATTTAATTTCTTACAGAGATGTAAGACCCGGGTGGATCAAAACACTTATAAAGGTGGATTAGGTAGGTACATCTCTAGAAGGGAGCACCTGGAATGTTTACCTGATAGATGGATCAAAACGCCCAATGAGGTCTGACCTAAGTGTGGTGCATCCCATAAAGGTAAGGTTTCTCATTTTGAAGAATTATTCGGAATCCACTAAGGGAAATACAATAGGGAAAATAAGCGAAGGTGTACCCCAGTGAGGGGGTCACCATGGTTTACCATTGGTTGGGATTTAACCTCAAGGAGGCCTCCTACATACCCTATTTAGAATACAAGTATCAAAACCCATATATTTAAAAGAGGTATGTTGTGGGTATTACCCATGGTAAGCTTCCCTTCACACTAGGAATGCTCTTGGTTGGATGAGTATGGGTCTTTTGGGGCTTATGCATTGTCAGATTCTCAGGTTCTTCCAAGAGTAGCAATGGGCTGAATTGGACATACGTGCTAAGATAGACCATGTGAATGGCGTGATCCTTGTAAAGAGGCATGAGGCACAAAAAACATGTGGAGCTGTCTGTAAACATTATTTATGGTGTCCATGTGGCATATTAGACTCCCCATAACTTCCATAAACACCTCAAAACATCACGAGGACCAGATTCTACATGATGGTGCATCACAGGGTTGATTCTTTTGATGATGTACTGGTCGTTTGAGCTTGGATTTCATCTCAACCGGCCTTTCCCTTACTTGAATTATCCTGGGACACATATTTTGGTTCCAAAAAATCCCTCAACGATACTGATTATCTCATGCATCTACCTAGAAATAATTATGCAAGTCAAACAACAACACATGTGCTCAAATACAAGTTCAAAAAAACAAGATACAGAAAATGGATTTTGTTGATCCTCGGTGGTTTCGTCGTTCACCCCATACGCACTGCACACCATCATGACTTACTTAAATACTGATTTGTTCAAAGATCAATAATATGAATCCGGGGATAGAAAACATTGAGTAATAAATTAAGATTTCAATACATCGGAGCATTCTCAATTCACCAAAGAAGGTTGGAGGATAATCAATGATCATATATAGATAACATAAGTGGTAGGAATTCACCTTCATCCTATTTGTGTACAATCTTCCATCAGGCATGTTGCCCATTCGTTTCTAAACACATGTATATCACCTTCTGAATATGAGTTTTTGCGACAGTCATGGTAGTACTGAAAAAATATAAATACACAAAGGATTAATAAATATTTTAAATGAACTCGTAATTATTTTCAAAAATACCTCATTAGGGATGCTAGTTTGTTAATGAAATACGATAGCTTTCATAAATTTACAAACATAATAACCACAGTCCTTTCCATTTGTTTGTTTTGGACACTATAGAAACATCGACAACAATAAGTAATTTGTTTTGATATGTGTTTGGATAGTGAAATTTTATTATATATACCCGGATACTTTTCCAGTTGTAGATTTTGTAGGCGTGCTTATCCTTATGCCCTGGATTCATTCCATGCATTAGACGATATTTATGCACTGCCCTATCATAACAGAATCCTTATTAAAAGATAAAATAAATTATATAACTAGATGTTTAGTTTTAAAATGTTGGATCTAGTGTATTGCAAATTAACAAACGCCATCATGCGTGGTCGGTTTGTTGGATATCCATGCGTTGAATCCATAAAATAAATCTTTGGAGTATCCAAATTGACTGTAATCAGAATCCAATGCTCCCTAAAAATTCAAAAAGGAATAAGTAAAGAAAGAAATTAAAATATAGTTTATATGATTAAATTGTAGAGTTTTACCCCTACATCATTGGTATTAAAAAGAGTCTGTCATCCATAATTTTGTTTTCAAACGATTTGAGCAGGGATGACATTATTGCAGCCTCTTTAACAGAATCTATTTCGTCTTTTGAAGATGTGGTGTGAGGACTAACGAGTCCAAATTTTTGTTCATGGGGAAATCCCTTCAATTGTTTTTCATATATACGTCTGCGACAAATATAAAATGTATTTAGTAAAAATTATCAGAGTATATCAGCTTTTGTAAAATCAAATCATGAAAACTTACCTCACATATACATATAAAACTGAGGTGCCTATCCATTCATACTTGAGGAGTTCATTTACATTTTAAGCACTAATGAAATCTGATATCTCCTCTCCATACATATATTTTTCCAAAGAAACTATGTGAGTTCTGCCGTCTTTCAACTTTGTATCCACATGAGCCTGCAATGATATTAACTGTGGATATAGAACGGGCGGGGTGAAGGTGCTCTCAGTAGACCGTTTCAATCAGTAGGTTGATCCTTGAGATAGTTTTGAGCTGATATTTCATTTCACCCCATAGTCTTTGTCATTCTGTAATAACAATCATCGGTTTAGACCTTTTTTCATTAAATGTTAGAGGTCCAGCTTGAAAAATAAATAAGAAACGAATACCTTTTTGTCGACATGTTTTTTACAAGAACTTCCAGCCATGCGATGAATGTTCCAACAGCTTGTTCAACCGTATGCATGTTGTCATCGTCATTTGGAATAGGTATATTGGCACTCGGCTCATTAGCTACGTTAATTGACACTCTATGATGATCTTTTGGAAGCTGTCTATTGTGTAGCATGTCGTTTTGCATATTGAACACTGTAGCCCTCGCTACAAGGCGATAAGTGGGAGTTGATAAATATAAATCACAGTCATTTTCACCCTATGGAATATTAGTACAGGAAAGGTATCAGTGTCTGTGTAAATCACATTTCACATAAACAATTATTAAAACATTGATTACCTCTTCTAAGTCAGGTTTTTTAGGGGAATGGCTCGCCTCAAAGCTGGTGGGGGTGGGGCGAGATCATCACACACGGGTTGTTGTTGAGTTGTTTCTTCTCTTTTCCTCTCCCCCATCAATTTTGTTATCATCTCTCTCTGGTATTGTAATTCTTCTTGAAAAATAGATAATTGTTCTTGCAGTTTTCCATTTTTTCATTTTGATCCTCCGCTTGTTTTTGTTTTTGAAAATATGTTTGGGGTGTCACCCCAAAACCCGCACCTCTGACGCAGCCATACTTTTTTGGCTGCTTCAAGGCTGCTGAAAGTATGTCTGCATCTGGTGCGGTTGTTGTTGATTCTTGTGAATATTTCAGATAGAAAATATAGAAAAATAAGTAGTTATTGTAATGTAATAGCGATTTAAAGCAACTCAAATTTATATTAAGTCATACTTAAACATGTTTCCCACACTTTTTGTGTGTTTTCATCTATCAATGTCCCCTCTATTTACACGAGCCTCCTTCCATAGCACATGGAGTGGGATGGATATGGATTTTGATTTCGATTCATCAATCTGCATATAAACAGAGAAACATGGGTATGGTGTTGTTTTATGTCACATACTAGTAGTAGGGTAGATTTAAAAGACGTACCAATTTTTTCTCAAGTTCAGCGTACCCCATCCTTGCTTTACGGTAAGGGTACGCTGGTTCTGTTGCGCGTTTTTTATTTTCAGCACTCAGTAGATATTTTATAAATAAAAAACTGTCAATCAGAGTGTTGAATACAAGAAAACGTCAAACAATTTATTACCCCACACAATGTACTTGAAAATTATGCTCCCCACGACGGTTGCTAAACGCATCCCACGCTCCTTGGGATATCAAGTGTGCGTAAAGAGGAAGTGGGTGTGACTTGATTTTCCCTTCTGCATCTTTAAGATTATATTTCGTTCAAATTGTGCGGAAACCTCTATGAATCATTCCTACAACTCTTAATACATATTCCTTGTGTGAGACATCTACTATAAATACACTCTACAATGGATGATGAGGAGTAAGTCAATGTTTTGGTATTTTATTTTATTTTAATAAATTAAAAAAATGATATCATAATGTTACCGTAATCACTTCTCACATTAATGTCTTCAGCTCGGTGACAACATGGTGCCACGACTGTACATCAATCGGCACGCGTTTCCGAGTGACAATTCCAATGTAGCTACTAAAGATGGCTTTGTTGGGGTTAACATGTTGGCCTCGCTTATTCCATCCCACCTCAAATTTTATGCCATTTGCTTTTGCCTTAAGGATTTTGGACAGCACTATCAAACTACGACGCTCTTGTTTTTTTGTGCTTTCAGGGTTTCATTTCCTACCATTTCCTCAGAAGTAGCATCAATATCTTCCCCCGGAGTGCTATCATCGGCAATGGGACCAGCAGCAACAGGTTGAGAAACCTGTTGTACCTCAGCACTGGGACCAACAACAACAGGTTGAGAAACCTGTTGTTGCTCTACACTGGGACCACCAGCATTTGGTTGAGAAACCTGTTGTTGCTCTGTAGTGGGACCACCAGCTGCTGGATGAGAGACCTTTTGTGCCTCAGGATTGGGCCCATCAGCGGGTGCAGAATTCATTATCTGCAGAAGTGGATTAATATTTAATTTAGATTACATAAAAATAGAAGCGAACAGATAATAACATAACGTAACACAATGTATGTTACAATAAACAAATAACCTGATTATTGTACTCTCTTTTTTTTCTTTAAAGGCTGAAGTGATTTGACTCTTCTATCGACTATATAAATTCATTCATTGTGGTCTCCTATGACATACAAAACGCTGTCTATATTTGGACCACAGTGAAATGATTGTGAAGTCCCTATAAAAGGGTCAACCTCCGTTGAACTTTCATCTGACCCTTCAGTTGTTTTGGTTGATAACATAACAATTGACCAAATTTGGTTTGCGGGGTCTGGAACATAAAATACTTGTACTACCTGTGATACCATTATAAATGGTTCGTCTTTATCCCCTTCCTTACTGAAATCAACTTTCACGAATCCTAATTCATCTATTTTAACAGAAGTCCTGTTATCAACCCACTTGCATTAAAAAATCTACACTTTGAATTTCGTATAATCCAACTCCCATATTCATTTGATAATGCCAAAGTATGACATATTCGCATAAATTGGATTTTTGTCCTTAGCACCAGAAACATGCATCGCCTCAGCCACAAGTGTAACCCCACTATTCTGCATGGTACTGTCTTCATCATGATCATCAGTATATAATGTATAACTGTTAACTGCATAAGCATTGTAAGATAATATGTACACACTTTCTCCTCCGGCCAGCCATCAAAGTCATTCTGAAATTGACTCTGTATTTTCATCTAACTAATTAAAAATATGGTCTCAAAACAATCCTATAAATTGTCAATTATGTGTATCTGATATCCATTTTTCATCCCTAGAAGGATTCAAATGCCAAAGAATTTCTTTGTGGGTTTGAACATATGGGTCAACGTCGAAACTGTTATGAAAAACGTAAAGGTGGGCCTGCTTTCGATCTGTAATATTGATTGTGACAACCTCTCTTCCAGAAATTCCTTCACCCTCAAGCCACTCAGTGTGATGAGATTTCGATAGTCCAACGATTTCCACACTAGACAGGTATTCGGTACAAAATTCAACAGCTTCCTCAACAATATATTGCTCCGAAATACAACCCTCTGTCCGACTTCGGTTTTTGACATACCCTTTCAAAATCATCATATACCGTTCAATGGGGTACATCCATCTATAATGTATAGGACCACATAGTCGAATCTCTCTCACCAAATGAACCATCAAATGAACCATCATATCAAAAAATGCCGGTGGGAAGAACATTTCCAATTCACATAATATGACGGCAATTTCTCTTTCCATAGTTGGCAATTTTGCTGGGTCTATAACTTTGACGCATATAGCTTTGAAGAAGAAACAGAGTTTCGTTAATGTATGGCGGACATTCTTGGGAAAAATGCAATGTAAAGTTATAGGAATTAGATCTTGCATCAAAACAAGGCAGTCATGTGATTTCAGAACCTTTAATTTTAAATCTCCCATTGACACGATGTTCTTGATATTTGATGAATACCCCTCTGGAACCTTTAGGTCATTCAAGAAGTTTCAAAACTGATATCTCTCCTCCCTGGAAAGAGTGTAAGTAGGAGGAGGAAGAAATGTTCGTTTTTCACCCTTCACTGGTTCCAACTCTTCTCGTATTCCCATCTCAACCATGTCCAATCTAGCTTTAATTCCATCCTTTGTTTTTCCGAGTGCATTTAGCAACGTGTCGATGGCACTATCACATACATGTTTTCCAACATGCATAACATCAAGAAAATGTATGATATACAGACAATTCCAGTATGGTAATTCAAAAAAAACTGATCTCTTTTTCCAACCAGTTTTCGTAAGGTTTTTCGAAAATGGTTTACCAAAAGTAGTGTCCAAATCTTTCACTTTCTCGAACAATTGATCACCTGTTAGTGGAGACGGTGTTTTATGTTCCTCTGAACTTCCGTCTAATGATGTCGTCCAAGATTAGTACTTATGTCGTCGGGGTAGATATCTGCGATGTCCTAGAAACACGGTTTTCGATGAATGTTTCAACCTAATTGACTGTGTACCTTGTTCGCAAATGGGGCACCCTTGAGTTCCATTAATGCTATATCTTGCAAAATTTCCATAAGCAGGAAAGTCATTTATCGTCCCGTACAACATGGCTTTCAAAGTGAACTGTTCATTTTTGTAAGCATTATACATCGTAACACCTGAATCCCACAATATTTTCAAATCCTCGATCAATGGGGCCAAATAAACATCAATATAATTACCCGGTTGTTTTGGTCTTGATATAAGCATAGATAACATGATGTATTTTTGTTTCATGAATAACCACGGTGGTAAATTATAATTTACCAACAAAATCGGCCATGTACTGTCACTGCTGCTTTGAAAACCAAAAGGATTCACCCCATCTGTAGATAACGCCATACGAAGGTTTCTCTGCTCATTCCCAAATTCAGGATACTCGTGATCAATTCTCTTCCACTGAGGAGAGTCTGCAGGGTGACGTAGTTTCCCATCTTTAATTCTTTTATCTGCATGCCATGTCAATTGTCTTGTAGTCTCCTCACTTCCATATAGGCGTCTAAACCTAGGAATGATTGGAAAGTACCATACAACTTTCGTAGGAATAGAATTATCTTTCTTGTATTGGGAAGCACCACACTTTGGGCATTCTTTAAGTTATTTGTGGTCCTTGCGAAACAATATACAGTCATTCGGGCAAGCATGTATTCTTTCAGAGATCATACCCATCGATCGTAGCATTCGTTTGGCATCATATGTTCGTCTTGGGAGTTCATTATCTTCTAGGAGCATGTCATTCAGGAGAGCAAGTAGTTCCGTAAAACTGGCGTCACTCCACCCATTGCCTACTTTCAAATTATACAGCTTCAATACTGCTGACAATGCTCTATATTTAGTGCAACCAGTATACAATGACGTTTTTTCACAACTCTTTAACTTCTCAAACAATTTTGGGCAATCACGAAGTTCATCTTCAACTGTCCTTGTCATTTCCTCAATACGATCTTCATCATCGTTCACATCTATAATCCCACCCTCCATACGATCGTCTTCACTGTTCACACTTCTAATCATATCAGATGATCTATAAAATGTCGTGTTCTCTGAGTCACTACCTACATTGGTTTTTTCCCCGTGTTTATTCCAACATGTCTAACTTCGATCTATTCCATGACAGATCAGGTGTTCTTCCAACTCCTCTGGACTAATTTTTCTTGAATAACAACAGCGTATACTCGGACAAATGATTTGAGAAGGGTCACATGCATGATCTTCTGCAAACATGATAAACTCTTTCACGCCATCTTCATACTCTTTTGTCAACCGATTGGTATTCATCCATTCTTTATTCATATTCATCGTCTTTATGGGTTCGATCTCGAGAACTTGCCTAATATTATGTTTTAATTAATCAGGTAGCATTGTTTGGGTTTTATAAAAACAAATCATGGTACAAATTCCTTTAAACACATGTGAAATCCATATACATGGTGTGTCTAGTAGGGTGAACATCGTGTATGTATAAGATACCCGATTTAATCTGATATATATCAAATTTATTCCAAGTTAGTCTTACAAAGACTGAATGATGCCTTAGAAAATACATGACATGCGAACAAGAGGAAACCAATGAGTAACAGGAGAAAACAGTAATAAATATGATGATATCTCAATGTACTCAAGGTGCTGATAAGATGTTGGTCAAGATCAACTATGGGTTGGGAGTACACTAATATTTAATTGAAAAAAACTAATAAAAACTGATCCAGAAAAGGATGAAATATCCTATTCATCAAGTCCCTTAATACAACCAATTCATTAGTTAAACCAAAAATCATCGCTAAAAAATCATACAGGCCATAACTACTCCTAAAATCAGTTCATAGTAGGTCCATCGACGTCCAACTCATCTAATGGTATCCTAATGTCAAATCTATCTTGGAGAAGATCATAGAACCTCATAGATGATCAATGTGACTATTAATATGTGGATGAGGATACATATTCATGACTCTCATCAGGTTAAATCTCCAATAGTCTAACAAAATAATAAATACCAATCAACCATCTATTTTAGAGAACTATAAAACCCCATGGTAAAGTACTATGCCATATGAAACCATTATATTCTATATCATCAAATTGTAATTCAAACAACTGATGCTCTTTTGGTGTTATTTTAGAAATTGTGATAGAAACTGAATTTTCTCCCAAAACTAACTAGATTATAAAGTTTATCTCATTATTAAGAAGTAAATTTTATACCTCATCGGTGAAAACATCCTAAAAATGTACTACCATTGGGGAAAAAGAATCCTACAGCATTCTATCAACATCTCTAATATGCCTGACTATTTGAGCCATTAGGGTACAGTAAATATATAATTATAACATGCTATTTAAAATGAAATGTGGAAACAGGAAATCATACAGACTCCTGATAAACCTATAATACAAAAAATATCACCTAGTATGTTTGTCACATATACAAATAAATAAATTAGAAAAAAACATGCTACAAAGCATAAAGGTTCCATTAAATACTTTCATAGGTAAACATGTTTTAGAAATTGTTTATCTTCATCTGTGCCTTGTACTTGAACCCATGAATTTGAAGGTGAGTATGCGTACACGATAGTTGACCTTCTTAGAGAATAGTTTCTGGAAGAGTATAAGATACATGAAGCAATGAAGATCTTGTTATTCATTGTGGAAATCGGCTTGTACAACGTGTCCTAAGTTACAATACCTGCAAGTTGTAACTTCGGCCGCGTTGCACAAGCCGATTGCCACATTGTTTGTTGCAACCACATTTGCTCCAACACTATAATGATCTTCATTGCATCATGTCTCTTATACTCTTCCAGAAACTCTTCTCTAAGAAGGTCAACTATCGTGTATGCATACTCACCTTCAAATTCATGGGTGCAAGTACAAGGCACAGATGGAGATAAAAAATTTCTAAAACAAGTTAACCAATATAAGTATTTAATGGTACCTTTATGATTTGTAGCATGTTTGTTTCTAATTTATTTATTCGTATATGTGACAGACATACTAGGTGATATGTTTTGTATTATTGGTTCATCTTTTTCTAAACATATAACTATGAGATTATGCTATGTGATGAAAATTAATATGGATCCATCATCATTTCCATTAGGATAATCTTTGGGAATCCATATAACCATAATATTAAAAACTATTTCCTTTGTATCACATACATAAATATTCAACTCGAAGGGGTAGAACATACCGCCCATGGTAACTCAAAAAAAAATGAAAATAAGGGTTGGTTATCCACAGAAGTCATCACACATAACCTTGTTAGACCTCTCACACATGTGAACCATCATAACTAAAAAATTACCATATACTTCATCATAGAGGCAATATATCCCTATGGAACCTATAGGGTATCCAATTCCACATCATTCGCAAACAACCCACTTGTGTTGATAAATATCAATAACATCTCTTATTTCAACACTCAACACTAATTCTGAATCACATACCTAGACATAATAATAATCACATTAAGACCACACTATCTATTATAGAAATCCTTACTGGAATTAGGCTCAAGATATGGTATTATTCCTCTCTCACATCAATATTCAGTATTTGGTCCCCACATACACAATATATAAATAATATACCAAGGGAATACCATCCATGGAACTCACCTCCCACCTTGAGACCACGAGGAGGAGGAGGGCGAGGCGGCAGCGGTTGTGGCAGCGAGGGTGGAGGCGGCGGCGGAGGCCGAGGCGGAGGCGGCGGCGGCGGTCACGGCAACGAGGGTGGAGGCGGTAGAGGCAGAGGCGGTCGCGGTAGCGGGAGCAGGGGCGGAGGCGGTGGCTGCGGTGGAGAAGGAGGAGGATGAGGAGGATGAGGAGGAGGAAGGAGGATGAAGGAGGAGGAAGGAGGAGGATGAGGAAGACGAGGAGGACGAGGTCGCGCGGCGAGGGGCCTGGTTCAGCTTCCACGAGAGCTTGACCGCGTGCAAGCGAGGATGCCCTGTTAGGGTTATTAAATAAAAACTAACAGAACCATTATCAGCGCTTGTTAAAAGCGCTGATAAAGGTATGTTTTATCAGCGCTAATAAAACATTCATTTATCAGCGCTTTTTTAGCGCTGATAAAGATATACCTTTATCAGCGCTTTTATATAGTGCTGATAAAGGCATACCCCATTATCAGCGCTTTCTATTTAGCGCTGATAAAGGGCAGCGCTGCCCTTGCCCTATTTTGTAGTAGTGGCCATTTGAACCCAATTGTGGCCAATTAATCCCATTTGGCCAATTGAGGCTAATTGAGGCCAATTAAGGCGAGTTGCGGCTAACTGAGGCCATTGAATCTAATTGAGGCCAATTGAGGCCAGTTAGGAAAATTTTTCCAGTTGAGGCCAATTGTGGCCAATTAGGCCAATTACACTAATTGAGGCGAATTAGGGAAATGAGGACAATTAGGCAATGTGTAGCCAATTGAGTCCAATTGGGGACAATTAGGCCAATTGATCCAATTTGGACAATTGATGCCAATTGAGGTCAATTGAGGCTAATTGAGGGAAATTGATTCTAATTAATCCAATTAGGCCAATTGAGGTCAATTGGGGAAAATTAAGATCTATCGAGTCAAATTGAGGTCATGATGCGTCGCCGAAAAGCTCAAAACGAGTAAGCAAAGAGGACCCACGTAATGTACATGAATCGACCAAGGCTAAAAAGTAAATGCCACCCGCCAAGGTTTCTCCATGCTTAAAGAGCACGTCACTAGAAATGGAGATGCACCAACAATTCCGGGCAAAGGGAAGAGGCTAAAGCTAGAAGAATTCATATCAAGCTTCACAAATTCATCCAATTCAAAAACTTCCATTACAAAGTGATGAAAATACATTATCAAGACAAAATTAAGAATGTAAAATGCCCCCAATTCGAGTTACATGGAATGGGGAACCCAAAAATCACATAAAAATAATAAAACATCACATTCCCAAGCCATTTAATGACCCCACTAGCTAAAGTAGTCAGATTCTCTCTTAATGATGCTTTTCTCAACCTTATCTCTCCTCATTAATGTGCTTCTACGAATTTCCACCCATTTCCATGTGGATAAGTGATTTTTGGCCCCAAATAAGTTTTTTGTGGACCACCATAGTGTTGGACATCAAGAAGTGCGGGATGGTCCAATTCGAACAACAATTGGGCTTGAAATTTGTATCAAGGCCAAAATTATTATCCTTGTCCTGAATCTGATCCATATCATTCCCCCATAGTTAAAGAGGATTTACCCTCAAATCCATGACATCGTCTTCTTTAATGTAAGGAGATAAGCCCCCAATGTTGAACATTGCAGAAACACCGCCAAAATTGTCTGGTAAATCAATTTTGTAGGCAATGTTTCCCACTTGTTCAAGCACTTTGAATGGACCTTCAGCTCGTGGTACCATCTTTCTCTTCATTTTGGAGGGAAATATCTCCTTGGGAAGGTGAATCCAAACTTTGTCTCCAGGATGGAAAATAGACTTCTTATGATTCTTGTTTTCTCACCTCTTGTATGCTTCATTGGAATTCTCTATTTGAGCATGAATAGATTCATGGAGATTCTTCATCTGCTTTGTCTTCTCCTCTGCATCAATATTCACCTGAAAATCAAGAGGCAAAGAGCACAATTCTATAGGATTGATTGGATTGATTCCATAAACCACTTATAATGGAGAATGGCTAGTGGTAGAACTGGGAGATCTATTGTATACAAATTCATCTTAGGCATGTTGCAAATCCCAATCTCTCATGCTCTTGTTCACCAATGTTCTCAAAATAGTGCCCAATGTACGATTGGTAACTTTTGTTTTCCCATCTATTTGAGGGTGATGAGAAGTGCTGAAAAGAAGTTTTGTACCGAATTTCCTCCATAATTTCCTCCAAAAATGGTTGAGAAATTTTGTGTCTCTATCTGAAACGATGCTACGAGGAATTTCATGAAGGCGAACAATTTCTTTGAAAAACAATTCTGCCACATTTACTGCATCTTCAGTCTTATTACAAGGTCTGAAATATGCCATCTTAGAAAATTTATCAACAAAAACAATTCTCGAATCTTTACCTCGTTGAGTCTTTGGTAAATCCATAATTAAATACATGCTGAGATCTTCCCAAGGCTGCTCCGGAATACGTAACGGAGTGTATAAACCAGGATTGAAATGACTCTTTGCTCTTTGACATGTTCCTCATCTCGAAAGAATTGATTGAACATCTGATTGCATATTTGGATAGTAGAAATTCTCCTTTAGTATCTCTAAGGTTTTATGTATGCCAAAATGGCCAGCAAGTCCCCCTTCATGTGCTTCTCAAATGAGCAAGTCCCCCTTCATGTGCTCTGATACCAACTGATGCGTCCCCAGAAAGCTCAAAATGAGTAAGGGAAGAGGACCAGCGTAATGTAGCCGAATCGACCAAGGCTTAAAGGCAATGCCACCCACCAAGGATTTTCAATGCTTAAAGACCACATCACCAGCAATTGAGATGCACCACCAATTATGTGCAAAGGGAAGAGGTTAAAGCTAGAAGAATGCACAATAAGCTTCACAAATTCGTCCAATTCAAAAACATCCATTACAAAGGGATGAAAATACATTATAAAGACAAAATTAAGAAAGGAAAATGCCCCAATTCGAGTTACAAGGCATGGGGAACCCAAAAGGCACATAAAAAGCATAAAACATCACTTTCCCAAGCCATTTAATGATCCCACTAGCTAAAGTAGTGGGATTCTCTCTTAATGATACTTTTCTCCACCTTGTCTCTCCTCAGTAATGTGCTGCTACGAATTTCCACCCATTTCCATGTGGATAATTGATTTTGGGCACCAAATAAGTGTGTTGTTTCCCACCATAGTGTTGGACATCAAAGTGCAGGATGGTCCAATTCGAACAACAGTTGGTCTTGAAATTTTTATCAACCCAAAATTATTCTCCTTCGGATGAATCTAATCCATATCAGGTCAATTAGGCCAATTCAGCCCAATTAGGCCTATTGTGCCCATTGAAGCCAATTGAGGCCAATGAGGCCCATTGTGGCTAATTGAGACTAATTGAGGCCAATTGAGGCCAATTATGTCAATTGCGGCCAAATGATCCCAATTGAGGAAAATTAGGCCAATTGATCCAAATTGATCCAAATTGAGCCTCATTGAGTCTAATTAGGCAATTGAGGAAAATTGAGGCCAATTGAAGCCAATTGAAGCCCATTGATCACAATTGAGACTAATTGAGGCCAAGTGAGGCCTACTGAAGCCAATTGAGTCCAATTAGGTCAATTGATTCCAATTGAGGCCAATAATTCTAATTATGGTCAATTGAGGATAATTGGGACAATTACTCCAATTAAGGCCAATTAGTCCAATTAGGGCAATTAGACCAATTGGGCCACTTGAAACCAATTGAGGCAAATTGGATCCAATTATGCCAATTGAGCCCAAATAGGCCAATTTGGGCCAATTGAGGCCAATTATTCTAATGAGGTCAATTGAGGCCAATTAGGCCATTTAAATCCAATTAGGCCAACTGAGGCCCATTGCTAATTGAGACCAATTAGGACAATTGAATCCAATTGAGGCTAATTGAGTTCAATTGTGGTCAATTAAGGAAAGCTTGGCCTATTGAGGCCAATTGGGGCCAATTGAGGCCAATTGAATCCAATTAAAGCCTATTTGGTCTATTGGGGTTAATTGAGACCAAGTGAGTCCAATTGAGGTGGTTTAGGAAAATTAGGCCAATTTAGGCCTATCAATACCGATTGAGGCCAATTGAGGCCCATTGAGTCCAACTGAGGCCAATTAGACCAATTTGGAAAATTGAGGCCAATTAGGCAAATTACGGCCAATTGAGACCAATTAGCTCAATTATGGCTAACTGAGGCCAATTGGGGTCAAGTGAGGCCAAGTGATTCTAATCGAGTCCAATTGAGGCCAACTAAGGCCAATCCATCCAATTGAGGCCAATTAAAGGCTAATAGAGGCCAATTGGGGTCAATCGATGCCAATTAGGCCCATTTAGGCCCATTGAGGCCAATTGAGGGAAAATGAAGCCAATTTAGGCTAATTGATCCAATTAGGCCAATTGGGGACAATAGAATCAAATTCTGGCAAAGTAGGCCAATTGAGGCTAATTGAGGTGAATTAGGATAATTTAGGCTAATTAAGGACAACTGAGGCCATTGAAGACAGTTTGCCCAATTGAGGCCAATTGAGACAAATTAAGGCCTATTGAGGCTAATTGAGGCCAATTAGGCCAACTGAGGCCAATTAGGAAAATTGAAGCCAATTAAGGACAATTAGGTCAACTAAGGCTAATTAGGCCAATTGAGGCCAATTAAGCCTAATTAGACCAATTATGCCAATTGAGGCAAATTCGGCCAATTAAAGTCTATTCAGTAAATTGCGGTCAATTGAGGCCAATTAGACAAATTGATGCTAATTATGCGAATTGAGGCCAATTGAAGCCAATTTTCCAATTTGGAAAATTAGGGTGAATTGAGACCAATTGAGCCACATTATTCCAATTGAATCCCATTAAGACCAATTGAGGCCAATTGAGGCCGATTAGGCTACTTGAAGCCAATTGAGACCCATTATACTAATTGAGGCTAATTGAAACCAATAAGGAAAATTGAGACCAATTGAGGCCAAGTGAGGCCAATTAGGTCAATTCATCCAATTGATTCCAATTGAGGCCAATTGAGGCCAATTGAATCCAATTGAGGGCAATTAGGACAATTGAGGCCAATTTTGGTCAATTGAGGCTAATTAGGAGAATTGAGGCCAATTGAGACCAATTGAGGCTAATTGAGGCGAATTAGGATAATTATGCTAATTGAGAACAATGGAGTCCAATTGCCAATTAGGCCATTTAAGGTAAATTGAGTCCAATTAGCACAATTCAGCCAATTGAGTCCAGTCTAGGCCAATTAGGCAAATTGAGGCAAATTAGGCAAATTGAGGGTAATTGAGGTCAATTGATACCAATTAGTCCAATTGAGGCTAATTAGGCCATTTAGACCCATTGAGGTCAATTGAGGCCAATTATGCTAATTGAGCATAAATTTGAGGGAAATCGAGGCCAATTGAGGTCAAGTGGGACAATTAGGCCAATTGAGGCCAATTCGGCCAATTGACGCCAATTTAGGCCAATTAAGGCCCATTGAGGCCCGATAGGCCAATTGAGACCTATTGAGGCTACTTAAGTCCAATAGAGCCCAATTTGGCCAACTGGGGCCAATTATGATCAATTGATCCAATTGAGTTCAATTAGGCCAATTGAGGCCAATCGAGCCCAGTTGAGGTCAATGAGGCCAATTGAGGCCAATTAGTTCAATTTGGTCAATTTAGTCCATTTGAGGCTCATTGAGGCCAATTAGGCCAATTGAGTTCAATTGAGGCCAATTTGGTCAATGGATGCCAATTGAGGCCAATTGAGACCAATAAGGCCAATTGAAGACAATTTGGCCAATTGAGCCCAATTGAGCCCAACTAAGGCCATTTGAGTCCAATCGGGAAAATTGATCCCAATTGAGGCCACTTGAGGTCAATTACGCGTACTACGCCAATTGAGACCAATTGAGGTCAATTGGGGCCAATTAGGCCAATTAGTCAATTGAGACCAATTATCGTCAATTGTGGC
This sequence comes from Viscum album, assembly GCA_963277665.1. Classification (NCBI taxonomy): domain Eukaryota; kingdom Viridiplantae; phylum Streptophyta; class Magnoliopsida; order Santalales; family Viscaceae; genus Viscum; species Viscum album. The sequence continues at coordinate 3,859,765 of CAUJRU010000003.1, forward strand.
CAAATGAGTCCAATTGAGGCTAATTGAGGATAATTGAAGCCAACTAGGCCAATCAAGGCGAATTGTGGTCAATTGAGGCCAATTGGTCCAATTGAGTCCAATCGACACCTATTGAGCCCAATTGAGGCCAATTGATCCTAATTATGGCCAATTCGGCCAATTGAGGCCAATTGAGTCTAATTAGGCTAATTGAGTCTGATTGAGGCCGATTAAGGCCAATTCAGGCCTATTAGTTCAATTGAGGCCAATTGAGACCAATTAGATCAATTGAGTCCAATTTAGGCCAATTGAGGCCAATTAGGTCAGTTTGGCTAATTGAGGCCAATTAAGCCCAATTAGAACAATTGAGTCCAATTGGGGTCAATTGGAGCCAATTAGGTCAATTAGGCCAATTGTGGCCACTTGAGCCTAATTCAGGACAATTGAGCCCAATTGAGGCCAATGGAGGTGAATTGATACCAATTGAGCCCCATTAAGGGCAATTGAGGCCAATTGAGGCCAACTAGGCTAATCTGGCTAATTGATACAAATGGAGGTCAATTAAGGCTAATGAGGCCAATTAGGTCAATTATGTCAATTGAGTCCAAATGACATCAATTAAGGGAAATTCGGCCAATTGAGGGCAATTAGGCCAATTGAGGCCAATTAAGCCAGTTGAGGCCAGTTGAGGCCAATTGAGGCCATTTAGGCCAGTAGAGTCCAATTAGGCTAATTGAGGCCAACTGAGGTGAATTGACGCGAATTAAGCCAATCTAGGCCAATCAGTCCAATTGAGGCCAATTAAGGCCAATTATGCCAATTGAGTCCAATTAAGGCCAACTATGACAATTAGGCCAATTGTGTCCAATTGTGTCTAATTTGCCCAATTGAGGCCAATTGATTCTAAATGAGTCCAATTAGGTCAATTGAGGCCAACTGAAGCTGATTGAGGCCGATTGAGGCCATTTGAGGCCAATTAGGCCAATTAAGCCTCATTTAGCCCAATTGAGCCAATTATGCCAAATAGGCTAATTAAACCCAATTGCGGCCAATTGAGGCACATTGAGACCAATTAGGCTATTTGAGACCAATTGTGGCGAATTAAGGCCAATTGAACCAATTGAGCCCAATTTAGGCCAATTAGGCCAATTGAGCCTAATTGTGGCCAATTGAAGCCAATTGAGAGCAATTAGGCCAGTTTGAGGCCAATTGAAGTCAATTGAGGCCAATTGAGTCCAATCGAGGACAATTGAGACCAATTGAAGGCAAATAGGCCAAATGGGGCCAATTGAGGAAAATAAAGCCTATTGAAGCCAATTATGCCAATTAGGACAATTAGGCCACTTGAGGCCAATTGATGTCAATTGAGGCCAATTAAGCCAATTGAGGACAATTTAGGCTGAATAGTCCAATTAGGCCAATTGCGACCAATTGGGGCCAATTGTGGCAATTGAGGTCAATTGTTGCCAATTATGGCCAATTGAGGCCAATTGAGGCCCAATGAGGCCAATTGAGAACAATTGAGGTTAATTGAGGCCGATAGACACCAATTGAGGCCAATTAGGCCAACTATGGCCAATTATGTCAATTGAGGCCAATTTAGGCAAATTGATGCCAATTTGTCCAATTGAGGCCAATTGTAGAAAATTGAGGCTAATCGAGTCCAATTAGGCCAATTGAGGTCAATTGAGGATAATTAGGCCAATTGAGTCCAATTAGGGTAATTGATCACAATTGAGGCCAATTGAGGCCAATTATGCCAAATAGGTCATTTGAGGCCAATTGGGATCAATTGAGACCAATTAGGGCAATTGGGGTCAATTTAGTCCAATTGATGCTAATTGAGGCCAATTGAGGCCAATTGAGGCCAATTGTGCATAATTGAAGCCAATTGGGCCACTTGAGGCCAATTAGGCCTCTTGAGGCCACTAGTGGCCAATTGAGGCCAATTAGGACAATTGAGTTCAATTGTGCCAATTGAGGCCAATTGAGGCTCATTGAGTCCAAATAGACCAATTATGCCAATTGGGGCCAATTGGGGCCAATTGACACCAATTTGGTCAATTGCGACCAATTGAGGCCAATTAGGCCAATTAGACCAATTGTGGCCAATTGAGTCTAATTAAACCAATTGAGCCCAATTGAGGTTAATTGAGGCCATTTGAGTCTAATTGAGGCCAATTGATGCCAATTAGGCCAATTAAGTCCAATTGAGGCTAATTGAGATCAAGTGAGTCCAATTAGGCCAATTAAAGCCAATTGAGTCCAATTAGGACAATTGAGGCCAATTAGACCTATTTAGACCAATTAAGGTCAATTATCCAATTAGCCCAATTGAGGCCAATTGGGCCAGCTATGTCCAATTGATGCCAATTTAGGCCAATTAGTCTAATGAGGTCAATTAGATCAATTAGGTCAATTATGACCATTTGAGGCCAATTGAGTCCAATTAAAGTCTATTGAGTCCAACTGACACCACTTGATTCCAATTATTCCAATCGAGGCCAATTAGGAAAATTGAGGGCAATTGAGCCAATTATTCCAATTAGGTCATTTGAGGCCAATTAGGCTAATTGAGGCCAATTAGGTCATTTGAGGTCAATTGAGGTCAATTGAGGCCAATTGAGGCCAATTAGACAAACTGAGGCCAATTTTGGCTAATTAGGTTAATTTAGGCCAATTAGTCCAATTGAGAACAATTAGGAAAATTGAGTCCAATTCAAGCCAATTAAGGCCAATTGAGGCCAATTGCGCTAATTGGGCCATTAAGTCCAATTCTTCCAATTGGGCCAATTAGGTCATTGATTCCAATTAGGACATTGAGGCCAATTTTTCCATTGAGTCTCATTAAGAAAATTACACCAATTGGGATAATTATTCCATCTAAGTCCAATTAGGAAAATTGAGGCCAATTGAGGCCAATTGAGGCCAATTAGGCCAATTGAGGCCAATTAGGCCAATTAAGACCAATTATGCCAATTCATCCAACTAGTCTAATTAATCCAATTAGGTCATCGATGCCAAATTGATCATTGAGACCAATTAGGACAATTATATAAATTTTGTCAATGTGGCCAATTAACGGAAATTAGGAAAATTGAGGTCAATTAAGGCCAATTAGCCTAATTGAGAAAAATTATGTCAATTGGGGCCAATTCATCCAATTTTTCCATTGAGACCTATTCTATCATTAAGGACAATTAGGCCAACTAGTCCAATCAGTCCAACTAATGCCAATTAGGAAAATTAAGGCCTATTGAGGCCAATTAGGCCAATTGAGTCCAATTAGGCCAATAGAGGCCAATTAGGCCTATTAAGATTATTGAGGAAAATTTATTCTAATTAGGACCATTAGTCCAAGTGAGTCCAATTGAGGCCAAGTGAGTCCAATTGGGGCCAATTGAGGTTAATTAGTCAAATTGAGGTTAATTGATCCCATTAGGCCAATTGTGGTCAATTGAGTCCAATTATGCCAATTGGGGACAATTGAGAGCAATTGAGGCCAATTGAGACCAATTAGGGAAATTAATCCCAATTGAGGTCAATTGAGGCCAATTAGGGTCAATTATGGCCAATTGAGGCCCATTAAGGCCAATTGAGTCCAATTAGATATAAAGAGGCTAATTGAAGCCAATTAAGGCCAATTATTCCAATTGATGCTAATTAGTCTATTTTGGCTAATTGATCCAATAGTTCCTAATTGAGACAAAGTGAGGACAATTCAGGCCAATTAGTCCAAATGAGGCCAATATAGTTCAATTGAGGTCAATTGAGGCTAATTTGGGAAATTGGGAGAAATTGAGGCCAATTGAGGGCAACTAAAGAAAATCAATGCTAATTAAGGCCAATTGAGATCAAATATGATAATTGAGGCCAATTGAGGCAAATTATTCTAATTGAGGTCAATTAATCCAGTTAGGCAATTGAGGCCAATAAATCCAAATTGAGGCCGATTGTGGCAATTGAGGCAAATTTGGAGAATTGAGGTCGATTGAGGCCAATTGTGTGGCCAATTAGACCAATTATGCCAATTGAGGCTCATTAAGGCCAATTAGGCCAATTGAGGCCATCTGGATCATTGTGGAAAATTAAGGCCAATTAGCTAATTGATACCAATTGAGGAAAATTGATGAAAATTAGGCTAATTATGACCAATCAAGGTGAATTAGTCCAACGAGGCCAGTTGAGGCCAACTGAGGTGAATTAGGGAAAATTGAGTCCAATTGGGCCACTTTATGCCAATTGAGGCCAATTAGGACCACTGAGGCCAATTGAGGCATATTTAGGCCAATTGAGCCCAATTGAGCCCATTTCCGGCAATTGAGGCTAATTAGGCCAATTGAGGCCAAATAAGGTCAATTGAGACAAATTGGGTCCAGTTGATGCTAATTAGGAAAATTAGGATAATTGAGTCCAATTGAGGCGAATTGATTTCAATTGAGGCCAATTGAGCCCAATTATGCCAATTGAGGCTCATTTAGCCAATTGAGACCAATTGAGCCTAATTGAGGCCAATTTGGCCAATTTGGCCAATTGTGGACAATTGAGGCCAATTAAGGCCAATTGAGGCCAATTGAGGCAAATTAGGCCAATTGAACCCAATTGAGGCCAATTGAGGCCTACTGAGACCAGTTTGGGAAATTGAGACCAATTCGGGACAATTAGGGTAATTGAGAACAATTAAGCCAATTAAGGCTAATTAAGCCAATTGAGGCCAATTTAGGCTAATTTAGGAAAATTAGGCCAATTGAAGCTGATTCTTCCAATTGAGGTGAATTAGGCCAATTGATGTCAAATGAGGCCAATTGTGGCTAATTGAGACCAATTGAGGACAGTTAGGCAAATTGAGGCCAATTAGGTGATTGAGGCCAAGCGAGGCAAACTGAGCTTAATTAACCCAATTGGGGCTAATCGACCTAGTTGGCCTCAATTGGACTCAATTGGCCTAATTATACTCAATTGGCCTCAATTGGCCTCAATTGGCCACAATTGGCCTCAATTGTCCTAAATTAGCCAAATTGGACCAATTGGCCTCAATTGTCCTCAATTGACCCAACTGCCCTCAATTTGCCCCAATTGGCCCCAATGGGCTCCAATTGGTCTCAATTGGCCGCAATTAGTCTCAATTGGTCCTAATTTTCCTCAATCATCCTAATTAGACTAATTTGCCTCAATTATCCTCAATTGACCTCAATTGGCCTCAAATGGGAACAATTGGCCACAATTGGCTTAATTGGCCTAATTCACCTCAGTTGGCCTCAATTGTCCTAATTGGCCTCAATTGACCTCAATTCACCTCAATTGACGTCAATTCATCTCCACTGGCATCAATTTTCCATAATTATACTCAATTAGCCTCAATTGGTCTAAATTGGCATCAATTAGCCAAATGGGCTTCAATTGGACTCAATTGGCCTCATTGGCCTCAATTAGGCTCAATTGGCCTAAATTGGTCTTAATTGGCCTAATTGGCATAATTGGCCTCATTTGGCCTCAATTGGCCACAATGGGCCCAGTTCGCCTCAATTGGCCTCAATTGGCCTAATTGGTCTCATTGGACCTCAATTGGCCTCAACTAGCCTAATTTGACTCAATTGGTCTCAATTATACTCAATTGGACTAATTCACCTCAATTGTCCTAATTTACCTCAATTGGCCTAATTGGGATCAATTGCCCTAATTGCGCTCAATTGGCCTCAATTTATCTAATTGGCCTCAATTTTCCCACTTGTCTTCACTTTTCCTAATTGGTCTAATTTGCCTCAATTCACCTCAATTGTCTTAATTCACCTTAATGGACCTAATTCATCTCAAATGGCCTTATTCGCCCCAATTTACCTAATAGGTCTCAATCGGTCTCAATGGGACTCAAATGGCCTCAATTGGCATTAATGTCCTCAATAGGCCTCAATTGGCCTAATTGGCCTAATTGGCCTCAATTGGCCTCAATTTGTGTCAATTTTCCTCAATTGGGCTCAATTGTCCAAATTGGGCGCTATTGGTCAAAATTGGGCTCAATTGGTCACAATTTGCCTCAATTCGCCTAATTGGGCTAATTTGGCCTCAATTGGTCTCAATTGGCCTTAATTGGGCTCAATTGGCCTAATTGGGCTCAATTGACTTTGTATGGCCTCAATTTGGCTCAATTAGGCTCAATTGTCCTAATTGGCCTCATTTTACCTCAATTGTCCTAATTTTTCTCAATAGACCTCAATTAGCCTGAATTAGCCTCAATTGGCCTCAATTGGTGTCATTTGGCCTCAATTGGCCTTAATTGGCCTCAATTGGCCTCACTTGGCCTAATTGGATTTAATTAGATTAATTGGAATAATTGGGGACAATTGGCTTAATTTGACTCAATTGGCTTAATTGGCTTCAATTGGCCACAATTTGTCACTATTGGCCTCAATTTGTCACTATTGGCCTCAATGGGCCTAATTGGTTTAATTGCCCTCAATTGGCCTCAATGGGCCGTAATTGGCCCAATAGACCTAATCCGCCAAAATTGGTCTAAATTGACCTCCTTTGGTCGTGTTGGCTTATTGGCCTCAATTGATCTCAATTGGCCTCAATTGGCCAAATAGGCCTAAACTGGCCTAATTGGCCTAATTGGGCTCAATTGACCTCAATTGGCCTCAATTTGGATAATTGGCCTCAATTGGCCAAATTGGCCACAATTTGTCTCACTTGGCCTCAATTGGCTTCAATTGGGCTCAATTTGCCTCATTTGGACTAATTGGCCAAATTGACCTCAATTGTCCTCAATTGGCCTCAATTGGACTCAATTGGCCTCAACTGGCCAGAATTGACCTCAATTGTCCCCAATTGGCTTAATTGGATTGGTTGGCCTTAATTGGCCTCAATCGGACTCAATTGGTCTCAATTGGCCAAAATTGGACTAATTGACCACAATTGGCCTCAATTAGAATAATTGGTCTCAATTGGCCTAATTGGACTAATTTTACTCAATTTTCCCAATTGGCGTAATTGAACTAATTGGCAACAATTGTCCTGAATTGGACTTAATTGGTCTGATTGACCTCAATTTTCCTAATTACCCCCAATTGGCCTTAATTGATCTAAATTTGTCTCAATTGGCCTCAATTGGCCTCAATTGGCCTTAATTGGGCTCAATTGGCTCAATTCGTCTAATTGGCATAAATGGGTCTCTATTGGCCCAATTGGCGTCAATTGGCCTCAATGGGCTTATATTGGGCTCAATTGGTCCAAACTGGCCGCAATTAGCCTTAATTGGCCCCAATTGGCCTCAATTGGCCTAATGTGATAAATTGGCCTCAATTGGCCTCAACTGGCTTGATTAGCCTAAATTGGCCTAAATTGGCCTCAAGTGGCCGAACTGACCTCATTGAACCAATTAACCTAATTGGCCTCAATTGGCCAAATTGGTTTCAATTGGCCGCAATTGGCCGCAATTGGCTCCAATTGGCCTAATTCTCATCAATTTTCCACAATTGGCCTCAATTGGCCCCAATTGGCCTTAATTGGCCTCAATTGATCTCATTTGGCCTCAATTTGCCTCAATTTTCCAAATTGTATCAATTAGCCTCAATTGACCTCAAATGCCATAATTGGCCTAATTGGGCTCAATTGGGCTCAATAGGTCTAATTGGACTCAATTAGACTCAATTGGCATCAATTTTCCTAATTGGACTTAATTGGTCTTAATTTGCATCAATTTGCCTCAAATGCCCAAATTGCCCAAATTGGGCTCATTTAGCATCAATTGGCTCCAATTGGCCACAATTGGGCTTAATTGGCCTAATTTCCCTAATTGGCCTAATTGGACTAATTGGCCACAATTGGCCACAATTTGTCTTAATTGTCCTCAGTTGGCCTCAATTGGCTAATTGGTCTCAATTGACCTTATTAGCCTCAATTGACCAAACTGGCCATAATTGGACTCAATTGGACTTAAGTGAGCTCAATTGGCCTAATTGGTGTCAGTTGGCCTCAATTAGCCTCAATTGGCTAATTGTCCAAATTGGTCTCAATTGCCTTCAATTGGCCTCAATTTCCCTCAATTGGCCTCAATTGGCCTCAATTGGCCTCAATTACCCTCAATTGGCCAAATTGGCATAATTGGCATCAATTGGTCTGAATTGGTCCCAATTGGACTTAATTGGCCTAATTGGGATCAATTGGCCTCAATTGGCCTCAATTGATCTAACTAACCTCAATTGGCCTTAATTGGGCTCAATTGGCCTCAATTGTCCTCATAGGCCTTTATTTACTCAATTGGCCTCAATTTGCCTCAATTTTCTTAATTGGCCTAATTGTCCTCAATTGGCCTCAATTAGCCTCGATTAGCCTCAATTCTCCTCAATTGGCATAATTGGACTCAATTTGCCCCATTGGTCTCAATTGACCCAATTCACCTCAATTGGTCTCAATTGACCTAATTGGATTAATTGGCCTCAATTAGCCTCAATTGGCATCAATTGGACTAATTGGAATCAATTAGCCTCAATTTCCCTCAATTGGCCTAATGGGCCTCAATTGGACTAATTGGCATAATTGGCCTAGTTTGCCTCAATTAGCATAATTGGCCTCAATTAGCCCCAATTGTCCTCAATTAGCCTAATTTGATTAATTGGCATCAATTTTCCTCAATCATCCAAATTGGCCTCAATCGACCAAATTCGCCTCAAGTGGCCCAATTGACCTAATTGACCTAATTGACCCAATTGGCCTCAGTTGGCCTATTTGGACTTAATTGGCCTCAATTGGCATAATTGAACTCAATTTGCCTCTATTTACCTCAATTGGCCTCAATTGGCCACAATTGGCCTTAATTAGCCTCAATTGGCCTCAATTGGGCTCAATTAGCCTATTTGGCCTTAATTGGCCTCAATTGGCCTTAATTGAGCTAATTGGCCTCAATTGGTCTCATTTGGGCTCAATTGGCATTATTGGCCTCAATTGGCCTCAATTGGCCTAATTGGCCCCAATTGGACTAATTGGGCTCAATTTGCCTAAATTGGCCTAAATTAGCCTCAACTGGCCAAATTGGCCAAATTGGCCTCAATTGGCCACAAGTGACCACAATTAGCCTCAATTGGCCCAATTGGCGTAATTTGGCTCAATTGGCCTCAATTGGCCTAATTGGCCTCAATTGGTCAAATTGGCCCCAGTTGACCTCAATTGCCTTTAATTGGCCTAATTAGACTCATTGGGATCAATTTTCCTCAATTGGACTAATTCGTCTCTATTGTCATAATTCAACTCAATTGGCCTAATTGGCCTCAATTGGCCTCAATTGGCCTCAATTGTCCTAATTGCGCTCAATTAGCCTCAATTTCCCTAATAGGCCTCAATTTTCCTAATTAGCCTAAATTTCTTAAATTGCCTCAATTGCCCTCAATTGGCCTAATTTATCTTAATGGACCTAATTCATCTCAAATGGCCTAATTTTCCAATATTTACCTAATAGGCATCAATTGGTCTCTATGGGACTAAATTGGCCAAATTAGATTTAATAGGCCTCAATTGACTTAATGGGCCTAATTGGGCTCAATTGGATTCAATTGGCCTCAATTTGCCTCAGTTGGGCTCAATTGTCATAATTTGGCTCAATTGGGCTCTAGTGGTCTCAATTGGCTTCAATTGGATTAATTGAACTAATTTGCCTCAATTGGCCTCAATTGGCCTCAATTGGCCTCAATTGGGCTCAATTAACCTAATTGGCCTGAATTGTCCTGAATTGGATTGAATTTACCTCATTGGCCTCAATTGACCAAATTGGACTCAATTGGGATCAATTGGCCAAATGGGTTCAATTGGCCTCAATTAGCCTGATTGGACTCAATTGGATTAATTGGTATAATTGTGCTCAATTCCTCTCAAATGGCCCCAATTAGGCTCAATTAGGCTCAGTAGGCCTAATTGGCCTCAATTATCCCAATTTGGCCCAATTGGCCTTAATTAGATTTAATTGGCGTTAATTATCCCCAATTCGCCTCAATTGGACCCAATTAGTCTAATTGACCTCAATTTTCCTAATTGTCATTATTGGGCTCAATTGCTTTCAATTGGCCTTAATAGGTCTAATTAGCCTCAATTGGTCTCAATTGGCCTCAATTGTCCTAATTTAGCTCAGTTAGACTCAATTGGCCTTAATTGGTCTCAAGTGGTCACAAATGGCCTCAATTGGCATAATTGGCCTCACTTGACCTTATTTAGCCCCAATTGGTCCAATTGACCTAATTCACTTCAATTGGCCTTAATTAGCCACAATTGGCCTATTTCGCTTCATTTGTGGGGACATAACTGCCTAGACCCGTAATATATCATTCCCTGATACTGCATTTGCACACATAGCATCATAGAACACCTTAAGCATCATTCCTTCCCCTAGTAATCGATGCACTGGAGAACTAACCAACTTACCCTTTAGATAGGAGAATGATTTCTGACGTTGCTCACTCTACACAAAATCATGGTCCTTCCTGGTCAAAGCTGTCAACAGAGCCACAACTTAAGAGCATTCAGGTAAGAATCTACGACAATAGCCCATTAGACCAAGAAAACTAAAACATTTCGCCACATTCTTGGTTGTTACCCAAGAAATAACCTCCTAGACCTTTAAAGGTTCCATTTCTATCCCCTACTAAGACACCACATGTCCAAGGAAGTGCACCTCTTGCGTCTAGAACTTACACTTGGAAACATTTGTATAGAGATGGTGGTGCTAAAGATCCTCCAAGATGGCCTTGAAATTCTCGGCATGCTCCTCCTATAAATTCGAGTAGATAAAGAATTTTTTGATGAACATGATTATGAATCAATCCAAGAACTCAAGGAAGACATATTTCATGATCCCCATGAACACGAATGGTGAATTTGTAACACTGAACAACATGACCATGAACTTTGAGTTCCCATACATTCACCTAAAACCAGTCTTAAAAATGTCACCCTCCTTCACCCTTAACTGGTGATATCCATACTGTAGATCGATCTTAGAGAACTAAATTTCTCCCCTCAACTAGTTGAAAATATCATCTATCCTCGGAAAGGGGTAAGAGTTCTTGATCGTCACATGGTTTAAACTCTAGTAGTCTATGCACAGCCTGAGACCACCATCTGCCTTCTTCACAAACAAGACCAGATCACCCCCATGGTGACACACTGGTCCTAATAAAGCCCTTCCTTGTTAGATCATCAATCTGAATCTGCATCTCCCACAGCTCAGAGGGTGTCATCCTATAGGGATCCATCGAAATTGGATGAGCACTAGGCTGCAAGTATATCCGGAAATCAACATCACATATATGGGGTAGATTCACAACCTCCTTAGGTAAAACATCCAAGAACTCAAGAACATCTCTGGGAACCTCCACCATTGCAGTATCCATAGACTCTAATGACAGTGTGGCCAAAAAAGAGAGAAGAGGCTCCATATGATGAATACCCACCGGGAAACTCCACTCACTAATGAAAACCACACATTGTCCATCCACATCTGAAAACACGACTCAACTCTTAAATAATTTGATAATGGCAGACACATAAAACAACTATTATATGACAAGGATCACATCGTATAACTGCATCTGATGTAGAAACAGATCCCCACTGGACTGATACGGCCCCAACATCAATCTACATCCCCAGCAAACATCAAGTAAGCTAGTATGACCTCTGAATGGAATACTCAACACCAGGGGAACATGAAGTCTCTCAATGTATATTACCAAGGAATGTGATAGTACGGTTGCACCAAAGGAGTGTGAAGTTCTTGAATCAAAAAAATAACATGCAAGAGTACTGATCAAAATGATCGTACCTAAAATGACCTTCGAACCCGCTGCAACTGCTGCCTCTGTGGCATGTTGCTAACCATGACCAGATACTCTACCTCTCACATGATGGCTGCCTCCCTAACCATACCACGGTCAAGGTCCCTATAGAGCACCTTGAGGTCATCTATCTCCCCTCAGCAGAGTAGGAACCTGCTCTCCCTGCTACTGGAATGGCCTGGCCGGTAACTGCTACTGAGGCGGGAGCTAAACCAATCCACCTACACCATACTAAGCTCTAATTGTCACTTGTCTCTAGATATAATGGTGTACGTGTCCTCCTCAAGAGAAACACATCAACCCCAAGACTTTGGGAAAATCAAGGGGGCTAGAAGGATGGAACTGGAACTGCTGAGGCCGACTCCCCGCTAGCCAAAACCTTAAAGTTCCTAACGTATGAGGCATGATTCTAGTGGCCTTCCCCTCTAAAAGAACTCGGATAGCCTCCCTCCCATGGTGCACCTGCCCATGATTGAATCCTCTTAACTACCTCATCCTTCTTATGAACCTCTAAGTATATCGGTAGGGTGATGGGGGTAACTGCGTACTGTAGGAAGGATGAAGGGCCTCCTCCAAGCACCTCGCCTATGACTCCACATCCAAAAAGAGATCTGAGGAAAAGTGAAGGAGATCCTTGAACTTGGTCCCCAGTTCCCTCACTGACATACTACCCTATAGGAGTGAGTGAAACTCCTACTTTTTCTCAACATTCATAGCTGAGGAAAGAAATTATTCCTAGAATTTCTTCTTGAAGTCAACCCACTGAAAATCGGTCTCCTTCTTCTCCCCCAGATAATGCATTCACCATTGATGCACTACCCCTAACATCTAGATCACATAAAGAGGTACCCAGTACTCTATCAGATTTTGGATCAAGCTGAATGTGGTCACCAGCTCCTCAATCCAACTCTATGTCTCTATGTCTCAAACTCAACCTTCGTACTTCCCCAGCATCTGTCGCTGGAAAGCACGATGGGTCTTCTTCCATTGATCACCTTCTCCATGGGATCAACCCTTCTCCAATACATTGAGTCAGCCTATTGGTCCTCTACTGCATGCACTACATGTGAGCGATGTCTGGGTTCCATAGCTAAAAAGATAAACAAGGAACTCCTAAGTCCAAGTGGTATGGAATTTTATTTCGAATTCATTTTAATTAATTATTTATTTTAAATTCCCCCAGAATTTCCGACTTAAATAAGAACACAAGTCATTATGATGTATTCACCTTTCATAGGGTCTCCACTCTACAATTGGTGTCACATCACTTGGTTGTTCAGTAGGCTTAGAGTCCTAGAATTGGATCACAGGGGGGGTCAAAATACTGTGTCCTAGTCGGTCTTCCCTAGCCCACGTCATGTACCAATATCACCTAAAACTATTGACCTACTATACTATGCAACAATCACTATGCCTAACTCCATGCTTCATCCTATCTCTCATCCATAACCTCTGAAACCATTCTGTCATGACCCGCCTTCTTCAAGATGAGGGAAGGGCCAGCAAAGTGCCACAACCTTCCTTCCTCAAGCCGATAGATTGGTATTGACCCCCCGAGTCCCCCTCCAATAGGGCCATGGTGGTGACTAGCACCAAGGGTAGGTAAGAATTCTCACAAATATAGGATAAATTACCCTTATTAATGAAAATAATTGGGAAATAAGATGGTTCATCCCAAACAACTCTAATAACTGCACATATAATAACACCAAAAACCATCCCACATGCATGTTTAAACGAAACTGCTACAAGGTACAAAAAATATCTAATGAAAATACCAAAAAAAAAATATGAAATTAAACATGAACTATCTAATGTTTGAGCTAGTAAGGTCCAGCACAGTTCTCATAGTCCCCCTGGAATCCTGAAAACATTTTTATATACATTAGGTGAGCATTCAGGTACACTCAGTAAGAAAACCCAAAGTCTCTAATCAACAAGTGGGAGAAGCATAGTAATTCCCCTGTGAGAAAACATCAGAACCTCAAAACATAGATCAAGGAATACTAACCATCCCAGCCTCACCAAGTCACACTCACTAAATCACGAAAGTTAAGTAAAGTAATATAATAAGCACATCGATCTTTGGGTAACCCACACCACTTCCCACTCGTTAACATAGAAAACATAATGGTGAAAATCCTAATGCTACCACGCTCTTCCACATGCCTCATATCATAACCTTCCCACACACACCTAGGCCACAAAAACAACACATCCTACCCACAGACACTTAGGCCACAAGAACAACACATCCCGCCCGCAGACACCTGGTCCAAAAACCATCACCTCATCCCGAATAAACATGGGAAAAAAATCACCTCTCACACAATGTATACCATACATCTAGTAATAAACCTCAATCCATTACATCCTTACTGAAAATTCTTGGGTGATCAATTCTTGGAAGATGAAGCAAGTAAAAGTCAGGTAACCAGCCATCCATCCTCCTACTGGGATGTTGGGAAGACACCCTCCACCATGGATTGGATGGGGGTGTTCAAAAAATTGTGCTCAAAAAGGGTGGGATGCATAATGAAAACACAATGGAAAAATAGATGATTATATATAATAGATAGAAATCACTCAACCAATATTATGGGTTTTCAAAGCAACTAACTGGTCCACACACACTGAACTGTACTTGCTGCAACCTCTAGATGCACAACCACACAAACAGCCACAACCCAAATTCACAACCCAGTTAATTTATTTATCCAATTATCATCTTTAATTAGGAAATTAATTTATTTATTACATCTATACTCTGAAAAATACTAACCAAACCGAAGAGTCATAAACACACCAACAAAAAACCTCACAGCAAGACCACACAAAGGAAGAAAACTACATCACAACAACACACTTCATCATCTTCTTCAAAGTAATTCCTCCCAAACCATCCTACAAAACATAATTGTTGTTATCCCACAGCCACACTCAACACAACAAAAAACACAACCATCACACCACCAGATTTCAGTCCCACAACACAAATTACCTAACCCAACAAAAGTAATGTAACCCGAATATAGTCCCTCTTCTTACAAGTTCATCAATTCCACAACCAACCTTCCAACCCGAGCTTCCACTACATCTCCTACACCCTCCCATTCACACTGCCATACCACCACACAACCCACACAAGGAAAAAGGATGAACAGATCCACACATAGCACAGAACCACACCAACAAGCAAGGTGTAATCAGTTTTAGCTAACAATCGTTCTTTAATTCCACTTTGATTTACCAGGATGATCACAAAATAAGTTTGATCCTGGGAGTCCATTATTTAGCTAGATATATGGGATTAATCTGATTGAAAGTGGTCACAATTATTTATAGGAAACTAAAACATGTATTCATAAATATAAATTGTGTGAAATCAGAGACAACCAACAACCATGATTTTCACACTATAGGAAAACGGTTGTTTTGCGGCGGTTTTAAAAACCACAGCTAAATGTGTTTTGGGCCGCGATTTCGTGGCTGTTTTTAAACCACCACGAAATGGCTTAAATTTTTTTAATTTTTTTTAATTTTTTTTAAATTTTTTCGAGGATTAGCGGTGGTTTTTTAAAAAATCGCCACAAAATAGCGGTGGTTTGGGTAAAACCACCGCGAAATGAAAGGAAAAAAAATAAAAAAATATGACAAACCCTAAAATCACTAAAACGGCCATAACTTTTGATCCGGGCATCAGTTGAAGCACCACGACCAGTCAAATCGAAGTTCATGAAGATATCTAGAGGCATGTATAATCAAAACCATGAGATGGTCTAAGGTGCGGAAGATATAAGTGTTATAAGAAAGTTTAAAAAAGTTCTCCAACTTCAAACGGCCATAACATTCACTCCGGGTGTCCGTTTGGGCTCTACCACATATCAAATCGAAGCCAGCAAAGAGAGCTACACCCCTGTTCAACAGAAGCATGCTTTTGTATTGTTTTTAGACCCCCAAAACCCCTCTTAAGGGCTCCAAAACCCTATCTTGGTCACCAGTGTCCCGTTGAACTTGTCTTCAAACAGACCTAACATTCGATCTGCATGTCAGTTCGGGCTCCTCCGCCTGCCAGATCATAGTTCGTTCCATGAGATTCGGTTTGACTGGTCGCGGTGCCCACATGGACTTCTGGATCATATGTTATGTCCTTTTTAGTGGGTATCGGGTTTGTTATGTTTTTTGATGCCTCGTTTCTAGCACCTGTTCCCTGTCAGTTTTTTTAACGGTCGTAACATCCGATCTGTCGGTCCATTCGTTCTCTTTCACCTATCAGCTCGAAGATTGTTTTAGGATCTTTGATTTGACTGGTCGCAGATCTGGAACGAACTCTCAGATCATAAGTTATCTCTATTAATGTGAGTCCAATGTTTTTGTCACTTTATGACCGTTTGGACGGGTTTTCACGGTTGCTCCATTTATTACTGTTTATTTGGGTTTCTATGACTTGTTATCTTTATCAATGGTTTTTGTGGGTTATTATGATGATTATGTTGAATTCATAAGGGGTTTTTCAGAGTTTTTATGAGTTTTCATGTGTTCTCATGCTTTTTAATGTTTCCTTCTTCTTGCTTCTCCATCTGTTTTCATGCGTTTTCATAATTTTTCATAGGTTATCACGCCTTTTCGTAATTTTTCATGTGTTTCATTTATTATTTATAATATACTTTAATTTCTTTATTATCCATTATTTATTAGTGGTTATTTATTATTTATTATTTATTATTTATTTATTATTTATTATTTAGGATTTATATTTATGATTTATGATTTATGATTTATTATTATTAATAATAATATTTGTTACTGGTTATTTATTATTTATTATTTATTATTTATTATTTATTATTTATTATATATTATTTATTATTTATTATTTATTATATATTATTTAGTATTTATTATTATTAATAATAATATTTTATATATTATATATTATATATTATATATTATTATATATTATTTATTTATTATTATTTACTGTTTATTATATATTGTTTATTGTTTATTATATATAGTTTATTATTTATTATTTATTATTTATTATTTATTATTTATTAATGACTTAATAATAATTATTAATTATGTGTTATTTATTATTATTATTATTATTTATTATTTATTATTTATTATTTAATATTTAGTATTTATTATTTATTAATTATTATTATTTATTATTTATTATTTATTGTTTATTATTTTTTATTTTTTATTTACTGTTTTTTATTTACTATTTATTATTATTTTTTATTTTTTATTATTTATATATTATTTATTATTATTTATTATTATTTATTATTTATTATTATTTATTATTATTTATTATTTATTATTTGTTATTTGTTATTTGTTATTTGTTATTTGTTATTTGTTATTTGTTATTTGTTATTTGTCATTTGTTATTTATTATTATTTGTTATTTGTTATTTAATATTATTTATTGTTTGTTATTTATTATTTATTATTTTTTTATTTTTTATTTTTTATTTTTTATTTATTATTTGTTATTTATTATTTATTTATTTATTATTTTTTATTATTTTTTATTTTTTATTTTTTATTTTTTATTATTTATTGTTTTTTATTTGTTGTTTATTATTATTTATTATTATTTATTAATATTTATTATTTTTTGTTATTATTTATTATTATTTGTTATTTGTTATTTGTTATTTGTTATTTGTTATTTGTTATTTGTTATTTTTTATTTGTTATGTGTTATTTTTATTTATTATTTATTATTTATTATTATTTATTATTTATTATTATTTATCATTTATCATTTATTATTTATTATTTATTATTTATTATTTATTATTTATTATTTTTTTATTATTATTATGTATTATTATGTATTATTATTTATTATTATTTATTATTATTTGTTATTTGTTATTTCTTATTTGTTATTTCCTATTTATTATTTATTATATATTATATATTATATATTATATATTATTTGTTCTTTGTTCTTTTCTATTTGTTTATTATTATTTATTATTTATTATTTATTATTTATTATTATTTATTATTTATTATTTATTATTTATTATTTACTGTTTATTATTTCTTTATTATTTGTTTAATATTATTTAATATTATTTAATATTTATTATTTATTATTATTTAATATTATTTCTTATTTCTTATTTATTGTTTATCGTTATTGTTTGTTATCTATGATTTTTTATTTATTATTTTTTATTTCTTATTTCTTATTTCTTATTTCTTATTTCTTATTTCTTATTTCTTATTTCTTATTTCTTATTTCTTATTTATTCTTTTAATTTATTTTTTATTTTTTATTTTTTATTTTTTATTATTTATTATTTATTATTTATTATTTATTATGTATTATTTATTATTTATTATTTATTATTTATTATTTATTATTTATTACTTATTATTTATTATTTATTATTTATTCTTTATTCTTTTAATTTCGTTATTTTATTATTTTATTTTCACAATTTTATAATTTATGTAAATATTATTATAATTTATTTGTTATTTATCATAATAAACAACATATAATAATAAATAACTCAATAAATAACTAATTAATCAATAATTATTAATTATTAATTATTAATTATTGGTAATTAATTATTGAGTTTATATAAATTAGTTATTTATTATTTGTTTTTTCAATTAGTATATATAAGTATATTAAATTATGTTTATTAACCACATGACGAGCTTCCTAGAGTGGTAAAGTCTTTGAAAATATGCAGGAGGTTAGGGGTTCAAATCTCACCAAAAGAAGGGGCTCGTGCGAGTAGTAAGAAGGGACTCCAAGGGAAAATTGTGTGATGGGTGTAGTGCGACTCCATGGGGAAGAGAAGTTTTGGCGCACCAAGAGGAAACAGAAGGATATGGGTAAGAGATGATCCTAGAAAAAGAAAATGCTAGATCCTAAAATTAGGGAGACGATTTCAAAGTACTTAAAGGTCAGTTCATGGCCTTGACCATGTGGTTGGGTAGTTTCAAGGTCCGGGAAATGTTAAGAAATTTAAAATATAATAATTCTCCTTGAAGACGGTGGAAACGGCTTCTGAAACGGTCAAACATTGATCGGTTCCGTATTTAACATAAAAGATATGGAACTAGAAAAACTGGGTAAGGCTGTAAAATGAATCAAAATTGGGTGAGCCATCAGTACGAGTTACCGGCGGTGAGCCACAATTTCTTGAGTCACCATTCATTGAGCCAACATTCGATGAGAAAACATTCAGTGAGGCACTCTTCGGGGAGCCACCCTTCGGCGAGACACCCTTCGGCGAGCCCCCCTTCGGCGAGCCACAATTTCATGAGCCATCGTTCGCCGAGCCACCACTTGACGAGAAACTGTTCGATGAGTCACTGTTCACGATCCACCATTCGGGGAGCCACCATTCGGTGAGCGACTGTTCCCTGAGATACCATTTGGTGAGTCACCGTTTGATGAGTCATCGTTTGGTATGTCACCTTTCGGTGAGATACTGTTCGGTGGAGAGATGATCACGATGTAGAATCTGGGGAGGTATTTTTTCATGTAGTCATAGGCCGTAATTATTTCCTTAAAGGCCTTTAGGTCACATAATATCACAAGGCCTACGGGCTATGTAAGGGTCCCCTTCAACCCTTAAAAGGGGGATTATCAAAAATGAATAAAAAATAAAGGCCATCAGGCCTTTCAAGTAGGCTAATTGGGACCAATAGTGCCCAATTGAAGCTAATTGAGACCAATTGAGGATAATTGAGACCAATTAGGCCATTTGAGCCAGTTAGGCCAATTGAGGCCAATTAGACCAATTGAGGCCAATTGAGGCTAATTATTCCAAGTAGTCCAATTGAGGCCAATTGAGGTCAATTAAGGCCAATTGAGTCCATTTGAGTCCAATTACAGCAAATTGAGTCCAATTGATTCAAATTAGGCCAATTAGGTCAATTGAGTCCAATTGAGGCCAATCAGGCCAATTAGGTCAATTGAGACAAATTGAGCCTAATTTGTCCCAATTGAGGCCAATTGAGGCCAATAAGGCCAATTTAGGCAAATTTAGGCCAATTATGCAAATTGAGGCACATTAGGCCAATTTCAGCCAATCGTGGCCAATTGAGGCCAATTAAGACCAATTGGGAAAATTAGGCCAATTGAGGTCAATTGGCCCAATTGAGGCAAATTGAGCCCAATTCTGACCAATTATGTCAATTGAGTCCAATTGAGGCCAATTGAAGCTCACTAAGGCCAATTTAGACCAATTATGGAAAATTGAGGCCAATTGAGGCCAGTTGAGCCCATGTGAGGCCAATTTAGGTCAATTTTGGTCAATTGAGGTCAATTGAGGCCAATTAGGCTAATTCAACCCAAATGAGGCTAATTTAGGTTAATTTTGGCCAATTTTGGCTATTTGATGCCATGTAGGCCAATTGACCCAATTAAGTCCAATTGAGGCCAATTAAGTCCAATTAGGTCAATTGAGGCCAATTAGGTCAATTGAGGCCAATTAGGTCAATTGAGGATCATTATGGTAAATTAGGCCAATTGAAGCCAATTAAGGCCAGTTGAGGTCAATTAGGCCAATTATGAAAATTAAGTCCAATCAAGGCCTATTGAGGCCTATTAGCTCAAGTGAGGCTAATTAGAAAAATTAAGCCAATTAGGTCACTTAAGGCCAATGGGGGATAATTTATGTCAATTTGTCCAATTGAGGCCAATTAGGCTAATTGAGAGTAACTGAAGCCAATTAGGCTAATAAGGCCAATTGAGGCCAATTGGGACCAATTAGGGCCAATTTAGGCCAATTACAGCTTATTCAGGCCAATTGCAGCCAATTGAGCCGAATTAAGGCCAATTGGTCCAATTGAGGACAATTGAGCCCAATTGTGGACAATTGAGGTCAATTAGGTCAATTAAGGCCAATTAGGCCAATTGAAGCCAATTAGGCCAATTGAGGAAAATTATTTAAATTGATGCCAATTGAGGCCAATTATCCATTAAGGTAAATTGAGTTCAATTAGTCCATATGGGCCAATAGAGCCCAATTGAGTCCAATTGAGGCAAATTTGGCCACTTAATCCCAATTGAGGCCAATTGAGGTTAACTAGGTCAATTGGGTCCAATTGAGGCCAATTAGGCCTATGAGACCAAATGAGGCAATTAGGCCAATTGAGGCCAATTATGCCAATTAGGCGAATTGAGTCCAATTAGGTCAATTGTGTCCAATTAGGCCAATTGTGGCCAATTAGGCCAATTGAGGCCAATTGAGACCAATTGAGGCCCATTGAGGCCAATTATGCCAATTAGGCCGATTAGGCCAATTGAGGCCAATTGAGCCCAATTGAGCCCAATTGAGGCCAATTGAGCCCAATTGAGGCCAATTAGGGCAATTGATCCCAATTTGAGCCAATTGTGGCCAATTAGGATGATTTGGCAAATTTAAGCAAATTCAATTAGGCTCATTGAGACCAATTGAGGCTAATTAGGCCAATTGTTGCCAATTGAGGCCAATTGAGGCCAATAAAATAAAATTAAGTCCAATTGAGGTCAATTAGGCCAATTGAGTCCAATTAAGATTAATTGAAGCCAATTAGACCAATGAGGACAATTCATGACAATTGGGGCTAATTGAGGCAAATTAAACCAATTGACGCCAATAAGGCCAATTGAGACCAATTGAGGACGAATAGGCCAATTGATACCAATTGAGGTCAATTGAAACTAATTGAGGCCAATTGATGCCAATTGACACCAATTAGGTCAATTGAGGCCAATTGAGCCCAATTAGGTGAATTAGGCCAATTGAGGCCAATTGAGACCATTTAGTCCTATTGCGGCCAATTAGGCCAATTGAGTAAAATTGAGGCCAATTGTGGATAATTAGGTCAATTATATCCAATAGAGTCCAATTAGGCCAATTGACGCCAATTGAGGTAAATTAATCCAATTATTCCAATTGAGGCCGATTGTGCCCTATTACATCAATTGAGGCCAATTGCGCTGAATTGAGGCCAATTAGGCCAATTGAGGCTAATTGATGCCAATTGAGTCTAATTGAGTCAAAATGAGCCATTTTGAGGCCAATTAGGCCAATTGAGGCCAATTGTGCCCTATTACATCAATTAAGGCCAATTGCGATGAATTAAGCCCAGTTAGGCCAATGGAGACTAATTGAGGACAATTAGGCCAATTGGGGCCAATTGATGAGAATTGAATCCCATTGAGGCCAATTAGGCCGATTCATCCAATTGAGGCTAGTTGAGTCTAATTGAGTTCAATTAATCCAATTAGGCCAATTGAGGCCAATTGAGGCCAATTGAGGCCAATTGAGGCCAATTGAGGCCAATTGAGGTCAATTGAGGCCAATTATGACCAATTAGGTCAATTGACACCAATTGAGGCCAATTTGGCAAATTGAGACATTTGGAGTCCAACTAGTTAAATTTAGGTCAATTGAGGTCAGTTAGGAAAAATTAGGCAAATTAGGCCAATTGAGACCAATTTGGCTAATTTGGAAAATTGAGGCCAATTCAGTCCAATTAAGCAAATTGAGGTCACTTGAGGCCAATTTGGCCAATTGAGGCCAATTAGACAAATTGAGGTTAAGTGAGGGAAATTTAGACCAATTAGACCAATTGAGGCCAATTTGGGTCAATTGAGACCAATTCGGCCAATTATGTTAATTGAGGTCAATTGAGGCCAATTCAGCTAATTGAGGCCAATTCAGCCAATTTATGCCAATTAGGCCAATTAGGTGAATTGAGTCCAATTCAGGACAATTCAGGCCAACTAAGGCCAATTAGACAAATTAGG
Organism: Viscum album; assembly: GCA_963277665.1. Lineage (NCBI taxonomy): Eukaryota > Viridiplantae > Streptophyta > Magnoliopsida > Santalales > Viscaceae > Viscum > Viscum album. The sequence continues at coordinate 3,882,355 of CAUJRU010000003.1, forward strand.
AAAATTAGGCCATTGAGGCCAATTGAGTCACTTAGGCAATTAAGGCCAATTCTTTCGTTTAGAATAATTAGTCTAATTAGGCCAATTATGCCAATTATGCAAATTAATCCAATTAAGGGCAATTAGGCCAATTGACATCAATTATGTTGATTAGGCCAATTCTGAAAATTAGGCATTTAGTCCAATTAGGCCATTGAGTCTAATTCAACCATTGAGGCCAATTAGACCAATTAGCCCAATTAAGGACAATTTGGAAAATTGAGGCAAATTGAGGCAAATTGGGCCAATTAATGTCAATTAGGTCAATTGATACAAATTCAGACAATTCGGCCAATTCGTCTAGTGAGTTCAATTCGGCCATTGAGTACAATTAAAGAAAATTATGAAAATTGATCCCAATTGAGGGCAATTAGGCCAATTAAGGCCAATTAGGCCAATTGTGGCTAATTATGTCAATTGAGGGTAGTTAGGCCAACTAGGAAATTTAATCCAACTAAGGACAATTAAGGAAAATTGATGGAAATTTGGCCAATTAGACCAATTGAGGCCAATTGAGGCCAATTGAGGCCAATTGAGGCCAGTTGAGACAAATTAATCCAATTGAGGCTAATTAGGCAAATTGAAGCCAATTAGGCCAATTGGGATTAATTAGTCCAATTGAGGCTAATTGATCTCAATTGAGTCAAATTAGGCGAATTGATTCCAATTTAGAGTAATTGATGCCATTTGGGGCCAATTCAAGCCAATTGAGGCCAATTGTGCCCAATTAGACCTATTGTGGCCAATTATGCCAATTATGTCAACTAAGTCCAATTGAGGCCAATTATGGCCAATTTGGCCAATTAAAACCAATTTAGACATGTTGAGGCCAATTGAGTCCCATTGAGGCCAATTGAGGCCAATTAGGCCAATTGAGGCCAATTATGATAATTAAGGCCAATTGAGCCCAATTGAGGCCCGTTCATCCAAATCAGCCTATTGGGGCTAATTGAGGCCAATTAAAACCAATTAGTCCAATTGAGGCCAATTGAAACCAATTAGTCCAATTGAGGCCAATTATTTCAATTAAGGCCAATTAGCTCAATTGAGGATGTTGAGGCCAATTGTGGCCAATTAGTTCAATTAAGCCAATTATGGCCAATTGAGCCTAATTAGGCCAATTGAAATCAATTAAGCTCAATTAGGCCAATTGAGATCAATTGAGTCCAATTGATGCCAATTGAGATCAATTGCGGCCAATTGATGCCAATTAGGCTAATTAGGCGAATTAAGGCCAATTAAGGATAATTTGGCCAGTTGAGTCCAATTGGGTTCAATTAAGTCAAATTGTGGCTAATTGGGGCCCATTGAGGCCAATGGAGGCCAATGAGACCAATGAGACCAATTGAGTCAAATCGACAAGAATTGAGGACAATTAGGCCAATTGAGTCTAATCTAGGACGATTAAGGCCAATTGAGGCTAATTAGGCCAATTGAGGCCACTTAGGGCTATTGAGGCCAATTGAGGCTAATTCGCCAATTCAGCCAATTGAGGCCAATTGAGGCTAATTCAATCCAGTTGAGACCAATTAAGGCCAATTAAGGCTAATTAATCTCATTTGAGGGAAACTGAGGCCAATCGAGGCCATTGTGGCCAATTGTGGCCAATTGCGATCAATTGAGTCCAATTAGTCGAATTGAGTCGAATTGAGGCCAACTGAGGCCAACTGCGGCCAACTGAGATGAATTGATTCCAATTAGTCCAATTGATCCCAATTGAGGCCAATTAGGCTAATTGAGACCAATTGAGGCTAATTGAGGTCAAATAGGCAAATTGAGGCCAATTACAACAATTGATGCCAATTAGGCCAATTGAGTCCAATTGAAGCCCAATTGAGTCCAATTAGGTCAATTGAAGCTAATTGAACACATTTTTCTCAAGGTGAGACCAATTGTGAACAACTAGCCCAATTGAGTCCAATAAGGTGGATTATGCCAATTAAGGAAAATTGAGGCCAATTTAGTCCAATTTGGCCAATTGATGTCTATTGAGGCAATTTGTGGGCAATTAGGCCAATTGGTCCAATTGAGACCAATTAGGTCAATTAGGACAATTTAGGCCAATTGAAGTATAATAGAACAATTGAGGCCAATTGAAGCAAATTAGGCCAATTGAGCCCAATTGAGCCCAACTGAGTCCAATTGGGCAATTGTGGCCAATTGAGTCTAATTGAGTCTAATTGAGTCCAATTAGGCCAACTGATTCTAATTGAGTCCAATTGAGGCCAATTGAGGTCAATTAGGCCAATTGAGGTCAATTAGGCCAATTGAGGTCAATCGAGGCTAATTAGGACAATTAGGCCAATTAAGGCTAATTGAGGCCAATTGAGTCTAATTAAGGCCAATTGAGGAAAGTTGAGTCTAAGTGTGGGGAATTTGGAATTTGAGGCCAATTGGGGCCAATTGAGCATAATTAGGCCAATTGAGGCCATTTGAGCCAATTGAGGCCGATTAGGCCAAATGGGTAAATTGATGTCAATTAAGTCAATTCTTCAAATTTAGTCCAACTAAGGAAAATTGAGACCAAATAGGCCAATTTGGCCAATTTAGCCCAATTTAATAAAATTTAGGCCAATTGAACCCAATTGAGGCCAACTGAGGCCAATTGAGGCTAATTAGGCCAATTGGGCTAATTGAGGCTAATTTGACCAATTGAGTCCAGTGAGAAAAATTGAGCCCAATTGATTCGACTTCAGTTCAATTGAGGACAATTGAGCCAAATTAGGTCAATTGATTCCAATTAGGCCAATTGAGACCAATTGAAACCAATTGAGGCCAATTGAGGCCAATTGAGACCAATTGTCATATTGAGGCCAATTGATACCAATTGTGACCAATTGAGGCCCATTATGGAAATTGAGGCCAGTTAGGCCAATTGTGGCCAATTGAGACCGATTATCCCCTTTAGAAAAATTGAGGGAAATTGAGTGAAATTGAGGCCAATTGAGGTCAATTGTGTCCAATTAGGCCTATTGAGACCAAATGAGGAAAATTAGGGAAAACTAAGGCCAATTGAGGCCAATTTGGACAATTGAGCCCATTTGAGCCCAATTAGAGAAATTGAGCTGAATTGGACCAATTGAGGCCAATTGAGTCCAATTGAGGCCCATTAGGCCAATTGAGTTCCATTAGGCTAATTGAGACCAATTAAGGCCCATTTATACCAATTGAGGCCAATTGAATCCAATTATGGTCAATTGATTCCAGTTAGGCCAATTAAGGCCAATTCAGGCCAATTCAAGCGAATTGAGGCCAATTGTGGACAATTGAGGTCGATTGAGTATAATTGAGGCAAATTGAGGCCAATTAATGCCAATTGAGCCTAATTTAGTCAATTGCGCCCAATTGAGTCCAATTGAGGCCAATTAAGGCCAATTGATACCAATAGAGGCCAATTGTGGCCAATTAGGAAAAATGAGGCCAATTGAGGCCAATAAGGTCAATTGAGGATGATTTGGACCACTGAGGCCAATTAGGCCAAATGAGACCAATTGAGGCCAATTTGGCCACTTGAGGCCAATTAAGAAAATTGAGTCAAATTAAGGCCAATTAGGCCAATTGAGCCTAATTAGGCCAATTGAGCCTAATTAGGCCAATTGATGCCAATTTGGCCAATTTGGTGATTTGAGGTCAATTGAGCACAATTATTCCAATTAAGGCCAAATGGGGCCAATTATACAATTTGAGGGCAATTGAGGTCAATTGAGTCAATTGAGCCCAATTGACGCTAATTATGCCAAATGAGGCCAATTGAGACAAATTATGAGAATTGAGGCCAATTAAGCCAGTTGTGGCCAATTGAGACCAATTGATTCCAATTAGACCAATTAGGAAAATTGAGGACAATTGAGTCCAATTAAGGCCAATTACAAAAATTGAGGCCAATTGATGTCAATTGAGCCAAATTGGGCCCTATTGAGATGAATTAGGATAATTAAGCTAATTGAGGCCAATTGGGCCAATTAGGCCAGTAGAGTCCAATTGAGGCCAATTGTGACCAATTACGTTAATTCGTCCAATTGAGTCCAATTGAGTCAAATTAAGAAAACTGAGACCAATTATGTCAATTGAGTCCAATTGAGGGCAATTGGGTCCAATTTAGGCCAATCATGCCAATTGAGGCCAACTAGGCCAATTAGGACAATTGAGGGTAGTTAAGGCCAATTAATGCCAATTGAGTCCAGTTGAGGCCAATTAGGCCAATTGAGGCCAATTGAGGCTAGTTGAGGCCAATTAGGCTAATTGAGGCCACTTGAGGCCAATCAAGGCCAATTGGGCCAATTAGGCTAATTGAGTCCAATTGAGGCCAATTGAGGCCAACTGATGCGAATTGAGTCCAGTTGAGTCCAATTAGGCCAATTAGGACAATTGAGGTCAATTTATTCCAATTAGTCCAATTGACGCTAATTGACGGCAATTGAGGCTAATTAGGCCAATTGAGCCAATTGAGCCCAATGGAGGCCAATTGAGGACAATTAGGCCAAGTGAGGCCAATTGAGCCTAATTGAGTCCAATTGAGTATAATTGAGTCCAATTAGGCCAATTAGTCCAATTGATTCTAATTAAGTCCAATTGTGGCCAATTAGGCCGATTCGGCCAATTGAGGTCTATCTAATTAGGCCAATTGAGTCCAATTAGGCCAATTGAGGACAATTGTGGCCAATTGATTCCAATAGAAGAAAATTGAGTCCAATTGAGGTCTATTGGGTCAATTGAGGCCAATAAAGGCTAATTGAGTCCAATTGAGGCCAATTGTGGCCAATTGTGGCCAATTATACCAATGAGTCCAATTCATGAAATTTGAGGCTAATTGTGGCAAATTAGGACAATTGAGACCAATAAGGCCAATTGAGACGAGTTGAGGAAAATTAGGCCAATTGAGGCCAATTGAAGGCAATTGAATCCAATTGAGATCAATTGAGGCCAATAAGGGAAATTGAGGCCAATTAGGTGAATTAGGCCAATTGAGGTCGATTGAGGCCAATTGGGGCCAATTGAGACCAATTAATCAAATTGAGGCCAATTAGGCCAATTGAGGAAAATTGAGCCCAATTGAGGCCAATTAAGTCAATTATTGCCAATTGAGGTCAATTAGGCCAATTAACGCCAATTGAGGTCAATTAAGCCATTTCTGCCAATTGAGGCTAATTGTGCCCAATTACATCGATTGAGTCCAATTTCAGTGAATTCATTCCAAGTTGGCCAATTGAGGCCAATTGAGGCCAAATGATCCATTTAGAGGCAAATTAGGACAATTGAGCCCAATTGAGTCCATTTGAGGCCAATTAGGCCAATGGAGACTAATTGAGGCCAATTGATGAGAATTGAAGCCCATTGAGGCCAATTAGACCAATTCAACCAATTCATCCATTTGAGGATAATTTAGTCCAATTGAGGCTAATTGAGGCCAATTGAGGGAAATTAGTCTAATTAGGCCAATTGAGGACAATTGAGGCCAATTGAGGCCAATTGAGGGAAATTGAGGGCAATTGAGGGAAATTGTGACCAATTTGGCCAATTGAGGCCAATTAAGGCCAATTTGGCTAATTGAGACATTTTGAGGTCAATTAGGTAAGTTGAGGTAAATTGAAGCCAATTCGGTCAATTGAGGTCAATTTGCTGAATTGAGGCCAATTGAGTACAACTAGGAAAATTGAGGTCATTTGAGGCCAATTAATCCAATTGATGTCAATTCAACCAATTGAGGCCAATTAGGCGAATTGTGTTGAAATGAGACCAATTTAGGCCAATTGGACCAATTTAGGCCAATTGGACCAATTTAGGCCAATTGGGCCAATTGAGGCCAATTTGTCCAATTGAGGTCAATTGAGGTCAATTGAGGCCAATTTGTCCAATTAAGCGAATTGAGGTCAATTGAGGCCAATTAAGCAAATTGAATTCAATTGAGCCCAATTAGACCATTTTAGGACAATTTATGCCAATTAGGCCCATTAAGTGAATTGAGGCCAATTCAGGCCAATTCAGGCCAATTGAGACCAATTAGGAAAATTAGGCCATTGAGTCCAATTCGGTCAATTAGGCCATTAAGCCCATTTCGTTCATTGAGAATAATTAGTCCAATTAGTCCAATTAGGCCAATTATGTAAATGTAGACAATTAAGGCTATTTAGAGAAATTAAGGCCAATTAGGGAAATTGAGGCCAATAAGACCAATTGACACCAATTATGCTTATTAGGACAATTCGGAAAATTAGAACAATTTGTTCATTGAGGCCAATTCGACCATTGAGGCCAATTAGACCAATTAGACCAATTAAAGACAATTTGGAAAATTGAGGAAAATTGTGGCCAATTAGGCAAATTAATGCCAATTATGTCAATTGAGACCAATTCATCCAATTAGGACAGTGAGACTAATTCTGCCATTGAGGCCAATTTGGCTAATTAGGCATATTCGGCCAATTAAAGAGAATTTTGAAAATTGATCCCAATTGAGGCCAATTAGGCCAATTTATGCTAATTAGGCCAATTGTGGCTAATTAGGTCAATTGAGGGTAGTTAGGCCAACTAGAAAATATAAGCCATATTAGACCAATTGAGGACAATTGACATCAATTTGTCCAATTAAACCAATAGAAGCCAATTGAGGCCAATTATGCAAATTGAAGCCAATTAGGACAATTGGGGCTAATTAGTCCAATTGGGGCCAATTGAGCCTAATTGAGTCCAATTAGGAAAATTGATGACAATTTAGGCCAACTGAAGCCAATTAGGCCAATTATGGCCAATTGAAGCCAATTGTGGCCAATTAGATCTATTGTGACCAATTATGCCAATAAGGCCAACTAAGGCCAATTGAGGCCAATTATGGCCAATTAGGCCAATTGAGACCAATTTAGACCAATTGAGGACAATTGAGGTAAATTGAGTCCAATTGAGGAAAAATGAGGCAAATTGAAGCCAATTAGGCCAATTAGGCTAACTAAGGCCAATTGAGCCCAATTGAGGCCCATTCAACCACTTCAGTCAATTGAGGCCAACTGAGCGAAATTGAGTTCAATTGAATCCAATTAGTCCAATTGAGGCCAATTAGTCCAATTGAGGCCAATTGAGCCCAATTAGCCCAATTGAGGCCTATTGAATCCAATTGCGGCCAATTAACCCAATTAAGCAAATTGAGGACAATTGAGACCAATTGAGGGTAATTAGGCCAATTGAAGCCAATTGAGTCCAATTAGGCCAATTCAGCTCAATTGAGGCCAATTGATTCCAATTAGGCTAAATAGGAGAATTAATGCCAATTTAGGTTAATTTTCCCAATTGTGGCCAATTGAGACCAATTGAGGCATATTAGGCCAATTGAGACTAATTATGCCAATTGAGGCCAATTAGAACTAATTGAGGCCAAATGAAACCAATTGAACTTCAATTGGGGCCAATTAGGTAAATTGCGACCAATGATGCCAAGTGAGGCAAATTGAGGCCAATTAAGCTGATTGAGGCCACTTTTTCCAATTGAGGCCAATTGAGACGAATTAGGCTGATTAGATCAACTGAGGCCAATTGAGTCCAATTGATTCCAATTGAGGCCAATTAGTCTGATTAGGCTAATTCAGTCTGATTGAGGCCAATTAAACAAATTGAGGCCAATTGAGTCGAACTGAATCCAATTGAGGCCAATTGTGGTCACTTGTGACCAATTAGACCAATTATGGAAATTGAAACAAATTCATCCAATTGAGGTCAATTGGGGTGAATTGTGGCCAATTAAGACAAATTGGGAAAATTGAGGCCAATTAAGTCCAATTGTGGCCAATTAGGCCAATTGAGGCCAATTAGGAAAATTTATGTCATTTGAGGCCTATTAGGACACTTGATGCCAATTAGGTCAGTTGAGGCCAATTGAGGCCAATTGAGGCTAACTAAGGCCAATTAGGCCATTTGAGGCAAATTAGGCCAATTGAGAAAATTGAAGTCAATTAGGCCAATTAGGCCAATTAAGGTCAATGGTGCTAATTGAGGCCAATTTTGGCCAATTTTGGCTAATTGAGGGTAATTAGGTCAATCTGGGTAATTGAGGAAAATTAAGTTCAATTAGGCTAATTGAGACCAATTGTGCCAATTGAGACCAATTAAGGCCAATTGAGGTCAATTAATGCAAATTGAGGCCAATTTGGCCAAATGAGGCCAATTATGACAATTGAGACCAATTGAGGTTAATTGATGCCAATTAAGCCAATTAGGTCAATTGAGGCCAATCGAGGACAATTCAGGTAAATTGAGGCCAATTATGCCAATTGAAGCCACTTGAGGCCAATTATGCCAATTGAGGCCAGTTCAGACCAATTAGACAAATTCATGCCAATTAGGGTAATTGATGCCAATTAGGCCAATTGTGGCCAACAAGGCCAATTGGGGCTAGTTGGGGCTAGTTGGGGCCAATTGAGGTCAATTGAGGCCAATTTGGCCTATTTACTCCAATTGAGGCCAATTTGGCCAGTTGAGTCCAGTTAGGCCAAATGAGGCCAATTGAGACAAATTGAGGCCAATTGAGGTCAGTTGAGGCCCATTATGCCAATTGAGGCAAATTGAGGCCATTTATGCCAATTAGGATGATTAGTCCATTAAAGTCAATTAGGCTAATTACGTTAATTATGACAATTGAGGCTAATTAGACTAGTTGAGGCCAATTATGCCAATTACACCAATTGAGGACAATTGAGTCCATTTGATGCCAATTGAGACCAATTGTGGCCAATTGAGGACATGTGAGGAAAAGTTTGTCTAATTGCATTCAATTGAGGACAATTAGGCCAATTGAGGCCAATTGAGGTCAACTGTGGCCAATTTACACCAATAAATCAAATTATGCCAATTTAGGTCTATTAAGACAAATTGAGGCCAATTTGGTCAATTGAGGCCAATAATGCCAATTGGGGGCAATTGAGGCCAATTGGGGCCAATTAGGCCAATTAGGTTAATTGAGCCCAATTGAGGCCAATTGTGGTCAATTTGGCCAACTAGGCCAATTGATCCCAATTAAGCCCAATTGAGGCCAATTAGGCAAATTTAGGCCAATTAGGCCAATTGAGGCCACTTAGTCAAATTGATCCAATTGAGGACAATTAGGCCCATTGAGGTCAATTGAGGCTGATTAGGCCAATTAGGCCAATTAAGGCAAATTAGAGTAATTAGGACAATTGAGCCTAATTAGACCAATTAGGCCAATTGAGGCTAATTGAGGCCAATTGGCGACAGTTGAGGACAATTGAGTCCAATTGAGCCCAATTGAAAACAATTGAGATCAATTGAGGACAATTAGACCAATTAAGGCCAATTGAGGCCAATTGAACCAATTGTGGCCAATCGGTCAAATGAAGCCAATTGATCCCAATTGAGGCTAGTTAGGTCAATTGAGTCTAATTAGGCCTATCGATGCTAATGGGTCCAATTGAGGCCAATCGAAGCCAATTGGGCCAATCGAGTCCAATTGAGTCCAATAGTGGCCAATCGAGACTAACTGGGCCAATTGAGTCCAATTGAGGCCAATTGTGGCACATTGAGGCCAATTGGGCTAATTGAGGCCAATTGGGGCCAATTGATGCCAATTGATGCCAATTGAGGCCTATTCAGTCAATTGAAGCCAATAGAGTCTAATTATGGCCAATTAGGCCAATTGACCCTAATTGAGTCCAATTGAGGCCAATTAAGACAATTGAGACTCATTGAGGATAATTGGAGCCAATTACGGCTAATTACGGCCAAATAAGACCAATTGAGGCCAATTGAGGGCAATTAGGCCAATTTGGCCAATTGTGGCCAATTAGGCCAATTGAGGCCAATTAGGCCAATTAGGCCAATTGAGGCCAATTAGGAAAATTAATCCACTTGGGGCCAATTTAGGCCAATTAGCCCAATTGAGGCCAATTATAATACAAAGTAGTCCAATTAGGCTAAATAGGGCCAAATGGACTTAATGCGCCTCAATTGGCCTCAATTGGCCTCAGTTGAAATCAATTGAAATGAATTTTCTGCAATTGGTCTCAATTGGTCTCAATTGGTCTCAATTGGCGTCATGTGGCCACAAGTGGCCTCAATTGGCACTAATTGGCTTCAATTGGCCCTTATTGTTCCCAATTGCCCCCAATTGGCCCAAATTGGCCCGAATTGGCCTCAATTGCCCCCAATTGGCTTAATTCGACTAATTGGACTCAATTGGCCTGAATTGGCCCCATTTGGCCCCATTTGGCCAAATTCGACTAATTGGACTCAATTGGAATCAATTGGCCTGATTTGGCCATGATTGGTCTAATTGGCCCCCACTGGCCTGATTAATTCATTTGGCCTCAATTGGGTTGTGACCAATTAGTCCATTTAGGCCAATTATGACAATTAGGGATAATTAGGCTAATTAGACTAATTAAGGCCAAATGATGCGTGCTATAAAAATTAATCCAAATTGTCTAATTAACGCCCATTAGGGCAATTGAGGCCAATTGATACCACTAAGACCAATTAGTCTAATTAGGACAATTTGTCCAATTGAGTAGAATTATTTCTATTGAGGGAAATTTAGGCCAAATAAGGCCAATTCAGAGCACTTGTGGCCAATTGAGTCCAATTAGTCCAATCGAGGCCAATTAGTCGAATTGAGGCCAAGTGTGGAAATTCAGGAAAATTTGGCAAATTTGGCCAAATGGCCCAATTGAGGATAATTAGTCAAATTGAGATCAATTAGGGTAGTTGAGGCTAATTGACTCCAATTGCAGCTAATTGAGGCCAATTGACATCAATTTAGGCCAATTGAGGCCAATTGAGTCCAATTAGAACAATTGAGGCCAATTGAGTCTAATTAGTCCAATTGAGGAAAATTATGCCTACTGAGTCCAATTATGCCAATTGAGGCCAATTAGGCCAATTCAGGCCAATTCAGGCCAATCGAGGCCAATTGTGGATAATGGAGGCCAATTAGCCCAATTGAGGACAATGGAGGCCAATTGAGGCCATTTGAGACCAATTTAGTCAATTAAGCTCAATTGAGGCCAATTAGACCAATTAGGACAATTAAGCCATCCAATTGAGTCCAATTGAGTCCAATTAGGAAAATTTAGGCCAATTACTCTCAATTGATGCCAATTGGTCCAATTAGGGCCTATTGAGTCCAATTGTGGAAAATTGGGCCAATTGAGGCCAATTACGACCAATTGAGATCAATTGAGGCAAATTGGGTCCAATTAGGCCAATTGAGGCCAATTGAGGCCAATTGAGACCAATTACACCAATTGAGGCCAATTGAAGGCAGTTGAGGCCAATTGATTCCAATTAGGCCAATTGAGGCCAATTATGCCAATTAAGGGCAATTGAGGCCAATTGAGATCAATTAAGGCCAATTGAGGTCAATTAAACCAATTGACACTAATTGAGGCCAATTGCGGCCAACTGTGGAAAATTAAAACCAATTGAGACGAATTGAGACCACATGATCCCAATTAAGACCAATTAGGCCAATTGATGCCAATAGCTTCCAATTTATGCCAATTGATTCCAGTTGGGCTTATTGAGGCCAATTGTGACTAGTTGAATCCAGTTGAGTCTAATTAGTCGAATTGAGGACAATTGCGGCCAATTGAAACCAGTTACACCAATCGAGGTCTATTGCGTCCAATTGAGGCCAAATGAAGAAAATTGAGGCCAAATGAGGCCAATTGAGGCCAATTAGACCAATTGAGACCAACTCACCCAATTAGGACAATTAGGCCAATTTGTCTCATTTGACCAATTAGGCCCATTAGGCCAATTAGGCCAATTGAGGCCAATTATGGCAATTAGGCCAATTGAGGCCAATTGAGACCAATTAGTCCAATTGAGACCAACTAGGACAATTAGGCCAATTAGGACCATTAGGCCAATTCGTCCAGTGGTGGCCAATTGAGGCCACTTGAGGCCAATTAGGCCAATTATGGCCAGTTCGGACAATTGGGACAAATTGTGGCCAATTGAGGACAAGTGGGTTCCATTTGACCAATTAGGACAATTGTGGCTAATTGGAGCCAATTGTGGCCAATTGGGGAAAATTAAGGGTAACTACGGCCAATTGAGGCCAATTGAGGTCAATTCATGCCAATTGAGGCCAATTCTTGCCAATTGAGGCCAATTCTTGCCAATTAAAGCCTATTTTGGCTAATTGAGCCCAATTAGGCCAATTGAGACCAATTAAGAAAAAATTTAGTACAATTGAGACAAGTTGAGAGCAATTAGGTCCGATTAGGCCAATTGTGTCCAATTGAGGCCAATTGAGTCCAATTGAGGCCAATTGAGGTCATTTGAGGTCTATTGAGGACAATGCGGCCAATTGAGGTAAATTGAGTCCAATTAGTGCCCATTGGCCCCAATTGAGGGCAAATGAGGGATTTTAAGGCCAATTTAGACCAAGTGAGGCCAATTAGGCCAATTAAGCCAATTGAGCCCAATTGTGGCCAATTAGGCCAATTGGGACAATTAGGGCCAATTTATCCCAATTCGCCAAATTGAGCCCAATTCAGGCCAACTTCTGTGAGTTGATAATAATTAAGCCAATTGAGGCCAATTAGACTAATTTAGTTTAATTGAGGTCAATTAGTAGAATTAGGCCGATTGAGGACAATTGAGGCCAATTGAGGCTAATTAGGCCAATTGAGGCCAATTAAAGACAATTATGCCAATTGAGGCCTATTGAGGTCCATTGAGGCCAATTGAGACCAATTAGGCGAATTGAGGATAATTTTGCCTGTTGAGTCCAATTGAGGCTAATTGTGGTCAAATGTGGTCAATTTTTCCAATTCGGCCAATTAATGCCAGTTGAGGTCAATTAAGGCCAATTGATGCCAAATGGGGACAATTAAAGCCAATTGAGGCCAATTGAGGCCAATTGGGCCAATTGAGGCAAAGTGAGTCCAATTGGGCCAATTAGGCCCATTTGGCTAATTAGGCCAATTGAGGCCAATCGAGGCCAAGTAGGCCAATTAGTTCAATTGAGGCCAATTGAGGCCAATTGAGGCCAATATAGGTGAATTGAGGCCAATTTGGGGCCAATTGAGGTCAATTAAGGCTCATTAGTCCAATTGAGTCTAACTGAGGCCAATTAGGCCAACAATGATAATTAGGTTATTGAATCCAATTAGTCCAATTAGTATAATTGAGTTTAATTAGACTAGTTGGGGCCAATTAAGCAAATTAGAAAAATTGAAGCTAATTGAGGCCAATTGAGGCTAATTCGGATAATTAAGGCCAATTAGTCCATTTAGGCCAATTGAGGCCAATTGTGGCCAATCACGTCCAATTGCAGCCAATTAGTCCAATTAGGCCAGTTAGGAAAATTGATTCCAATTGGCGCCAATTAAGGCCAGTTATAGACAATTGAGGCTAATTATAGCCAATAGAGGTCAATTGAGTCCAACTGAGTCCAATTAGTCCAAATGAGTCCAATTAGTCCAACTGAGGCCAATTGGGTCTAATAGATGCCAATTGGAACCAATTGACACCAATTCTGGCCAATTGACGCTAATTTAGGCATATGGAGGCTAATTAGGCCAATTGAGGCCAATTATCCCAATTGAGGTTAATTAACCAAAATTGAGGTCAATTGACTGTAATTGTCACCAATTAGGCCAATTGAGGCCTATTGATACTAATTAGGCCAATTGAGGCTTATTAAGGCTAATGAGTCATATTTAGCCAATTGAGGCCAATTGAGGCCATTGAGGCCAATTGAGTCCCATTTGGAAAATTAAGGCCAATTGAGGTTAATTGGGTCCAATTGAGTCGTATTGATGCCAATTGAGTCCAATTGAGGAAAATACATCCAATTGCGGCTAATTGAATCAATTTGGGGCCATTTAGCCAATTGAGTCCAATTGTGTCTAATTAGGTCAATTGAGCCAATTGGGGCCAATTAGGCCAATTATGGTCAATTCAGCCAATTGAGGCCAATTGAGGAAAATTGACTCAAATTGAGGCCAATTTGGCCAACTGAGATGAATTGAGAACAATTTAGGCCAATTGATGCCTATTAGGACAATTGAGACCAATTATGCCAATTGAGGCCAATTCAGGCCAATTGAGGCCAATTCAATCCAATTGAGACCAATTGAGCCCAATTAGGCCAATTGAGCCCAATTGAGGGAAATTGAGGCAAATTGTGTCTAATTAATCAAATTAGGCATATTGAGTCCAATTGAGATCAATTACGCCAATTGAGGTCAATTGAGGTGAATTGAAGCTCATTGAGTCCAACTATGGCCAATTAGACAAATTTGTCCAATCAAGGCCAATTCATCCAATTGAGACGAATTAGGCCAATTGAGGCCAATTGAGGCCAATTAGGCCAATTAGTCCAATTGAGGCCAATTTTGTTAATTGAGGTGAATTTGTAAAATTGAGGTTAATTGAGGCCAATTAGGCCAATTGACAATAATTAGGTTAATTGAGGTCGTTGGGGTTTATTGAGGCCAATTGAGGCCAATTGAGGCCAATTAGGCCAATTGAGTCAAATTGAAGTCAATTAATCCAATTTGGCCAATTGAGGCCAAATAGGCTTATTGAGGTCAATTGAAGCCAATTGAGGCCAATTACGCCATTTAGGCCAATTGAGGCCAATTATGCCAATTAGGTCAATTGAGGCCAATTACACCAATTTTGGCTATTTGAGGCCAATTTCACCTCAATTAAGGCTAATTGAGGCCAATTGAGGCCAATTGTGACCAATTGAGACCAATTGAGGCCAATTAGGCCAATTGAGGCCAATTAGGCCGATTGAGGCCAATTAGGATGATTAGGACGATTGCGGCCAATTAGGCTGATTGAGGCCAATTGAGGCCCACAAAGCCAATTTAGTCCAATTGAGTCCAATTATTCCTATTAAGGCCAATTGAGTTCAATTGGGGTCAATTGATGCCAATTGAGGCCAATTGAAGTCAATCAGTCCAATTATGCTAATTGAGGCCAATTCAAGAAAATTGAGGCTAATTGAGGCCAATTGAAACTAATTTAGGCAATTGAGTCCAATTTTATCTATTATAAAAATTAGTCCATTGAAGTTAATTAGACCAATTAGGGAAATTATGACAATTGAGGTTAATTGGACTAATTAAACCCAATTAGGCCCATTAGGTCAATTAGTCCAATTGAGGCCAATAGGGGCCATTTTCATCCAATCGAGGTCAACTGACGCCAATTAGTCCAATAGGACCAATTGGGTCCAAATGAGGCCAATTGAGTCCAATTACAAGCAATTGAGGTCAATTAAGTTAATTGAGGCTAATTAGTTTAATTAAGCCCCATTTGAGCCAATTGAGACCAATTGAAACCAATCGAGACAAATTACTGCCAATTGATGCCAATTGAGGCGAAATGCATCCAATTTTGGAAAATAGAGGACAATTAGGCCAATTGAAGCCAGTTGGGCCAATTGAGGCCAATTGAGGCCAATGAATGTCATTTGAGGCAAATGGAGGCCCATTAATCCAATTGAGGCCAATTGGGCTAATTGAGACCAGTTAGGCAAATTAGACCACAATTGAAGCCAATTGAGGCCAATTGCATCTATTGGATACCAAATAGGCCAATTGTTTCCAATTGAGTCCAATTAGGCCAATTAAGCCAATTGAAGCCAATTGAGGCCAATTGAGACCAATTAAGGGCAATTGCTTCCAAATGAGGCCAAATGAGGCCAATTGATGCTAATTGGGGCCAATTGAGTCCAATTAGGCCAATTAAGTCCAATTGTGTCTAATTAAGGTCAATTGGGTCAATTAAGGCCCATTGAGGCTAATTGAGGCCAATTGAGGCTAGTTGAGGCCAATTGGGGCCACTTGAGGCCAATTGATAACAATTTGGCCAATTGAGACCAATTGAGGTCAAATGAGTTCAATTAGGCCAATTAAGACAATTATACTAGCCAATTGAGGCCAATTAAGCACAATTTGACCTATTTAGGCTAATTGCTGCCAATTGAGGCGAATTGATACCAATTTTTCCAATTGAGGACAATTAAGCCCAATTGAGGCAAATTGAGACTTATTAGGCCAATTGAGAACAGTTGAGACCAATTAAGCCAATTGAGGCCAATTAGGCCAATTGAGTCCAACTGAGGTCAATTGAGGCCAATTGAGGCCAATTTAGGTTAATTGATCACATTGAGGCTAATTGAGGCCAATTGAGGCCAATTAGGTAAATTAGGTGAATTGATGGCTATTTAGGCCAATTAATGCCAATTGAGGCCAACTAAGGCCAACTGAGGCCAATTAGTCCAGTTTAAGTCAAACGAGGCCCATTGGAGAAAATTGATGTCAATTGCGGCTAACTAAGGCCAATTGAGGTCAATTAAGTCCGATTGAGGCCAATTGGGGCCAATTGAGAGAAATTAGGCCAATTGAGACGAATTGTGTCCTATTAGACCAATTAAGCTCCAATGAGACCAATTATGCCAATTGACGCCAATTGATGCCAATTAAGGCAAGTTAGGACAATTATGATAATTGAGGCCAATTAAGGCCAATTTGGTCCAATTATTGCTAATTGCAGTAAAATGAGTCTAAATAAAGCCAATTGAGGACAATTGAGGCCAATTAACGCCAATTAGTCCAATTGGGAAAATTAGGAAGATTATTCCAATGGATGCCAATTTAGGCCAATTAGTCGAATTACGGCCAATTATGCCAGTTAAGACCAAGTAGTCCAATTAGTCCAATTAAGGCCAATTGTGTCCAATTGAGTCCAATTGAGGCCAATGGAAGCCATTGAGGCCAATTCTGGCCAATTGAGGCCAATTGAGACAATAATGTCAATTAAGGCCAATTGAGGTCAATTAGTCCAATGATGCCAATTGAGTCCAATTGAGGCCCATTGAGACCGATTAAGGCCAATTATAGCTAATTGGGCCAATTGAGTCCAATTGGGCCAATCGTGGCCAATTGAGGCCAATTGAGAACAATTCAGCCAATTGAGGTTAATTGAGGTCAATTGAGGTCAATTGGGGCCAATTGATGCCAATTGAGTCCAATTAGGCCAATTGATGTCAATTGAGGCAGATTAGGCCAGTTAGGCTAATTGAGGTCAGTTAAGGCCAATTGAGGCTAATTGAGTCCAATGGAGGCTAGTTAGGCCAATCGAGGCCAATTTTATCTAATTGAGGCCAATTGAAGCCAATTTGGCAAATCTAGTCCAATTGAAGCCAATTTGGCCAATTGAGGTCCACAAAGGCAAATTCAGGCAAATTGAGCCCAATCGAGCCCAATTAGGCCAATTGAGGTCCATTTAGGCTAATTAAGGCCAATTGAGGCAAAATATGCTGATTGAGTCATATTGAGGCCAATTAAAGCAAATTGAGGCGAATTAGGTTCAATTGAGGCAAATTATGCCAATTGAGTCATATTGAGGCCTATTAAAGAAAATTGACGCGAATTAGGCCGATTCGAACATTTGATGCCAATTAAGGCCCATTCGGCCAATTGAGGCCAATTGAGGTGAATTAAGCCCCTTGAGCCAATTGATGTCAATTGAGGTCAATTCAGGTCAATTGAGACCAATTGAGGCAAATTAGGCAAATTAGGCCAATTAAGGCCATTGGAGGCCAATTTGGCCAATTAGGCCACTTGATATCAATTGAGGCCAATTGAAGCTAATTAAGCAAATTTTTCCAATTGACGTCAATTGAGAGCAATTGAGGTCAATTGAGGCCAATTAGGCCAATTATGCTAGTTATGCCAATTAAGGCCAATTGAGGCTAATTTGGTCAATTGACGCTAATTAAGGAAAATTAGGCCAATTGAGGCCAATTAGGAAAATTATGGCTAATTGAGACCAATTAGGCCAATTAAGTCCAATTCAGCCAATTGAGATCAATTAAGGGAAATTGAGGCCAATTTAGAATATAGAGGCTAATTAAGGCTAATTGAGGACAATTACTCTAATTATGCCAATTGAGGCCAATTAAAGCCTATTGATGTCAATTGAGGCCAATTGAGGCCAATTGAGGCCAATTGAGGTCAATTGAGGCCAATTAGGCCAATTAGGCCACTTGATGCGAATGGAGGTCAATTTGGCCAATCGAGGCCAATGGATGGAAATTGATGCCAATATGGCCAACTAGGCCAATTGAGGCAAACTAGACCAATGGATTTTAATGGAGGCCAATTGGGCATAATGGCTAATTGAGGTAATTGAGGAAAAATGAGAAAAATTGAGGCTGATTTGGGCCAATAGAATCCAATTGAGGTCAATTTAGGCCAATTGAGGCCAATTAGGTGAATCCTACCAATTGAGGCCAATTAAGTCAATTAGGCCAATTGAGGCCAATTGAGGGTAATAGGATAATTCAGGCCAATTGACCAGTTGAGGCCAGTTGAGGCCAATTGGGGATAATTGAGACCAATTAGGCCAATTCGTTCCATTTATTCCAATTGAGTCCAATTACTCCCAATTGATTCCATTGAGGCCAATTATCCCAATTGAGGCCAATTAGGCTTGTTGAGACCAATTAGTCCAATTATGCCAATTTAGACCAATTGAGGCCAATTAAGGCCATTGAGGCCAATTAGGAAAATTGAGGCCAATTGGGGAAAATTGAGGCCAATTGAGTCCAATTAAGGCCAATGAGGCCAATTAGGCCAATTGAGGCACCTAGAGGCCAATTGAGGACAATTCAATCAATTGAGGCTCATTAGGCAAATTAGGGATAGTTGATGCCAATTTGGTCAATTGAGTCCAATTAGACCAATTGAGTCCAAATAGGTCATTTGAGGCCAATGGATTCCAATTGTGGCCAATTGAGGCCAATTAGGCTAATTAGGCTAATTAGAAAAATTGTGGCCAATTGAGGCCCTTTGATGGTAATATGGCCAATTAGGCCAATTAAGGCCAATCGAGGACAATTGATCCCAATTTAGTCCAATTAAACTTATTATGATAATTGATACCAATTAGGCCAATTGAGGCCAATTGAGGCCAATAAAACCAATTAGGTCAATTAGGCCAATTGATTACCATTGAGGCCAATTATGAAAATTGAGGCCAATTGAGGACAATTAAGACCAATTAGGTCAACTGGGATCAATTAAGGCCAATTAGAAAAATTAGGCCAATTAGGCCCATTAGACCAATTACGGTCAATTGATGTCAATTGATGCAATTGAGGTCAATTGAGTCCAATTAGGCCAATGTGTTCAATTGAGTCCAATCGAGTCTAGTTGACACCAATTTGGCCAATTGAGGCTAATTGAGGCCAATTGATGCCAATTGAAGCCAATTGAGGCCAATCATGACCATTTGGGCCAATTAGGCCAATGGAGTCCAATTGAGGCCAATTGAGGACAATTGATGCCAATTGAGTCCAATTGAGGCCAATTGGTGTCAATTAGGGAAATGAGTCCAATTAAGGCCAATATAGAACAATTGAGGCCAATTAGGACAATTGAGGCCAATTGGGCCAATTGAGGCCAATTGAAGCAATTGAGGCCAATTAGGCCAATTGAGGCCAATTGAGGCCAAACGAGACCCATTAGACCAATTAGGCCAATTAAGTCCAATTGAGTCAAATTAGACCAATTAGGCCAATTAGACCTATTGGCCTTAGTTGGCCTTGAGACCCTCAAAATCTCTAAAAAACCTAAAAAACCAAAATCCCCTAAGAATCCTAAGAAACCCAAAACCCAAAAACACATGTATGCCAATTGAGTCCAATAAAGGTCAATTGAGGCCAATTAAGGCAATCGAGACCAATTGAGGACAATTGAGTCCAAATTGGCCAATTAGGCCAATACAGTCCAATTGAGGCCAATTGAGGTCAATTGAGGCCAATTAGGCTAATTGAGGCAAATTGTGGTAAATTGCATCAAAATGAGGCCAATTGTGGTCAATTGAGGCCAACGGATGCCAATTGATTCCAATTGAGGCCCTTTCAGTCAATTAGACAAATTGAGGCCAATTAAGGCCAATTAAGGTCAATGAGGCCAATTGCAGCTGATTTAGTCAAACAAGCCAATGGAGGCCAATGAGGCCGATTATGGCCAATTCCGGCCAATTGAGGCAAATTGATGGCAATTATCCGAATTATAAAATTGATGTAAATTGTGGCCAATTGGGGATAATTGAGGCCAATTGAGGATAATTCTGGCCAATTGAGTCCAATTAGGCCAATTGAGACCAGTTGATTCCTATTTATGCCAATTAGGTCAGTGAGTCCAATCAAATACAATTAAGGCCAACTGATGCCGCTTAGGCCAATTGAGGCCAATTGAGGTCAATTAGGCAAATTAGGCCAATTAGGACAATTTTGGCCAATTGAGGTCAATGAGGACAATTATTTCCAATTGAGGTCGATTGTGGAAAATTAGGCCAATTAGGACAATTGAGTCTAGTTAGGCCAATTGAGCCCAATTAATTTCAAATGAGGTCAATTGTGACCCATTAGGCCGATCGATGCAAATTGAGTCCGATTGAGGCCAATTGAGGCCAACTTGGGAAAATTAGGCCCATTAGGAAAATTACTCGAATTTGAGCCCACATAGGCCAATTGAGTGCAATTGAGGCCAATTGATTCCAATTGAAATCAATTGAATCCAATTGAGTCCAATTAGGCAAATTGTGGCCTATTGTGGCCTATTGGGGGCAATTGTGGTCAATTAGGCCAATTGAGACCAATTGAGACCAATTGAGGCCAAGTGAGGCCAATTAAAAAAAATTAGGCCCATTGAGGTCAATTGAACCCAATTTGGCCAATTGAGGATAATTAGGCCAACTAGACCACCTAAGGCCAATTGGGGCCAATTAAGAAAAATTAGGCCAATTGATGCTAATTGGTCTGAATAGGACAATTAAGGCCAAAAGACCAATTGAGGGGACTTGAGACTAATAGATGCCAATTGTGTCCAATTAGTCCAATTGAGGCCAATTGAGGCGAATTAGGAAAATTGAGACCAATTCAAGGCAATTGATTCCAATTGAGGATAATTTAGGCCAATTGAGGCTAATTGAATCCAATTCGGGCAATTAAGGCCAATTAAGGCCAATTGAGGGAAATTAAGGCCAATTGAGGCTAATTGAGGACAAATGAGGCCAATTGAGACTAATTATGGCCAATTAATGCCAAATTAGAACAATTAGGTCAATTATGGCCAATTAAGGCCGATTATAAAAATTATGCCAATTAACTCCAATTAGGCCAATTGAGTCCAATTGAGGTCGATTAAGCCAATTAAGGCCAATTGAGGCCAATTAGACCAATTCGGCCAATTGAGGCCCATTGAGTCCAATTGAGGCCAATTGGTTCAAATCCAATCAATTGAGGCCAATTAAGGCTAGTTGAGGCCAATTGAGGAAAATTAAGGGGAATTGAGGCCAATTGGGCCGATGAGGACAATTTGAGGCCAATTAAGGCCAATTAAGGCCAACTTTTCCAATTGAGTCCAATTGAGTATAATTGAGGCCAATTGAGGCAACCTAGGCCAATTGAGGCTAATTGAGTCCAATTAAGGCCAATTGGGCCAATTTAGTCCAATTGAGGCCAATTAGGGCAATTGGGGCCAATTGAGGCCTATTATGCCAATTGAAGCGAGTTGAGGATAATTGAGACAATTGGGTCCAATTGAGGCAAATTAGTTCTTGAGTTGGCCTCAATTCAGCTAATTGGACTCAATCTTCCTAATTAGACTAATTGGCCTCAATGGCCAAAATTTCTTAATTGGACTAATTGGCCAAAATGGCATTAGTTGTCCTTAATTTTGCTAATTAGCCTAATTGGCCTAATTGGTCTCAATTGGTTTAATTGGCCTCAATTAGCCTAATTGGCTTAATTTCTCTAATTGGCCACAATTAGTCTAATTGGACCAATTGGACTCAATAGTTCCTAATTCACCTAATTGGCCTCAATTGGACTCAATTGGACTAATAGAACTAATTGGCTTGAATTAGCCAAATTAGACTCAATTGTCCTAACTGGCCTCAATTGGCCTCAATTGGCCTCAATTGGACTCAACTGGGCCTGACTGGCCTCAATTGGTCTCCATTGGCCCAATTGGCCAAAATTGGCCTCAATTTACCACAATTGGCCACAATTGACCTCAACTTCCCTATGTGGCTTCAATTGGGCTCAATTGGCCTCACTAATCTAATGGGAATCAATTAGCCTCAATTGGCTGAATCGGGCTTGATTTGCCTCAATTGGCCCCAATATTTCACAATTGGCCCCAATTGGCCTAATTCAACTAATTGGACTCAATTGGCATCAATTGGCATAACTCGCCTCCATTGTCCTGATTGAGTTAATTGGCCTCAAGTGGCCTAAATTGCCTAATTAACCTCAATTGGATTAATGGGCCTTAATGGGCCTAAATTGTACTCAATTGGTACTATTGGTGTAACTAGCATCAATTGGATTAAATTGGCCTCAATGGGTCAAAATTGGCCACAATGGGCCTAATTGGCCTCAATTAGCCTCAATTGGCCACAAATAGCTATAATTTGTCGCAATTGGCCTCAATTGATCACAATTTTCCTAATTGAACTCAATTGACCTCAATTGGCATAATTGGCCTCAATTGGCATAATTGGCCTCAATTGGCATAATTGGCCTCAATTGGCATAATTGGCCTCAATTGGCCTAATTGGTCTCAATTGGTCTAATTGGACTCAATTGGACTCAATTGGACTCAATTATCCTAATTGACCTTAATTGGACTCAATTGGCTTCAATTGGCCTACTTGGGTTTTAGGGGTTTTTTGGATTCTTATGGGTTTTTGGGTTTTTAGGGTTTTTTTGAAATTTTGAGGGTCTTTAGACCAACTAAGGACAATTAGGTCAATTGAGGCCAATTATGCCAATTAAACCCAATTGAGTCCAACTGAGGCCAATAAGTCCAATTAGGCCAATTGAGGCTAATTGTTCTCAATTAGGCCAATTGATGCCAATTGAGAATAATTTGGCCAATTAGTCAAATTGAGGCCAATTATGAATATTGAGGCCAATTGAGGCTAATTAGGCCAATTAGTTCAATTAGGCCAATTAGGTAAATTGAGGCCAACTAGGCCAATTCGGCTAATTGGTCCCCGATTGAGGTCAATGAGGCCAATTAGGCCAATTAGGTCAATTAAGACCAATTGAGGACAATTAGGCCAATTGAGGCCAATCATGCCAATTAATCCAATTGAGGAAAATTGAGGCCAATTAGGCCAATTAGTCCAATTTAGGCCAATTAGATCAGTCAGAACAATTACGTCAATTGAAGCTAATTGTGGACAGTTAGGTGAATTGAGGCCAATTGGAAAATAAGTCCAATTGAGGCCAATTGAGTCCAATTGGGGCTAATTAGTCTAATTGATGTCACTAAGACCAATTAATAAAATTTATATCAATTAGTAGAATTAGACTATTTGAGTCCAATTGATGCCAATTAAGAAAACTAATCCAATTAGGCCAATTGAGGCTAATTAGGCCAATTGTGACAATTTGAGTCCAATTAAAACAATTAGGTCAATTGAGGCCAATTGAGGCCAATTTTGCCAATTAGTCCAATTAGTCCATTTAGATCAATTATGTTAATTGAGGCCAATTAGGCTAATTATACTAGTTGAGGCCAAATAAGGCAAACTAGGATAATTAATCCAAATAGACCAGTTAAGGATAATTATCCCAATTGAGGAAAATTGGTACCACTTAAGCTGATTAATCTAATCAATACAATTAGGCCAATTGAGGCCAATTGTACCAGTTATGATAATTATCCCAATTATGGAATAATAGGCCAATTGAGGCCAATTAGGAAAATTGAGAACAATTGAGTCCAATTAGGATACTTATGCTAACTGGGGCCAATTAATGCCAATTAGGCTAATTAGAAAATTAGAGAATCTAGTCCATTTATTCTAATTAGGACAATTGGTACAATTGATGCATATTAGGCCAATTAGAAAAATTGTGGCCCGTTGAGGTCACTTATTACAATTAAAACAATTAGAACAATTGTGGGCAATTACGACAATTAGGGGCCCATTGAGGTCACTTATTCCAATTAGAAAAATTGAGGCAAATTAGTCCAATATGGCCAATTGAGTTCAGTTTGGGGCCAATTGTGGCCAATCGAGGCCTATTGCATCCAATTAAGGCCAATTTGGGCAATTGAGGCCAATTATAGCCAATTGATGCCAATTGAGGCCAAATGATTCCAAATGAGGCCAATTGAGTCCAATTGAGTCCAATTAGGCTAATTGAGCCCAATTGGTCCAATGGAGGCCAATTTATGCCAATTGAGCCCAATAGCAGCCAATTGAAGCTAATTATGGCCAATATAGGCCAATTAGGCCAATGAAGTCCAAATGAGGCCAAATGTGGCCAGTCAAGCCAATTGAGGCCAATTGAGTCTAATTGAGGCTAATTGGGGCCAATTAGGCCAATTAGGAAAATTGAGGCCAATTAAGGTCAATTGAGGCCAATTGAGACAAGTTGAGGCCAATTAAGACAAGTTGAGGCCAATTGGAGCCAATTTGGCCAATTGATGAAAATTGAAGCCAATAGTGGCCAATTTAGCCCAATTGAGGCCAATTTTTCCATTTGAGGCCAATCTGGCCCGTTGAGGTCAATTGAGAATTGAGGCCAATTGAGGCCAAGTGGTCCAATTATGGCTAATTGAGTTTAATTGAGTTCTATTGCATCTAATTGAGATCGATTGAGGCAAATCTGGCCAATTGAGCCCAATTCAGGTCAGCCGAGGTAATTGAGGAAATTTGGGGCCTATTAGGCCAATTGAGGCCAATTGATTCCTATTGGGGACAATTAGGTCAATTGGGCCTATTGAGGCCAACTAGTCCAATTGTGTCCAATTGAGGCCAATTCAGCCAATTGAGGCCAATTGTGGCAAACTGATGCCAATTCATGCCAATTTGGCCAATTAAGGCCAATTGCGTCCAATTGAGGCTGATTAGGTCAATTGAGACCAATTATACGAATTGAGTCCAATTGAACCCAATTAATCCCAATTGAGACCAATTGAGACCGATTGAGTCCTATTGGGGCTAATTAGGCCAATTGAGGTGAGTTATGCCAATTGATTCCAATTGACGCAAATTGAAGCTAATTGAGGCCAATTGAAGCCAATTGAGACCAATAATGCTGATTGAGGCCAATTAGGCCAATTTGACCAATTTAGGCTAATTGAGGCCACCTTAGGCCAGTTAGGCCAATTAGGCCAATTTAGTCCAATTCAGGCCAATTACTCTAATGGAGGCCAATTGTGGCCCATTAGACTAATTAGGACAGTTCCTGCAAATGAGGTCAATTTGGAAAATTGAGGTCAATTGAGTCCAATTGAGGCCGATTAGGCCAATTAGGGCCAATTGAGACCGATTAGGCCAACTAAGGCCAATTGAGGCCAATTCAGCCTATTGTGGCCAATTAGGAAAATTGAGGTCAATTAAGGCCAATTGACGTGAGTCAGGTCAATTGAGGCCAATTGTGGCCAATTGTGGCCAATTAGGCCAATTGAGGCCAATTGGGCTTATTGAGACCAATTAGGTCAATTGAGTCCATTTGAGGTCAATTATGACAATAAGGCAAATTTAGGCAAATTAAGGCCAATTAGGCTAATTGAGGCCAATTTAGGCCAATTGTTCCAATTAGGAAAATTAAATCCAATTAAAGCCAATTATTCCAATTGAGGCCAATTAGCCAATTACACTAATTGAGGTCAATTAAGGCCAATTGAGTCCAATTTTGCCAATTCAGACCAATTAAGGCCAATTAGGACAATTGAGGTCAATTGAGACCAATTAGGCCACTTAGGCCAATTGAGGCCAATAGGGCCAATTGAGGCCAATTGAGGCCAATTAGACCAATTTAGGCCAATTGAGGTCAATTATGCCAATTAGGCCAATTGAGGCTAATTGAGGCCAATTGAGGCCAATTGAGACCCATTTGGACAATTGAGTCCAATTGAGGCCAATTAGGCTAATGGAGATCAATTCATGCTAATTGAGACCAATTGAGCCCCATTGAGGCCCATTAGGAAAAAATAGGCTAATTGAGGCCAATTGAGGACAATTATACCAATTATGACAATTATTCAATTGAAGTCAATTAGGCCAATTAGGGAAATTAGGAAAATTGAGACTAATTAGACTAATTGAGGTCAATTAGTCCAATTAAACCAATTGATCCCCAATTAATTCCAATTATGACAATTAGGACAATTAGGAAAATTCAGGCCAATTAGTTGAATTAGGCCAATTGATTCCATTTTTGGAGAATTTCGGCCAATCGAGGCCCATTGCGGCCAATTGAGACCAATTCGGCCAATTTGGCCAACTGTGGACAATTGTGGCTAATTGAGGCCAATGGGGGAAATTGAGTTCAATTGAGGACAACTAGGTAAATAGAGGCCAATTGAGGCCAATTGCAGCCAATTGAGACCAATTGTAGCCAATTGAGGTAAAATGAGGTGAATTGTGGCCCATTGAGTCCAACTGAGGCCAATTAGGCCAACATGGGCCAATTAGGCCAATTGAGGTCAATTAATCCAAGTGTGACCCATTTAGGCTAATTGAGGTCATTTAAGGCAAATTAGTCCAATTGAGGCCAACTGAGGCCAATTTGGTCCATCAGGCCCAATTAGGCCAACTCAGCCAATTTGGACAATTGAGGCCAATTTAGTCCATTTTATGCAAATAAGGCCAATTGATCCCAATTGAGTTCAATTGGGTCCAACTAGGCCTATTGAGGTCAATTGAGGCCAATTGAGGCCAATTGAGGCCAATTGAGGCCAATTGAGGCCAATTGCTGCGAATTGAGGCTAATTGAGGTCAATTGTGGCCAATTGAGTCCAATTAAGGAAAATTTGGGCAAATTAAGGCTAATTAGGGCAATTGAGGGCAATTGAGGCCAATTGAGGCCAATTGAGGTCAATTGAGGCCAACTGAATTCGATGATGCCAATTAAGCTAATTGAAGTCAATTGAGGCCAATTGAGGCCAATTAGACCAAGTAGGCCAATTGAGGTCAATTGAGTCTAATGTGGCCAATTAGTCCAATTGAGGCCAATTGAGATCAATTGGGGAAATTTGCGGCTAATTCGGCCAATTGAGCCTAATTGAGGCCAAATGAAGTCAATTAGGCCAATTAGTCTAATTAGGATAGCCAATTGAGGCTAATTGCTGCCAATTGCGGCCAATTGCTTCCAATTGAGGCCAAATGATGCCAATTGAGCCAATTGAGACCATGTGAGGTCAATTAAAGCCAACTGAGGCCAATTGAGGCTAATTATCCAATTGAGGCCTATTTGGCCAATTTACACCAATTGGGGCTAATTGAGATCAATTAGGCCATTTGATGACAATTGAGGCCCATTGAGGTCACCTAGGGAAATTACAAAAATTTATTCCAATTAAGTCCAATTAAGCTAATTGAGGCCAATTAGACCAATTAGAAAAAATATACCAATTATGCCACTTACGGTCAATTGTCGCTAATTTGGCCAATTAAGGCAAACTGAGGCCAATTGGGGCAAATTAGTCCAATTGAAGTCAAATGAGGCCCATTGGGGAATATTGATATCAATTGCGGCTAATTGAGGCCAATTGGGTCCAATTAAGGACAATTAAGAAAATTAAGGCCAATTGAGGCTAGTTTGGGATAATTGAGGCCAATTAGGCCAATAATTCCAATTGGGCCACTTGCGCCCATTTAAGCCAATTGAGGACAATTCGGTCCATTTATTCCAATTCAGGTTAATTGAGGCTAATTGAGTCCAATTAGTCCAATTCATCCAATTGAGGCAAATTGATGCTAATTCTGGCCAGTTGTGACTAGTTGAGGCCAATTTGGCCAATTTGGACAATTGTGGTCAATTGGGGCCAATTGATGTCAATTAAGACCAATTTAGACTAATTAGGGCCAATTAGTCCAATTACGGTCAATTGAGACCAATTGAGTCCAATTGAGCCCTATTAGGCCAATTGAGGCCAATTAGGCTAATTGAGGCTCATTGAGACCCATTAGTCCAATTCGGCCAATTGAAGACATTTGGGGCCAATAGAGGAAAATTGAGGCCAATTAAGACCAATTGATCCCAATTGAGGCCAATTAGTGCAATTGAAGCTAGCTGGGGAATTGAGTCCAATTAAGCCATTTGAGGCCAACTAAGGCCAATTGATGCTAATTGAGACCAATTGAGGCCAGTTGAGCCCAATTGAGGCCAATTGAAGCAAATTACCTAATTGAGGCCAATTGAGGCCAATTTGGAAAATTGAGGCCAATTGAAGACAATTGAGGGCAATTAAGGACAATTGCGGCCAATTAAGTCCAATTGATTCAAATTTAGTCCAAATGGGCCAATTGGGGCCAATTGAGCCCAATTGGGGGTAATTGAGGCCAATTAGGGAAAATTAGGACAATTGGGGCCAATTCGTCCAATTGAGGCCAATTGAGGCCAATTGAGACTAATTGAAGATAATTAGGCCAATTGAGACGAATTAAGGTCTATTGAGGCCAATTGAGACCAATTCGGGCTAATTGGGTCCAATTAGGACAACTAAAACCAATTATGCCAATTGAAGGCAATTAAGGCCAATTGAGACCAATTGCGGCGAAATATTCCAATTGAGACCAAGTATGCTAATTTAAGCCAACTGAGGCTAATTAGTCCAATTGATGCCAATTATTCCAATTGGGACAATCAGAACAATTGAGGCCAATTAAGGCCAATTGAGGTCAATTGAGGCCAATTTGACCAATTAGGCCAATTGAAGCCAATTACGTCAATTTAGGACAATTAATGTGAATTGATGCCAATTGGGGCCAATTGAGCCCAATTGGGGACAACTGAGGCCAACGAAGTCCAATTAGGAAAATTGAGTCCAATTCGACCAATTGAGGCCAGTTTGGAAAATTGAGGTCAATTGAGGCCAATTAGGCCAATTGGTGATAATTAGGCCAATTGAGGCCAATTGAGTCCAATTGAGGCCAATTGAGGCCAATTGAGTCCAATTGTGACCAATTGTCACTAATTGAGGCCAATTAGGCCAATTGAGGCCAATTATGCCAATTGAGGCCAATTGAGGCCAATTAGGAAAACTGAGTCCAATTGGGTCCAATTAGGGAAATTGATGTGAATTTAGGATAATTATGGCAATTGAGGCTAATGGAAGCCAATTAGGCCAATTTTGGCCAATTATGCCAGTTTTGGCTAATTTGGCTAATTAGGCCAATTGAGGCCAATTGAGGTTAATTCTGGCCAATTATGGAAAATTGTGGCTAATTAAGGCCAATTGAGTCAAATTGAGGCCAATTGAGGTCTATTGAGCCTGATTGAGTCCCATTAGGCCAATTGAGGTCAATTGAGGTCAATTAGTCTGAATTGGCCTTAATGGCCTAATCAGTCTTAAATGGAAATTGGCCTAGGTGGACTCAATTAGCCTCATTGGTGTAATTGGCCTCATTTGGTCTCAATGGCCTAATTGGTCTCAATTGACCTCAATTGGGAATGGGAATATTGACCTGAATTGACCTCAATTGGTCTCAGCCTCAATTGGCCTCAATTGGCCTTAATTTTCTTAATTGGCCTTAATTGGAATAATTATTATAACTAGCCTAATTTTCCTTAATATATGAATTATCCTAAATGGACTAATTGTCCTAATTAGCCTAATTTTTGAAAATTAGAATCAATTGGAAATCAGCCTAAATGGCCTTAATTGACCTCAATTTGCCTCAATTTGTCTCAATTTTTCTAATTGGACTAGATTGGCCTAAGATGTGTAATTGGCCTAACTGGTCTAATCGAACTCAATGGATCAATTGTCCTCAATGGTCTAATTGTCCTAATTATACTAATTATCAAAAAATTGTCCTCAATTGGCCTCAATTGACCAAAATGGCATCAATTGAAAAAATTGTCCATATTGGACTCAATTGGACTAGCTGGCCTCAGTTTTCTTAATTGGCCTAATTGGCATTAATTGGACTAATTAGTCTAATTAGACTAATTAGCCTCATTTTTATTAATTTGCATCAGTTATCCTAATTAGTGTCAATTATCTTAATTGGTCTAATTGGACTCAATTTGCCTAATGGGCCTTAATTTTCCTAATTGGAAAAATTGGATTCAATTGGTTACAATTGGCCTTAATTGCCTAATTATCCTGAGTTGGCCAAATTGGACAAATTGGTCTCAATTGTCCTCAATGGCCTAGTTGGCCTCAATTGGACTCCATAGTAAATTGGACTAATTAGTCTCAAGTGACCTCAAGTGGCCTTAGATTCAATTGGAAACAATGGGCATCAATTGGTATCAATTGGCCTCAATTTGACTAATTGGCCCCAATTTTCTTAATTGGTCTAACATGCTTGAATGGCCTCAATGGATGAATTGGCCTCAATGGACTAATTTTCATAACTATCCTAATTGGCTTCAACCATCCTCAATTGGCCCAATTGGACTCAATTGAACGAATTGGCCTAATTGGCCTCAATTTGCATCAATTGGATTAATTGGACTAAATTGGCCTAATTTGATTAATTGACATCAATTGGAATAATTTTCCTAATTGTGCTAAATTTTCCTAAATTGGCATCAATTGCCTAATTGGAATCAATTGAAAAATTGTTATCAATTGACCTCAATTGGCCTCAATAGGCCTCAACTGGCGTCATTTGGCATAATCTGATTAATTGGAATAAGTAGCTTTAATTGACCTAAATTGGACTTAGTGGAATAATTGGCCTTAATTGGCCTAATTAAACTAATTGTCATAAGAAATCACAATTGGCCTAATTTTCCAAATTCGCCTCAATTGGTCTCAATTAGCTTAATTGGCCTCAATTGGGCTAGTTTACATCAATTCGCCTAATTAGACACAATTGGACTCAATTTGGAAATTTGGCCTCTATTTTCCTAGTTGACCTGATTTGAATTCAATTGGCTTCAATTAGACTCAATGGAATAATTGGCCTTAATTGTCCAAATTGGCATCAATGGGCCTAATTGGCCTAATTGGCATCAATTGGCCTTGTTGGCCTAATTGGACTAATTGGACTCAATTGGCCTCAATTTTCCTAATTGGCCTTAATTAGAGTAATTGGAGTCAACCGGCCTAATTCTATAAATTTTCCAAATTGGACCCCATCTGCCTATTTGTCCTTAATTTTCCTTATTGGCCTAATTGGAATAATTGGACCAATTGGCCTAATTTGCTTCAATTGGATTCAATTGGCATGAATAGGCTAATTCGCCTCAAGTAACCTCAATTGGAATAATTGGACTAATTATACTTAATTTTCCTTAATGGACTAATGGTCCTCAATTGGACTCAATTGATCTAATTGGCCTCAATTGGCCTCAATTTGCCTAATAGGCCTCAATTGACCAAAGCGGCCTAATTGGCCTCATCAGCCTCAATGGACAAATTGGGATTAATGATTTAAATGTCCTAATTGACCTAATTATCCCAATTGTTCTCATTGGCCCCAATAGCCTTAATAGTAACTGGCTTAATTGGCCTCAATGGACGAATTGGTCTCAATGGCTTAACTGGCCTAATTGACCTAATTGGCCTCAATTGGCCTCAATTTTCCAAATTGGACTCAATTGGCCTCAATGGATTAATTGGATGAATTTTCCTAATAGGCCTAATATGCCTCAATTGGCCTCAATTCAGCTAATTGGCCTAACTGACCTCAATAGTCTTCAATTGGCCTTAATGGCTCAATTTGACGAATTTGCCTAATTGGCCTAACAGGCCGCAATTAGAATCATTTGGCCTAATTGGGATCAATGAATTAATAGCTTAATTGTACTAATTGTCCTAATAGAAATCAATTGGCCTCAATTGGAAAAAATTTCCTAATTGGTCTCAATTGGCAGAATTGGCCTAATATGCCTTAATTGGCTGAATTGGCCAAATTGTCCAAATAGGCCTCAACTGTTTTAATTGGACTAATTGGTTTCAATTGGCCTCAACTAGTCTGAATTTTCCTAATTGGCCTAATCAGCATCAATTGGAACAATTAGCCTAATTGGCATGAATTTGCACCAATTGGCCTTAATTGTCCTCAATTGGCTATGGAGTTCCTTGATCTAAAAAAGGATGGTGAATTTTTCGGTACCCATGAGAAAAATTTTACAACCCATGCGAGGAAATATTATGGTATTATCATCCAAATTGGAACAATTGTCCTCAATTGTCCTCAATTGTCCTAATTGGCCTCAATTGGCATAATTGGCATAATTGCACTCAATTCACCTCAATTGGGCTAATTTATCTCAGTTGGTCTTAATTGGCCTCAATTTCCTCAATTGGCCTCAATAGTCCTAATTGGACACAATTGGACTCAAATGGGCATCAATTGGAATAGTTAGTCTAATTGACGTCAATTGGCCTTATTGGCCTAATTGGCCTCAATTTTCTTAATTGGACTCAATTAACCTAATTGGCATCAATTGGCCTAATTGTACTAATTGGACCAATTGGCCTCAATTGGCATAAATTTTACTAATTGGGCTCAATTGGCCTAATTGGCATCGATTGGCTGCAATTGGCATCAATGGACAAATTGGCATCAACTAGCCTCAATTAGCCTAATTTGCTTAATTGGTGTCAATTGGCCTCAATGGCCTAATTAGTCTCAAATAGACTCAATTGAAAATTATATTAATTGGACTCAAGTTACCTTAGCCTCAACTGGCTACAATTTTCCTTAGTTGGCCTCAATTTTCCAAATTGGCCTAGTTAGCCTAATTTTCCTATTTATCCGAATTATCCTTTATTGGCCTAATTTGTCTAATTGGCTTAAATTTGCCAAATTTTCCTAATTGGACTCAATTGGACTAAATTGGTCTCAATGTCATAATTGGAATCAATTGATATTAATTGGCCTCAATTGGTATCAATTGGAATAATTGGCCTTAATTGCCCTCAATTGGAGTAATTGGCGTAATTCGCCTAAGAAGCCTCAGTTGGCCCGAATTTTCCTAATTGACCTCAATTGGGTTAATTAGCATCAATTGTACTAATTATCTTAATTAGTTTATTTGGTCTCAATTGCCCCCAATTTTCCAACTAGGCTGTAATTGGCCTTAATTGGCCTAATTGCATTCAATTGGATTCAATTGGCCTGAATTGGCTTTAATTTCCTTCAATTGGACTCAATGGACTAATTGACCTAATTGCTATTAATTAGCCAAATTGGACTAATTTTTATCAATCGGCCTAATTGGAATCAATTTTCCTAATTGGCCGAATTGACTTCAATAGTCCTCAATTATCCTAATTGGTCTGAATTGGACTAGTTGACGTCAATTGGTCTAATTGGCCAAATTGGCCTCAATTTTCCTATTTGGCCTCAACTGTCCTAATCGAAATAATTGGAATAATTGGAATAATTGGATTTAATTTGCTTCAATTGACCTTAATAGACAAATTGACCTAATTTTTATAATTGTCCTCAATTGGATTTAAGGGGATAATTGGCCTCAAGTGGACTCAATTGACCTAATTTGCCTCAATTTAACATCAATGGCCTAATTGGCCAAATTGGAATTAATAACCTCAATGACCAAACTCACCAAATTGATCTCGATTGGCCCCAATTGGCCCCAATCTGCCTAATTTGCCTAATTAGACTCAATGGTCCCAATGGTCTAATTGTCCTCAATTTGCCTCAATTTTCCACAATTGGTCGAATTGGTATATTGGCCTAATTTACCTCAATTGGAATCAATTGGCCTTAATTGGAATCAATTGGCCTAATTGGAAAAAATTGGATTCAATTCTCTAACTTTCCTCAATTGGACTCAATGGCACAATTGGTTGAATTGACCTAATTGGCTTAATATGCCTCAATTGGCTTAATTGGCCTAATTTCACTAAACTGGCCTCAATGACTCAATTGGAAAAAATTTCCTAGTTGGCATAATAGGCCTCAATTGGTATAATTGCCCAAATTGGCCTCATTGACTCAATTGGATGAATTGACCTAATTGGCCTAATAATCCTCAATTAGCATCAATTGGAATAATTGGTATAATTGGTCTCAATTGGTCTCAATTGGCCGAATTGGACGAATTGGCCTAATAGGTCACAATTGGACCCAATTTCCCTCAATTGACCTAATTGGTCTAATTCACTTTAATTGGACTTAATTGGCATAATTGGAATAATTCACCTCAGTTGGCCTAATTGGCCTTAATTGGGAAAATTGGAATCAATTGGCTTAATTGGACAAATTGACATCAATTTCTTTCATTTGGTCTCAATTAGCCTGAATTGGCCTACAATTTTACCCAATTGGCCACAATTGGCATAATTGGAAAAATTTGCCACAATTGGCCTCAATTTTCATATTTGGCCTTAATTGGCCAAATTTCCCTCAATTGGCATCAATTGGTCACAATTGGCGTAATTGGCATCAGTTAGACTCAATTGGAATCAGTTGGTCTAATTGGCATCGGTTGGCCACAATTTTCCTAACTGGCCTCACTTGGCCTGAATTGGCCTAATTGGCCTCAATTTGTCTCAATTGGCCTCAACTGGCCACAAGTGCCCTAATTTTCTACAATTGGCCTCAATTGGCCTAGTTGGCCTCAATTGGCCTAATTGCTCTAATTGGCCTCAATTGGCCTAATTAGCCGTAGTTGGACCTAATTGGCCTCAGTTTGACTCAACTAGGGTAATTTACATCTATTGGCCTAATTGGCCTCAATTGGCCTAATTATCCTTAGTTGGCCTCAATTGGACTAATTTACCTATTTGGCCTCAATTAGCCTAATTGGCCTAATTGGACTCAATTGGCCTCAATATGCCTTTACTAGCCTAATTGGCTTAATTGGCCTCAATTGGTTTGATTTGCCTCAATTGGACTCAATTGGCCTCAATTAGAATCAATTGGTTTAATTGGCCTCTATTGACTCAATTGGCGTTAATTGGCCAAAGTGGCATGAATTGGCCTAATTGGCCTAATTTTCCTCAATTGGCCTCAACTAGCCTAATTGGCAGTAATTGGCCTAATTGGCCTCAATTGGTTCCAATGAGCCTCAATCATCCTAATTGAACTAATTGGCCTCAATTGGCCTAATTGGTCACAATTGGAATCAATTGGCCTAATTGACCTCAATTGGCCCCCATTAGCCTCAATTGGACTTCATTGGCCAAATCGGCATCAATTGGCCTAATGGGTCTCAATTTCCCTCAATTTCCCTAATTAACCTCTACTAGACGAATTGGCCACATTGGCCAAATTGGCCTCAATTGACCTCAATTTTCCTAATTGGCCTCAATTGGCCAAATTGGCATTATTGGCCAAATTGGCCTCAATTAGCATCAATTGGACTCAATTGGCCTAAATTGGCCTAATTGGGATCATTGGCCTAATTGGTCTCCCTGGGACATAAGTGACTAATTGGCCTCAAGTGGCCTAAATTGATCTTACTAGCCTCAATTGGCCTCAATTTTACTAATTGGCCTCACTTGGCCCAAGGGACCTAATTGGCCTAACATGCCTAATTGGAAAAATTGGGAACAATGGTTGAATTGGAATCAATGAACTAATTTTCCAAATTGAAATAATTGGACTAATTTGCCTCAATGGCCTAACTGGCCTAATTGGCCTCAACGGTCGAACAAGTATCAATTTCTTAATTGGCCTAATTGGCCTAATTGCCTAATTGGCTTCAATGGACCCCCAATTGGCCTAATTGGCCTCAATTGGCCTCAATTGGCCTTAATGGGCCTCAATAGGCCTCAATTGGCCTCAATTGGCCTAATTAGCCTCAGTTGGCCACAATTGACTAAGTTGACCAAATTTTCCAAATTTGCCTCAATTGGCCTCAATTGGCCTAATTAGCCAAATTGACCTCAATTGGACTCAATTGGCCAAATTGGACTCAATTGGCCTAATTAGAAACAATTAGACTCGACGTTTCAATTTCCCAAATTGATATAATTGAAAAAATAACCCTCTTTAGGACTCTATTGGCTTAATTGACATAATTGGCCTCAATTGGCCTCAATGGATCAATTGGACAAATTGGCCAAATTTTCCTAATATGCCTCAATTGTACTAATTGGACTAATTTTTTACAATGAATAAATTGGAAAAATTGTCCTAATTGGCATAATGGGCATTAATTGGCTTCAATTGACATAATTGGACTAATTGGCCTCAATTGGTTGAATTAGCCTAATTGGCCGCAATTGGCCTCAGTTGGACATAATTGGACTCAATTGGCCTTAATTGGAATAATTGGCCTAATTTGGCCTCAATTAGTCAAATTGTCCTAATTATCTTCAATTGGGAGAATTGGCTTAATTGGTCTAATTAGCCTCAACTGGCATAATTGGCCTAATTGGCCTCAATGGGCTTCAATTGGCCTCAATTGGCCCCTATTTTCCTAATTGGCCTCAATTGGCCTCGATTGGACTGAATTGGCCAAATTTGACTAATTGGACTCTATTAGCCTCAATTGGCCTAATTGGCCTCAATTGTCCTCAATTGCCCTCAATTGGCATAATTGGCCCCAACTGGCCTCAATTGGACTCAATTGGCCTAATTGACCTCAATTGGACTAATGGCCTCAGTGGGTCTCAATTGGTCTAATTGGCCTAATTGACCTCAATCGGCCTCAATTGGTCTAATTGGACTAAATAGACCTCAATTGGCCTAGTTGCCTTATTTGGCCTTAATTGGCCTAATTTTGCTCATTTTCCCTCAATTGGCCTAATTAGCCTCAATTGGCCTACTTGGCCTAAATTGGGCACAATTGGCCTTAATTGGCCTCAATTGGCATCAATTAGCATCAATTGGCCTCAATTGGCCTCAATTGGCCTCAATTGGCCTCAATTGGCCTCAAATGGCATCAATTGGTGTCCATTGGCCTAATTGGTCTCAATTGGACTTAATTGGTCTCAATTTGCCTCAATTGGTATAATTTCCATAATTTCCCTATATTGGCCCTAATTGGCCTCAATATGCTTAAATTAGCCAAATTGGCCTCAATTAGACTCAATTAACCTAATTCTCCTTAATTGGCCTCAATTGGATGAATTGGGCTCAATGAGTCTAATTGGCCTCAATGGACCTCAATTGGCCTCAATTTACCATAATTGGCCTCAATTGTCCTAACTAGCCTAATTGGCCTCAATTTCCCAAATGAGCCTTAATTGTACTGAATTTGCCTCAAAGGGCCTAATTGGCTTTAATTGGCCCCAATTGGACTCAAGTTTCCTATTTGGTTTCAATTGGACACAATTTGCGCATATTTTTTCCCAATTGGCCTAATTGGCCTAATTGGCCTCAATTAGCCTCAATTGCCCTGTATTGGGCTCGATTGGCCCCAATTGGCCTCAATTGGCATCAACTGTCCTAATTGGCCTTAATTGGCTGCAATTTTTCTGATTGGCCTCATTGGCCTCAATTGGACTCAATTGGACCAATTGGAATCAATTCACCTAATTGCCCTCAATTGCCCTCAATTTTCCTAAATGGGTTCAATTGGTTGAATTGGCCTCATTGGCTTGATTGGTCTAAATTGAAATCAATTTTTCCTAATTGGCCACAATTGGCCTCAATTGGCCGAAATTTCCCCCATTGCCCTAATTGGCCTCAATGGGCATCAATTGGCCTCAATTGGCCTAATTGGGCTCATTGGCCTAATTGACGTAATTCTCCTCAATTGGCCTCAAGTGACTAATTAGCCTCAAGTGGCCTTAATTGACCTAATTAGTTTTAATTGGCCTCAATTTTTCGAATTTTCCGCAATTATCCTAAGCATCCTAATTGGCATAACTAGCCTAATTGTCCAAATTGGTCTTAATGGCCGAAATGGATTTGATGACCTAATTGGCTAAATTGGCCTAATGGAAAATGTGGCCTCAATGGCCTAACTGACCTAATTGGCCTAATGGGTGAACTGGACTCAATTTTCTAATTGACCTAATTGACCTAATTGGTCTAATTGGCCTTAATGACCCTAATAGACTAATTGGAATAATAGTCCTATTTGGCCTCAATTGACCTCAATTGGTTGAATTTTCCAAATTTTCTGAATTTTCCTCAATTAGACTCAATTGTCCCAATTGGCCTGAATTAGACTTAATTGGCCTCAATTGGCCAAACTGGTCTTAATTAGACGTAACGGAAAAATTTTAAAAATTGACATAATTGGCCTGATAGACATCAATTGAACTCAACTGGCCTAATTACCCTAATTGGTCCCAATTGGCCCCAATTGGCCTTAATGAATCAATTGGACAAATTTTCCTAATTGGTCTCATATTCCTCAATTAGGCTTAATTGGCCGGATTTTCCTAATTGGCCTTAATGAATCAATTAATCGAATTTGCCAAATAGGCAAAAATTGGCCTCAATTAGCCTAATTGGCCTCAATTGGGCTCAATTGGTCTCAATTGGCATGATTTTCATTATTGGCCTCAATTGGCCAAATTGGTCTTAATTGGCTTCAATTGGCCTTAGTTGGCCTCAGTTGGTCTCAATTGGCCTAATTGGCTTATATTGACCCAAATTGACCTCAATTGGTCTCAATTGGAATAATTTCCCTCAATTGTCCTAATTGGACTCAATTGGAATTAATTGGCCTCAATTGGACTCAATAACCCTCAGTTGGACTCAAATCGCATAATTGGCTATTAGCCTCAATTGGCCTCATTGGCCAAGTTGGCCTCAATTGTTCTCATTGGACAAATATGCCTAAATTGGCTTAAATTGGCCTAAATTGGTCTCAATTGGCCTTTATTGTCCTCAATTGGCCTAATGGGCCTAAATGGGCCTCAATAGGCTTAACCGGCCTAACTGGCCTAATCGACCTAATTTGCCCGAATTTGCCGCAATTGTCCATAATTGGCCTCATTGGCCTCAATTATCCTCAATTGTCCTGATTGAAATAATTTTCTTAATTGGTATTAATAGGATAATTAGCCTCAATTGGCCTCATTGGCCTCATAGGCCTCAACTAACCTCAATTGCACTAATTGGCCTCAATTGGCATAATTGGCCTCAATTGGCCATTATTGGCATCAATTGGCCACAATTTGCCACAATTGGCCTCAACTGGCCTCAAATCGCCCAATTGGCGTAATTGGCCTCAATTGGCCTAATTGTCCTAATTGGCCTAATTGGGCTTAATTGTCCCTAATTGGCCGCAATTGACCTAATTGGGCTCAATCAGCCTCAATTGGCATCTATTTTCCTCAATTGTCCTAATTGGCCTAATTGGGCACAATTGGCATCAATTGGCCTAATTAGTCGTAATATGCCTCAATTGGCCTCAGTTGGCCTCAATTTCCCTCCATTTACCTAATTGGACTCAATTGGTCGAATTGGCCTCATTTTCTTAATTTGCCTCAATTGACCTCAATTTTTTTAATTGGTCTCAATTGCCCTCAATTGGACAAATTTTCCGCATTGGCTTAAATGGCCTCAATTGGAATCAGTTTGTCTCAATTGGACTCAATTGGCCTAATTGGCCTAATTAGCCTCATGTTTCCTCCATTGGACAAATTAACCTCAATTGGCCTCAATTGTCACCAATTAGACTCAATGGTCAAATTGGACTCAATTAGACTCAATGGCCTAATCAGACTCAATTGCCCTCAATTTCCTAATTGGACTCAGTTGGAAATTGGCCTAATTGGCCTAAGTTGGCCTCAATTGGCCTTAATGGCCTAATTGACCACAATTGGTCTAAATTGGAAATTTGACTAATTGACCTCAATTATCCTCATTCGGCCCCGGCCTCAATTGGAGTAAATTTGAATAGTTGGACTCAATTGTCCAAATTTTCCTTAATGGATGAATTTTACTAAATGGTATAATTGGCCTAATTAGCCTCAATTGGCCTTAATTGGCCTCAATTGGCCTAAATGGGATTAATTGGCCTCAATGACCTAATTGGTATCAATTGGCCTCAATGGGAAATTGGCCTCAATTATAAATTGGCCTAATTGGCCTCAATTGGTGATGATAAGCATGTTGACGGCACTGAGTCTATTTCCCAAGTGGAGGAGTTGGATATTCAATTCCCGATAATGTGAGGGAGATTAAAGAGGTTGAACGCTACAATTGGTGCCCATATCACTTCATTAAAGGACCAATTAATATTTCCTTACATGGATAGATAAAATGGGCATATTACCTATGTTATTCAACACCAAATTTGATGTTAAAATTTTGACCCACATGGTTGCGCGAATTTGGGTGTCCTTTCAAACATGGAGGATTCTATAATGACATATTTGGACACGAAAGTCAAATCCAGTGGGTTATGTACTCAAATTCAAATCTAGTGGGATATAGTTTGAATGTTGTGTTATACTTTTACAAAAAATTCATTGTTAGACTTTAGCATTTTGAATTTAATGGGACAAGGTAGGAATAGGTTTTATAACTTTAGAGTAGTAGAACCTTGACATTTTATGACACCCCTTGGCTATTAATAGCCACCCCATGGAATTGTAATTTCATTAAAGTTTGAATTAGTGAAACATTGCGAGTTTATTCTCTCCATTTTTAGGATTGTTAATTTCTTCCCATTCTCTTGTACGTTCTTGCCTTATCAATCTACACGTAAGATATGTGATCCAAGAAGAAAAATCCCCCAATTACGTGCCTCAACCCGTGTGCATTGTTGTGTGGATTGGACATCACACCCCTCCCTTGAGTGAATTTTCTATGTAGTAGGTCACCCTCTATATAGCATTTTTTTA
This sequence comes from Viscum album, assembly GCA_963277665.1. NCBI lineage: Eukaryota > Viridiplantae > Streptophyta > Magnoliopsida > Santalales > Viscaceae > Viscum > Viscum album. The sequence goes on from CAUJRU010000003.1 coordinate 3,923,088, forward strand.
CTACATGATTCCACTACCCAAACCCATCGTCTGCTATTTAACCCCGAACTCTAACTGTCATCCACTACCCTATGCTCTGAAGATTGAGCCACCCCTAGCATCTCACATCGTTTGGTATAAGATCTCTAGTTGACATGGTAGGCACGTATCCCTTCATTTACAATAGTTTTATCCATTTATGTCCTTATATTTCCTTATTATCTATCCATTCAAAAAAACAATTTTTTTGGAAAACCTTTAGAATTGGCCTATGTTGTCCAAGATTAATTTTTTTTACATTAATCCAATTATTAATCCATCTTATTTCCACATTTATTTCTCTATATGTGATTTATATCTGGGAAAAATCACATACTCTCAACTCATCATTTTGTGCTTTTTTAAAATTATGCAATCCTTTATTTGAGAGATTTCAAAAAAAATGTCTTACTCTCCGTTCATCATCTTGTGTTTAAAACTATAAGCACAAAATTTTTGGGGAGATTTGAAAACAAAAGTTTATACAATTACTTCATCTTTATGCTTTACATTATTAGCACTTTACATTTGCATACATCACTTTATCCATCATTTTACTTCATCAACATATCATATCATCTCATACTATTATTAATTTTTCTTATCTTGAATAATGAATAAAAACCCATATACCATAATTTTCTACCCCTTTCCACATTTTTACCCATTTTTTCTACCATCTTTTCATCCTTTACCATTTTTAAACCCTTTACCACTCAAGTGGGTTGTGTTAAACCATCCCACAATAAAATCTTTATTATGTGTGGACTAGTGGCATGTGATAACCCCAAACAAGGTATTATTTTCCATAAGAGATTGGAATTTGAATTGAGTTTTGTGAGTGGAGAGAAATAAGAGAAACAAAATACTCATGAGTGTGTTTCCTTGTGTGTGTGAGTGTGTATATCTTGCATGCATGAGTGTGTGTGCTTGTGTACATGAGTGTGTATTTCTTGAATTTGTGAGTGTGTGTGCGTGATCATGTACATCTTGTGCATGTGAGTGTGTACCTAGTGTGTTTGTGTGTGTGTATTCGTGTGTGTGAGTGTGTGTGTGCATCATTGTGTGAGTTTCCCCTCTTGATTGCTTGTGTTTATGTAATATACCATGGATGAAGATCGTGGGAAGAAAATTGCGCATGCTAGTGAGGAAGAATTCCGAAGTAGGTCTCCCACACTAGAAGCTTCGCAACTCCAAATTTAATAATTAGTGATCCATTTAAAGAAGATTCTTGATAGGAAGTTTGAGGAGTAAATTAGAGGATTTAAAATGTGTAGAATCAACTAAGACCGAGGATGATCCATGGTAACTTACGATGTGCTCCAGCACCATGTCACCCTCACATCATGGAGGAGGATATGGAGATCTTTGATGAATATTTTTAGGACGTCCCACAAAGGAAGAGGTTTTTCATACAACCTAGAGAAAGCCAATAGACACCTAAATATGAGGACATCCTTGGAGGCAGCACAATGGAAGTCTCTTCATTTTAAGGGAAAAGTTATCTGGAATCATATTTGGAGTAGGAGATGTGGATCGAGTAGGTTTTTTCATGTCATACATATTCCAAGGAGAAAAGGGTTAAACTTAGAGCCCTTTAATTCATTGACTATGCATTAATATGGTGGGATCATGTTCAAAATAATAGTGACCATTAAAGAGGATGTCTGATTCTTACTTTGGAAGACATGAAGTTCACCATGAGGAAGTAACTTGTTCCCTCACACAACCATTGATATATCCATAACAAGCTTCAACACCTCACGTAAGGGAGTAATACTGTTTAATATTACTACAATGAGTTGAAAATTTCCATGATTCAAGCAAACATTGAGGAAGATCCATAGGAAACTATGGTGCACTTCTTACATGGGCTCAATCTAGATATTTCTGATCAAGTATAGATGTACCAAAATGTGTAAATACAAGATATGATCCACCTAGCCACCAAGATCAAGAAACAAATCAAAAGGAGGAGAAATATACAGAAGCCCACTACTTGTTTCACTACATGGAGAAATTCAAGGATGGATATTATAGAACCATCAAAGGAAAAAAGATGTGGTTGATTGAAAACTCGAAAAGGTAATTCTTCCACCAAAGAAACCTATTTTTGAGTCTAACCAAACCGGGAATTAGGATATTCATTGGTACAAATGTCAAAGAAGGGGTCACATTGCAAATGAATTCCCAAACCAATGCACTATGACCATCAAAAAGTATGGAGAATGGGATACCAATGGAGAGAACTCAAGAGAGGATAAAGAAGAATATCCAGAAATAGATAATGGAGAATTTTCAGAAGATGGTGAGATTATTTTCACTATGAGAGTTTTAAGTGTATATATAACTTTTACATCGAATGAGTGATGAGAGAACCTTTTACAAGAAAGATCAATGGGAGAGTATGTAGCATTATTATTGAGGGTGGGAGTTATAGAAATGTGGCAAGCACCGAGTTGGTGGAGAAGTTGGGGCTCCCGACTTTAAGGCACCAAAATCCATACCAGCTTCACCGGTTGAATGATTGCGGGGTGATGAAGGTTACCAAGAAATTGAAGGTATTGTTCATCATCAATAATTACAAAGTTGAGTTATTTTGTGATGTTGTTCTTATAAAGGCTTTCCATTTGTTGTTGGTACAATCATGCCAGTACCATCAACATGTTACCCATGACTATTTCTTGAATCATCACAATTTTGTACTCCAAGGGGAACCTATAACCGTCAACACCATGTCCCCTAAAAAAATTATGGATGTTCAAATTTTGAGAGACAAGAAAAAAAATTAGTTATAAGGAAAGAAAGATATAAAATTAAAAAGGATAGAAAGAGGAAAAATTAAAAATGAGAGAAGCAAAGAAATGGAAAGAAAAGAAAAATCAAGATGGAAAAAGATTTGAGAGGATATAATAGTGTAATGTTGGAAAAAATAGTGAGGTTATGGAAGACTTGATTTCTCAGAAAAACCTTTTAGTACATAGGTACAAAGAGGTGATGTTAAAGACTAATGAATTAACATATCATTTTCCACATGTTTTCGAGTCCTTGTTGAAGGAATTTGAAGATGTGTTTTCTAAAGAGGTGCCCCCTATTTTTCCACCCATTAGATGTATTGAGCATCAAATTGACCTAATACCCTGAGCATCACTACAAAACCTCCTTGTATATCACACCAACCTGGAGGAGATAAAATAAATTAAAAGGAATGTTCAAAATTTGTTGGACATGGGATATTTCAGAGAAATCCTTAGTCCTTATTCCACAATGGTTCTTCTAGTACTAAAAAAGGATAGATCATCGAGAATGTGCATTGACTGTAGAGCCATCAATAACAACACAGCCATGTATCGTCCTCCTATCCATATTTTAGATGATATTATAATGAATTAAATGGTAAAACTATTTTCTTGAAAATTGATTTAAGAAGTGTCTACCATCAAATTAGGATGATATAAGGGGATGAGTGGAAAACTAAATTTAATACAAAACATGGACTTTATGAATGGTTATTCATGCCCTTTGGTCCCGCCAATTCACCAAGAATATTTATGAGTTTAATGAATCGTGTATTATGTGCATATATTGGAAAATTTGTGCTGGTCTACTTTGATGATATTATAGTGTATATGACTTTGCATAAACTAGTAGATCACTTAAGAAAATTACATGAGGTTTTAAGGAACATAATTTTGGTTAGAAACATCAATAAGTGTTAATTTTTCCTCAATAATATTGTTTTACTTGGATTTGTTGTGAGTGGAAAAGGAGTTGGAGTTGACACTGAGAAGATAAAATCAATATAATAAAGGCCAAATCCAGCCTCCTTTGGGTAGGTAAGAAGTTTTATTGGGATTTCTAGTTTTTATAGGAGATGTGTGAAGGACTTAAGAACACTAGAAGTGTCATTAAATGAATTGAAAAAGAAGAATGTTCCATTCAAATAGGGGACAACTCATGAGAAATATTTCCATTCTCTCAAGGAGAAAATCACCCACACACCTCTACTTTCACTCCTAGACTTTGGTAATACATTTTAAATTGAATGCGATGCAAGAGGAATTGGTTTTGGTGGAGTACTCATGCAGGAAGGTAACCCTATTGCTTATTTCAGTGATACATTAAATGGACAAACTCTAAACTATGCTACATATGATAAAAACTTGTATGAATTTTTTAGAGTTTTAGAGACATGGAAACATTATATTTGGCCTAAAGAATTTGGGATCCATTCTGATCATGAGGATCCTAAATACCTTAGTAGCCAACGTAAACTAAATAGGAGGCATTCTAGATGGCTAGAATTCATTGAATCATTTCTATATTTCCTCAAGCAAAAAAATGGTAATAAAAATATTGTGGATGGAATATTTTCATGAAGATATTCTCTTATATAATTATTGGATTCAAAACCCTTTAGTTCTGAATGCATTAAGGATTTATATTCCACTGATAGTGATTTTAGTGAACCATATGGACATTGTAAACCTAGAGTTAGTTAGTAAAAGTTCTATATACATGATGAATTCTTATTTCAGATTGATTAGATTTGTAGTCCCAATCACCCTATTTTTTTCTTTTACTAAAGGATTCACATTCTGGTGTGTTAATAGGACATTTTGGTGCTGAAAAAACTTTAAAAATTATTAGTGAGAACTTTTATTAGCCTAGGATATATAGAGATTTTGAGAAATTTGTGGGAATGTTCATTATCTTCCATAAAGCCAAATTAAACCTGATCCCACATGGATTATATCTTCCTCTTCCAATCCCCAACAAACCTTGGAAGGACATATCAATGGATTTTATTATGGGGTTTCCAAGGACCAAAAATGGGAGAGATTCCATTTTTTTTATGGTGGATCAATTTTTTAAAATGAAACGTTTTATTCCTCATCACAAAATAGATGACGCCACTTACATTGCAACACTTTTCTTTCAGGAAGTAGTCAAATTCTATTTAATGAAAAGGATGATTGTGTCCTACTGAGACACAAAATTCCTTAGTTACTTTTGGAAGACCTTGTTGAGTAAACTAGGTACAAATTTACTATTTTACACTACTATTCATTTATAGAACAATGGGAAAATAGAGGTGGTGGATCAGACACTATCTTCCCTTCTATGAAAAATTATCAAGAAGAATATCAAGAATTTTTATGAGTGTCTACCACATGTGGAATTCACATATAATAGGGAAAAAACATTTCACTACTCAATATTCTACATTTGAAATTATTTAGAGCTTTAACACCCTTGCCCCAATTGATTATGTTCCTTTTCCTTTGTAGGAAGCAACTAATATGGATGTGAAAGGGTGTGTAGAATTCATAAATCAACTCCATGAAAAGGCAAAAAAATATCGATAAAATGACCTAGAAATATGTTGATCATGAAAATAAGGGTCCAAAACTAGTGTTATTCAATCTCGGTGACTTAGTCTAGATACATATGTGAAATGAGAGATTTCCTAAGAATAAAAAATCAAAAATCATACCTTGAGGAGACAAACCTTTCCAAGTGTTTGAAAAGATTAACAATAATGCTTACAAGATAGTTCTACCAAGTGAGTATGGGATAAGTGTCGCTTTCAATGTTTTTGATCATTATATTTTTTTTTTGTTTATAGGATGGAGTGTCAAGGATTAATCCTTTTAAAGAGGGGGGGTGATGAGAACCATGTTGAAGGAACCATGTTGATTGACTGGGGGGAGGAGTTGGATTTCCAAGGCCCAATGATGCAAGGGAGATTAAAGGGATTGAACGCTATAATGGGCGTGCATCTTGCTTCATTAAAGGACCAATGGATCATTCCTTGAATGGATAGAGAAAATGGGCCTATTATCACACTTATTAAAAAATAAATATGATGTTTAAATCTTATCCCACATGGTTTCATGAATTTATAAGGTCTTTCCCATGTAGAAGATTCTGGAATGGTGTCTTTGGACATATAAGTCAAATCCAGTGGCCTATGAACTTGAAGTCAAATCCGGTGGGCTATAATTGGAATGTTGTGTGATACTTTTCCAAAAATTCATTGTTAGAAATTATATTTTTGACTTTAAGGGGAAATTTTAGGAATATTATATATGAATTTAGAGTATTAGGCCTTTGACATTTTATGTCACCCCTTGGATATAAATAGCCACCCATTGAAGAAGGATAGATCATTGAGAATGTGCATTGACTGCAGAGCCATCAATAACAACATGGTCAGTTATCATCCTCTTATCCATATTTTAGATGATACGCTAAATGAATTAAATGGTTAAAATATTTTCATGAACATTGATTTAAGAAGTGGCTACAATCAAATTAAGATGAAAGAAGGGGATGAGTGTAAAATGTAATTTAAGACAAAACATGGACTTTAAGAATGGTTAGTGATGCCCTTTGGTCCCACCAATGCATTAAGAACAATTATGATGTTAATGAATCATGTATTACATGGGTTTATTGGAAAATGTGTGGTATTCTACTTTGATGATATTATGGTGTATAGTAGGACTTTGCATGAACATGCAGATCACATAAGAAAATTCCAAGAGGTTTTAAGGGACAAAATTTTGTTTAGAAAAATCAATAAGTGTCAATTTTTCTTCAATAAGATTGTTTTCCTTGGATTTGTTTTGAGTGGTAAAGGAGTTTAAGTTAACACTGAGAAGATAAAAGAAATATAAGAATGGCCAACTCCAACCTCCGTTAGGTAGGTAAGAAGTTTTCATGGGATTTTTTTTATAGGATATTTTTGAAGGACTTTAGCACACTATAAGTGTCATTGTATGAATTGAAAAAAAATGAATATTCCTTTCAAATGGGGGAAAAATCATGAGAGGGATTTCCATTCTCTCAAGGATCAACTCACCCTCACCCCTCTACATGTACTCCTAGACTTTGGTAAGACATTTTAAAGTGAATGTGATGTAAGCGGAATTGGTATTGGTGGAGTAATCATGTAGGAAGGTAACCCTATAGATTATTTTAGTGTGAAGTTAAATGGACTAACTCTAAACTATGATACATATGTTAAAAAATTGTATGTATTGTTTATAGTTTTAGAGAAATGGAAACATTATATTTGTCCTAAAGAATTTGTGATCCATTCTAATCATGAGGATCTTAAATACCTTAAAAGCCAACATAAACTAAATAGAAGTCATGCTAGATGGCTGGAATTCATTGAATCATTTCTATATGTCATCAAGAATAAAAAGGGTAAATAAAATATTGTGGCTGACATAATTTCAGATAGATATTCTCTTATATCCTTATTGGATTCAAAAAATCTTGGTTTTGAATGCATTAAGAATTTATATTCCACTGATAGTGATTTCAGTGAACCTTATGGAAATTGTAAACCTAGAGTTAGTTAGTAAAAGTCCTATTTACCTGATGTATTCTTATTTCGGATTGATAATATTTGAATTCCCAATTTCCCTATTTTTATACTTTTACTAAAGGATTTACATTCTGGTGTGTTAATAGGACATTTTGGTGTTGCAATAACTCTAATAATTCTGAGTTATAACTTTTATTAGCCTAGGATATATAGAAATGTTGAGAAATTTGTGGGAAAGTTAATTGTCTTACATAAAGCCAAATTGGAGCTGATCTCACATGGATTATATCTTCCTCTCCCAATCCCCAACAACCCTTGGAAGGACATATCAATGGACATTATTGTAGGGTTACCAAGGACCAACAAGTGGAGAGATTCCATTTTTATTATGGTGGATTAGTTTTTTAAAATGAAACATTTTATTCCTCATAACAAAATAGATGACGCTACTTACATTGCAACATGTTTCATTCATGAAGTAGTTAAACTCCATGGAATACCGAGGATAATTGTGTCATACTGAGACACATTATTCTTTAGTTACTTTTGGAATTTCTTGTGGAGTAAACTTGGTACAAATTTACTATTTTCCACTACTTTTCATCCATAGAACAATGGGAAAATAAAGGTGGTGGATCAGACACTATCTTCCCGTCTATGAACAATTGTCAATAAGAATCTCAAGAATTGGGAGGAGTTTCTACCACATGTGGAATTCGTATATAACATGGCCAAAGATTTCACTACTCAATATTCTACATTTGAAATTATTTACAGCTTTAACACCCTTTCCCCTATTGATCTCGTTCCTTTTCCTTTATAGGAAGAAACTAATATGGATGTGAAAGGGAGTGTATAATTAATTAATAAACTCCATCATAAGGCAAGGTAAAATATCGAGAAAATGACCTAGAAATATGTTGATCATGCAAACAAGGTTCGAAAACAAGTTTTATTCAAGCCCAATGACTTAGTCTGGATACATATGTGAAAGGAGAGATTTGTTGAGAAGTGGAAATCAAAACTCATAACCTGAGGATACAATCCTTTCTGAGTTCTTGAAAATATTAACAATAATTCTTACAAGATAGCTCTACCAGGTGAGTATGGTGTAAGTTCCACTATCAATCTTTTTGATCGTTATATGTTTTTGGTTTTATAGGATGAAGTTTCACGGATTAATCCTTCTAAAGAGGGGGGGTGATGAGAACCATGTTGAAGTCACCATGTTTATTTCTTGGGAGGAGGATTTGAATTTTCAAGGCCCGATGACACAAGGGATATTAAAGAGATCTAACGCTACAATTGGTGTGCATCTTGCTTCAATAAAGTCCAAATGGATCATTCCTTGAATGGATGGAGAAAATGTGCCTATTATCACACTTATTTAAGACCAAATATGATGTTTATATCTTGGCCCACATGGTTTCATGAATTTGGGAGGTCTTTTCCACATGGAAGATTCTAGAATGGAATCTTTTGACACCAATGCCAAATCCCGTGGCCTATAACCTCAAAGTCAAATCCGGTGGGCTATAGTTGGAATGTTGTGTGCTACTTTTCCAAAAATTCATTTTTAGACTTTATGTTTTTTACTTTAAGGGGACATTTTAGGAATAGGATTTATGACTTTAGAGTAATAGGCCTTTGACATTTTATGTCACCCCTTGGATATAAATCGCCACCCCATTGAATTGTAATCTCATTAAAGTTTTCATTAGTGAAAATATAAGAGTTTATTATCTCCATTGTGAGGATTGTTACTTTATTACCTTGATATTGTAGATTCCTGACTTGTAAATCTATAAGTTATATTGTTGATCCAAGAACACAATGTCCCGAATTCTATTTCTCAACCCAAGTGCATTGTTGTTTGGATTTTCCATCACACCCCTCCCTTGAGTGTGTTGTCTAAGTAGTATATCACACTCTATATAGAAATCGTTGACTACTTGCTTCCAATATCCATACTCGTCATCTTCTACTTAACCCTGAATTGTTACCATCATCCACCACTCTACACAGTGAAGATCAGGCCACCTCGAGTGTCTCATATCAATTGGACTCAATTGGCCTCAATGGACTAATGGGCCTCAATTAAAAACTGGCCTAATTGGTCTCAATTGGGCTCAATTGAATAATTAGACTCAACTTCACTCAATTACCTATTTTCCTCATTGGCCTCAATTGGCCTTAGCCTCAATTAGCCTTAATTAGCATAACTGGACTCAATTGTACTAATTGGCCTCAATTGGCCACAACCTTAACTCGCCTCAATTTGACTAATTGGCCTCAATTGGGCTAATTGGCCTAAATAGCCTAATTTTCCACAAATTCTGAATTGGACTCAATGGCCTAATTTCCTAATGAGCCTCATTGGCCAAAATTGGCCTGAATTGGCTGAATTGTCCTCAATGGGGCGAATTGGCCAAATTGAGGCCAATGCCTAATTTGCCTCAATTTGCATCAATAGGCCTCAATGTCCTCAATTGGCCTCAATTGGCATCAATTGGTCTTAATTGACCACAATTTCCTAATTGGCCTTAATTGTCCTCAAATGGCATCAATTGGCCTCCATTGGCCTCAATTCGCCTAGTTGGCCAAATTGTACTCAATTGGACTCAATCGACCTCAATTGGACCAATTGGTATCAATTGGTATAATTGGCCTCAATTTACCTCAATTTGCCTAATTGGACTCAATTGGCCTCAATTTGATAAATTGGCCTCAATTGGCCTAATTGGCCTAATTGGCCTCAATTGGACTAATTGGCCTCAATTGGCATCAATATTCCTAATTAGTTGTAATCAACATAATTGTCTTATTGGCCTCAATAAAAAAATTGGCCGAATTGGCATTGATTACCCTAATTGGACTCAATTGGCCTAATTTGCCTCAATTTTCCCCAATTTTACTAACTAGAATTAATTGGGATAATTTTCCTAATTAGCCTAATTGGCCTAAATGAAAGAATTGGCCTAATTGTCCTAATTGAACTCAATTTTCCTAATTAGCCTCAAATTTTTCTAATTGACCTCAATAGATGAATTGGCCTCAATGTCCTAATTGGTCTAATTGTCCGAATTGGCCTCTATTCTCCTAATGGCCCAATTGGAATAAATTGGCCTCAATTGGTCTTAACTTGACAAATTGGCCTCAATTGACCATAATTCACCTAATTGGCCTCAATTGGCATCAATTGGTCTGTTTGGGGTCAATTGGCCTCACTTGGCCTCACTTGGCATTACTTGCCCCACTTGGCCTCACAAGGCCTCACATGGCCTCAATTCATCTAATTTCTCAAATTGGACTCAATTGGCCTCAACTTGGCCTCAATTGGCCTAATTGGCCACAATTGGCCTCAATTCTCCAAATTGGGCTAACTGGCCTCAATTGTCCTCAATTGGCTATAATGGACCGCATTGGCTGCAATTGGCCTAATTAACCTTAGTTGTCCACAATTGGCTTAATTGGCCTCAATTGTCCTAATTAAAATCAATTGGCTTCAATTAGTCTCAATTGGGGTCAATTGGCCTAATTCTCCTCAATTGGATAATTGGCCTCAATTGACCTCAGTTTTCCTAATTGGCCTTAGAAGGCCAAATTGGCCTCAATTAGCCTTAGTTGGCCTAATTGGCCTCACTTGGCCAAATTGGCCTCAATTGGCCTCAATTGGACTAATTGGCCTCAATTTACCTCAATTGGCCTCAATTGACCTAATTTTACTCAATTGGAATTAATTGGCCTAATTGGCCACAATTGGCCACAATTGGCCAAATTAGCATCAATTGGACTAATTGGTCTATTGGGCCTCAATTAGTCTAATTGGCCTCAGTTACACTAATTGGCCTCAATTTTCCTTAATTTTCTTAATTGGAATCAATTCTCTTAATTGGCCTAATTGGCCAAATTGGCCAAATTAGCCACAGTGGGAAATTTTGCCTAATTTGGCTAATTGAAATAATGGTATGAATTGGCCTAAATGGTCTAATTGGTCTAGTTGTCCTAATGAGACTCAATTGGCCTTAATTGGCCTCAATTCACCTAATTGGCCTAATTTCTCTCAATTGGTCTCAATTTGCCTCAATTTTCCAAATTGGACTCAATTGACATATTTGGCCTCAATTCCCATAATTGGCTTCAATTGTCCTCAATTTGCACAATTGGCCTCAATTATCCCCATTTCACCTCAATTACTTGAATTGGCTTCAATTGACCTCAATTGTCCCAATTGTTCGAATTGGCCCCAATTGGCCTTAATTGGCCTCAATTGTCCAAATTGGCATAATTGGCCTCAATTAGCCTTAATTGGGATCAATTGGCCTAAATGGTCTCAATTGGCCTAATTGGCCTTAGTTGGAATATTTGTTCTCAATTGGCCTCAGTTGGCCTAGTTGGCCAATTTAGGCTCAATTGGCCTCAATTAGAATCAATGGCCTCAATTGGCCAAATTGGATAAATTGGTCACAATTGGCCTCAATTAGCCTAATTGGCCTCAATTATTCTCAATTGGCCTAATTGGCTTCAGATGGACTCAACTAGTCTAATTAGCCTCAATTAGTGTAATTAGCCTTAATTGACCTCAATTGCCCTAATTATCCTCAGTTGGCATCAATTTGAATCAATTTTCCTAATTACACTCAGTTGGCCTAATTTTCCTAATTGGTCTAAATTGGCCTCAATTTGCCTAATTGGCCTAATTGACCTAATTTGCCTAATTTTACTCAATGGTTGAATTGGATTGAATGGACTAATTTTCTTAATTGTTTGAAATGTCATTGATGGCGTAATTGACTTAATTGGCCTCAATTTGATTAAATTAGTCTAATGAGCCTAATTTCCCTAATCGGACTCAATCGACATCAAGTAGTCTACTTGGACATAATTGGCCTCAGTTAACCTAATTGGCCTCAATTAGTCTAATATTCCTAATTGAGTTTAATTGGCCCAATTTTCCTAATTTTCCTAACCGGTATGAGTTAACCTAATTGGCCTAATTGGCATCAATTGATCTCATGTGGCCTTAATTGGCCCCAATTGGACTAATTGGCCTTAATTGGCCTAATTTGCCTAATTGTCCAATTTGACATTAATTGGCTTAATTGGCCTTAATTGGCCTCAATTGGTCTCAATTGGCCTTAATTGGTCTAATTGACCTCAATTGGCCTGAATTAGTCTAATTGGCTTCAACTTTCCTAATTGGCCTAACTGGCCTAATTGGCCTCAGTGGCATTATTATCCTAATCAGCCTTATTGGCCTAATTAGACTCAATTGTCCTTTATTGGCCTAATTTTCCTAATTTCCTCAATTTCCTAAATTATCCTAATTATCCTAATAGACCCCAATTGGCCTAATTGTCCTAATTTTCAAAATTGACCTAACTGTCCTAAATTAGCCCCAATTAATCTCCATTGGATGAATTGGAATTATTAGACTCAATTGGCCTAATTTTACTAATTGAAAAAATTGGCATAATTGGCCACAATTTGTCTCAATTAGCCTAATTTTCCTAATTGGTCTCAATTAGTCTAATTGGCCTAAATTGGCCTAATTGTCCCAATTATGGTCAATTCTGCCAATTCTGGAAAATTAACACCAATTGAGTCCAATTTATCCAATGGAGATGAATTGAGATCAATTGATGCCAATTGAGGCCTATTAGGACAATTGAGACCAACAATTCTGGCCAATTCAGGCCAATTGAGGCCAATTCAATCCAATTGAGACCAATTGATGCCAATTGGGGCCAATTAGGACAACTGGGGACAATTAGGCCAATTGAGACCCATTACACCAATTGAGGCCAATTAGGCCGATTGAGGCCAATTATGCTGTTAGGGCCAATTGAGCCCAATTAGGAAAATTAGAACAATTGAGGCAAATTGAGCCAATTTTGGAAAATTAAACCAATTAGGACAATTGAGTCTAATTGAGGTCAATTATGCCAATTGAGGCTAATTGAGGCAAATTAAAGCCTATTTAGTCCAACTGTGGCCAATTAGAAAAAAATTTCTAATCGAGGCCAATTCATCGAATTGAGACCAATTAGGCCAATTGAGGCCAATTGAGTCCAATAAGGCCAATTGAGGCCAATTCAGTCAATTGAGGCCAATTAGGCTAATTGACACTAATTAGGTCAATTGAGGCCAATTGGGACTTATTGAGGCCAATTGAGGCTAGTTAGGCCAATTGAGGCCAATTATGCCAATTGAGGCAAATTGAGGTCAATTTAGCCGATTAGGCCAATTGAGACGAATTAGGATAATTATGGTTAATTGGAGCCAATTGAGGCTAATTGAGGCCAATTACACTAATTAGGCCAATTGAGTCCAATTATGACAATTAGGTTAATTGAGGCCAATTATGCCATTTTTGGCCAATTGAGGCCAATTTAGACCAATTAAGGCCAGTTGAGGCCAATTGAGTCCAATTAAGTCCAATTGAGGTCAATTAGGCCAATTGAGGCCAATTAGGCCAATTGAAGCCAATTGAGGCCAATTGAGTCCCACTAGGCCAATTTAGTCCAATTGAGGCCAATTAGGCCAATTAAGGCCAATTGAGTTCAATTGAGGCCAATTGAGGCCAATTTGGCCAATTGAGTCCAATTAAAGTCAATTAGTCTAATTAGCCTAATTGAGCCCAATTCATGAAAATTGAGGTTAAATGATGCCAATTGAGGCCAATTGAAACTAATTGAGGCCAATTTTGTCCAATTTTGTATATTATAACAATTAGTCCACTAAAGTTAATTAGACAAATTAGGGAAATTTTGACAATTGAGGTTAATTGAACTAATTAAGCCCAGTTAGGCCCATTATGCCAATTAGTCTAATTGAGGCCAATAGGGGCCAATTCCGTCCAATCGAGGCCAATTGAGTCCAATTAGCCCAATTGGGCCAAATGCGGCCAAATGGGGCCAATTGAGACCAATTGCAACCAATTGAGTTCAATTAGGTTAAATAAATCCAATTAGGCCAATTGAGGCCCATTGGAGCCAATTGAAACCAATTGAGGCCAATCAAGACCAATTTTAGCCAATTGAGGCCAACTGAGGCAAAATACGTCCAATTGGGGATAATTGAGGCCAATTAGGCCAATTGAGGCTGGTTGAGGCCAATGAAGCCAATGAATCCAATTGAGGCCAACTGAGGCCAATTAGGCTAATTGAGGCCAATTAAGGCCAATGGATGTCAATTGAGACCAATGGAGGCCCATTAGGCCAATATAAGCCAATTAGACTATTGAGACAAATTAGTCAAATTAGGCCAATTGAAGCCAATTGAGGCCAATTGCGTCCATTGGATGCCAATTAGGCCAATTGAGGCCAATTGTGGCTAATTAATGCCAATTGAGAGAAATTGAGGCCAATTGCTACCAAATGAGGCCAATTGAGGCTAATTGAGCCAATTGAGTCCAATTATGCCAAATAAGGCCAATGGAGGCCAATTAAGGTCAATTGGGCCAATTGATGCCCATTGAGGCTAATTGAGGCCAATTGAGACCAATTGAGCCTAGTTGAGGCCAATTGGGGCCACATGAGGCCAATTGATGCCAATTTAGCCAATTGAGACCATTGAGGCCAAATGAGTTCAATTAGGCTAATTAAGCCAATTATGCCAGCCAATTGAGGCATATTGGGGACAATTTGACCAATTGAGGCCAATTGCTTCCAATTGAGGCTAATTAATACCAATTTTACAAATTGAGGCCAATTGAGGCCAATTAAGACCTATTAGGCCAATTGACACCAATTGAGGCTAGTTGAGACCAATTAGGCCAATTGAGGCCAATTGGGCCAATTGAGTTCAACTGAGGTCAATTGAGGCCAATTGACTCCAATTTATGTTAATTATGACCATTGAGGCTAATTGAGGCCAATTGAGGCCAATTAGGTTAATTAGAAAAATTGATTCCAATTGAGGCAAATTAATGCTAATTGAGGCCAATCAATGCCAATTTAGGCCAATTGAGGCCCATTGATGCCAATTTGGACAATTGAGGCCAATTGTGTCCAATTGAGGCCAGTTGAGGTCAATTGAGGCTGATTAGGCCAATTGAGGCTGATTGATGCCAATTGAGGGCAATTGAGGCCCATTGAGGCCAATTGAGGCCAATTAGGCCAATTGACAACAATTGTGGC
Organism: Viscum album; assembly: GCA_963277665.1. Lineage (NCBI taxonomy): Eukaryota > Viridiplantae > Streptophyta > Magnoliopsida > Santalales > Viscaceae > Viscum > Viscum album. The sequence continues at coordinate 3,938,589 of CAUJRU010000003.1, forward strand.
CAATTAGGCCAATTAAGCTCAAATGAGACCAATTAGGTCAGTTGATGCCAATTGAGGTCAATTAAGGCCAATTAGGCCAATTGGGATAATTGAGGCTAATTAAAGCAAATTGGGGCCAATTATTTCTAATTGCAGCAAAATGAGGCCAAATGAGGCCAAATGAGGCCAATTAAGGCCAATTAGGCAAATTTGGAAAATTAGGAAAAATAATCCAATGGATGCCAATTTAGGCCAATTAGCCGAATTGCGACCAATTATGCCAATTAAGGCCAAGTAGTCAAATTATCCCAATTAAGGCCAATTGAGTCCAATTGAGGCCAATTGAGGCTAATGGAAGCCATTGAGGCCAATTCTGGCCAATTGAGGCCAATTGAGGACAATTGGGACAATTAGGCCAATTAAGGCCAATTGGGCTCAATTATTTCGATGATTCCAATTGAGTCTATTTGAGGTCCATTGAGACAAATTGTGGCCAATTATGGCCAATTGGGCCAATTGAGTCCAATTGGGCCAATCGTGGCCATTTGAGTCCAATTAGGCCAATTGAGGTCAATTCGGCCAATTGAGGTCAATTGAGGTCAATTAAGGCCAATTTAAGCCAATTGATGCCAATTGAGGCCAATTAAGGGCAATTAGGCCAATTGATACAAATTGATGCAAATTAGGCTAGTTAGGCAAATTGAGGTCAGTTGAGACCAATTGTGGCTAATTGAGGCGAATGGAGGCCAATTAGGCCAATTAGGCCAATCGAGGCCAATTGTTGCCAATTATGGCCAATTGAGGCCAATTGGGAGAATCGATACCAATTGAATCCAATTACGCCAATTATGCCAATTGAAGCCAATGGAGGCCAATTAGGCAAATTGAGGCTAATTGATGCCAATTGAAGCCAATTGAGGTCAACTGAGGCAAATTTGGAAAATTGATCCCAATTGAGCCCAATTAGCCCAATTGATGTCAATTGATGCCAATTGGGGTCAACTGATGCCAATAGAGGCCAATAGAGGGAAAATAGGTCAACTGAGGCTAATTGAGGCCAATTGAGGCCAATTACACCAATTGAGGAAAATTATGCCAATTGAATCAAATTTGGAAAATTGAGGCCAATTGAGGCATATTGATGCCAATTGAAGCAAATTGATGTGAATTTGGCCGATTAGGCCAATTGAGGCCAATTGAGGCCTATTCGGCCAATTGAGGCCTATTCGGCCAATTGAGGCCTATTCGGCCAATTGAGCCCAATTGAGGCGAATTAAGCCCATTGAGCCAGTTGATGTCAAATGAGGCCAATTCCAGTCATTTGAGACCAATTGAGGTAAATTTTTCCAATTAGTCCAATTAAGGAAAATGGAGGCCAATTTTGCCAATTTGGCCAATTGAGGCCAATTGAGGCTAATTGAAACCAATTAGGCCAATTCTGCCAATTGATGCTAATTAAGAGCAATTGAGGCCTATTGAGGCCAATTTGGCTAATTATGCTAGTTACACCAATTAAGGCCAATTGAGGACAATTAGACAAATTAGGTCAATTGACGCTAATTGAGGCCAATTCGTCCAATTGAGGCCAATTATGCCAATTAAGGTGAATTTAGGCCAAATTTAGGCCAATTAGGCCAGTTAAGTCCAATTCAGCCAATTAAGATCAATTAAGGGAAATTGAGGCCAATTTAGCCTATTGAGGCCAATTAAGGCTAATTGAGGCCAATTAATCTAATTAGGCCAATTGAGGCCAATTACAGCCAATTGAGGTCAATTGAGTCCAATTGAGTCCAATTGAGACCAATTGAGGCCATTTGAGGCCATTTGTGGTTAATTGAGGCTAATAAGGCCAATTAGGCCAATCGATGTGAATGGAGGCTGGTTCACGCCCAAATTTACCCAAGAGAAGAAGGGTAGAACGGTCCTTGTAGTGTAGCTTGGGTTGTCGATTCCACAGAGACCTAAGAAGATACCTAAGATACACAACCTAAGGGATGGATTTTTGGCTATGAAGTGGCCAACTTGGATTGATTTTGGATGGGTTTTTAAGATATCTAATAGATTTAAGTGGATTCAATTTTAAAAAATGAGTTGATCCTAGGTTATCGCTCGGGGTGGATTGGACGTATTTTCTTTTTAATGATTTCAATTTCTTAAAATTGAGATGGGTTCATTTAAGGAGATAAAACAACATCATCACTTACTGGTTTAATGCCTACACCCTCTAATACTAATCACCTATACACTTGAAGGATCAAAGTTTTGAGCACTTCAAGGTAAAGGATCGTATTAGTACTTGATGTGTGTGGCCTTAAATTCAACAAGGACGATGAAGTTTAAAAATCATCAAATAAAAATCCCAATTAAAGAAGTGATTATACATTAATTAGGTGATAAATAACATCCAATCCAGCCCCTTTCTACTCCCTTGGATCAACCCATAAGTGGGTTAGCCCTCCATTGATCCCATGGTTTCAATGGAAGCGGAAAGTAGACTCATGAGGGAGGAAATGGAGAAGTAAAAAAACAACAAAAATAAAATGATCACTCCACCGTTGTGTGAATAATTTCACAAGGGTTGGTGTGAATAAATTCACACCGTGATCCAACGGTATCAAAGTGATAATAAGAACGACAGAATAAGAGTAGAATAAGAACTTTTATTAAGAAACTAAAGTGAATTGAACAACTTACATGTGAAAGACAAAATTGAGGCAACAAAAATGCAGCATAACATTACAATTGAACAAAGCATCCAAGATCCTCAACTCCTTCACCACCACTGCCTTAAATAGGAATTTTTGGAGCCTTGGGTCGATCCACCAATAGTACAAAGCATCTTAAATAATTTTGGTAGGCTATAGGTGGTGGAAAGCTTGTGGAATTTGGACTTTTCCACGTTTGACCCGAGGTGGCAGCCAGTTTTCATTCACCGAACAGACACGTCTGGAAGACCTTATAGAAGGCCGAATCAGAGTGGGTAATAGAAGAAGGAAATGTATCTCCGGATGTCTTCTAACCGTCTGTAAAATTTGGGCCCATTTGGAGTTGTTTATTCTGAGATATGATCAAATTAGTGGTCTGTTTTTCTGGGCCGCAGAATCTGGCCCAGAATTGTATCTCTAACTTGGGCCGCCTAAATGACCACCATGGAGGCCGAATTAGCATTAAATCCTGAAGAGTGATTTGTTACTATACATGTCTTATATAATCCCAAGAAATTTGGGATTAATGGGGCCTGTATGTTGGGCCCCACAGTCTCATCAGTGGGCTGGTGTCCAATCTGTCTTCTCCAGAATTGCTTCCTTTCATTGCCAAATATCTCCATCATCCTCCATGAATTCTCCATTGATCCCTGAATGAAACATGTTCATATTGGAGGGTAGATAAATTATCAAATTAAAATATGTATAATAAGATGAATCATTTGGTACTTTAAATGATGTTCAAAAATGTACCACATAATAGTGCATTTTAAGAAGGTATTGCAATCATAATGTGAAATGATGTTCAAAGTGTAAAATGCACTAAAATGGTGTTTATGAATAATAAAGAACATGAATATTATATATATTACCAATGAATATTGGCCTCATTTAGTGGCTAATCACACCCCCCAACTTGAGTTTTGCTAGTCCCTAGAAAAATATATCTCATCAAAAATGAAATTCGAATTCCCTTTTCCAAAAACATTTTAATACACAATGATCACCAAAAAACATTATACCAAACAATCATGAAACCCATCAAAATATTTTAATACGAGATAGTTTCATAAGCATATCCCAATCCCAATCCCATTCCATTGATCAAATCCATCAACATACTTCATCCAACTCAATTAGATGTAATGATGTGTTGTGAATCACAATAGATATGGGGGTTCATTTTCATTCAAGGTGGAAATCATGGAAGCGCTAGGTGGAATAACATTTAATCCTAATATGAGTATTCTTCATCCCTCTTTTTTTTGATTTTTTTCTGCAATATTTCTATAGTAATTGAGATTGCAATTAATCAAATTAACCCATGTAGCAAGACTTTGCCGATGACTCCCAGACTCAAAGGCCTTAGGGCACCAAGTGAAGCCCACATACTCGGGCATCGTCTCGAGTTAACTTAATCAAAAACAAATTCATATTACCATAAATAGAGATAGATTGAAAAACTCAGGGCTAGACAACTCTGGAGTCACGATCCCCAAGTGCCGAAAGCCTCGCATTTTATCAATCCATTGCTCTACACGCAAATTTTTATTTTTATTTTTTATTTTTTATTTTTTTTTAATTTTTTTTTAATTTTTTTTTTGAATACTCATATTATTCATAAAAATAAAACCATCCTATGATGTTTATTAGGGGACCCCAAAAATTCAAATTAGTACCCCACAGTCTAGAGGACGTGCATTGTGGCATTTTTTTATTTGGATGAAAATATAAACGATGAAATATCACATTGGACAGCCACACTTTCCAAAATCTATGCTCATGAAATTATACAAGGATTATAATCAGAATCAGGTCATGCTAAATTATTTGATATTCAGTTTCAAAGTGTGCAATGTGTATTACCATGTTCAAAGTTAAAGGAATTTTTCCTTCCATTTACTTTTTTTTTCAAATCATTCAATTTTTGTTTTTGACACAAAAGCATTTTTTTTTATTTTATCTCCCCCCCAACTTAAAACAACACTGTCCCCAGTGTTTGAAGAAATGAAAAATTAGAAGGAGTAGAGGCAGGGAATAAAAATTTAAAAAGGAAATTGAAAATGAGGATTATGGAATGAAGTCACCTAGTGGTTGAAGTTTGAAGTTCTTGCCGCTCGAATTTATTCCTTTGATATCCATGTCGCTTGCAAAGTTCCCTAGTGGAAAAAGGAAAAAACAAAACAAACAAAACAAACAAAAACAAACAATATATATATATATATATATATTTATATAATAAAGGAAGTAAAATATAAGAATATATATAAAAATTATAGAATAAGGTAGCACAAGAAGTCGCAGGTCAGTGGTAAGCGTGCGCCCCTGTCTCCCTTCGGTCCCGGGTTCGAGTCCCCGTGGCTTCGCCGGTTGTGATGGGGTTTGCCCCACGGCCTATGGCGTGGACTTTTTTTTTGTATTATTATATTTTTATTTTTATTTTCTTAACCTATTGAATAATAAAAACAAAATAAACTGATGATACATTGTCTTCTTTTTAAATTTCTGGGTAAGGTATTACTCAAGGATCACACCACGTGACACGGATGAATATGGTGCTCCTCTTTCGTACCCATCCATACTCATAATAGAAGAACAGGTCAAAAGTATATTTTTTTATTTTTAAATATAAAAATAATTAAGTAATCTTATTTGAAAAATAAAGATGATTCAGAAAGATTAGAAACATAAAAACCACGGGTTTCCTCCCATGCAGCGCTTTGTTTAACGTCGTTAGCCCGACATAGATCCCAAATTTATCAATTTTTTCCTGGTTTATAGATTGGATCAATTAACTCAACATCTAATTCCTGTTTATTGAATGATTCAACGAATGGTTTTAACCTTTGACCATTGACCTTGAAAATGTAACCACTTGTGGGATCTTGAATCTCTACTGCCCCATGGGGGAACACATGATGCACTATGAAAGGTCCTGACCATCTAGACCTTAACTTTCCCGGATGTAAATGAAGTTTTGAACTATACAAGAGCACAAGTTTTCCCGGTTCAAAATGTTTGACCTTGATATTCCTAGATTGGTAGGCTTGAACTCTAGCTTTATTGATCCTTGAATTTTCATAAGCCTCCATCCTTAGTTCCTCCAGTTCATTGAGATCTAATTTCCTTTTTGTTCTGGCCAATGAGAGATCATAATCCATTTTCTTAATTGCCCAAAAGGCCTTATGTTCAATCTCCACTGGAAAATGGCATGCTTTACCATAAACCAACCTATATGGGGACATTCCTAAAATGGTTTTATATGCAGTTCTATAGGCCCAAAGAGCATCTAAGAGTTTCTCAGACCAATCTTTCCTAGAGGGGTTGACAGTTTTTTCAAGAATTTGCTTAATTTCACGATTGGCTAACTCAGCTTGACCATTGGTCTGTGGGTGGTAAGCAGTGGACACTTTGTGAGAAATTCCATATTTTTCCATGAGTGATGAGAATGGACGATTGCAAAAATGAGTTCCATGATCACTTATGATAGCCCTAGGAATTCCAAATCTAGAGAATATGTTTTCTTTTAGGAATCTAATCACAGTTTGATGATCATTGGATTTTGTGGGAATGGCCTCAACCCATTTTGAGACATAATCAACAGCTAAGAGTATGTAGAGGTATCCCCGAGAGTTTGGGAAGGGACCCATGAAATCAATTCCCCAACAGTCAAAGATTTCAACCACTAAGATGGGAGTGAGTGGAATTTGATTCCTTTTTGTGATGGACCCTACTTGTTGAAACCTAGGACAGCTTTGACAAAATGTGTAGGAGTCCCTTGAAAGGGTGGGCCAGAAAAGACCACATTGAAGAATCTTAGCAGATGTTTTCTTAGAGGAAAAGTGACCTCCACATGCCTCACTATGACAGAATTTATGGATGGACTCTTGTTCAGATTCTGGAACACACCTCCTAATGACTTGGTCAGGGCAGAACTTATAGAGGTATGGATCATCAAACACATAGTTTCTAACATCAGAAAGGAATTTCCTTCGAGCTTGAGTCCCTAAGAATTTTGGAATGACTCCTGTCACTAAGAAATTTGCTATGTCAGCATACCAAGGGCAGCCACTCACAAAGTATAAGTGTTCATCAGGAAACGAATCAGACACAGAAAGGTGATTTGAGTTGTCTTTGAATTCCATCCTAGATAGGTGATCAGCTACAACATTTTCAACTCCCTTTTTATCCTTGATTGTGAGGTCAAATGCTTGTAAGAGAAGGAACCACCTAATCAGTCTAGCCTTAGCATCTTGTTTTTGGAAGAGGTATTTTAGTGAAGAATGGTCAGTGAACACAGTGATGGGTGATCCTAAGAGGTAGGACCTAAACTTCTCTAAGGCAAACACAATAGCAAGTAACTCTTTTTCAGTGGTGGTGTAGTTGATTTGGGCATCATTTAAGGATTTTCTTGCATAAGCAATGACATAAGGAGTTTTATCACAACGTTGTCCTAACACAGCTCGAACAACAAAGTCACTGGCATCACAAATAAGTTCAAAAGGAAGGTTCCAATTTGGAGATTTCATAATGGGAGGAGAGGTGAAAGAGGATTTGAGGGTTCAGAATGAACCCTCACAGCTTTCTGTCCAAACAAATGGAGCATCCTTTACTAAGAGAGCACAAAGGGGACGAGATATTGAACTAAAGTCCTTGATGAATCTTCTATAGAAACCAGCATGTCCTAAGAAAGACCTCACTTCCTTAACAGTTTTGGGTGATGGAAGGTGACGAATGATGTCAAACTTTGATTTATCAACTTCAATCCCCCTACTAGAGACCAGATGGCCTAAAACAAATCCCTCTTTAACCATGAAATGGCATTTTTCCCAGTTTAGGACCAGATTTTTTTCTTCACATCTTGACCGGACTCTCTCCACATTCTGCAGACATCCCTCAAAAGTATCCCCAAACACAGAGAAGTCATCCATGAAGACCTCAAGAAAATCCCCTACCATGTCTGAGAAGATTCCCATCATGTACCGCTGGAAGGTTCCAGGGGCATTGCATAACCCGAAGGGCATGCGTTTGAAGGCAAAGGTATCGAAGGGACATGTGAATGTAGTCTTCCCTTGATCCTCTAGGGAGACCTCAATTTGATTTTACCCCGAGTACCCATCTAAGAAATAGTAGAAGGCATGACCTGCCACTCTCTCAAGGACTTGGTCAATGAATGGTAAGGGGAAATGGTCCTTCTTGGTGAATGAGTTTAGTTTCCTATAGTCAATGCAGACCCTCCATCCACTACTCACCCTTGTTGGAAAAATCTCTCCATCCTCATTGGTTATCACTGTGATTACAGCCTTTTTTGGAACCACTTGGATTGGGCTCACCCATTCACTCTCAGCTATGGGATATATGATACAAGCTTTCAATAATTTCAGAAGTTCCTTCCTTACTACCTCCATGAGATTTGGATTGAGTCGCCGTTGAGGTTGACGACATGGCTTTGAATCAGATTCCAGAACAATCCTATGAGTCCCGATAAGTGGGCTAATCCCAGGAATATCAGAAAGGGTCCAAACAATGGATTTCTTATGCTTCCCAAGGACATCTAGAAGCATCCTCTCATGATTGGCTTCAAGAGAAGAAGAAATTACAATAGGATGTGTTTTATTTTCCCCTAGGAAGGCATACTTTAGTGCAGCAGGAAGTTCCTTCAATTCAAGATTAGGTTGGTGCAGAATTTCAGCAAAAGATTGGGACATTGGATCAAGATCAATTTCTTTTTTTAGAGGTTCAGATTGGATTGATTCCTCACATGTAGAAGTTTCAGCTACTAGATTGGCTTGATCAAATTTAGGGAAGGAATTTAGAGGGGTCTCTATGAAATTGGTTTGTTGAAAGTTTTCACTGATTGTTGGACCTAAGACTTCATCATAAGAGCAATTTGAAAATGATTCAAGCCAAGGAGATAAAATTCCTTCATATGAACAAAGGAAATCAATCTCATTCTGACTTAAACATTCATCAAATATTCCGTGATGTTCCATGGATTCATTATCAATGCTTCCTATCATGTTTACTTCATGAATATCCTCGTCATCCCCTATTTGTGAGATTGCATTATAGATGTTCAAGTCTAGACTCATGTTCCCAAAGGTGATGGTCATGTTCCCATTTCGGACTCGTATAACAGAGTTGATTGTTGCAAGGAAAGGACGACCAAGGATGATTGGGGTTTGTTACCTATTTCCTAAATTTGGATGGTTGTCAAGGACAATGAAATCAGCAGGGTAGATGGAATTTTCAACCTTTACCAGAACGTCCTTTAAAATCCCCTTTGGAACCCTAATGCTACGATCAGCAAGCTGAAGTGTGACAGATGTGGGTTGGAGCTCTTCTAGGCCTAACTGGCAGTACATAGCATATGGGATGAGATTGACACTAGCCCCTAGGTCACACAAGGCCTTGAAAACTTTGCTTTCTCCTAGTTCAACATTGATGTAAGGGCAACCTGGGTCTTTTAACTTAGGAGGAATGGTCCCTTGAATGGTGGTACTCACATTAGCAGCCAAAAGGACTTGGTTTTTATGTGAAAGTTTTCTTTTAAAAGTGCACAAGTCCTTAAGGTACTTTGAGTAGGCAGGTATAGTTTGGATGGCATCGAGAAGGGGTATGTTCAACTTGACTTGTGAAAATATTTCCCTCAACGTTTCACTCAGTTCAGGCTTGGATTTTCCCCTCATGCGTTGGGGAAATGGTGCAGGTTATGGGGTTGTTTGTTGAAGAGTTGTTTCTTTCACATTGTTATTAGTTTCCTCAGTTTGATCTTGTGGTTCATTTAAATTTTCATCCAATTTTGAATCTTCAGGTGGGTTCTGAATTAGTTGTTCAGGTTTCTCAATTGATTTCCCACTTCTTAAAACAGTCACAGCCTTTAGTTGTTCATGAGTTGTTTGAGAACATCTTGACTCTCCCCTTGAAGTTGAGGATGGCACCGCCTGAGTAGGAATGGGTGCCTTTCCTATTTTGATGGTTTGAAGTTCTTGTTTTAGGGAAGAGACTTCTGAGTTCATCCTCTCCATTTGTTTGCATAGTTGTTCTAGTAGGCTTTGTGGAACAGTTTGGGTTGGTGCTTGAGTAGGTTGGTTTATCCCAGGGGGATATTTTGGAGGTGGGATGGTTTGTTGAAAATGGACCGGTGGCTGTTGGTATTGGATAGGTTGGGTTTGGAACTGGTTATGGGTTTGGTAGTTCTGTTGAGGGTAAGTATTTTACCCTTGTGGTTGGCTATGTTGTTGGTTATCCTTCTATCGGAAGCCTGGGTGGTCATTGTACCTTGGATTGAAGGTGTTTTGGTATTGGGGCTTTTGAAAGTTTAGGGCATTGACTTCCGCTGGGGGTCCTCCTAGAAGAACATCCTTGATGGATGGAATGGTTGGGCAGCTGTCTGTTTTATGGTCATGTTTGTCACAAATTGTGCAAACAAGGTCTACATTTTGGATTTCATAGACTTTCCTAAGGTCTATCTCTTCAACCTTCCTAGAGAGTGCTGCGAGTTTAGCCCTAAGGCTTTCCTCTTCTCTAAGTGTATGAATTCCAGTGGTTCTTTGTGGCTTTTCAGAATAAGGTGAAGTTCCCCAAGTTTGGTTTTGTTCAGCCAGACTTTTGAGATACTCGTAAGCATCATTTGGGGCCTTGTTTTTAAAGGTTCCATTACACATCATGTCAATGAACTGTTTGTTCCCCAGACCCAACCCTTCATAGAAAATTCTCACTTGTTCAGGTATGGAAAACCCATGGTGTGGAACCATGTTTAGGGTGTCTTTGAACCTCTCCCATGTTTCATAGAATGACTCTCCCTCTTTTTCAAAAAAGTTTTGGATTCTCTTTTTAAGTGCAATTGTTTTGTGATGAGGGAAGTATTTTTTGTAGAATTCTATTTGCAGTTGGTCCCAAGAGTGGATTGATGCAGGTCTCAAGTTGTTTAGCCAATTTTTAGCTCGATCCTTTAATGAAAAAGGAAATAGCCTCATCTTAGAGGATTCTAGTTGATGTGGGGGACACATGGTTTCAACAATGTCGTTGAACTCTTTGACATGAAGGTATGGCATTTCTGACTCCATCCCATGAAAGGTTGGAAGGTGGTTTAGGACATGGGGTTTGAATATGTAGTTGGTGTCTCCTATGGAATTGTGTCTAATGCATGAGGGGGCTTTGGTCCAAGCTGGAGTGAGGTAGTCGTTCATGGTTTGATCAACTACATTCCCTAATTTTGGAGCTTCTTGGTTTTGGTTTCCCATTTGATTCCCCCCAGGGTTTACAATTTGATTTTGAGGATGACCCTCCATTGGACTTGTTTCAAGTTCTGAATTTGGGGTTTCAAGAATATTTGAATCTGATTTAAACAATCCCTTAGGTGCACTTGACTCCCCTATCCTAGGACTTTCCACCCTAACTAGTCTATTTGAGAAATCGCGGGTGTAGGCGGACATGCGCCAAAAAAAATCGAGAAAGGGACAAGATAAGAGATCTTGGGTGAGAGTAGAAGAATGGAGGTGAGGAAAGAAGGTTTTTTTTTGATATAAGGTACTTACTTGGTCCCCGGAAATGGCTCCAAAATTTGGTTCACGCCCAAATTTACCCAAGAGAGGAAGGGTAGAACGGTCCTTGTAGTGTAGCTTGGGTTGTCGATTCCACAGAGACCTAAGAAGATACCTAAGATACACAACCTATGGGATGGATTTTTGGCTATGAAGTGGAAAACTTGGATTGATTTTGGATGGGTTTTTAAGATATCTAATATATTTAAGTGGATTCAATTTAAAAGAATGAGTTGATCCTAGGTTATCGCTCAGGGTGGATTGGACGTATTTTCTTTTTAATGATTTCAATTTCATAAAGTTGAGATGGGTTCATTTAAGGAGATAAAACAACATCATCACTTAATGGTTTAATTCCTACACCCTCTAATACTAATCACCTATAAACTTGAAGGATCAAAGTTTTGAGCACTTCAAGGTAATGGATCGTATTATTACTTGATGTGTGTGGCCTTAAATTCAACAAGGACGATGAAGTTTAAAAATCATCAAATAAAAATCCCAATTAAAGAAGTGATTATACATTAATTAGGTGATAAATAACATCCAATCCAGCCCCTTTCTACTCCCTTGGATCAACCCATAAGTGGGTTAGCCCTCCATTGATCCCATGGTTTCAATGGAAGCGGAAAGTAGACTCATGAGGGAGGAAATGGAGAAGTAAAGAAAACAACAAAAATAAAATGATCACCCCACCGTTGTGTGAATAATTTCACAAGGGTTGGTGTGAATAAATTCACACATTGATCCAACAGTATCAAAGTGATATTATGAACGACAGAATAAGAGTATAGGAAGAACTTTTATTAAGAAACTAAAGTGAATTGAACAACTTACATGTGAAAGATAAAATTGAGGCAACAAAAATGCAGCATAACATTACAATTGAACAAAGCATCCAAGATCCTCAACTCCTTCACCACCACTGCCTTAAATAGGCATTTTGGGAGCCTTGGATGGAGCCACCAACAGTAAAAAGCATCTTAATTAATTTTGGTAGGCTATACGTGGTGGAAAGCTTGTGGAATTTGGACTTTTCCACGTTTGACCCGAGGTGGCAGCCAGTTTTCATCCACCGAACAGACGCGTATGGAAGACCTTCTAGAAGGCCGAATCAGAGTGGGACATAGAAGAAGAAAATGTAGAACCGGATGTCTTCTAACCTCATGTAAAATTTGGGCCCATTTGGAGTTGTTTATTCCTAGAATGATCAAATTAGTGGGCTGTTTTTCTGGGCCGCAGAATCTGGCCCAGAATTGTATCTCTAACTTGGGCCGCCTAAATGACCACCATGGATGCCGAATTAGCATTAACTCCTGAATAGTGATTTGTTCCTATACATGTCTTCTATCATCCCACGAAATTTGTGATTAATTGGGCCTGTATATTGGGCCCCAAAGTCTCATCAGTGTGCTGGTGTCCAATCTGTCTTCTCCAGAATTGCTTCCTTTCATTGCCAAATATCTCCATCATCCTCCATTAATTCTCCATTGATCCCTGAACGAAACATGTTCATATTGGAGTGTAGATAAATTATAAAATTAAAATATTTATAATAAGATGAATCATTTGGTACTTTAATTGATGTTAAAAAATGTACCACATAATAGTGCATTTTAAGAAGGTATTACAATCATAATGTGAAATGATGTTCAAAGTGTAAAATGCACTAAAATGGTGTTTATGAATAATAAAGAACATGAATATTATATATATTACCAATGAATATTAGCCTCATTTAGTGGCTAATCAGAGGCCAATTTGGCCAATCGAGTCCTTTTGATGGAAATTGAGGCCAATATAGCCAATTAGGCCAATTGAGGTAAATTAAACTAATGGATTTTAATGGAGCCCAATTGGGATTAATGGTTAATTGAGGTAATTGATGCAAATTGATGCCAATTGAGGCCAATTAGGGCCAATAGAAACCAATTGAGGCCAATTGAGTCAAATTGAGGCTAATTGAGGCTAATTAGGTCAATTATGCCAATTAAGGCCAATTATGTCAATTACGTCAATTGAGGCAAATTGAGACCAATTGAGGCCAATAGGTTAATTGTGGCCAATTGACCAATTGAGGCCAGTTGAGACCAATTAAGGCTAACTAAGACCAATTAGGCTAATTCGTTCCATCTATGCCAATTGAGGCCAATTACTCCCAATTGAGGCCATTGAGGCCAATTAGCCCAATTGAGGCCAAATAGGATAGTTGTGACCAATTGAGGTCAATTGAGACCAATTAGGCCAATTAGGCCAATTTATGCCAATTGAATCCAATTAAGCCCAATTGGGGCCATTGAGGCCAATTAGGCCAATTGAGGCCAATTAGGCCAATTGACGCCAATTAGGGAAAATTGATGCCAATTGAGTCCAATTAAGGCCAATGAGGCCAATGAGGCCAATTGAGGTGCCTTGAGGACAATTGAGGACAATTCAATCAATTGAGGCTCATTAGGGAAATTAGGGCTAATTGATGCCAATTTGGCCAATTGAGTCCAATTAGGCCAATTGAGGCCAATTAGGTCAGTTGAGGCCAATGGATGCCAATTTTGGCTAATTTAGTCCAATTAGGCTAATTAGGAAAATTAGAACAATTGAGGCCAATTGATGCTAATTTGGCCAATTAGGCCAATTAGGGCCAACTGAGACCAATTGATCTCAATTGAGTCCAATTAGACTAATTATGATAATTGATGCCAATTAGGCCAATTGAGGCCAATAAAACTAATAAGGCTAATTAGTCCAATTGATTCTAAATGTGGCCAATTATGAAAATTGGGGCCAATTGAGGACAATTGAGGCTAATTAGCACTACTAGAAAATTTAGTATTCGTGGATGGTTGATTCGGGTGGCCTCCATTTGGCGATCTCTATTGAATACATTAGCATCCATCAAATGGAGTTCGTTGTATATTTTAACCCCTGCCCTACATTTTTCTCCCCCTACGACCCTCCTTCGCCCGCGACCCCGTTTCGTTCACCCTCCCGTGACCCTGCCTATGTGCGGCGTCGTCCCCCGTACCACCGTCGTTGAATAGCCCCAGCCTCGTCGGACCCTGTCGTCGAACCTCCCGTGACCTTGTCTCCGTGTTCCATCATCCCCCATATCGTCGTCATCGAACAGCCCCAGCCCCATCGGGTGTCGTCCCTCGTACCATCGCCATCGAACAGCCCCAGACCTTTCGGGCCCCACCACTGATCCCTTCCGCTTCCATCGAGCCCCCCCCCCCCATTGAGACCTTCCACCACGGTCTTGCCCCACCACAGATCCCTCCCACCCCCAATCCCTCCCACCTCGTCGAGCTCCCTTTGTCAAGCCCCGCCTTCCTTTGTCACGCCCCGTCGGCTAAGCCTCCCGCCCCCATCAATCCCACATAGTCAAGCCACATGTTGTGCATTCCCAATCTTGTCGTCCCCCTTTACTGGCAGTGAGTCCCCTATAGGTGATTTAGTCAAATTTTAGTTCAATATTATGTATTCAATTTTAACATTTTCGGTGATTATTACATGGGTACTTCATCTTTCCACAAGTCCAATAGCTCTCTATACTCTCATAATCAACCTATGTCTTTTTATTTTTGTGCTAGTATATCATTTTATATTTGTGTAAGGTGTATTAATTGGGATTTAGTTGCATCACATACATGATTTGGCCTTTCATACTATATCACATACATGATTTGGAGTTTCTTTAATATAATTAAGAATTTTATTTTACCTGCAGTTTCCAGGTGGGTTGTTCATTGATTTAGTACTTTACAATTTTAAAAATTGAAAACATTTATATGAAATCCTTTTCCAAGCATCCAAAAAAAATTATTTAGTCATATTTTAATGCTTAAACTTTTTTTAATGGCTCAGATTGAGTTGATTGTTGTGGATGTGCTATTTTGTGCATGAACATTACTAGTTAGTTTAATCTTATGTTCACCATCATTGCTTATCTAAATCTGTGTTCTACATTTTTCCTTTCATGCCATCTTTTCAATTCATGAATGTGATACAACATGCTTAAAGCAACTTGTAATGTATGATTCCTTATTTTATTGTTATTATGAAGTGATGAATTCAAATTTTCTTTTTTAAATTATGGAAATTAAGAAAAATATTGAAAATTTACAATGAAAAGACAACTATCCTTGTGGGAAACAATTGTTGATTCATAGTGTTAAAGTATTGAAGGATAAAAGAACATTCTCATAGAACAAGGTTTCTAAAGATGGATTTCTTGTTTTCATTCTTATAAAGGATAATCATTCTTCATTATATGTTAATTTTATGTATTATTCTTATACAATACTTATCAAGAATGTTCTTTCTCATTGAATGCTTTTTCATTTTGAAGGTCTTTATTAGAAATTAGCATCTCTTTAAAATTAAGGCCCACTCTATGAATTAATGTTTATGAATCATTGTGTAACCCTCTATTTATTTTTCCATCCACAATAAATTTCATCTCTCCTTCCTCCCTCAACTAATGTTTTGGTTATGGTAGTGATTTACCTAATTACAAGTTTTTTACTTCATTGTCAGAGTGCTTATTTTCCTTTTTAAATATTCTATTTTTGAGGTGGTGGAATTTATCTATCTCATGTATCATGATCATGTTTTTCAATGAAGCTATATACAAAGAAACAGTTTCATGTTTTAATGAAAAAATGAGAGCATGAGTTGAAATAGTATCTTTTTCTCAATGGTTTTTTTAGAACATTTTCTTTGAATTTTAATTTATCCAGAACTATAATGCTTGTTCTGACATGTTGTGCTTATAGTTTTTTAGATATATACTCTTCAAGATATTATATATTTTTATTAAGTGAGAAAATTAATAGAAATGTAAATTTTGAGGTTTGAATGTGAACCCAGACATAGCTTATAGTTTTTGGTGTTTTTTACAAAAATTGGCATGAACTTTAATCTCTTTATTGCAGTTTTTTAGTTTTAGTGTTACATTATTTATTTGTTTAATTTTATATATTTTGATGTTGTTACATAATAGAACATAATCCAACAATATTGTGTTTCATGAAGCTTCATGGTGTCTCTAATGATCCAATTATTTGGTCTTGTTTTGAAACAATTTTCCTTACGCCATGGTTTAAATTGCAAACTAGTACATGCAGTTGTCATGATTTGAAGTTTATTTTATTTATAATAGTTTACACCATATCTTTAATTCCATGTTTCATTATTATAATTTATTTATTTCTTCTTGAATTCATATGGAGAAAAACTATGGGCTCGTCAGGGGTTCCGTCCAAACCGATTACTTCTTCTAGATTGTGAAATTTGACCTGAAGTTCTTGAACAAGCTCTGTGAGTTGATCTATTAGTAAAAAATTCTCCTTGTTTTTATTTCGAAATTCATGCCTATTTTAGATTATTGTTTTACAGAGTTGAAAAGGTCACCCCTTCCACTTTTGATGACATATAAAAAAATTAAAGAATCAAGTACAGTATTTATTTTCTTACAAGTATGGCATGTCCTTAAATGTTTCATGTGGAGGATGAGATCAGGGAGGGGTTATTTTTGGGTTTAAATGATGGTTCAAAACATGTATATGTCATTTCAGGTATCCCTTTCAATCATTGAAGTTAGAGGACTTGGAAGTCTTGATTTTCTATGAATCAATCAACAGGTGTGTTTGTTCTTGTATCACTTCAAAATTTCATTTAATCATTATTGTGTGTGGTGTGCCTGAATTGAACATCACCCTATTCTTGATACATTGTTGCTTGATTATAGAATTGGGTTGAATGCCTAATATTGTATTTGGGCGATTATGATTGATTATAGGTAATAATTTGAGTTTATATATTAGGTTGACTCTCTTGTAAACCCATTTAAATTTAAATATATAACTTATTGTATCGTGACAAAAGATTAGATGGGTAAAGAATGGTCAAACTGAATCCGATCTGAATATTATTCCTATGTAGGACTATAAAAAACAATTATTCGTGTAGTGTAAGGGCAGACAGAACGTCAATCGGACGTTTGGTCTTTCCGGAATGACAGAATATGTGATTTTTAAAGGTTTTACGTCCATTAAAAAGGTGCGTCTGGGGGTTAAAATGATCCGAACGATGTCTGAATGCTATGAAATTAGATGACAACAACCGTAGAGATAATTTTGAATGATTTGAGCATATGAAACATCAATCTAAGATTCCGTTTTCCTGGGATGACCAAATACACACCTTTAGTGTCATAAAACACCAAAACACGCGATTAACGGTCAATTCCATATCAAACAACCTCAGAATGACCTGAAATCATAGGAAGACCATATTATTATTTTTTGTGTTGTGTAAAACTAGATAGAATGTCAATCAGACGTTCAGTTTGTCTAGAATTATTGAATATGTGATTTTTAAAGGTTCTATGCCTTTTAAAAAGGTGCGTACGGGGGTAAAAATCAGCCGAACGACGTCTAAACATCATGAAATTAGGCGACAACAACTGTAGAGTTGAGAGTGAAGTGGTCGAGTAGACAGAACATCAATTTGAGATGTTGTTTTCCCAAGATAACTGAAAATGCACTTTTAATGTCATTAAAACACCAAAACATGTGTTTATCGGTCAATTTCATATCAAACGACCTTGTAATGACCTCAAATCATCGGAAGACTATCTTATTATTATTCTTGATGTGTATGAGCTGATAAAACATCAATTGGACATATGGTCTTCTCGAAAATATCGAATATGTGGTTTTTAAAGGTTTGACTCCCTTTAAAAAAATATGTTCCAGGGTCAAAACCTGCCGAACGCCCTCCGAAAGCCATGAAATCAGACAAAAACAACTGTTTAGTAAACTGTCAATTGGTTGAGTAGACAGAACATTAATCCGAGATTCTGTTTGACTGGGATGATTGAAAACACACTTTTAGTGTCATAAAACACCAAAACTTGCATTTAACAGTAAATTCCACATAAAAAGACTTCAGAATGACCTAAAATCATATAAAACCCATCTTATTATTATTCGTGATGTGTAAGAGAAGACAGAATGTCAATCGGATGTCCGGTCTTCCCGAAACGACCGAATATGCGGTTTTTAAAGGTTGGATCGCCCTTTAAAATGGTGCATCCGGGGGTCAAAATTAACTAAACAATGCCCGAATGCCATGGAATCAGAAGAAAACAACCATAAGGTGAGTTTTGATATGGTCAAGAAATCGGATCATCAATCAGAGATGTTGTTTTCCTGGGATGACCGAATACGCACCTTTGGTGTCATGAAACACCAAAACGTGTGTTTAATGGTTAATTCCATATCAAATGATCTCAGAATGACTTGAAATCATAGGAAAACTGTATTATTATTATTCTTGTTATGTAATAGTATATGGGACATTAATTGGATGTTTGTTCTGTCTATAATGACTGAATATGTGATTTTTACAGGTTTTACGCCCTTTAAAAAGGTGCATCCGAGGGTCAAAATCAGCCGAATGACGTCTGGATGTCATGAAATCAGACGAAAAAAACTGTAGAGTTAATAGTGAATTGTTTTAGTAGATGGAACATCAATCTGAGATGCCGTTTTCCCATGATAATAGAAAATACACTTTTAGTGTTATAAAACACCAAAACCTACGTTTAACGCTCAATTGCATATCAAACAACTTCATAATGACCTGAAATCATAGGAAAACCATATTATTATTATATGTGATGTGTACCAGCATAAGGAGTTCCAATTGGATGTGTGGTCTGCCCAAAAGCACTGAATATGTGGTTTTTAAAGGCTAAACACCCTTTAAAAAGGTGTGTCTTGGGGTCGAAATCAGCCGAACGACCTCCAAATTCCATGAAATAAGACGACAAAAACCATAGAGTGAATTGTAAATTGATCAAGTAAATAGAACATCACTCTGATATGTCATTTGGCCGGGATGACCGAAAATGCACTTTTAGTTTCATAAAACACCAAAATGTGCATTTAACGATCAATTCCATATAAAATGACCTTGGAATGACCTGAAATCATAAGAAGACCATATTATTATTATTCTTGATGTGTATGTGGAAATGAAACATCAATTGGATATGCGGTCTGCCTGGAACTATTGAATTTGTGTTTTTTAAAGGTTTGATGCCCTTGAAAAAAGTGCCTTTGTGGGTCAAAACCAGTCGAACAACATTCAAATGCCATGAAATCAGATGAAAAAAACCATATAGTGAACTGGAAATTGTTTGAGTAGACGGAACATCAATCCGTGATGCCATTTTCCCGAGATGACCGAAAACACATTTTTAGTGTCATAAAACACCAAAACGTGTGTTTAACGGTCAATTCCATATCAAACGACCTCAGAATGACCTGAAATAAAAGGAATACTATCTTATTATTATTCATGATGTGTTCCAATAGACAAAACATCAATCATATTTGTGGTCTGCCCAAAACGACCGAATATGCGGGTTTTAAAGGTTGGACGACCATTAAACAGGAGCGTTTGGGGTTCAAAATCAGTCTAACAACCTCCGAATTCCATGAAATTAGATGAAAAAACCCATAGAGTGAATTTTAAATAGTTCGAGCATGAAGAAAATAAACCTAAGATGTCGTTTGGCCGGGATTACCAAAAACACACTTTCAGTGTCACAAAACACCAAAACATGCGTTTAACGGTCAATTAAATATCAAACGACCTCGGAATGACCTGAAATAATAGGAATACCTTATTATTATTATTCATGATGTGTATGAGGAGAAGAAACATCAATTGGACATGCGGTCTTCCCATAACTATTGAATATATGGGTTTTAAAGGTTTGGTGCTTTTTAAAAAGCGCATTTGTGGGTCAAAACCAGTCAAATGACCTCTGAATGCTGTGAAATCAAACGAAAAAAACCATATAGTGAATTTTAAATTGGTTAAGCTAACAGAAAATCAATCCGAGATTCCATTTTCCCAGGATGACCGAAAACACACTTTCAGTGTTATAAAACCCCAAAACGTGTGTTCAACTGTCAACTCCATATAAAATGACTTTAGAATGACCTGAAATCATAGGTTAACCATCTTATTATTCTTCATGATGTGTACCAGAATATGGGATGTCAATCGGATGTGCAGTCTGCCCAAAACAACCAAATATGCGGTTTTTAAAGGTTGGACGCCCTTTAAAAAGGTTCGTTCAGGGGTCAAAATCAGTCGAATGATCTATGAATTCAATGAAATCAGATGAAAACAAATTTAGAGTTAATTTAAAATTGGTCAAGAAGACGGAACATCAATCCAAGATGTCGTTTGGCTAGGATGATTGAAAACGCACTTGTAGTGTCATAAAACACCCAAACGTGTGTTTAACTATTAATTCCATATCAAACAACCATGGAATGACCTGAAATCATAGGAAGGGCGTATTATAGTTATTCTTGATGTGTAAAAGCAGACAAAACATCAATTGGAAATTCGTTCTTCCCAAAACGACCGAATATGCGGTTTGTAAAGGTTGGACGCCCTTTAAAAAGATGCGTTTGAAGGTCAAAACCAGCCAAACGACCTCTGAATGCTGTGAAATCAGACGACAACGACCATAGAGTGAATTTTAAATTGGTTGACCAGACAAAACATCAATCCAATATGTCGTTTGGCTGGGATGATCGAAAACACACTTTTAGTGTCATAAAACACCA
The DNA here is from genome assembly GCA_963277665.1 of Viscum album. NCBI lineage: Eukaryota > Viridiplantae > Streptophyta > Magnoliopsida > Santalales > Viscaceae > Viscum > Viscum album. The sequence continues at coordinate 3,959,472 of CAUJRU010000003.1, forward strand.
AAACGTGTGTGTAATGGTCAATTCCATATTAAATGACCTCGGAATGACCTGAAAAAACAAGAAGACCGTATTATAATTATTCTTGATGTGTAAAAGTAGAATACATGTCAATTGGACATGCAGTCTTCCCAAAACGACCGAATATGCGGTTTTTAAAGGTTGGATGCCCTTTAAAAGGATCTGTTCCGGGGTCAAAACTAGTCCAACGAACTCCAAATTCCGTGAAATCAGACGACAAAAACTGTAGTGTGAATTCTAAATTTTTCGAGTAGATGAAACATCAATCTGAGATTCTGTTTAGCCGAGATGATTGAAAATTCACTTTTAGTGTCATAAAACACCAAAATGTGCATTTAACGGTCAATTCCTTATCAAATGATATCATAATGACCTGAAATCCTAGGAAAACTATCTTATTATTATTCTTGATGTGTACTAGCAGACGAAACATTAATTGGATGTTTGGCCTGTCCGAAATGATCGAATATGCGGCTTTTAAAGGTTTTACGCCCAATAAAAAGGTGTGTCAGGGGGACAAAATTAGTTAAACGACCTATGAATTCCATGAAATCATAAGAAAACAACCCTATAGTTAATAGTGAATTTTTTGAGCAGACGGAACATCAATCAGAGGTGTCGTTTGGCCGAGATGAATGAAAACACACTTTTAGTGTTATAAAACACCAAAACGTGAGTATAACAGTCAATTCCCTATCAAAAGACCTCATAATGACCTGAAATTATAGTAAGATTTTATTATTATTACTATTGATGTGTATGAGAAGACAACGCATCAAATGGACGTTCAGTCTGCCTGGAACTATTGAATATGTGATTTTTAAAGGTTTGGCGCCCTTTAAAAAGGTGCGTTTGGGGGTCCAAACTAGTCGAACGACATATGAATGTGGTGAAATTAGATGACAACAACAAAATATTGAATTTTTAATTGTTCGAGTAGACGGAACAACAATCCGATATGCCTTTTTTCCAGGATGATTAAAAATACACTTTTAGTGTCATGAAACACCAAAATATGTGTTTAATAGTCAACTCCATATCAAACGACTTTATAATGACCTGAAATCACAATAAAACCATCTTATTATTATTCTTGATGTGTACAAGAAGACAGAATGTCAATCGGATGGGCGGTATGCCCAAAAAGACCGAATATGCAGTTTTTAAAGGTTGGATGCCCTTTAAAAAGGTGCGTTTGGGGGTCAAAATCATCCGAACAACCTCTGAATTCCATGAAATCAGAATAAAACTACTGTATAATGAATTGTAAATTGGTCGAGTAGATGGAACATCAATCTGAGATGTCGTTTGGTCGGGATGACCGAAAACACACTTTTAGTGTCATAAAACACCAAAATGTGTGCTTAACATTCAATTCGATATCCAATGACCTCAGAATGACTTGAAATCATAGAAAGACCATATTATTATTATTCTTGATGTGTACGAGTAGATGAAATGTCAATCGGATGGGCAGTCTACCCATAACTATTGAATATTCGGTTTTTAAAGGTTTGATGCCCTTTAAAAAGGTGCGTTTGGGGGTCAAAACTAGTCAAACGACCTCCAAATGCTGTGAAATCAGACCAAAAAAACCATATAGTGAATTTCAAATTGGTCGAGTAGAAGGAACATCAATATGAGATGTCGTTTTCCCAGGATGATTGAAAAAACACTTTTAGTGTCATTAAACTCCAAAACGTGTGTTTAATGGTCAATTCCATATCAAACAACTTCAGAATTACTTGAAATCAAAGGAAAAATGTATTATTATTATTCGTTATGTGTACTAGAAGACAGAAGGTCAATCATATGTGCAGTCTGCCCAAAAAAACCAAATATGCGGTTTTTAAAGGTTGGACGCCCTTTAAAAAGGCGCGTCTGGGGGTCAAAATATGTCGAACGTCCACTGAATTCCATGAAATCAGATGAAAACAAATTTAGAGTGAATTTTAAATTGTTCGAGAATACAGAACGTCAATCTGAGGATTCGTTTGGTTGGGATGATCGAAAATGCACTTTTAGTGTTATAAAACACCAAAACGTGCATTTAATGGTCAATTCTATATCAAACGACCTCATAATGACTTGAAATCATAAGAAAACTATATTATTATTATTATTGATGTGTATGACCAGACGATGCATCAGTTGGATGTTCGGTCTTCCCATAACTGTTGAATATGTGATTTTTAGAGGTTTGATGCCCTTTAAAAAGGTGCGTTTGGGGGTCAAAACTAGTTGAACAACCTCTGAATGCAGTGAAATCTGACAATAACAACCAAATAGCTAACTGTTAATTGTTCAAGTAGAAGGAAAAACAATCCAGGATTCTATTTTTCTAGGATGAATGAAAACACACTTTTAGTGTCATAAAACACCAAAATGTGTGTTTAACAGTCAATTCCATATCAAATGACTTCAGAATGACCTAAAATCACTGGAAAAATGTCTTAATATCATTCCTAATGTGTAACAGTTGACAGAACATCAATGGGATGTGCGGTCTTCCCAAAACGACCGAATATTCAGTTTTTAAATGTTGGGCGCCCTTTAAAAAGGTGCGTCTGAGGGTCAAAATCAGCCAAACAACCTCCGAATTCCATGAAATCAGTAAGCAACAACCATAGAGTGAATTATAATTTTTTTAGTAGACAGAACATCAATCTGAGATGTCATTTGGTCAGGATGACTGAAAACGCACTTTTAGTGTCACAAAACACCAAAATGTGCGTTTAATGGTCAATTACATATCAAACGACCTCATAATGAACTGAAATCATAAGATGCCCATATTATTATAATTATTGATGTGTACGAGTAGACGACATGTCAATTGGACATGCTGTCTACCCGGAACTACTAAATATGTGGTTTTTAAAGGTTTGAAGCCCTTTAAAAAGGTGCGTTTGGGGGACAAACTAGTCGAAAGACCTCCGAATGCTGTGAAATCAGACAAAAAAACCATATATTGAATTTTAAATTGGTCGAGAAGATAGAACATCAATCTGAGATTCCTTTTTCCTAGGATGGCTGAAAAAACACTTTTACTGTCATAAAACTCCAAAACGAGCATTTAACAGTCAATTTCTTATAAAAATACTTCAGAATGACCAGAAATCAAAGGAAAAACATATTATTATTATTCTTGATGTGTACCTGAAGACGGAACGTCAATCGGGTGTGTGGTCCGCCCAAAACAACCGAATATGCAATTTTTAAAGTTTGGATGCCCTTTAAAAAGGTGCGTTCAGGTGTCAAAATTAGCCAAACGACCACCAAATTCCATGAAATCAGAAGACAATAAATTTAGAGTGAATTGTAAATTGTTCAAGCAGATGTAACATCAATCTGAGGTGTCGTTTGGCTGGGATGACCGGAAACACACTTTTAGTGTTATAAAACACCAAAACGTGAGTTTAACAGTCAATTCCATATCAAAATACCTTAGAATTACCTGAAATCATAGGAAGACCATATCATTTTTATTATTGATGTGTATGAGTAGATGACACGTCAACTGGACGTTCGGTCTACCCGGAGCTATTGAATATGTGTTTTTAAAAGGTTTGACGCCCTTTAAAAAGGTGTGTTTGGGGGGGTCAAAACTATTCGAATGACCTCTGAATGCGGTGAAATCAGAATAAAACAACCAAATAGTGAATTGTAAATTGGTCGAGTAGACGGAACAACAATCTGAGATGTCATTTTCCTGGGATGACTGAAAACACACTTTTAGTGTCACAAAACACCAAAACGTGTGTTTAACAGTCAATTCCATATCAAACAACTTCAGAATGACATGAAATCATAGAAAACCCATCTTATTATTATTATTGATGTGTAACAGTAGAGGTAACATCAATCGGATTTGCGGTCTTCCGAAAACGACCGAATATGCAATTTTTAAAGGTTGGACGCCTTTTAAAAAGGTGCTTATGGGGGTCAAAATCCACCGAACACCCTCCAAATTCCATGAAATCAGTCGAAAACTACCGTAGAGTGAATTTTAAGTTGTTCAAGTAGAAGGAACATCAATCCGAGATGTCGTTTGGCCAGGATGACCGAAAACGCACTTTTAGTGTCATAAAACACTAAAACGTGCGTTTATTGGTCAATTCAATATCAAATGACTTCTGAATGAGCTGAAATCATAGGAAGACTATATTATTATTATTCTTGATGTGTACGAGTAGAATACATGTCAATTGGATGTGCAGTATGCCCAAAACTATCGAATATGCGGTTTTTAAAGGTTTAACGCCCTTTAAAAAGGTGTGTTTGGGGGTCAGAACTAGTCGAACAACCTCCGAATGCCATAAAATTAGACAAAAACAACCATATAGTGAATTTTAAATTGTTCGAGTAGAGGGAACATCAATCCGAGATGACGTTTTCCCGAGATGATTGAAAACACGCTTTTAGTGTCATAAAACCTCAAAACGTTCGTTTAATGGTCAATTCCATATCAAATGACTTTAGAATGACCAAAAATCATAGGAAAACTATCTTATTATTATTCATGATGTGTAGATAAAGACGGAACATCAATTGGATATGCGGTCGGCCCAAAAAAACCAAATATGTGGTTTTTAAAGGTTGGACGCCATTTAAAAAGGTGTGTCTGGGGGTCAAAATCAGCCGAACGACCTCTAAATTCCATGAAATCAGACGAAAAAAACATAGAGTGAATTTTAAATTAGTCGAGTAGACAAAACATCAATCCGAGATTTTTTTTCGCTAGGATGATCGAAAACGCACTTTTAGTGTCATAAAACACCAAAACATGCATCTAACAGTTAATTCCATATCAAACGACCTTGGAATGACCTGAAATCTTAGGAAGGAATTTTTATTTTTATTCTTGTTGTGTAAGAGTAGAGGAAACGTCAATCAGATGTTTGGTTTTCCCGGAATGACCGAATATGCCATTTTTAAAGGTTCACGCACCTTAAAAGCATGTGAGGGGTCAAAACCAACAAAATGACCACTGAATACACTGAAATCAGATGACAACAATCGTAGAGTGATATGTGAAATATTTGAGGATTGTATGTCAATCGGCGATGCTGTTAGTCTAGGATGACAGAAAACACACTTTTAATGTCATAAAACATTAAAACATGCGTTTACCATTCAGATATATATAGAAAATGACCTTAGAATGACTTGAAATAAGATAAAATATATCTTATTATTTTTTTTGTGTACCGGGAGACGACACATAAATAGGAGGTGAGGTCTACCCCGAACTACCGAATACGTGGTTTTTTAAGGTTTGACGCCTTTTAAAAAGGTCCGTCTGAGGATCAAAAATAGTCGAACAACCCCCGAATGGGGTGAAATCAAACTAAAACAACCATAGAGTAAATTTTGAAATGGTCGAGTTGACGAAATGTCAATCGGAGATTCTATTTTCGTGGGATGACCCAAAACAGACTTTTAGTGTCATAAAACATCAAAACATGTCTCTAAGAATTAAATCCATAGATAACAATTTCAGAATGACATAAAATCATAGTAAAACTATCTTATTATTATTTTTGATGTATATGAGTAGATGGAAGGTCAATCAGATGTGCGGTTTGTCCGAGATGACCAAATATGTGGTTTTAATTGCATTTCAATTATTAGTTGAATTTTTTGGTACTAATTATTTTATTAAATTTTGTGATGCAGTTTTATTCGATGATGGGAGTGGACCTTTAAGAAGATGAGGCATAGATTTTTATGTTCTCATGGTTTTAAGTATTGTGAAATATTTTTTTTATTTTTGAAATATAGTTTTTTTTTTAATGTTACTGGGAATTTTTCTAAAAAAAATAAAAAACCTATAGTGGTCGCCATATGGCGGTCGCTATATGCCTGCATGGAAGGTCAAAAGTGACCGCCAAATGGCGGTCACCATAGACCGCACCTAAGTAATCTATAGCGGCCACCATATGGTGATCGCTATAGATAATATTGATGTTATCTATAATGTCCACCAAATGGTGGACGCTAAAGGAAACAACGGCGGGCCTAAAGTGTTTGTCGTTTGGCGGAGGCTAGGCGACTTCTATATGCCTTTAGTGACTTCATTTGGTGGTCGCTAAAGTCCTTCTTTCTACTAGTGTAGTCCAACTAAGTTCAATTAATCCCAATTAGGAAAATTAGGCCAATTAGGCCCATTAGACCAATTATGGTCAATTGAGTGTAATTGAGGCCAATTGAGGTCAATTAGGCCAATGTGGCAAATTGAGGCCAATCGAGGCTAATTGACATCAATTCATCCAATTGAGGCTAGTTGAGGCCAATTGAGTCCAATTGAGGCCAATTGAAGCCAATTGAGGCCAATTAGGCAAATTATCCCAATAGATGCCAATTAGGCCAATTAAGGCCAATCATGGCCATTTGGGCCAATTAGGCCAATTGAGTCTATTGGGGGAAATTGAGGTTAATTGAGACCAATTGATTCCAATTGAGGCCAATTGGGGTCAATTAGGGAAATTAGGTCAATTGAGTCCAATAGGAACCAATTGAGGCCAATTTGGACAATTGAGGCCAATTAGGCCAATTGAAGCAATTATGGCCAATTCGGCCAATTGAGGCCAATTATGCCAATTGAGGCCAATTGAGGCCAAATGAAGCCCATTAATCCAATTTTTCCAATTAATTCCAATTGAGACAAATTATTCCAAGTAGGCCAATTATACCAATTAGGCTTAGTTGGCCTAGAGAGCCTCAAAATCTCTAAAAACCCTAAAAAACTGAAAAACCCATAAGAATCCTAAAAACCTCAAAAAAACCCAAAAAACCAAGTAGGGCAATTGAGGCCAATAGGGGAAAATTGAGTCCAATTAAGTGGATTGTGGCCAATTGAGGATAATTGAGTCCAAATTGGAAAATTGGGCCAATAGAGGCCAATTAGGGTAATTGAGGTGAATTATGCCAATTGAGGCCAATTAATGCCAATTGTGGCTAATTGAGGCCAATTGACACTAATTGATGCCAATTAAGGTCTTTTCGATCAAATAGACCAATTAAGGCCAATTAAGGCCAATGAGGCACTTGAGGCCAATTGAGGCAGATTGAGTCAATCTGGCTAATAGAGGCCAACGAGGTCGATTCTGGCCAATTCGGGCCAATTAAGGCTGAAGCCAATTAGTCGAATTAGGAAATTGATGCAAATTGTGGCCAATTGGGGATAATTGAACCCAATTCAGGCCAATTCAGGCCAATCGAGGCCAATTAGGCCAATTGAGACCAATTGATTCCAATTAGGCCAATGAGTCCAATCAAGGCCAATTATGGCTAATTGAAGCCGCTTAGGCCAATTGAGGCTAATTGAGGCTAATTAGGTCAATTTTGGACAACTGAGGGAAATTGATGTCAATTAGGCCAATTGTTTCCAATTGAGGCCGATCGAGGAAAATTAGGTAAGTTAGGCTAATTGAGGCCAATCCAGAACAATTGAGTCCATTTAGGCCAATTGATCCCAATTGATTCCAAATAAGGACAATTGATACCCATTAGTCCGATCGAATAAAATTGAGTCCAATTGAGGCCGATTGAGGCCAATTAGTAAAATTGTGGCCAATTGGGTCCAATTAAGGGAAATTGAGGCCAATTGAGGCCAATTGAGGCCAATTGAATCCAATTGAGGTCAATTGAGGCCAATTAGGCAAATTGTGGCCTATTGTGCCCTATTGAGGGCAATTGAGGTCAATTAGGCCAATTGAGACCAGTTGAGGCCAAGTGAGGCCAATTAGGGATATTAGTCCAATTGAGGCCAATTGAGGTCAATTGAGTTCAATTAGGCCAATGGAGGATAATTAGGTCAGTTAGACAACTTGAGGCCAATTAGGGCCAATTGAGACTAATTAGGCCAATTGATGCTAATTAGACTGAATAGGAAAATTAAGTCCAAAAGACTAATTGAGGTGAATTGAGACCAATAGAGGCCAATTGAGTCCAATTTTTCCAATTAAGTCCAATTGTGGACAATTAAGATGAATTTGGCCAATTGAGGTCAATAGATGTCAATTGAGTCCAATTGGGGATAATTTTTCCCAATTGAGGTGAATTGAATCCAATTCAGCCAATTGAGGCCACCTGAGGACAACTGAGGCTAATTGAGGCCAATTGAGGCCAATTGAGGCTAATTGACGCAAATTGAGGACAACTAAGAAAAATTATATCAACTGATGGCAATTATGCAAATTAGGTCAATTAAGGCCAATTTGGCCATGTGGTCGATTAAGCCAATTTAGGCCAATTAGACCAATTCATTCAGTTGAGTCCCATTGAGTCCAATCGAGGCTAATTGAGGTAAATCTAATCAATTGAGGTCAATTGATGCTATTTGAGGCTAATTGAGGAAAATTAAGGGGAATTGATGCCAATTGGGCATATTGAGGTAATTGAGGGCAATTGTGGCCAATTGAGGCCAATTGGTGCCAATTATGCAAATTAAGGCCAATTTAGTATAATTGAGTCCAATTGAGGCAAACTAGGCCAATTGAGGGTAACAGAGTCCAATTGAGGCCAATTGAGTCTAATTGGTCCAATTGGGCCTTTTGGGCCCAATTGAGGCCTATTATGCCAATTGTAGCTAATTGAGGCCAATTGAGGCCAATTTAGGAAAATTAGTTCTTGAGTTGGCCTCAATTCAACCAATTGGTCTCAATCTGGAAAATTGGCCTAATTGGCCTTAATGACCTAATTTTCCTAATTGGAATAATTGTCCAAATTGACATTAATTGGCCTCAATTAGACTAATTAGCATAATTAACCTCAATTGGACTAATTGGTCTAATTGGCCTCTATTAGCTTAATTGTCCTAATTGGCCAAATTGGTCTCAATTGGTATAATTTTCCTTAATTGGCATAATTGGATTAATTTCCCTAATTTGCCTCAATTAGTCTGATTGACCTAATCGACCTCAATATGTATCAATTGGCCTTATTGGCCTCAATTGCCTCAATTGGCTTAATTAGCCTTAATTGTCCTCAATTGGCCTCAATTGGACTAATTGAACTAATTGGCCTCAATTGGCCAAATTAGGCTCAATGTCCTAACTGGCCTCAACTGGTCTCAAGTGGCCTCAAGTGGCCTCAATTGGGCTCGATTAGCCTCAATTGACCTCGATTGGTCTGAATTGGCCCAATTGGCCTGAATTGGCCCAATTGGCCTGAATTCTCTCAATTGGACTCGATTGGACTAATTGGCTTTAATTAGAGTTAATTGACCACAATTGGCCTCAATTGACCACAATTGGCCACAATTGACCTCAATTTCCTTAAGCGGCTTCAATTGGGCTTAATTAGCCTCACTAACATAATGGGCATCAACTACCCTAAATTGGCTGAATCAGGCTCTATTGGCCTCATTTGGCCCCAATTTTCCCCAATTGGCCTTAGTTGGCCCAATTCGACTAATTGGACTAAATTGGACTCAATTGGCCTAATTGACCTCCATTGGCTTGATTTAGTCAATTGACCTCAAGTGGCCTAAATTGCCTAATTATCCTCAATTCGATTAATCACCCTTAATAGGCCTAAATTGGTCTCAATTGGTATAATTGGTCTAATTGGCCTCAATTAGCTTCAATTGGCCTCAATTGGTTAGAATTGGCCTCAATGGGCCAAATTAGCCTCAATTGGCCTCAATTGGCCTCAATTGGCAGCAATTGGATATAATTTTTTGAAATTGGACTCAATTCACCTCAATTGAATTCAATTGGCCTAATTGACTCAATTGACATAATTGGCCTCAATTGGTATAATTTGCCTGAATTCGACTAATTGGCCTAATTGGTCTCAATTGGTCTAATTAGTCTCAATTGGCCTCAATTGGCCCCAATTAACCTAATTGACCTCAATTGACCTCAATTGGTCACAATTGTCCTCAATTGGCCTACTTGGGTTTTAGGGTTTTTTGGGATTCTTATGGGTTTTTGGGTTTTTTAGGGTTTTTTGTGATTTGGAGGGTCTCTAGGCCAACTGAGGCCAATATGGCCAACTGAGGCCAATATGGCCAACTGAGGCCAATTAGGCCAATTAAATCCAATTGAGTCGAATTGAGGCCAATTAGGCCAATTAGGACAATTGCAGCTAATTGATGCCAATTTGGCCAATTGAGGCCAATTGAGAACAATTTGGCCAATTTGGCCAATTGACGCCAATTAGAAATATTGAGTCCAATTGAGGCAAATTAGCTCAATTAGACCAATTAGGTCAATTGAGGCCAATCAGTCCAATTTGGATAATTTATCCCCAATTGAGGTCAATGAGTCCAATTAGGAAAATTAGGTCAATTAAGGCCAATTGAGGCCTATTAGGCCAATAGAGTCCAATTGAGGAGAATTAAGCCAATTGAGGCAAATCATGTCAATTAATCAAACTGAGGAAAATTGAGGCTAATTAGGCCAATTGTTCCAATTAAGCCAATTGAGGCCAATTAGAACAGTTAGGAGAATTAGGCCAATTGAAGACAATTATGGCCAATTAGGCAAATTGAAACCAATTGGAAAATTAGTCCAATTGAGGCCAATTGAGGACAATTGGTGTTAATTAGGCTAATTAAAGCCATTAAGGCCAATTAATACAATTGATATCAATTAGTCCAACTATAAAAATTTAGGCCAATTGACACCAATTAAGACAACTAAGCCAATTAGTCCAATTCAGGCTAATTAGGCCAATCGTGACCAATTGAGGCCAATTAAACCAATTAGGCCAATTGAGGCCAATTAGGCCAATTAGGCCAATTGAGGCAAATTAGTCCATTTTTGTCCTATTATGTGAATTGAGTCCAATTAGATAAATCAGACTAGTTGAGGCCAAATGAGGAAAAATAGGATAATTAATCCAAATAGATCAATTAAGGCCAATTTTCCCAATTGAGTCCAATTGATTCCACTTAAGCTGATTAGGATAATTATGCCAATTAGGTCAATTGAGGCCAATTATACAAATTATGATAATTATCCCAATTGAGGCCTATTAAGACAATTGAGGCCAATTGAGGCCAATTAGGAAAATTGAGAACAATTCAGTCTAGTTAGGCTACTTAGGCTAACTGAGGCCAACTAAGTCCAATTAGGCTAATTAAAAAATTAAGAAAAATAGTCCATTGAATACAATTAGGCCAATTAGAATAATTGAGGCCATTTAGAACAATTGCGGCCAATCGAGGCCCATCATGTCAATTATGCCTATTATGCTAATTATAAAAATTGAGGCCAATTTGGCCAATTTGGCCGATTGTGTCCAATTACGGCCAATCGAGGCCAATTGTGGCTAATTGCGTCCAATTAGGTCAATTCAGGCCAATTAGTCCAATTAGCCCAATCAAGGCTAATTGTGGCCAATGGAGGCCAATTGCGGCAAATTGAGTCCAATTGCAGCCAGTTGAGGCCAATTATGACCAATTGAGTCCAATTGAGACCAATTAGGCCAATTGAGGACAACTAAGACAATTGGGGTGGATTGGAGCCAATTTTGGCCAATTGCAACAAATTGAGGCCAATTAACACAAATTATAGTCAATTGAGGCCAATTGTGGCCAATTGTGGCCAATGAAGTTAATTGAGGCCAATTGGGTCCAATTGAGACCAATTGGGGCCAATTGGGGCCAATTGAGGCCAATTGAGTCCAATCGAGGCCAATTTAGGCCATTTAGGCCAATTTAGGCCAATTGGGGTTAATTGAGTCCAATTAGACCAATCGAGGCCAATTAGTCTACTAGAGGAAAATTGAGCCCAATTGAGGCCAAATCAGCCAATTAGGCCAATTAAGCCCAATTGAGATCGATTGAGTTCAATTAAGCCAATTGAGGCTAATTGAGTCCAATTGAGGTCAATTGAGGTAAATTGAGGAAAATTGAGGAAAATTGGGGCCAATTGAGGCCCATTTAGGCTAATGAAGCCAATTAGGCCAATAAAGTCCAATTGAAGCCAATTCGGCCAATTAAGCCGATTACATCAATTGAGGCCAATTGAGACCATTTGAGGCCAATTGAGACCAATTTGGAAAATTGAGGCCAATTAAGGTCAATTGAGGCCAATTAGGACAATTTTGGCCAATTGAGGCCAATAAGGCCAATTGAGGCCAATTTGGCCAATTTAGTGGAATTGAGGCCAATTAGGCCAATTGAGGCCAATTGAGGTCAATGGATAAAAATTGAGGCCAATTGAGCCAATTTGGGCAAATTGAGGCCAATTTGGATAGTTAGGCTATTAAATCCAATTTGGCCTATTAGGCATATTACGACAATTGAGGCTAATTAGACTAGTTGAGGCCAATTTGGCCAATTAGACAAATTGAGGCCAACTAGGGCCCATTAAAGCCAATTAGGCTAATTAAGAAAATTGAGACCAATTAGTCCAATAATGAAAATTGAGTTCAATTGGGGCCAATTGTGGCCAATCGAGGCCAATTGCGTCGAATTGAGGCCAATTAGGGAAATCGAGTCCAATCACAGCCAAATGAGGCCAAATACGGCCAAATGCGGCAAATTGAGGCCAATTGATGCCAATTGGTCCAATGGAGGCCAATTGAAGAAAATTGAGCCCAATTGAGGCTAATTGTGGACAATAGAGGCCAATTATGCCAATAGAGTCCAATTGAGTCCAATTGAGGCCAATCAGTCCAATTGAGGCCAATTGAGTCCATTTGAGACTAATTGAGGCCAATTAGGCCAATTAGGAAAATTGAGGCCAATTAAGGTCAACTAAGGCCAATTGAGACCTGTTGAGGCCAATTGAGACCAATTAGGCCAATTGTGGAAAATTAAAGCCAATAGTGGCCAATTGAGGCCAATTATACCAATTGAGGCCAATCAGGCCCATTGAGGTCAATTGTGGAATTGAGGCCAATTGAGGCCAATTAGGCCAATTGTGGCTAATTGAGTTTAATTGAGTCCCATTGTGGATAATTATGGTGGATTGAGACAAATGCGGCCAATTGAGGCCAATTGAGGCCAATTGAGGTAATTGAGGCTACTTGAGGCAATTTGGGGCCCATTAGGCCAATTGAGGTCAATTGATGCCAATTGGGGCCAATTAGGTCAATTGGGCCAATTGAGGCCAACTAGGCCAATTGTGTCCAATTGAGGCCAATTCTGGAAAATTGAGGCCAATTCATGCCAATTTGGCCAATTAAGGCCAATTGATCCAATTGAGGCCTATTAGGTCAATTGAGACTAGTTATGCGAAATAAGCCCAATTGAGCCCAATTGAGCCCAATTGAGACCGATTGAGTCCAATTGGGGCTAATTAAGCCAATTGAGACCAATTATGCAAATTGAGGCCAATTGAAGGCCATTGAGGCCAATATGGCCGATTGAGGTCAATTGAGGCCAATTAGACCAATTTAGGTCAATTGAGGCCAATTGAGCCCAATTGAGCCCAATTAGGCCAGTCGAGTCCAGTTGAGGCCAATTACTCCAATTGAGGCGAATTGAAGCCAATTGAACCCAATTATAGCCAATTAGACAAATTAGTCCAATTGAGACCAATTCCTCCAACTGAGGTCAATTTGGCCAATTGAGGTCAGTTGAAGCCAATTGAGGCTAATTAGGCCAATCGAGTCCAATTGAGGCCAATTCAGCCACTTGAGGCCAATTAGGAAAATTGAGGTCAATTGAGGCTAATTAGGCCAATTGACGTGAGTTAGGTAAATTGAGTCTAGTTGAGGCCAATTGTGGGAAATTAGGCCAATTGAGGCCAATTAGGCCAATTTAGACTAATTAGCTCAACTGAGTCCAATTGAGGTCGATTATGCCAAGCCAATTGAGGAAAATTGAGGCCGATTAGTCTAATTGAGGCCAATTGAGGAAAATTGAAGCCAATTGAGCCCAATTATGCCAATTCAGGACAATTGTGGCCACTTGAGGCCAATTAGGCCAATTGAGGCCAATTGAGACCAATTAGGCCAATTGAGGCCAATTCGGCCAATTAGGCCAATTCGGCCAATTGGGCCAAATGAGGGCAATAAGGATAATTAGGCCAATTGAGTCCAATTGGACCAATTTAGGTCAATTGAGGCCAATTAAGGCAATTAGGCCAATTGAGGCCAATTGAGGCCAATTGAGATCAATTGAGACTCTTCTAGACAATTGAGTTTAATTGAGGCCAATTAAGTAAATTGAGGCCAATTATGCCAATTAGGCCAATGGAGATGAATTCGGGCTAATTTAGACAAATTGAGCCCCATTGAGTCTCATTAAGAAAATTTAGGCTAATTAAGGCCAATTGAGGACAATTAGGATAATTAGTCCATTGAATTCAATTAGGCCAATTAGGACAACTAGGAAAATTGAGACTAATTAGAATAATTGAGGCCAATTAGACTAATTGAACCAATTGATGCCCATTGAGACCAATTATGACAGTTAGGCCAATTAGGAAAATCGAGGCCAATCAGTCCAATTAGGCCAATTTGGTTAAATTTCATCCAATCGAGGCCGATTGCAGCCAATTCCGGCAAATTGAGACCAATTTGGCCAATTTGGCCAATTGTGGCCAATTGGGGCTAATTGAGGCCAATGGGGTAAATTGATTCCAATTGAGGCCAACTAGGTAAATTGAGTCCAATTAGGCTATTTGAGGCCAATTGAGGCCAATTAAATCCAATTGAGGCTAATTGCGGCCAATTGAGACCAATTGCGGCCAATTGAGGTGAATTGTGGGCCATTAAGGCCAACTGAGGCCAATTAGGCCAACAGAGGCCAATTAGTCCAATTAAGGCCAATTAGGCCAAGTGTGGCCAATTTAGGCTAATTGAGGCCAATTGAGGCCAATTTGGAACATCAAGGCCAAATAGCCCAATTGAGGCTAATTTAATCCATTTTATGCAAATAAGGCCAATTGAGCCCAATTAAGGCCAATTGGGTCCAATTAGGCCAATTGAGGCCAATTGAGGTCAATTAGGCCAATTGAGGCCAATTTGGCTAATCGAGTCCAATTGAGGCTAATTGATGCCAATTGAGGCCAATTGAGGCCAATGGAGTCCAATTGAGGCAAATTTGGGAAAATTGAGGCTAATTTGGCCTATTGAGAGCAATTGAGGCCAATTAAAGAAAATTGAGGCCAATTTATGGCAATTGAGGCCAATTGAGGCCAATTAGGCCAATTGAGGCCATTTGAGTCCAATTCTGTCAATTGAACCTAATTGAGGCCAATTGAAGTCAATTGGGCCAATTAATTCAATTAGGCCAGCCAATTGAGGCCAATTAAGGCCAATTAGGCCAATTGATGCTAATTGCTGCCAATTGAGGCTAATTGATGCCAATTGAGCCAATTGAGACCAATTGAGGCCAACTAAGTCCAACTGAGGCCAATTGAGGCTAATTAGCCAATTGATGCATATTAGACGAATTTACACCAATTGAGGCTAATTGAGATCAATTAGGCCAATTGATGATAATTGAGGCCCATTGAGGCCAATTAGGGAAATTACGACAATTTATTCCAATTATGGTCAATTAAACCAATTGAGTCCAATTAGATCAATTAGAAAAAATATACTAATTAGGCCACTTACGGTCAATTGTAGCTAATTTGGTCAATTGAGGCAATCCGAGCCCATGTGTCCAATTGAGGCAAATTAAGTCCAATTGAGGAATTTGAGACCAATTGAAGCTAATTGGGGCCAATTTGGCCAATTTAAGTCAAATGAGGCCAGTTGGGGAAAATTGATGTCTATTGCGGCTAATTGAGGCCAATTGAGGCCAATTAGGAAAATTGAGGCCAATTGAGCCCATTTGAGGCAAATTTGGGATAATTGAGGCCAATTGGGCCAATAATTCCAATTGGTCCACCTGCACCACTTTTGGCCAATTGAGGCAATTTAAGGCCAATTCGGTTCATTTATTCTAATTGAGGTTAATTGAGGCCAATTGGGTCCAATTAGTCCAATTCAGCCAATTGAGGCCGATTGAGGCCAATTGAGGCTAATTGAGGCCAGTTGTGGCCATTTGAGACCAATTGAGGCCAATTGAAGCCAATTAGACCAATTTGGACAATTGAGGCCAATTGGGGCCAATTGAGGTCAATTGAGACCAATTTAGACCAATTGGGGCCAATTAGTCCAACTGCGGTGAATTGAGGCCAATTGCGGCCAATTGCAGCCAATTGTGGCCAATTGTGGCCAATTGTGTCCAATTGAGGCCAATTCTGGCCTATTGGTCCAATTGAGGCCAATTTGTCTAATTGAGGCTCATTGAGACCCATTAGTCCAATTCGTCCAATTGAAGACATTTGGGGCCAATAGAGGCTAATTGAGACTAATTAAGACCAATTGATCTCAATTGAGGCTAATTAGGGCAATTGAGGCCAATTGAGGAATTATGTCCAATTAAGCCAATTAAGGCCAATTGATGCCAATTGAGGCCAATTGAGGTCAATTGAGGCCAATTGTTCATTATTGAGGCCAATTGAGGAATTAAGGCTAATTGAGGCCAATTAGCAAATTGAGGCCAATTGAAGGAAATTGAGGGCAATTAAGTCCAATTGCGGCCAATTAAAGTCAATGGATGCGAATTTAGGGAAAATGGGTCAATTGAAGCCAATTTAGCCCAATTGAGGCTAATTGAGGACAATTGGGACAATTAGGAAATTGGGGCTAATTAGTCCAATTGAGGCCAATCGAGGCCAGTTGAGGCTAATTGAATCCAATTAGGCCAATTGAGGACAATTAAGGACAATTGAACCCACTTGAGACCAATTGGGGCTAATTGGGGCCAATTAGGCCAACTAAACCAATTATTCCAATTGAAGCCAATTTGGCCAATTGAGACCAATTGCGGCCAAATAGGCCAATTGAGACCAATTGTGCCAATTGAGACCAATTGTGCCAATTGAAGCTAATTAGTCCAGTTGAGGCCAATTATTCCAAGTGAGTCCAATTGGGCCAATTAGATCAATTGATGCCAATTGAGTCCAATTACGTCAATTTTTGCTAATTAAGGCGAATTGAAGCCAATTGAGGCCAATTCAGCCAAATTGGGGCCAATTGAGGCCAACTGAACCCAAATAGGAAAATTCAGGCCAATTTGACCAATTGAGGCCATTTTGGAAAATTGATTTCAATTGAGACCAATTAGGCCACTTGATGCTAATTAGGCCAATTGAGGCCAATTGAGCCCAATTAGGCGAATTGAGGCGAATTGAGGTCAGTTTGGCCAAATTTCCATTTGAGACCAATTGAGGCCGATTAGGAAAATTGAGTCCAATTGAGTCCAATTATGGCCAATTATGACCAATTGACACTAATTGAGTTCAATTAGGCCAATTGAGGCCAATTATGCGAATTAAGGCCAATTGAGGCCAGTTAGGCCAATTGAGCCAAATTGGGGCCAATTAGGGAAATTGGGGAGAATTTAGGATTATTATTCCAATTGAGGCCAATTGAATCCAATTATGCCAATTTAGGTAAACTAGGCCAATTTAGGTCAGTTATGCCAATTTAGGCCAA
Source organism: Viscum album (assembly GCA_963277665.1). NCBI lineage: Eukaryota > Viridiplantae > Streptophyta > Magnoliopsida > Santalales > Viscaceae > Viscum > Viscum album. The sequence continues at coordinate 3,976,950 of CAUJRU010000003.1, forward strand.
TTTGGCCAATTTGTCCAATTTGTCTAATTGAGCCAATTGAGGTCAATTATGGCTAATTTTGTCCAATTGAGTCAAATTAAGGCCAATTGAGTATAATTGTGTCCAATTGAGGCCGATTGAGGCCAATTGAGGCCCATTAGGCCAATTGAGGTCAATTGATGTCAATTAGTCTGAATTGGCCTTAATGACCAAATGATCCTTAAATACAAATTGGCCTAAGTGGACTCAATTAGCCTCATTTATGTAATTGGCCTCATTATCCTCAATAGGCTAATTGTTCTCAATTGACCTCAATTGGAAATGGGCCTATTAGCCTGAATTGACCTCAATTGGTCTCATACTCAATTGGCCTCAATTGGCCTTAATTTTCCTATTGTCTTTAATTGGTATAATTGTTATAACTAGCCTAATTTTCCTTTATAGTTGAATTATAATCAATGGACTTATTTTCCTAATTGTCTTAATTCTCTGAAATTTGCCTCAATTGTAAATCGGCCTAATTGGCCTCAATTGACCTCAATTTTTCTTAGTCTCAAATGACCTCAATTTACCTGATTTTTTTTAATTGGCCTAAATTTCCCTAAGTTGTGTAATTGGCATAACTAGCCTAATTAACATCAATGGATGAATTGGACTCAATGGTATAATTGTCCTAATTAGCCTAATTAGTAAAAAATTGTCCTCAATTGGCCCCAATTGACCAAAATGGCCTCAATTGGACAAATTCACCTAATTGGACTCAATTGGCCTAGTCGGCCTCAATTGTCCTAATTGGCCTAATTGGAATTAATAGGATTAATTGGTATAATTGTCCTAGTTGGCCTTATTTTTCTTAATTGTCCTCAGTTAGCCTAATTGGTTTCAATTGTCCTAATTGGCCTCAATTTGCCTAATGGGACTTAATTTTCCTAATTGGCCTAATTGGAATAATTGTCCTAATTGGAAAAATTGGCTTCAGTTGGCTACAATTGGTCTCAATTTCCTAATTGGCCTCAATCGGCCTAATTGGCCTAATTGGTCTCAATTGACCTCAATGGACTAATTGGTCTCAATTGGAATCAATGGGCTAATTGGTCTAAATTGGCCTCAATAGGAAATTGGACTAATTGGTCTCATGTGGGCTTAGATTCAATTGGAAAAAATGGTCCTCAATTGGTATCAATTGGCCTAATTGGACTCAATTGGCCTAATTGGTCTAACAGGCTTGAATGGCCTCAATGGCTTAATTGGCCTCAATAGACTAATTTTCATAATAATCCTAATTGGAATCAATGAGCCTCAATTGGAAAAATTTGCCTCAATTGGACAAATTGGCCCAATTAGCCTCAATTTTCATCAATTGGATTAATTGCACTCTATTGGCCTAATTTGACTAATTTCCATCAATTGGAATAATTTTCCTAATTGGGCTCAATTTGCCTAAATTAGCCTCAATTTCCTAATTGGAATCAATTGACAAATTGTTGTCAATTGACCTCAATTGTCCTCAATTGGCCACAACTAGCATCATTTGGAATAATTGGCATAATTGGAATAATTGTCTTCAATTGAACTCAACTGGACTCAGTGGCCTAATTGGCCTTAATTGGCCTAATTAAACTAATTGTCATCAATAATCATAATTGGCCTAATTTTCCTAATTCAGCTCAATTGGTATCAATTTTCTTAATTGGATTCAATTGGTCTAATTTTCATCAATTGGACTAATTAGACTCAATTGGCCTCAATTTGGCTATTTGGCCTTAATTGTCCTAATTGACTTAATTTTAATAATTGGCCTAATTTGCATAATTGGATTCAATTTTACTCAATAGACTAATTGGCCTTAATTGTCCAAATTGGCATCAATGGGCCTAATTGGCATCAATTGGCCTAGTTGGACTAATTGGCCTAATTGGCCTCAATTTTCCTCAATTTTTTGTTAATTGGCCTTAATTGGTATAATTCAATAATTTTTCCAAACTGGCCCCAATTTTCCTATTTGGCCTCAATTTTCCTTATTGGACTAATTGGAATAATTGGACCAATTGGCTTAATTTGTATCATTTGGATTAAATTGGCCTGAATGGACTAAGTTTCCTCAATTGGACTCACTTGGAATAATTGGCCTAATTATAATTAATTGTCCTTAATGGACTAATGGGCCTCAATTGAACTCAATTGACCTCAATTTGCCTAATTGGCCTCAATTGACCAAAGTGGCCTAATTGGCCTAATTATCCTCAATGGACGAATTGGACTCAATGGATTAAATGTCCCTATTGACCTAACTGGCCTAATTGTTTTCATTGTCCCTAATTTCCTTATTGGTAACTGGCCTAATTGGCCTCAACGGACGAATTGATCTCAGTGGCCCAATTGTCCTAATTGACCTAATTGGCCTCAATTTTCCTCCATTTTCCTAATTGGGCTCAATTGGCCTCAATGGATCAATTGGATTAATTTCCCTAATAGGCCTAATACGCCACAATTGGCCTCATTTCACCAAATTGTTCTAATTGACCTCAATAGTTCTCAATTGGCCTTAATGGCTCAATTTGAAAAATTGGCCTAATTGGCCTAATAGTCCTCATTTAGAATCATTTGGCCTAACCGGCATTAATGAATTAACTAGATGAATTGGACTAATTGGCCTAATTGGACTCAATTGTCCTCAATTGGGAAAATTTTCTTAATTGACCTCAATTGGCCGAATCGGCCTAATATGCCTCAATTGGCTGAATTGGCCAAATTGGCCGAATAGGCCTCAATTTTCCTAATTGGTCTAATTATTTTCAATTGGCCTCAATTAGTCTAAATTGGACTAGTTGGCCTATTCAGCCTCAATTGGCACAATTTGCCTAATTGGCATGGATTTATATCAATTGGCCTTAATTGGCCTCAATTGGCTATGGAGTTCCTTGATCTAAAAAAGGATGATGAATTTGTTGGTACCCACGAGAAAAATTTTACAAGTCATGTGAGGAAAGATTATGGTATTATCATCCAAATTGGCATAATTGTCCTCAATTGGCCTAATTGGACTCATTTGGAAAAATTGACCAAATTGCCCTCAATTCAACTCAATCGGGCTAATTTATCTCAGTTGGCCTTAATTGGCCTCAATTTTCCTCAATTTAAATCAATAATCCTAATTGGACACAATTGGCCTCGAATGGGCATCAATTGTACTATTTAGTCTAATTGAAATCAATTGGACTTATTGTCCTAATTGGCCTCAATTTGCTTAATTAGACTCAATTAACCTAATTGGAATCAATTGGGATAATTGTACTAATTAGACTAATTGGCCTCAATTGGCATAGATTTTACTAATTGTCCTTAATTTTCCTAATTGGATCAATTGGATCCAATTGGCCAAAATGGTCTAATTGGCCTCAATTGGCCTCAATTGGATTAATTGGCCTAATTGGTGTCAATTGGCCTCAATGGCCTTATAAGCCTCAATTTGATTCAATTGGAAATTATCTAAATTTTCCTCAAGTGAACTTGTCCTCAATTGGATACAATTTTCCTTAATTTGCCTCAATTTTCTTAATTTTCTTAATTAGCCTAATTTTACTATTTATCCTAATTGACCTTTATTGACCTAATTTATCTAATTGGCATCAATTGGCCGAATTTTCCTAATTGGAATCAATTGGATTAAATTGTCCCCAATGTCATAATTGGCATTAATTGATATTAATTGGCCTCAATTGGTATTAATCGGCATAATTCGCCTTATTGGGATAAGTAGCCTCAATTGGCCCAAATTTTCCTAATTGTCCTCTATTGGGTTAAGTAGCATCAATTGGCCTAATTATCCTAATTGGCTTAATTGGCCTCTATTGGAATAAGTTTTCATACTAGGCCTTAATTGGACTAATTGGCCTAATTGGAATAATTGGATTCAATTGGCTACAATTGGACTCAATGGAAAAATTCGCCTAAAAAGATTCAATTGGCCCAATTGGACTAATTTTTATCAATTGGTCTAATTGGCATCAATTGGCCTAAATGGCCAAATTGACCTCAATTTTCCTCAATTTTCTTAATTGACATGGGTTAGACTAATTTATGTCAATTGGCCTAATTGGCATCAATTTTCCTATTTGGCCTCAATAGGCCTAATTGGACTAATTGAAATAATTGGCATAATTGGCCTAATTGGCTTCAATTAGCTTCAATTGACCTTAAAAGATAAATTGGCCTAATTTCCCAAATTGGCCTCAACTATATTTAGGGGGATAATTGGCCTCAACTGGACTTAATTGACATAATTGGCCTCAAATGGCCTTAATTTTCCTAATTGAACTCAATTGTCCAAATCAGCATAATTTGCCTAATTGTGCCCAATGGATGAATTGACAACAATGGCCTAATTGGCCTAATTGGCATTAGTGGCCTCAATGACCAAACTGGCCTAATTGGTCTCAATTTTCCCTAATTGGACCAAATTTTCCAAATTTTCCTAATTAGACTCAATGGGCCCAATGGTCTAATTGCCCTCAATTATCCTCAATTGGACACAATTGGTTGAATTGGCATATTGGCCTAATTTGCCTCAATTGGTATCAATTGGAATAATTGGCCTTAATTGGCATCAATTGTCCTAATTGAACTGAATTGGATTCACTTGGCCTCAATTGGACTCAATGGCATAATTGGTTGAATGGACCTAATTGGCTTAATATGCCTAAATTGACCGTATTTTCCTAATTGACCTCAATGACTCAATTGGAACAATTTTTTAATTGTCTTAATAGACCTCAATTGGACTAATTGGCCAAATTGGACTCAATGAATCAATTGGATGAATTGACCTAATTGGCCCAATAGGTCTCAATTACAATCAATTGGAATAATTGGTATAATTGGCCTCAATTGGTCTCAATTGGCCGAATTGGCCTAATTGGCCTAATAGGCCACAATTGGCCACTGTTGGCCTCAATTGACCAAATTGGTCTAATTGACCTTAATTGGGCTCAATTAGCATAATTAGCCTAATTCACCTCAATTGTCCTCAATTGGCCTAATTGGCCTTAATTTTACAAATTGGCATTAATTGTCCTAATTGGCCAAATTTCCTTCAATTACTTTCAATTGGTCTTAACTGGCCTCAATTGGCCTTCAATTGTCCTCAATTGGAATAATTGGACTAATTAGCCCCAATTAACCTCAACTTGCATAATTGCCCTCAATTGGCTTAATTGCCCTCAATTGGTATCAATTGGCCACAATTGGCATAATTGGCCCTAATTGGCCTCAATTGGTTAAATTGTAATCAGTTGGCCTCAATTGTCCTTAGTTGGCCTCAATTGGCCTAATTGGCCTCAATTGGCCTAATTGTCCACAATTGGCCTCATTTGGCCTCAATTCACCATAATTGGCATGAATATTCTCAATTGGACTCAATTGGCCTCAATTAGCCTAATTTGCCTCAATTGGCCTCAATTGGACTCAATTGGCCTAATTGCTATAATTGGCCTCAAGTGGCCTAATTATCCTAAATTGGACCTAATTGGCATCAATTTGTCTCAATTTGCCTCTACAAGAATAATTGACCTCTATTGGCCTAACTGGCCTCAATTGGCCTCAATTGGGCTCAATTGGCCTCAATTGACCTCAATTGGACTAATTTACCTAATTGGCCTCAGTTGGCCTAATTGGCCTAATTGGAATCAATTGGCATCAATATTCCTCAACTAGCGTAATTGGCTTAATTTTCATCAATTGGCCTAAGTGGCATGAATTGGCCTAATTGGCCAAATTTTCATCAATTGGCCTCAATTTGGCCTAATTGGGCTCAATTGGCCAAATTGGTAGTAATTGGACTTATTGTCTTCAATTGGCTCCAATGGGCCTCAATCAGCCTAATTGGCCAAATTGGCCTCAATGGGCCTCAATGGGCCTAATTGGCCTCAATCAGCCTCAATGAGCCTCAATTGGCCTCAATTGGCCCGATTGGCCTAATTGGACTCCATTGACCAAATTGGCATCAATTGGATGAATGGCCTCAATTTCTCTCAATTTTCCTAACTGGCCTCAATTTTCTGAATTGGCCAAATTGGCCAAATTGGCCTCAATTGACCTCAATTTTCCTAATTGGCCTTAATTGCCCGAATTGGAATTATTGGCCTATATGGCCTCAATTATCATCAATTGGGCTCAATTGGCCTCAATTGTCCTAATTTGGATCATTTTCCTAATTGACCTAATTAGTTTCAATTGGACATAAGTGGCTAATTGGCCTCAAGTGGCCTAAATTGACCTAATTAACCTCAATTGGCCTCAATTTTCCTAATTGGCCGCTATTGGCCTAAGTGACCTAATTGGCATAACATGCCTAATTGGAAAAATTGGGATCAATGGATGAATTGGCCTCATGACCTAATTTTCATAATTTACATAATTTGCCTAATTTTCCTCAATGGCCTAACTGGCCTAATTGGCCTCAACGGTCAAACAAGTCTCAATTGTCTAGTTGGCCTAATTAACCTAATTTCCTAATTAGCTTCAATGGCCCCAATGGTTTAGCTAAACCAATTGCCCTAGTTAGACTCAATTGGCATCAATGGGCTCAATTAGCCTAAATTGGCCTAATTGGCCACAGTTGGCCACAATTGGCTGTGTTGGCCAAATTTTCCAAATTTGCCTCAATTGGAATCAATTGGCCTAATTGGCATAATTGGCCTCAATTGGTCTCAATTGGACAAATTGGTCTCAATTGGCCTAATTGGAATCAATTTTCCTTTATGGATTAGTTGACTGAATTGATCTAATTGGCCAAATAACCCTCTTTTGGCCCAATTGACTAAATTGGCCTCAATTGGCCTCAATGGCTCAATTGGACGAATTGGACAAAATGGCATAATTGGCCCCAATTAGAATCAATAGGACTAATTGGCCTAATTTTCCTTAATGAATCAATTGGAAAAAATTTCATAATTGGCCTAATGGACCTTAATTGGCTTTAATTGGCATAATTGCCCAAACTGGCCTCAATTGGTCTCAATTTTTCGAATTGGCCTAATTTTCCTAAAATGCCACAATTGGGCTCAATTGGACTAATTGGCCTCAATTGGAATCAATTGGTCTCAATTGACATAATTGGTCTAATTGGCCTTATTTGGCTTCAATTAGTCTAATTGTACTCAATTGGATAATTAGCCTCAATTGGCATAATTGGAATAATTGGCATAATTGGTAGAATTTGCCTCAATTGACACCAATTGCCCTCAATTGGCATAATTGGCCCTAACTGGCCTCAATTGGCATAATTGGCCCTAACTGGCCTCAATTGGCCTCAATTAGGTTAATCGGCCTCAATGGGCCTAATTGGCCTCAATGCGTCTCAATTGGCCTAATTGGACTCAATCGGCCTCAACTAGTCTAATTGGACTCAATAGACCTCAATTGGCCAAGTTGTCCAATTTGGCCTTAATTGGCCTAATTTGTCTCAATTTCCCTCAATTGGCCTAATTGGCCTTAATTGGCCTAATTGGCATCAATTGGAATAATTGGACTTAATTGGCCACAATTGGCCTCACAATTGGCCAAATTGGCCCCAATTAGCCACAATTGGCCTCAATTAGCATCAATTGGCCTCAATTGGCCCCACAATCGGCCAAATTGGCCCCAATTAGCCACAATTGGCCTCAATTAGCATCAATTGGCCTCAATTGGACCTAATTGGAACAATTGGCCTCAATTGGCCTCAATTGGCCTCAATTGGCCTCAATTGGCATCAATTGGCCGAATTGGTATCAATTGTCCTCAATTGGTCCCAATTGACCTCAATTGGACTCAATTGGTATAATTTCCATAATTTCCCTCTATTGGCCTTAATTGGCCTCAATATTCCTAAATTAGCCAAATTGACCTCAATTGGACTCAATTAGCCTAATTGGCCTTAATTGGCCGAATTGGGCTCAATTGGACTCAATTGGTCTTAGTTGGCCTTAATTGGCCGAATTGGGCTCAATTGGCCTAATTGGCCTCAATGGGCCTCCATGGACCTCAATTGGCTTAATTGGCCTCAATTTCCCTCAATTGGTCTCAATTGGCCTAATTGGTTTTAATTGGCCTCAATTGCCCCATATTGGCCTCAATTGGCCTAATTGCCCTCAATTGGCCTCAATTGTCATCAACTGTCCTAATTGGCCTTTATTAGCCCCAATTTTTCTAAGTTGGCCTCATTGGCCTCAATTGGCCTCAATTGGACCAATTGGCATCAATTCGCCTAATTAGCCTCAATTTCCCTCAATTTTCCTAATTGGGTTCAACTGGCCGAATTGGCCCGATTGGCCCCAGTTGACCTCAATTTGCCTAATTAGCCACAATTGGCCTCAATTGGCCGAAATTTCCCCCATTGGCCTAATTGTCCTCAATTGGCTAATTGGTCTCATTGGCCGAATTGACCTAATTGTCCTCAATTGTCCTCAAGGGACTAATTAGACTCAAGTGACCTAATTGGGTTCAATTGGACTCAATTGGTTGAATTGGCCTCAATTAGCCTAAACAGCCTAATTGGCATAACTGGCCTAATTAGCCAAATTGGCCTTAATGGCCGAATTGGATTCAATGTCCTAATTGGCTAAATTGGTCTAATGGACAAAGTGGTCTCAATGGCCTAACTGGCCAAATTGGCCTCAATGGACGAACTAGCCCCAATTTCCTAATTGACCTAATTAACCTTATTGGCCTAATTGGCCTCAATTTCCATAATGTCCTAATTGGACTAATTTTCCTATTTGGCCTCAATTGACCTCAATTGGTCGAATTGGCCAAATTTTCCAAATTTGATCAATTGGCCTCAATTTTCCTAATTGGTCTGAATTAGGCTTAATTGTCCTCAATTTGCAAAATTGGTCTCAATTGGCCTCAATGGATCAATTTTAAAAATTGACATAATTGGCCCGATAGACCTCAATTGACCTCAACTGGCCTAATTAATCTAATTGGTCCAAATTGGACTCAATTTTCCTTAATGGATCAATTGGACGAATTTGCCTAATTGGCCTCATGTGCCTCAACTAGGATCAATTGGCCTGATTTTCCAAATTGGCCTTAATGACTCTATCAACCAAATTGGCTGAATAGGCCATAATTGGCCTCAATTAGCCTAATTGGCCCCAATTGGGCTCAATTGGCATGATTGTCATTATTGGCCGGAATTGCCCTCAATGGGCATAATTTTCCTCATTAAGCCTAATTGATCATAGTTGATCTAAGTGGCCTAATTGGCATAATTGGAAAAATTAGCCGCAATTGGCCAAATTGGTATCAATTGGCTTCAATTGGCCTTAATTAGCCTCATTTGGTCTCAATTGGCCTAAATTGACCTTAATTGACCCCAATTGGGCTCAATTGGACTAATTGGCCTAATGTTTCCTAATTAGAATCAATTGGAAACAATTGGCCTCAATTGGACTTAATTGTCCTCAAATGGCATAATTGGCTATTTGCCTCAATCGGCCTCATTGGCCAAACTGGTCTCAATTGGAAAATTGGTCTAAATTGGCCTCAATTGACCACAATTGGCCTCAATTTGTCTCAATTGGCCTTAATTGGCCTTAATCGGCCTAATTAGGCTAAATGGGCCTCAATTGGCCTAACCAACCTTGTTGGCCTAATTGATCAAATATGCCTGAATTTGCATCAATTGGTCAAAATTGGCCACATTGGCCTCAATTAGACTCAATTATCCTGATTGGACTAATTGGAATAATTGGTCTCAATAGGATAATTATCCTCAATTAGCCTCATTGGCCTTAACTTGCCTCAACTGGCCTCAACTGGCCTCAATTGGCCACAATTGGCCACAATTGGCCACAATTGGCCTCAATTTGGCTCAATTGGGCTCAATTGGCCTCAACTGGCCTCAACTGGCCTCAACTGGCCTCAAATGGCCCAATTGACGTAATTGGCCTTAATTGGCCTAATTGGATTCAATTGGACCAATGGGCCTCAATTGGCAAAATTGGCCTCAAATGGCCCCAATTGGTTGCAATTGTACTGATTGGCCTAATTGGCCTCAATTGGCCTCAATTGGCCTTAATTGGAATCTATTTGCCTCAATTGGCCTAATTGGCCATAATTGTACATAATTGGCATCAATTGTCCTAATTGGCCGCAATATGCCTCAATTGGCCTAATTCACCTAAATTGGCCTAATTCACCTCAATTGGCCTAGTTGGCCTCAATTTCCCTCCATTTACCAAATTGGCCTCAATTGGTCGAATTGGCCTCATTTTCCTAACTGGCTTCAATTGACCTCAATTTTTCTAATTGGCCTCAATTTGCCTCAATTGGCCAAATTTTCCTCATTGACCTAAATGGCCTCAATTGGCATCATTTTCTCTCAATTGAACTCAATTGGCCTAATTGTCGTAATTAGCCTCAATTTGCCTCCATTGGCCAAATTGACCTCAATTGGCCTCAATTGTCCCCAAATTGGACTTAATGGTCTAATTATCCTCAATTATCCTCAATGGCCTAATTATTCTCAATTGGATTCAATTGCCTAATTGGACTCAATTGTAAATTGTCCTAATTGTCCTATGTTGGACTCAATTGGCCTTAATTGCCTAATTGGACACAATTAGTCTAAATTGGAAATTGGACTAGTCAACCTCAATTGTCCTCATTTGGACCCAGCCTCAATTGGAGACAATTTGAATAATTGGACTCAATTGGCCTAATTGTCCTCAATGGATAAATTGGACTAAATGGCCTAAGTAGCCTAATTGGTCTTAATTTGCCTTAATTTGCCTCAATTGGCCTAAATGTGCTCAATTGGCCTTAGTTGGCCTCAATTGGCCTCAATGGCCTAATTGGTATTAATTGGCCTCAATGGGTAATTGGTCACAATTTTAAATTGGCTTAATTGGCCTCAATTGGTGATGATGATCATGTTGAAGGCACTGAGTCTATTTCCCCATTGGAGGAGTTGTATATTCAATTCTCGATGATGCGAGGGATATTAAAGATGTTGAATGCTACAATTGGTGCCCATATCGCTTCATTAAAGGACTAATGAATATTTCCTTTCATAGATGGATCAAATAGTCCTATTACCTCAGTTATTCAACACCAAATATGATGCTTAAATTTTGGCCCACTTGGTTGCACAAATTTGGTAGTCCTTTCCAACATTGAGGTTTCTAGAATGAAATCTTTGGACACCAAAGTCAAATCCATTGGGTTATGCACTCAAATTAAAATATGGTGGGCAATAGTTCGAATGTTTTGTGGTAATTTTACAAAAATTCATTAATTGACTTTATCATTTTTAATTTAAGGGGACAAGGTAGGAATAGGTTTTATGACTTTAGAGTATTAGACCCTTGACCTTTAATGACACCCCTTGGCTATAAATAGCCTCCCCATGGAATTGTAATCTCATTCAAGTTTGAATTAGTGAAACATTGAGAGTTTATTCTCTCCACTGTGAGGATTGTTACTTTCTTCCATTTCTCTTGTACGTTCTTTCCTTATCAATCTACAAGTTAGATTGGCGATCCAAGAACACAAAGCCCCCAATTACATGCCTCAACCAAAGTGCATTTTTGTGTGGATTGGAAATCACAACCCTCCCTTGAGTGCATTGTCTAAGTAGTATGTCACCCTCTATATATCATTGTTTGAATACTTTATGACAATACCCAAACCCATCGTCTACTACTTAACCCTGAACCGTAACTGTCATCCACATACCTATGCCGTGAAGATTGAGCCACCACGAGCATCTCACATCATTTGGTATAATATTTCTGGTTGACAAGGTAGGCGTAAATCCCTTCATTTACAATAGTTTTACCCATTTATGTCCTTATCATCCATTATTATTCATCCATTCAAAAAAAATACATTTCATTGAAAACCTCTAGAATTGGCATATGTTGTCCAAGATTAAATTTTTTTACATTCATCCAATTATTAATCCATCTTATTTCCACATTTATTTTTCTATATTTGATTTTTATCTAGGAAAAAAATCAAATACTATCAACTATCATTTTTTCCTTTTCAAAATTATGCACATCCTTTATTTGAGAGATTTCAAAAACAAATTCTTACTCTCTGTTCATATTCTTGTGCTTTAAAACTATAAGTACAAAATTTTTGGGGAGATTTGAAAAAAAGTTCATACAATTACTTCATCTTTATGAGTTGCATTATTAGAACTTTACATTTTCATACATCACTTTCTCCGTCATTTTACTTCATCACCATATCATATTGGCTCATACTATTATTAATATTTCTTATCTTGCAAAATTAAAAAAAATCCACATACCACAACCTTATACCCATTTCCACCTTTTTAACCCATATTTTCTACCATCTTTTCAACCATTACCATTTTTAATCCCTTTACCACTCAAATGGGTTATGTTAAACCATCATCTGATACAATCTTGATTTGGTATGGATTGGTGGCATGTGATCACACCAAATAAGGTATTATTTTACATAAGATCTTGGGATTTGAATTTAGTATTGAGAGTTTAGAGAAATAAGAGAAACAATATACTCATGAGTGTGTATCCTTTTGTGTGTGAGTGTGTATATCTTATGTGCATGAATGTGTGTGCTTGTGTACATGTTTGTGTATTTATTTCATGTGTGAGTGTGTGTGCATGAGTGTGTACATCTTGTGTGTGTGAGGGTGTACCTAGTGTGTTTTTGTGTGTGTCTTCATGTGTGTGAGTGTGTGTGTATCATTGTGAGATTTTCTCCTCGTGTTTGTTAGTGTTTATGTAATATATCATGGCTGAAGATTGTGTGAATAAAATTGCACATGCTAGTGATGAAAAAATCGGAAGTAGGTGTCCCACACCAGAAGCTTCACAACTCCAAATTTAGTATTTGATGATCCATTCCAAGAAGCTTCCTGATAAGAAGTTGGAGGAGTACATGAGAGTATTTAAAACATTGAGAATCAACTAAGACAGAGGATGATCCATGGTAACCCATGATGTGCTCTAGCACCACGTCACCCCCACATCATGGAGGAGGAGATGGAGAACTTTGATGAATATTTTGAGGATGTACCCCAAAGGAGGAGGGTTTTTCAACAACCTAGAGGAGTCCAATGGAGACCGAAATATGATGACATCCTTGGGGCCATCACGGTGAATACCCTTCATTTCAAGGGAAAAGTGATCTGGAATCATATTTGGAGTAGGAGATGTCGATCGGGCAGGTGTTTTCATGTCATACCTATTCCAAGGAGAAAAAGGATAAAATTGGAGCCCTTGAATTTATTTATTATGCATTAATATGGTGGTATCAAGTTCAAAAGGAGAGAGACCATTATGGTGGATGTCTTATTCTTACTTTGGAAGACATGAATTTCACCATGAAAAAGTTATTTGTTCCCTCACCCAACCATAGAGATATCCATAACAAGATTCGACACCTCACGCTAGGGAGTAAGAGTGTTGAATATTAGTACAATGAGATGAAAATTTCCATGATTCAAACAAACATTGAGGAAGATCCATAGGAAACTATGGATCACTTCTTACATGGGATCAATCTGGAGATTTCCGATAAAGTAGAGATGTACCAAAATGTGGAAATACAAGATATGATCCACCTAGACACCGAGATCAAGCAACAAATAAAAATGAGGAAAAACATGAAGAAACCCACTACATATTTCACTCTATGGAGAAATTCAAGGAAGGATATTAGATAACTATCAAAGGAAAAAATAGGTGGTTGATTTAAAACGTGTCAAGGTAATTTTTCCACATAAGAAACCTATTTTTGAGTCTAAAAAAATTGGGAATTAGAATATTAATTGGTAAAAATGTAAAGTAATGGGTCACATTTCAAGTTAATTCCCAAACCAGTACACTATGACCATCAAAAAGTATGGATAATGGGATACTGATGGAGAGAACTCAGAAGAGGAGGAGGTAGAATCTCCAGAAATAGATAATGGAGAATTTGCATAAGATGGTGAGATTCTTGTCACTATGTGAGCTTTAAGTGTATATATGACTATTAGAGAGAATGATTGGTGATATAAACTTTTCCATGCAAGATCAATGGGAAATTATGTAGTGTTAATATTGATGGGGGATGTTGTAAAATGCGGCGAGTACCGAGTTGGTGGAGAAGTTGGGGCTCCCGACTTTAAGGCACCAAAATCCATACCAGCTTCAGTGGTTGAATGATTTTAGGGTGATGAAGGTTACAAAGAAAGTGAAGGTATTTTTCATCATCAGTAATTACAAAGATGAGGTTTTGTGCAATGTTGTTTTTATGAAGGCTTTCCATTTGTTGTTGGCACAATCAAGGAAGTACGATCAACATGATTCCCATGATTGTTTCTTCAATCATCAAAATGTTTTACTCCAAAGGAAACCAATAACCCTCAACCCCATGTCCCCTAAAAAATTATGGAAGATCCAATTTTGAGAGAAAAGAAAAAAATGAGTGATAAGTAAATAAAGTGAGTAAATTAAGAAGGATAGAAAGAGGAAAAATTAGAAAATGAGAGAAGAAATTAAATGAAGAGAAAAGAAAAATCAAGAGGGAAAAATATTTTAGAGGAGATAAAAGTGAAATGTTTGAAAAAAAGAGTGAGGTTAAGGAGGATGTGATTTCTTAGAAAAACCTTTTAGTACTTATGTACAAAGAGGTGATGTAAAATACTTATGACTTAACATATCCTTTTCCACATTTTGTCAAGTCCTTGTTGAAGGAATTTTAAGATGTGTTTTCTGAAGAGGTTACACTTGGTTTTCCACCCATTAGAGGTATTGAGCATCAAATTGACCTCATACCTAGAGCATCACTATAGAACCACCTTGCATATCACACCAACCTGGAGGAGATAAAAGAAATTAAAAGGAAATTTCCAGAGATATTGGATGTGGGATTTGTCAGAGAGAGCCTTAGTCCTTGTTCCACATCGGTTATTCTATTACTAAAGAAGGATAGATCATAGAGAATGTGCATTGACTGTAGATCCATCAATAACAACATGGTCCGGTATCGTCCTCCTATCCATATTTTAGATGATATGCTAAATGAATTAAATGGTTAAACTATTTTCTGGAATATTGATTTAAGATGTGTCTACCATCAAATTAGGATGAAAGAAGGGGATGCATGGAAAACTACATTCAATACAAAACATGGACATTATGAATGGTTATTAATGAATTTTGGTCCCCCAAATGCATTAAGAACATTTATGAGGTTAATGAATAATGTATTACGTGCATATATTGGAAATTTTTTGGTGGTCTAATTTGATGATTTTATGGTGTATAAAACTTTTCATGAACATGTAGATCACTTAAGAAAATTACAAAAGGTTTTAAGGAACAAAATTTTGTTTAGAAACATTAATAAGTGTTAATTTTTCCTCAATAAGATTGTTTTACTTGGATTTTGTGTGAGTGGAAAAGGAGTTGGAGTTGACACTGAGAAGAAAAAATCAATATAAGAATGGACAACTCCAACCTCCACTTGGTAGGTAAGATGTTTTCTTGGGATTTATAGTTTTTATAGGAGATTTGTGAAGGACTTCAGCACACTTGAATTGTTGTTGAATGAATTGACAATGAAGAATGTCCATTTCAAATGGGGGATAACTCATGAGAAGGATTTCCATTCTCTCAAGGATAAAATCACCCACACCCCTCTACATGCACTCCTAGACTTTGGTAAGACATTTTAATTTTAATGTGATGCAAGTGGAATTGGTATTCGTGGAGTACTCATGCAGCATGGTAACCCTATTTCTTATTTCAGTGTGAAGTTAAATGGCTAAACTCTAAACTATGGTACATTTGATAAAAACTTGTATGCATTTTTTTAGAGTTTTAGAGACATTGAAACATTATACTTGGCCTAAAGAATTTGTGATCCATTCTGATCATGAGGCTCTTAAATACATTAGGAGCCAACATAAACCAAATAGAAGGCATTCTAGATGGCTAGAATTCATTGAATCATTTTCATATGTCATCAATCATAAAACGGGTAATGAAAATATTTTGGCTGGCGTACTTTCATGTAGATATTCTCTTATATACTTATTGGATTCAAAACTCCTTGGTTCTGAATGCATTAAGGATTTATATTCCACTGATAGTGATTTTAGTGAACCTTATGGACATTGTAAACCTGGAGTTAGTTAGTAAGAGTTCTATTTACATGATGGATTCTTATTTCAGATTGATTACATTTTCATTCCCAATCGCCTTATTTTTTTACTTTTATTAAAGGAGTCACATTCTGGTGTGTTAATAGGACATTTTTGTGTTGAAAAAACATTAAACATTATTATTGAGAACTTTTATTGGCCTAGGATATATAGATATTTTGAGAAATTTGTGGAAAAGTTCATTGACTGCCATAAATCCAAATTGAAACTGATCCCAGATGGATTATATCTTCCTCTCCCAATCCCCAACAAACCTTGTAAGGAAATATAAATAGACATTTTTATGGGTTTACCATGGACCAACAAGGGTAGAGATTCCATTTTTGTTATGGTGGGTCAATTTTTTAAAATGAAACTTTTTATTCCTTATCACAAAATAGATGACACCACTTACCTTGAAATACTTTTCTTTTAGGAAGTAGTCAAACTCCATTGAATGACAAGGATTATTGTGTCATACCAAGACACAAAATTCCTTAGCTACTTTTGGAAGACCTTGTGGAGTAAACTAGGTAAAAAGTTACTATTTTCCACTAGTTTTCATCCATAGACCAATGGGAAAATAGAGGTGGTGGATCAGACACTATATTCCCTTCTTTGAAAAATTATCAAGAAGAATCTCAAGAATTTTGAGGAGTATCTACCACATGTGGAATTCACATATAACAAGGAAAAAATAGTTCACTACTCAATATTCTACATTTGAAATTATTTACAACTTTAACACCCTTTCCCCTATTGATCTTGTTCCTTTTCCTTTGCAGGAAGAAACTAATATAGATGTGAATGGGAATGTAGAATTCATTAATCAACTCCATGAAAAGGCAAGGAAAAATATCAAGAAAATGACCTAGAAATATGTTGATCATGAAAACAAGGGTCCAAAACTAGTGTCATTCAAGCCTAGTGACATAGTCTGGATACATACATGAAAGGAGAGATTTCATGAGAAGCATAAATCAAAACTCATACCTTGAGGAGACAAACCTTTCCGAGTGGTCAAAAAGATTAACAACAATGCTTACAAGATAGCTCTACTAAGTGAGTATGGTGTAAGTGCCACTTTCAATGTTTTTGATCGTTATATTTTTTTTGGGTTTATAGGATTTATTGTCAAGGATTAATCCTTTTCAAGAAGGGGGATGTTGAGAACCATGTTGAAGGCACCATGTTGATTGACTGGGGGGAGGAGTTGGATTTTCAAGGCCCTATGACGTAATAGAGATTAAATATATTGAATGCTATAATGGTTGCACATCTTGCTTCATTAAAGGCCCAATGGGTCTTTCCTTGAATGGATGGAGAAAATGGGCCTATTATCATACTTATTAAAGAACAAATATAATGTTTAAATGTTTACCCACATGGTTTCATGAATTTTGAAGGACTTTCCAACATAGAAGATTCTAGAATGGCATCTTTGGACACAGATGTCAAATCCAGTGGCCTATGAACTCGAAGTCAAATCTTGTGGGATATAATTGGAATGTTGTTTGATACTTTTCCGAAAATTCATTGTTAGATTTTAGATTTTTGAATTTAAGTGGAAAATTTAGGAATATGATTTATGACTTTAGAGTATTTGTCCTTTGACATTTTATGTCACCCCTTGGATATAAATATCCACCCCTTTTAATTTTAATCTCACTCAAGTTTTCATTATTGAAAATCTAAGAGTTTATTATCTCCATCGTGAGGATCATAATTTCTTACCTTGCTCTTGTAAATTCATAAATATTCAATCTATAAGTTATTTTGGTGATCCGAGAACACAAATTCCCCAATTCTATTCCTCAACCCAAGTGTGTTGTTATTTGGATTTTCCATCACACCCCTCCCTTGAGTGTGTTTTCTAAGTAGTAAATCACACTCTATATAGTATTGGTTGACTACTTGCTTCCTCTATCTATACCCATCATCCGCTACTTATCCTTGAATTATAACCGTCTTCCACTACTCTACACCGTGAATATCGGGCCACCCCAAGAATCTCACATCAATTGGCCTCAATGACCTAATTGGCCTCAATTAATAACTGGGCTAATTAGTATCAATTGGATCCAATGGCCTAATTCGACTCAACTTCACTAAATTCACAATTTTCCTCATTGTCCTCAATTGGAATTAGCTTCAATTGGCCTCAATTGGCCTAATTGTCCTCAATTGTACTAATTATCTTGAATTGGCCATAGCCTCAATTGGCCTCAATTTGACTAATTGGCCTCAATTGGCCTAAATATCCTAATTGGACACAAATGATGAACTAGACTCCATGGACTAATTGCCTAATGAGCCTCATTGGCCAAAATTGGCCTCAATTGGATGAATTGTCCTCAATTGGGTGAATTGGCCTAATTAAGGCCATGGCCTAATTGTCCTCAATTGTCCTCAATTGTCTTTAATAGGCCTAAATGACCATAGTTGTCCTAAATTTGCCTCAATTGGCCTCAATTGGCATTAATTGTTCTCAATTGACATCAATGTCTGAATTGACTTTAATTGGCCTCAATTGGCCTCAATTGGCCTCCATTGGACTCAATTCGCCTAATTGGACAAATTGGACTCAATTGGCCTCAATTGGACACAATTGGCCTCAATTGGACTCAATTGGCCTCAATTGGACTCAAATGGCCTCAATTGGACTCAATTGGCCTCAATTGGACTCAATTGGACCAGTTGGTGTCCATTGGCATAATTGGCCTCAATTTACCTCATTATTCATAATTGGACTCAATTGGATTCAATTGGATGAATTGGCCTTAATTGGCCTAATTGGCCTAATTTGTCTCAATTTTCCCTTGTTGGCTTAATTGCACTAATTGGCCTAATTGGCCTCAATTGGGCTAATTGGCCTTAATTGGCATCAATTTTCATATTTTTCCTTAATCATCCTAATTAGCTAATTGGCCTCAATTGATGAATTGTCCTCAATTGACTAATTGGATGAATTGGCCTCGATGATCCTAATTGGACTCAATGGTCGAATTGTCCTAATGAACCTAATTGACCTTCGTTTTCCTAATTTGCCTCAATTTGCCTAATTGGCCTTAATTGACCTAATTGCCCTTAATGGCTGAATTGGCCTCAATATCCTAATTGGACTAATTGGCCGAGTTGGCCTCAATTCTCCTAATGGCCCAATTGGAAATAATTGGCCTCAATTGGTCTTAACTATCCAAATTAGCCAAATTGGCCTCAATTGACCGCAATTCACCTAGTTGGCCTCAATTGGCATCAATTGGCCTATTTGGGCTCAATTGGCCTCACTTGGCCTCACATGGCCCCACTTGGCCTCACTAGGCCTCACTTGGCCTCAATTCACCAAATTTCCCCAATTGGCCTCAATTGGTCTCAATTGGCCTAATTGGCCTCAATTTGCCTCAATTTGCCAAATTGTCCTAACTGGCCTCAATTGGCCAAAACGGGCCACATTGGCCAAAATTGGCCTCAATTTGCTTAATTGGACTCAACTGGCATAATTAAAATCAATTGGCCTGAATAGAGGTCAATTGGCCCAATTATCCTCAATTGGCCAATTGGCCTCAATTGAGCTTAGTTTGCCTAATTGGCCTCAATAGGCCAAATTGGCCTCAATTGGTCTTAGTTAGCCTAATTGGCCTCACTTGGCCGAATTGGCCTTAATTGTCCTAATTGGCCTCAATTGGCCTTAGTTGGCCTAATTGGCCTCAATTGGCCTCAATTGGCCTCAATTTGCCTCAATTGGCATTAATAGGCCAAATTGGCATCAATTGGCCTCAATTGGCCGAATTGGCATCAATTGGCCTAATTGGTCAATTTGGCCTCAATTGGCCTCAATTAGTCCAATTGGAATCAATTGGCCTAATTGGCCTCAATTTTCCTTAATTTGCCTAATTGGCATCAATTGGCCCAATTGGCCTAACTGGCCTAACTGGCCTAATTGGCCGAATTAGCCACAATGTCAAATTAACCTAATTAGGCTAATTGGAACAATTCTATGAATTTTCCTAAATGGTCTAATTGTCCTAATTGTCCTAATGATATTAAATTGGCCTAAATTGGCGTCAATTCACCTAATTGGCCTAATTGCCTTCAATTGGGCTTTATTTGCCTCAATTTTCCTAATTGGCCTCAATTGAACTCAATTGGCCTAATTGGCCTCAATTGCCCTAATTGGCCTCAATTGGACTCAATTTCCCTAATTGGACTCAATTATCCTCATTTCATCTCAATTGTATGAATTGGCTTCAATTGACCTCAATCGTCACAATTGTCCATATTGGCCTCAATTGGCCTTAATTGGCTTTAATTGTCCAAATTGGAATAATTGGCCTCAATTGGCCTCAATTGGTATCAATTGGCCTTATTGGTATTAATTGGCCCAATTGGCCTTAATTGGAATATTTGTTCTCAATTAGCCTCAATTGGCCTGAATTGGCCAAATTGGCCTCAATTAGCCTAATTGGACTCAATTATTCTCAATTGGCCTAATTGGCCTTAGATGGACTCAACTAGTCTAATTGGGATTAATTGGTCTAATTATCCTTAATTGACCTCAATTGGCCTAATTGGCCTCATTTGGCCTCAATTGGAATCAATTTTCCTAATTAAACTCAGTTGGCCTAATTTACCTAATTGGTCTAAATTGGCCTCGATTGGCCTCAATTTTCCTAATTGGCCTAAGTGACCAATTTTGAATAATTGGCCTTAGTGGTTGAATTGGATTGAATGGACTAATTTTCCTATTTGTTCGTAATGGCCTTAATGGAGTTCTTGACCTGATTGGCCTCAATTGGATTTAATTAGTCTAATTAGCCTAATTTCCTTAATTGGCCTCAATAGGCATCAATTGGTCTAATTGGACATAATTGGCCTCAATTGACCTAATTGGCCTCAGTTAGCCTAATTTTCCTAATTGAGTTTAATTGGCATAATTTTCCTAATTTTCCTCACCGGTATGAGTTGACCTAATTGGCCTAATTGGAATCAATTGGTCTCATGTGGCCACAATTGGCTACAATTGGTCTAATTGGCCTTAATTAGCCTAATTTGCCTAATTTTACAAATTGACCTTAATTGGACTAGTTGACCTTAATTGGACTCAATTGGATTCAATTGGCCTTAATTGGTCTAATTGACCTCAATTGGCCCCAATTAGTCTAATTGGCCTCAACATTCCTAATTGTCTGAACTAGCCTAATTTTCCTTAGTGGAATAATTATTTTAATCAGCCTAATTTCCCTAATTAGACTCAATTAGCCTAATTTTCCCAATTTCCTCAATGTCCCAATTTTCCAAATTGGTCATAATTGGCCTAATTAACCCAATTGGCTTAATTGGCCTAATTTCCCAAATTGACCTAATTTTCCCCAATTTCCCTCAATTAATCTCTATTGGATTTATTAGCCTTATTGGCCTCAATTGGCCTAATTTTCCTAAATGAAAAAATTGGCCTTATTGGCGTCAATTTGTCTCAGTTAGCACAATTTTCCTAATTGGTCTCAATTAGTCTAATTGACCTTAATTGGCATAACTTTCCTAATTGGAATCAATATACTAATAGTCCTAATTAGAATAATTTTTCTAATTGGCCTCAATGGGACTCAAATATCCTAATTAGCTATTGGACATCCATTGGCCTAATTTGTCTCAATTGGTCCCAATTGGCATAATTGATCTCAGTTGGTCTCAATGGAAAAAATTGGCCTAATTGGCCTAATTTTATTCAATTGGCCTAATTAGGCCTTTGGACTAATTGGCATCAATTGGACTCAATTGGTATAATTGGCCTAATTGGCCATAATTGGCCTCAATTGGCCCTATTGGCCTCAATTGGCCAAATTGGCCTCAATTGATCTCAATTGACCTCAATTGGTCCCAATTGACCTCAATTGGCATTGATTGGACTAATTGGCCTCAATTGGCCTGAATTGGCCTAATGGGCCTAAATTTCCCCCAATTGGCCTAAATTGGAATCAGTTAGCCTAATTGGTCTTAATTATCATGAATTGGACTCAACTGGCCTAATTGGCCTCAATTGGCCTAACCAGCCCCAATTTTCTTCAATTAGCCTCAATTTTCTTACTGGAACTAATTTGTCATAATTGGCCTGATTAGTCTCAATTGACCTCAATTGACCACAATTGGCCTAATCGGCTTCATTTGACCTAAATTTTTCTATTAGTACTCAATTTACTGAATTGGGATCATTGGACTAATGAGCCCCAATTGACCTCAATTTGCCTAATTGACCTCAATTTTCCTAATTGACCTCAATTAGTGGAATTGGCATCATTGGCTTAATTGGCATCATTGGACTAATTGGCATCAATTGGCCTCAATTGGCCACATTGGCCTCATTGGCCTAATTGGACTCAATTGGTATCAATTAGCCTCAATTGGCCTCAATTGGACTAATTGAAAACAATTGGCCTCCGTAGGCCTCAATTGTCTAATTGGCCTCCATTTGACTCAATGGACAAATTGGACTCAATTTTCCTCAATTTCCTAATTGGAATCAATTGGAAATTGGCCTAACTGGCCTCAATTGGCCTCAATGTCCTAATTTGCCATAGTTGGCCTCAATTAGTAATTGTCTTAATTGGACTCAATTGAACTCATTTGGTCTTAGACTCAATTAGCCTCAATTTTCATAATTTTCCTAATTGGCCTCAATGTTTGAATTGACCTCAATGGCCTAATTGGGATTAATTGGGCTCAAATGGCCTAAGTGTCCTTAATTGGCCTCAATGGACTAATTTGACTCAATTTTCAATTAGCATATCCAACCGCAATTATCCTCAATTGGCCTCAATTGGCCTCAATGGCCTAATTGGATTCAATTGGCAATTGTCCAAATTGGTCTCAATGGCCTAACTGTCCCCAATTGGCCCCAATTGTTCTCAGTGACCTAATTGGCTTTAATTGGCCTCACTTGTCTATTTTTATAATTGGCTTAAATTGGACTAAATTATCCTAATTGGCCTCAATTTTCTAAATTGGACTCAAGTTTCCTAATTGTCCTTTTTTTAACTGGCCTAATTGGCCTAATTGGCCTAAATTGCTAAATTGTACTCAATGGCCTAAATGACCTAATTGTCCTAATTCGCCAAAATTGGCCTCAATTAGTCTCAATTGGCCCCAACTATCCTAAATTGGCCTAATTGGCCTCAATTGGGTGAATGTGCCTAATTGGCCTCAATTGGAATAATTGGCCTCAATTTTCCTAATTGGCCTTAATTGGCCTCAATATTCATAATTGGCCTCAATTTTCCTAATTGGCCTAACTGAAACCAATTGGCCTAATTATCCAAAATGTCCAAATTGCCCTCAATTTGCCTCAATTTGCTTAATTGGCCTCAATTTTTCTAATTAGTGTCAATTGGCCTAATTTCCCTAATTGACCTTAGTTGGCCTCAATTTTCCTAATTAGCCTCAATTGGACTAATTGGAATAATTGGATTAGTTCTCATAATTTTCTTAAATTGTATTCATGGGACTCAAATGACTAATTGGAGTATTTGGCCTCAATTGACCACAATGGATGAATTGGCCTAATTAGCCTAATTGGTCTAAATTGGTCTCAATTGACCAAAATTGGCCACAATTAACATTAATTGGCTTCAATTGGGTGAATTTCTCTAATTATCCTCAATTGGACTCAATTGAAATAATTGGCCCCAATATGCCAAATTGGCCTATATTGGCCTCTATTGGCTTAATCGGCCTCATTTTCCATAATTTGCCTAATTGCCCTAAATTGGACTCAATAGGAAAATTGGCATCAATTGACCTCAATTGGCCTCAATTGGAATCTATTAGCATAATTCGAATAATATGCATAATTGGTTTCAAATGGCCTCAACTGGTCTCAATGGACTAATTGGCCTTAATTGGCCTCAATTGACCTAATTGGCATCAATTGGCCTAATTTACCTAATTTTTTTGAATTGTACTCAATGGGAATAATTGGTGTAAATTGGCCTAATTGGAACAATTGGTCTAATTGGACTCAATTGGGATCAATTTACATATTTGGCCTTAATTGTCTTAATTGACATAATTGGGATAATTGGCCTAATTGACATAATTTGCATAAATTGGATTCAATTGGCCTCAATTGACTAATTATCCTCAATTGTCTTAATTAATATAAGAGTATTCAACTGGTCTCATTAGCATAATTGGCCTAGTTTTCCTCAATTTACCTCAATTTTCTTAATTGGAATCAATTGGCCTAATTGGCTTAATTGGCCTTAATTGGACTCAATTTTCATATTTGGCCTCAATTATCCAAATTGGTATAATTTCCCTAATTGGCATAATTGGCTCAATTGGCCTCAATGGACTAATAGGCCTCAATTGGACTAATTGGCCTCAATTGGCCTCAATTGACCAAATTGGACATAATTGACCTAATTGGCCTCAATTTTCCTAATTGGCCTCAATTAGAAAAAGTTTTCTAATTGGACTAATTTTCCTCAATGTCCGAATTGACCCCAATGGTCTAATTGGCCTAAATGACCTAATTCGCCTAATTGGAGTCGATGGCCCCACTGGCCTAATTCGCCTCAATGGTTGAATTGGCCTCAACGGAATAACTAGACGAATTGACCAAATTAGCCAAATTAACCTTAATGGAGTAAGTGGAATAACTAGAACAATTGGCTTAATTTTCCTCAATTGGCCTCAATGGAAAAATAAGACAAATTGGCCTAATTGGACTCAATGGCCTCAAGAGCCTAATTGGCCCAATTGGCCTAATTCTCCTAAATTGGCTTAATTAGACTCTATTGGCCGAATTGGCCTAATTTGGTCTAATTGGACTAATTTTCTTCAATTAGTCTAATTATCCTGAATTGGCCTAATTGGCCTAATTATCCCCAATTAGAATCAATTGGCCTTAATGAATCAATTGGTCGAATTGGTCTAATTTTCCTCAATTGGCCTAATTGGCATAATTTGGCCACAATAAATCAATTGGATGACTTGGCCTAATTGGCCTCAATTGTCCTCAATTGGCCTAATTATCCTAATTGGCCTCAATTGGCCTTAATTGGTCTCAATTATTATAATTGGCCCTAATTGGCCTCAATTGTCCTCAATTATCTAAATTGGCCTAATCAGCCTCAATTGTCCTAATTGGCCTAAATGGCGTAATGGGCCTAATTGGCCTCAATTGGCCTCAATTGGTCGAATTGGCCAAATTGGCCTCAACAGGCCTCAATTGGCCTTAATTGTCCTAATGGGCCTAATTGGTCACAATTGGCCTTAATTGGCCTCAATTGGCTTAATTGGATTAATTGCACTCAATTAGCCTCAATTGGACTCAATTGGCTTAATTGGACTAATTGGCCTTAATTGGCATCAATTGGACTAGTTGGCCAAAATTGGCCTAATTGGCCCCAATTGGCTTAGTTGTCCTCAATTGGAATAGTTGGCCTCAATAGGGCTAATTTTCCTAATTGGCCACAGTTTGTCGAATTTGCCGAATTTGCCTAATTTTCCACAATTATTCTATATTGGAGTCAATCACTACAACAAATACGCCTTTTATCAACGCTAAAAATGGATTTTAACAGTTCTAGAAAAGCGTTGTTAAAGCTGGCGGAGATAAAGGGGGGGTCCCCTTTATCAGCACTCCAACAAGCGCTGATAAAGACCTCTTTTATCAGCGCTTTTTTTAGCACTGATAAAACTAAAAAAATTAATAAAATTAAAAAAAAAATACTGCCAATCTCAGGGGGGATCTTTACAGCACTTGAGCCCCCCTTTATCAGCTCTTTCTCGCACCTCCAGCACCCCGCACGCACCGCCTCCACCCTTTATCAGCGCTATACCCTACCATTATCAGCACTAGCCCCTCTAAATCACCCTTGCACATGTGCCCCTACCTCCACCCATATTTGATCTTGAGACCTCCCCCATGTGCTCCTGAAGCCTTTGTCACTCCCCTATATTGATTTGTTCTCTTATTTAGGATATATCTACTTATTTATATATCAATTTAGTTATATTTATTCGTATAGAAATATATATTTATATTAATATATATATATAGTTATATTAATATATTTATATAGTTATATCAATATATATATTTATAGTTATATTAGTATATATATTTATAGTTATATTAATATATATAGTTATATTAATATTTATATAGTTATATTAATATATAGTTATATAAATATTAATATATTGGTATTTTAAATAAAATGGATATTAGTTATTATTTAGATAAATCTAATATATTTTATATGTAAATATGTTTAATTATTTATTTAAAAAATTAAATTTTTAAGTGTGAATATATAAAAAATATGTACATATAGTTATATATTTGATTATATATTACAGTGAACTATAAAAAACGATAAAATTTCAAAGACATAATATCAATATGAATGTATTACCTTGGAATAAATTCAGTCCCCACGAATAAAAGTCAATAATACCCCCTTAAACGAGGCTGAAAATATACAAAATGTTAAAAAATTGGGCTACCCAAACTAAAAACTCAGTTTTTGGGGCCTTATAGGTATTTTTTGGCCTCAAAAAACCTGACTAAAGCTTTTCTTAGGTCATAGTCGCTTAGATCTCATCGCAGGCTTCAATTTGATATGCTGTAGAGCTCAAACGGACACCCGGATAAAAGTTATGGTCGTTCGAAGTTCGAGTTGCATTTTCAACATATTTTGGATCTTTTTTTAATTTTTTTAATTTATTTAGTCTTCAAATTGTTATTAAATGGATATTACTCCATAATAATTAGCCAATTATTAATTAAAAATATTTTTTAAATTTTTTTATAAGCCATTTTCACTCAATATCATATATATTAAGTATATTAAGTGTAAATGTATATTTATACTTATCTAAAATATATTTAAAAATTATATATTATATTTATATCAATATAACTATATTTATATATTAATAAATTAATATATTATTTTTAATTTTTTTTTGAAGTCGACCCTTTATCAGCGCTACTAAAAAAAGCACTGACAAAGGGGGTCCCATTATCAGTGCTACTAAAAAAAGCACTGATAAAGGGGTCCCTTTATCAGTGCTAAAAAAAGTGCTGATAAAGGTACCCCCCTTTATTAGCACTTTTTCGTTATCGCTGATAAAGGTTGGCACCGGGAAAAACTGTTTTTGTGGTAGTGAATAGGCCATAATTGGACTCAGTTGGCCCAATTGGACTAATTGGACTCAATTGGATTCAATTGGCAGTAGTTTGACTTAATTGGCCTCAAATGGCCTAATTGGCCTAATTGGTCCCAACTAGCCCCAACTGGCCTCAAGTGGCCTTAACTAGCCTCAATTGGCCTCAATTGGGCTCAATTGGGCTCAATTGGTCTCAATTGTCCTAATTGGACTAATTGGCCTCAATTGGCCATAATTGGCGGCAATTGGCCTCAATTCGCCTCAATTGGATTAATTGGACTCAATTGGCATAATATGCCTCAATTAGAAATAATTGGCCTTAATTGGATCAATTAGCATAATTTTCCTCAATTGGCCTCAATTGTCCTCAGTTTTCTTCAATTCTCCTCCATTATCCTAATTGGACTCAATTGGCCTCCATTAGCCTCATTGGCCTAATTGGAATCAATGAGCCTCAAATGGCCACAATTGGAATAATTCTCCTCAAATGGCCACAATTGGACTCAATTGGCCCCAATTGGCCTCAATTAGCCAAATTGACCATAATATGACAAATTGGCCTCAATTGGCCTCAATTACCTCAAGTGACCTATTGGAATGAATTGTCCTAATTGGATGAATTGAGGCCAATTGATTCTAATTGGGCCAATTGGGGTCAATTGTGGCGGATTAAGGCCAACTGAGGCCAATTCAGGCCAATTGAGTCCAATTGAGGCCAATTACGGCCAATTAAGGTCAATTACACCAATTAGCCTAATTTGCCTCAATTGGAAACAATTGGACGAATTTGCCTAAATTGGCTTAATTGGCCTCAATTAGAAAATTGGTCTCATTTGGCTAATTGGCCTCAATTGACCTTAATTGGCCCCAATTGGGCTCAATTGACCTCAATTGGCCTAAATTGGCCTCAATTGGCCTAATTGGTCTCAATTGGTCTCAATTGGACTCTATTCACCTCAATTAGCCTAATTTGCCTCAATTGACCTCAATTTTCTTTATTGGCCTAAATGGCTTCAAATCACTTCAATGGGTCTCAATTGGCCTAATTGACCTATTTGGCGTCAATTCACTTAATTGGACTTAATTGGCCTCAATTTGTATACTTGTCCTGAATAAGCCTAATTGGCCTCAATTGCCCTCAATTTGCCTCAATTGACCTCAATTGGGCTCTGTGGACCTCAATTGGCATCAATTGGCATTAATTGGCCTAATTGGACTCAATTGACCTCAATTACCCTAATTGGTCTAAATTTGCCTCAATTGGATTCAATTGGCTTCAATTGGACACATTTTGCATAATTGGCCTCATTTGGCCTCAATTGGCCTCAATTAGCCTAATTGGATTTAATTAACTTCAATTGGACTAATTGGCCTCAATTTTCCTTAATTGGTTTAATTGGCATGATTACATCAATTGGCCTAATTGACCTTAATTGACCTCAATTGGAATTAATTGACTCAATTGACCTAATTGGTCTAATTGGTCTAATTGGAAGAATTGGCATCAATTGGTCTCAATAGGCCTCAGCTAGCCTAATTGGCCTAATTTCCCTCAATTGTCCTAAAATGGCCTTAGTTGGCCTCAATTGGCCTAATTGGGCTCAATTAGGCCCAATTTGCCTCAATTTGCCTCAAATTGCATAATTTGTCTAATTGAAATCAATTGGCCAAAATTGGCCTAAATTGGCCTCGATTGACCTAATTTTCCCCAACTGGCCTAATTGGGATCAATTGGCCTAATTGCCTCAATTGGCCTAATTGGCTCAGTTGGACTCAATTGGCCTCAATTGGTATCAGTTTGCATCAATTGACTTCAATTCACCTCAATATGCCTCAATTAGACTAATTGGCCTCCATTTGCATCAATTTTCTTCAATTGTCTAAATTGGACTCAATTGGCCTCGATTAGCCTCAATTGGCTAATTGGCCTCAATTGGCCTCAATTGGCCACAATTGGCCTCAATCAGCCCCAAATGGCCTAATTGGCCTTAATTGGCCTCAATTGGCCTAATTGGACTCAATTAACCCCAATTGGACTCAATTGGCCTCAATTGGTCTGATTTAGCCTCAATTCTCCTCAATTAGCCTCATTAGCCGAATTGACATTAATTGAAATCAATTGCCTAATTGGCCTAAATTGGCCTAATTGGCATCAATTGGTCTCAATTGGACTCAGTTGGTCTCAGTTGGCCTAATTGGACTAATTGGCCCCAACTGGACTCAATTGGACTCAAGTGGCCTAGTTGGCCTAATTGGCCTAATTAACCTAATTAAGGCCAATTGAGGAGAATTAGGCCAATTATGCCAATTGAGGAAAATTGAGGCAAATTGACAACAATTGAGGCCAACTAAGCCAATTAAGGCCAATTAAGACAATTGAGTCCAATTACAGCTAATTGATCCCAATTGAAGCAAATTGTGGCTAATTGAGTCCAATTGATGCTAATTAGGCCAATTGAGGGCAATTAAGGCCAATTGTGGCCAATTGAAACGAATTGAATCCAATTGTGGTCAATTGAGTCCAACCCGGCTAGCTGAGTACAATTAGGCCAATTGAGGACAATTAAGGCCAATTAGTTCAAATAGGACAATTGTGTAAAATTGAGTCCAATTGATGCCAATTAGTCCAATTAAGCCAATTGATGTCAACTGAGGCCAATTGAGGCCAATTAGGAAAATTGGGACAATGTGTCCAATTTGGCCAATTGAGGCCAATTAGTTCCAATTGATGTCAATTATGGTCAATTGGGGCCAATTCATGCAAATATTTCTCAATTAAGCCAATAAAGGCCAATTTAGGGAAATTGAGATCAATTATGCAAGTTAGAACAATTGAGCCAGATTGAGGAAAATTGATGCGTTTTGATGCCAATTAAGGCCAATTGGTCCATTTGAGGATAAATGAGGCCAATTGAGACCAATTGAGTCCAATTAGTCCAATTAGACCAATTTAGATCAATTGAGGCAAATTGAATCCAATTGAAGGAAATTAGGCCAATTGAGGCCAATTAAGTCCAATTGATGATAATTGACTCCAATTGAGGCTAATTAGGATAATTGAGGACAATTGAGTCCAATTGAGTCTAATTAGGCTAATTATGGTCAATTCCAGCCAATTAAGGAAAATTGTGGAAAATTGTATCAAATTGAGGCAAATTAGTCCAATTAGGCCAATTGATGCCAATTGAGGCCAATTAGGAAAATTGAGGCAAATTGAGTCCAATTGAGGCCAATCGGTGCTCATTGAGGTGAATTAGGCCAATTGAGATCAATTGAATAATATTGAGTCCAATGAAGCCAATTAGGCAAATCCAGAACAATTAGGCCAATTGAGGCCAATTAGGTCAATTGAGGTCAATTAGGACAACTAGGTTAATTAGGATAATTAGGCCAATTGTGGCCAATTGAGTCCAATTAGGCCAATTGAGTCCAATTATGGCCAATAAGGCCAATTGAGGTTAATTGAGACCAATTAGACCAATTGAGTCCAACCAAGGCAATTCAAGCCAATTAGGCTAATTGAGGCCTATTAAGGCCAATGAGGCCAATTGAGCCCAATTGGGGCCAATTAGGCAAATTAAAGCTAATTGACCCCAATTTTGGCCAATTGAGGTCAATTGAGGTCAATTATGCCAATTAGGGCATTGAGGCCAATTAGATCAATTGAGGTTAATCAAGTCCAATTGAGGCCAATTGAGGCCAATTAGGCCAATTGAGTCCAATTTTGGCCACTTACATCCAATTGAGGAAAATTAGGACAATTAGGCCAAATGATGCCAAATAATGCCAAATAAGGGCAATTTTTCCAAATAATCCAATTTGGGCCAACTCAGACCAATTTAGGCCGATTAGGATAATCAAGACCAGTTAGGCCAATTGTGGCCAATAAGGCCAATTAGTCCAGTTAGACCAATTAAGGCCAATTGGGTCCAATTGATGCCAATTGAGGCAAATGGGAGCCAATTAAGGCCAATTAAGGTCAATTAGGAAAATTGAGTCCGATTAGGACATTAAAGGCCAATTTAGGGCAATTGAGGCCACTTAGGCCTATTAGACCAATTGAGGCAAATTGAGACCAATTGAGGTTCATGGAGGCCTACTTAGGCCAACTAAGCCCAATTAAGGCCAATTGAGTCCAATTGATGCCCATTTAGGCCAATTGAGTCCAATTGATGCCCATTTAGGCCAATTGAGATCAATTGGGGCCAATTAGGCCATTTAAGGCCTATTAAGGCCAATTGAGGCCTACTGAGACCAATTGGTGCCAATTAGGGAAATTGAGGCCAATTGAGGAGAATTGAGGTCAATTGAGGTCAAAAGGCCAATTAAGCCTATTGAGGCCAATTATGGCCAATTAAGGCCAATTGAGGCGAATTGAGCAACATTGAGGCCAATTGGGCCAATTCATCCAATTGCGACCAATTGAGGTCAATTGAGGCCAATTAGGCCAATTGACACCAATTGAGGCCAATTAAGCCAATTAGAATAATTAGGCCAATTTAGGCCAATTTAGGTCAATTGGGAAAATTGTGGCCAATTGAGGGAAATTGGGCCAATTGAGGCCAATTGGGACAATTAAGGCCAATTGATGCCAATTGGGCCAATTGAGGCCAATTGAGGCACATTGAGGCCAATTAAGGCCAATTAGCCAAGTTGAGGCTCATTAGGCTAATTGAGGTCAATTAAGTCAAATTAGGCCAATTGATACCAATTGAGGCTAATAGGCCAATTAGGCATATTGAGGCCAACTCAGCCGATTAGGCCAGTTGAGTCCAATTGAGGCCAATTAAGCCAATTGAGGCAAATGAGGCCAGTTAGACTAATTGAGTCAAATTGAAGTCACTTGAGCCAAATTGACGCCAATTATGTCAATTGAGGCCAATTGAGGCTAATTAGGCTAATTGATGTCAATTAAGGCCAATAGTGGAAAACTTGGCCAATTAGGCCAATTGGAGCAAATTGAGTCCAATTGAGCCTAATTTGGCCAATTGGGGCCATTTGAATTCAATTAGGCCAATTGAGTCCAATTGAGGCAAATTAGGCCAATCAGGCCAAATGAGGCCAAATAATGCCTATTTAGGCCAATTTGGCTGAATAATCCAATTTGCGCCAACTCAGACCAATTTATGCCGATCATGACAATTGAGGCGAATTAACCAATTATGCATCTAATGGCCAATTGTGTCCAATTAGGCCAATTGATGCCAATTAGTCCAGTTAGACCAATTGATGCCAATTGGGGTCAATTGATGCAAATTGAGGCAAATAGGGGCCAATTGAAACCAGTTAAAGCCAATTAGGGCAATTGAGCCTGATTAGACCAATAAAGACCAATTAGATCAATTGAGGAAAATTAAGACAAATTGCCGCCAATGGAGGCCAAATGAGGCCAATTGTGGACAATTGAGGCCAATTAAGGCCAATTGAGGCCCATTGAATCCAATTAGTCCAATAGAGGCCAATTGAGGCCAATTGAGTCCAATTGAGGCCAATTAGGCCAATTAGGCCAATTGAGGCCAATTAAGGCCCATTGAGGCCAATTGATGCCAATTAGAGCTAATTAAGTCCAATTGAGGTGAATTGAGCAAAATTGAGGCCAATTAGGCCAATTAGGCCAGTTAATCCAATTAGGGCCAATTGAGGCCAATTAGGCCAATTGAGGTTATTAGGCCAATTAGACTAATTAGGCCAATTGAAGCCAATTGAGGGCAATTGAGGACAATTATCCCAATTGAGGCCAATTAGGCCAATTAGGCCAATTGAGTCCAATTGACCCAATTGAGGCCAATTGAGGCACATTAAGGCAAATTGAGGTCAATTAGCCAAGTTGTGGCCAATTAATCCAATTGAGGAAATTTAAGTCCAATTAAGCCAATTGATACCAATTGAGGCCAATTAGGCCAATTGAGGCCAATTAGGCCAATTGAGGCCAATTAGGCTAATTGAGGCAAATTGAGGTAAATTAGATTAACTGAGTACAATTGAGGCCACTAGAGCCCAATTGAGGTCAATTGTGGCCAATTAGGAAAATTTAGGCTAATTAGGCCAATTGGGACCAATTAAGACCAATTTGGGCCAATTGAGGCCAATTTGGCCAAATGAGGCACATTGAGGTCATTTAAGCCAATTGAGACCAATTGGGGCCAATTAGGCCAATTAGGTCAATTGAGGTCAATTGAAGCAAATTATGGCCAATTGAGGCCAATTAAGGGCAATTAGGTCAATTGGGCTAATTGAGGCCAATTGAGACCAATTGGGGTCAATTGAGTTCAATTGAGGCCAATTGATCCCAATTGAGGCCAATAAGGCCAATTGAGTCCAATTGAGGCCAATTAGGTCAATTGGGTTAATTGAGGCCAATTGAGGCCAACTAGGGTCAATTGAGGCCAACTGGAGTCAATTGAGGTCAATTGTGTCCAATTGACGCCCATAAGGCCAATTGAGTCCAATTGAGATCAAGTAGGCCCATTGAGGCTTATTGAGGCCAATTGAGGGCAATTGAGGGCAATTGAGGCCTATTGAGACCAATTGAGTTCAATTGGGGCCAATTAGGCCAATTGAAGCAAATTGAGTCTAGTTAGGCCAATTAGGCAAATTGTGGCCAATTTTTCCAATTAGTGCCAATTATGCCAATTTTTTCAATTGAGTTCAATTGAGGCAATTAGGCCAATTCTTCCAATTGTTGGCACTTGAGGTGAATTGAGGCCAATTGAGGCGAGTTGAGGCCAATTGCTTCCATTTGAGGCCAATTGAGGCCAATTATGCCAACTGAGGTTTATTATGCCAATTCAAGCCAATTAGAACAATTATTCAATTGAGGTCAATTGAGGCTGATTAATCTAATTGGGGCCAATTGATGCCAATTAGGACATTTGAGGCCATTTTAGGCTAATTAGGCCAATTTAGGCTAATTATGCCCATTGAGGCTAATTGAGGTCAAATGAGGACAATTTGGCCAATTGTATACAATTGAGGACAATTTGTCCAATTGTATACAATTGAGGACAATTGAGGCCGATTAATCCAATTGGGGCCAATTAACGCCAATTATGCCAATTGTGGCCAATTAACGCCAATTATGCCAATTGTGGACAAATAGTTCAATTGAGTCCAATTGAGGAAAATTAGGCCAATTAAGGCTAATTAGGCCCATTGTGGCTAATTGAGGTCAAATGAAGAAAATTTGGCCAATTGCGTACAATTGAGGTCAATGAGGCCAATTAGGCCAATTGAGGTCAATTAGCCAATTGAGGCTAATTTAGTCCAATTGAGGCCAATTGAGCCCAATTTGGCCAATTAGGACAATTAGGTCAATTGAGGCCAATTGAAGCCAACTGGGGCATATTGAGGCTAATTGAGTCCAATTAGGCAAATTGAGGCCAATTGAGTCCAATTGAGGCCAATTCGGCCAATTGAGACCAACTGAGTCCAATTGATGCCAATTAGGTCAATTAAGGTCAATTTAGGCCAACTGAGTCTAATTGAGGGAAATTGGGGGCAATTATGCAAATTGGACCAATTGAGGCCAAATGAAGCCAATTGAGGACAATTGAGAGTAATTGAGGCCAATTACTAATATTGAGACCAATTGAGACCAATTTGGCCAATTATGCCAACTGAGGGAAATTGAGGGAAACTGAGGCCAATTGAAGCCAATTAGGCCAATTAGACCACTTGAGGCAATTGAGGCAATTGATACCAATTGTGGCCAATTGAGACCAATTGCGGCCAATTGAGGCAATTGAGACCAATTGCGGCCAATTGCGGCCAATTGAGGCCAATTGCGGCCAATTGCGGCCAATTGCGGCCAATTGAGGCCAATTGCGGCCAATTGTGGCCAACTGAGGCCAGGCCAATTGCGGCCAATTGCGGCCAACTGAGGCCAATTGCGGCCAATTGGGGCCAATTGTGGCTGATGAGGCCAATTGAGACCAATTAGGAAAATTGAGTCTAATTAGGCCAACTAAGCCCATTGAGATCAATTCAGGACAATTTACCCAATTAGGCCACTTGAGGCCATTTGAGGTCAATTGACGTCAATTGAGGCTAATTAGACAAATTAAGCCAATCAACTCTAATTGGGGCCAATTGATGACAATTTGGGCTAATTGAGGCCAATCGAGGCTAATTGGGTCAATTGAGACCAATTAGGCCATTGAGGCCAATTGAGGACAATTGAGGTCAATTAGGCCACTTGAGTCCAATTGAGGCCACTTGAAGCCAATTGAGCCTATTTGATGTTAATTGGGGCCAATTGAGTCCAATTGAGGACAATTGAGGCCAGTTAGGCCACATAGGCCAATTGAGGCTAATTGCGGCCAATTAAGCCAATTTTGGAAAATTGAGGCAAATTGAGGACGTTATGAAAATTAGGCCAATTAAGCCAGTTGAGGGAAATTGAAGGTAGTTAGGCCAATTGAGGCCAATTAAAGCTAATTAGGCCAATTAGGATAATTGAGGCCAATTGAGCCAATTGAGGCCAATTAGACAAATTGAGGCCAATTACGACAATTAAGGCTAATTAAGGAAAATTGAGGACAATTTAGACCTATAGAGGCCAATAGGGGACAATTGAGGAAAATTGAGGCCAAGTAGGCCAATTAGGCCAATTGATGCCAATTGAGGCCAATTCGGCTAATTCGGCCAATTGATGCCAATTGAGGCCAATTGAGTCCAATTCAGCCAATTGAGACCAATTGAGACCAATTCGGCCAATTTGGAAAATTGAGGCAGTTGTGGCCAATCGAGTTCAATTTGGCCAATTGAGGAAATTGAGGCCAATTTGGTCAATTGAGTCCAATTCAGGCCAATTGAGTCCAATTCATGCCAATTGAGCCCAATTGAGGCCAATTGTGGCCAATTGAGGCCAATTGTGGCCAATTGAGGCCAATAGATCAAATAGTCCAATTAGGCCAATTGAGGCCAATTGAGGTCAATTTAGGAAAATTGAGGCCAATAAAACCAAATGAGGCCAATTATAGCCAATTGATGCCAATTATGGTGAATTAGGCCAATTATGCGAATTGAGCCCAATTAAGGCCAATTGGGCCAATTGAGGTCAATTATTCCAATTGATGTGAATTGAGGGAAATTAGGATAATTAGGCCATTTAGGCCAATTGAGGCCAATTGATCCAATTGAGTCCAATTGAGTCCAATTGAGGCCAATTGAGTGCAATTAGGCCAATTGAGACCAATTGAGGGAAATTGAGACCAATTAGGCCAATTAGTCCAATTGAGGCCAATTTGGCCAATTGAGGCCAATTGAGTCCATTTAAGGCCATCTGAGGCCATTTGAGGCCAATTACAGCCAATTGAGGCCAATTAGGCCAATTGTGGCCAATTAGGCTAATTGATGAGTATCATGGCACTCATGGGCATCAAGTGATTGGTGGAAAACATGATGAGGAGAGCAGAATGCACACAAGGGGACAATACCCATTGCTTGGAATTGGATGCCCCAAGACAAGGGAGTAGACCAGGATAACGAAGGAGGCCTTAAATGGTTTAATCGTGGAATGGCAAGAGGAGGCCCAACAACCTTGATTAGGGGAGGAATCTAGGCCTATAATTACATTAATTATGTCCCAAACATACTTTTAAATGTCATCCCAAGTGGTTCTATGAATATTCAAGCCCATCTCTTATGAAATCTTCAAAGTCAAAAGGTGGGGGACTACTTATCTTTAATTTTCCAAAGTGGTGTGCTACTTGTCTCTTAAAGTCATGGAAAGTTACAATGTTTTCAAAAGCATCATTTAGGATTTTTTTTGCTATGTAAAACTAGGCATTAGACCGTAATAAAGATCCACCCCATGGTGTGATTCGAATTTCATGCTCTCTTTGCCTATAAATAGCCACCCCTTATACTCTTGAAATATTATGAATGCAGTTAATGATACTATGGTGAGTTTTTCTTGTAGATTTTGTGTTCTTGATTAATTATTGACTTATGAAAGGATTGGTCAGCCTTTTTGGCATCTTGTGGCTAGAGTTCTTAGATACAAGTTCTCTTTGGGTTCTACCTTGACCATTTCCCCTTCCTTCTCATTTTCACTATCTACACACCATATTCACTTGTTTTCCTGCGGAAATATGGGTGATCAACACGAGAAAATTATACAGTGTTCCTAGTATACTTCCTAGTCGTTTTTCATAGAATATCATTTGGCATTAGATCCCACTTTCAAGAAATCAGGTTCTTTCTTTCTTATCCCTTCTCCCATCTTCATTTCTCTTTGAATCGGGCCGAAATCAACTCTGCTCTATTTTATTCTTCACCTATAGACATCAATTATTCATTAATTAATACGTACATTATATCATTATTGTAGTAAAGAATCTCATCTTTCTTCTCCATTTTGAATCATCAAAATCAAAGCAATAAATCGTGAGATATAGCGGGTTAAAATTTTAGAATAAAATTTGAAATTCTAAAACCACGCAAATATTACTTGGACTCCATTTTATGTTACAAATTATTGATTATACTAAATTTAAATATTGAAAATTTTTCTTGTTTTTAATGCATTTATTAAAAAAAAGGAGCCCAAAAATAAAAAAAATCTAAAAAATGGAAACATTTTGAATTGCACATACCATTTTCATTCTTCTTCATTTGTTTTCTTCCCCTTCCCATGTTTTTCATCTTGAATCCATTTTGAATTTTATATTTGAATTATAGTTTGGGATTTCAAAATTTCAACAATCCTTTATATTTGTTGAAATTGGGTAAGAATTCTATTGGAAGAAAGTTTAGTGGCAAAAGGAAAGAGTGTTACATTTTGTTAAAAATCCAATCTGAGTGAAAAAACTAGAGAACATATTATTTTTGACTTTGAACATGTGAGTGAGTGTGTGAGGTCCATTTTCCTTTCTATTAATTTTTTCTCATTGGATTATTAAATGGAATAGGTGAGTAACACCAATTAAGTGGACATAAAGTTGTTCATGAGGAATATACAAGAAACATTTTAAAGGTTGAATGTGAGTATGGATGAATTGAAACCCCGTTCAAATTCTAGAGAACCTCCAGGGAGGTAGGTTGTTGAAGAATATGAGTTTTCCAATTTTCATGAGTCACCAATTCGGAGAAATAAACCACCATGGAGGCAATCCTATGATCTTGGAGGAGTAAATTTGAGGGTCCCTTCATTCTAAGGTAAGAATGGTCCTGAAACTTACATGGAATAGGAATGAAAGGTCGAACATGTTTATAGTTATCACAACCATTCATATGGAAATAAATTGAAATTGGTGGCTATGGAATTCACCGACTATGCTAGTATTTGGTGGGACCAACTACAAGTGAGTCAATGACAAAGAAGAGAATGACCCATCCGTACTTGGGAGGATATAAAAGTGGTAATGCATAAAAGGTTCA
Organism: Viscum album; assembly: GCA_963277665.1. Taxonomy (NCBI): domain Eukaryota; kingdom Viridiplantae; phylum Streptophyta; class Magnoliopsida; order Santalales; family Viscaceae; genus Viscum; species Viscum album. The sequence continues at coordinate 4,015,663 of CAUJRU010000003.1, forward strand.
CTTCTGTCCACTAGTATTGTGATTAGTTCCTCAAGTTGTAGGGTTTGAAAAAAGGGTCTATGAGTGATTAGGAGTATAAAAAAATGGAGATCATTATTATTAAGGACAATATTGATGAGGAGCGAGAGCCCACCATGGAAAGGTTTTTGAACAACTTCAACCATAAAATTTGAGACATTTTGGACATGCACCCCTACTTAGACATGGTGGATCTACTTAACATGGCTACCAAAGTGGATAGGAAAGTAAAAGAAATATGGATACGCCCAACATCTTATGTTAAGGATTCAAAATATTATTTCAAGTTCAAGGATTCCAAAACACAAGATCATGTAAGGGAAACCAAAACGGATTCAAAAGAGGTAACCAAACCAAAAACATTATTTCAAAAATCCAATGGTATAATGGAGGGTTAGTTTTTTTACAAATCACATGATATTAAATGTTTTAAATGTCATGGATTTGGAAATTTTTCCTCACAATTCCCAAACAAGAGGACCATGATTATTTTGGAAGACGGAGATATTCTTAGTGCTAGCTAAAGCAGAGATGAAATTCCACCAGTTGAGGATGATTCTAATGTGGAAGTAGAAAGCCCCGTACCTAGAGAAAGTCTTCTGTCAAGGTGTGATTTGAGAGCTCAACCTAAATGAGAACATGATCAAGAGAAAATGGATAATTTTTTTCATACTGTATGCCTCGTCAAAGATATGGTATGCAGTATGATTATAGATGTGGGTAGTTGTACAAATGTAGTAAGTGGTTTGATGGTTGATAAATTGGGATTATCTACAACTAGACATCCTAGTACTTATAGATTGAAATGGTTAAACAATAGTGGGTTTTTCAAATTGACTAAGAAAGAAAAAGTTCAATTTTATATTGGGAATTATGAAGACAAGGTGATGTGATATGTTCTTCCAATTCACTCTAGTCACATTTTTTTATGAAGGCCATAAAAATTTGAAAGGAGGGTCATGCATGATAGATACACCAACTTATATTATTTTAAGTATAATGGGAGGAAGCTTATTCTTACACCATTTAGGCCTTTTCATGTTTATGAAGACCATGTGGGGATGGAGAGAGATTGTGAGAAGAGAGAAAAAGAAAAGAGAGAAAAAAACAAATATAATGAGAAGAGTGAAAAATGAGTGATGAGTGACATCAAAATAAATATTGAGGGAAATAAAATATTTGAAAATAAGAATGAAAACAATATTTTTAAGGCAAAAGTGAGTATATTTTCAAGAAAAATAGAGATAGAGAGAGATTTAGAAGGGGAGGAAACTCTCATGCTTATATTAAAGGGATAATGTTTTACCACTAACTCCTTTAATCCATCAATGCATTCTAGTATTGTGTATCTTTTGAAGGAATTTGGTGAAATTCTTTTAGAGGAAATTCTTGATGGATTACCTCCCTTGCGGGGTATCAAGCACCACATCGACTTCCTCCCAGAAGAAACACTTCCCAATAAGATGGCTTACTAGGATAACTAGGATGAGACTTGATAAATCCAATGAAAAGTGGAAGAATTGTGAATGAAGGGAATTTTCCAAGAGAGATTGAGTACTTGTGCGGTGCTGATAATTCTTGTCCCAAAAAAGATGGTAAGTGGAGAATTTGTGTTTATTGTCACGCTATCAACAAAATCATAGTAAAGTATCACTATCCCATACCTCATTTGGATTATATTATTTATGAACTCCATGGTGCATGTTTGTTTACTAAAATTAACCTAAGGAGTGAATAAAATAAAATTAGAATGAAAAGTGGGAGATGACTGAAAACTCTATTTAAAAATATATTTGGGTTGTATGAATGGCTATTTATACCTTTTGGGATAAATAACACCCCAAGTAAATTCATGAACTTAATTAAACATGTTTTCCATACATTTATTGGGAAATTTTTGGTTTTTTATTTTTATGACATCCTTGTTTATTCTAATATCCTTGTTGAACATCATGGACATTTGAAACATGTTTTCATGACTCTTAGGAAAAATATGTTGTCTACAAACATAGAAAAATGTAATTTTTTTAAATTAGTTTGTTTTCCTTGATTTTTTCGTAGAATATGATTCCATTAGGGTTGATGAATAGATGGTGAAGGTGATTTGTGAATGGCCAACACCAAAGAATGCCAATGAGGTGAGGAGATTCCATGGACTTGGGAGTTTTTATTGAAGCTTCAGGATGGAATTTTTGACCATTGCAGCATCATTGAATGAGTTGGTCAAGAAATAAGTGATATTTTAGTGGGTAAAACTCAAGAAGATTCCTTCTCCACACTCAAAGTTAATTTGACCAATTCACCTCTCTTAATTCAACCTGACTTTTCTAATGTATTTGAGGTGGAGTGAGATGACTTTGGAATAGTAATTAGGGATATTTTAATGGATTACTCTAAGCCTATTTCTTAATTTAGTGAGAAACTTAATGGGGATGCATTGAACTAATCTACATATGACATGGAATTTTATTCCCTCAAAATAACTTTAGAAAATTGGAAACAATACTTGTGGCCAAGGGATTTTGTGATTCATGTAGATCATGAAAGCCTGATATTTCTTAAGTCACAAGGAATGTTTAATATGTAGCATGAAATATGGATTGAATTCATTGAAACATTTCCTTATGTCATTATGTATAAAAAAGGAAAAGAAAATCTTGTCTTTGATGATTTTTCTAGGAGATACTCTCTTATCACTTATATATATGCTAAAATACTGGGTTTTAAAATTTTGAAAAGAATGTATGAGAATGATGCTGATTTTTTTTGAAATTTGGATTTTGTGTAAAAAATGGTAAAAATAATTTTTACAAACATGATGGATTTATTTTTCAGAAAAATAAATTGTGTGTTCCATATTGTTCAATGTGTGAATTTCTTGTTAGAGAAACTCATGGAGGAGGATTAATGGGGCATTTGGGGATGAGAAATCTTTGGCCTTGTTATGTGAACATTTTTATTGGCCTCACATGTGTAGATATGTGGTTAATGTTTGTGGAAATTATAATGTGTGTAAACATGAAAAGTCAAAAAGTGATTCCACATGTCTTATTGATGTGAGATGCATGGGGTGGCCTAATCTTCATATCATAGGGAGGTGGATAAAGGATGTGATTTAGGGCTAAGTGGAGAATGAAGGGTATGGATAGTGGATGTAACTAGTCAATCAACACTATAAGGATCATGACCTACTACTTAGACAACACACTCAAGGGAGGGATGTTAAAGCCAATACACACAACAACACAATTTTATGGAGTCATAGAATGAGGGGATTTATGATCTTGTATCACCAATCTAACTTATAGATTGAAAAGACAAGAATGCACAAGATCAAGGGGGATAGTCAAAACAATATGCATAGAACAGAGAGAAACAAATCATAGTCTCTCTATTAAAATAAAATGACATGGAGTGGATCTTTATATCCAAGGGGTGATACAATAGTCAAGTGTCTAATACCCTAAAGTCATAAAGGCTAAAACTACCTTGTCCCCTTAAATTAAAAAAGATAAAGTCAAAAAAAGGATTTTGGTAAAAGTATCACATGTCATTCCCCCCACAGCCCACCGTAATTGATTTTGAGTACCTAGTACATTGGATTTGAATTTTTTGTCCAAAGATACCATTCTAGAATATCCATGTGAGAAATGCTTCCAAAATTCGTAAAAACATGTGTCTTCGGATTTGGGAATCTCATTTGGGACAAAATAAGTGTGATGATAATCCAATTTTCCACGTCCAAGTGTGCACTTTGGGTTTGGGCCTTTTAATACATCGAGATGGGATTATGTTTCCACTTGTAGTCTTTTTAATATTCCTTGCATCATTGGGCCATGAAACTCCATCTCCTCACATGCCATCAAGTTAATTTCATATATCATTTTCATGTCATCTTACCCATCTTGAAAAAGAGTTGTCATAAACTCTTCATCATCGACATCCAATTATGAGGAAAGATTAAAAACATTTACTTGAAAAGTAACTCCATACTCACCTTGCAATGTGATCTTGTAATAAAAAATATGAAGAAATAAGTATGTTTTATCTCCATGCATCTTGAGATTTGACTTACATTTCTTTTGAATCATCTCCATATTATTTGATTTCTGATGTTGTTTTTAAAAATGTTGTTTTCCTTCCATGTTTCTACTTTCCTGCAAAGGAAATGAAACTTGATCAATAGAGGTAAGGAGGATAAATCAAAAATAAGTTCTAGATAGATAAAATTGAGTTGTAGAGTGATATCCCCTTTTGTAACATGACTTTTCATGTGCTAGACACTACTTCCAATCTTGTATACCCAAGATGTTATTATGGATATTTGAATTTCATATATCTATCTAATAGGTTGAAAAAAAGGTTATGCCTCCTCTAGAATTACTCCATCATACACCTATGAAAAATATTTCACAACAGTTAAAAATGAAAAAGTGAATTCATTAGTGTTCAACATCACCTATTTGTACATTGTTACTAAGAGGTTTTGCTGAGAAATCAATGATTCCTTAAACTCTCTCTTCTCTATCATCTGATTTTTCTACTCAATGACCTATATTTTCTTTATTTATATTTCTTTAAACTCAATAACTCTTATTATATCACTATCACCTCTCCCCTCATTATCTCCTTTTTATCATTCTCTCATTTTTTCTTGATCACTCATTTTTTTTCTTATCTCTCAAAATATGATCTTCCAGAAATTGTTTGGGGGACATCAGGATGATGGTTACACGTTTCCCTCAAAGTAAAAAAAGAATGATGGTTTAGAAAACCATCATGGGTCACACATCAATCATGTGACCATGGCCGACCAAGAATTATGTGGAAATCCATCATTGGTACTACATAACATATTAGCTCATCATTATACTGCCCAATGTTGAATAAGACCATCACCTATTTGGTGAACTTAAGCTCTCTGAAATCATTCAACCAGTGAAGCTGGTATGGATGTTGGTGCTTCAATGTCCAGAGTCCCAACTCCTCCACCAACCCAATTCTCGCCACATTGTTAAAACTTCCCCCATCAATGATGACACTACATACTGTCCCATTGATTTAGAACATGGTATGGAAATGTTTCTCCCTTTACCCTTTCTCATTAAACATCATTTGAGCACTCAAAGCCTTCATTTTAATGAGAAGATCATAGTCTTATGAAAATTATCCATTATCAATTTTTGAGGAATCCTCCACCTCTTCCTCCAGGCTCTCTCTATCTGTCCCCCGTTCTCTATACTTTTTGATGGTCATGTTGTGATGTTTTGGGAATTCACTATCAATGTGGCCCCTTCCCTCACATTTGAAACATCGAATATATTGAATCCACATTTGGATAGCCACAAAAATAGTTTTCTTAGGTGGAATAATTAACTCATCAATTTTACGATCAACCACCTCTTTTGGAGTAGATGGTTATCCAATCTCCTTCCATAGATTTATCCATTAAGTGAAAGGGGTGGTGAGTTTCCACATGTTTCTCCTACTTTTTATTTGTTACTCGATATTGGTGGCTTGGTAGATCATATCTTGTATCACCACATGGTGGTATAACTCCACTAGATCATAAATCTCCAAATTTATCCCATGTGAAAATCGTGCCATGGTTTCCTCGGGATCCTCTTTGATGTTTTCTCAAATCATGGAAATTTTCATCTCCTTATAGTAATCTTATACACTCTTACTCCCTTGGGTGAGCCACTAAAGTTTTTTGTGGAGATCTCTATGGTAGTATGAGGGGAAAAATTGCTTCTTCATGGAAAACTTCATGTCATCCCATGTGTTGATGGGATGTCCACTATATCTGGCCCTCTCCTTTTTCATTTCATCCCACCAAATTAAATAATAATAATAAAAATTAAAGGGAATAAAGTTTGACCCTTTTATCCTTAGAAAATTCATGGCATGAAAACACTTTCTCAATCTACATCTCCCACTTCATTTATGCCTCTAGGTTTCTTTTTCCTTGAAAAGAGGGAACTTTCACCATGATCCCGCCAAGTAGGTCATCAACATGTGGTCTATTTTGGCCTCCTCTAGGTTTTTGGTACAATCTTATCCTTTGTGGGAAATCCTCGAAATCACCATCAAGGTTTTCCATCTACTCCTCCATATTATGGGGGCGATGTGGTGCCAGAGCTTTCCAGGGGTTATCATGGATCATCCTTGGACCTCATTGAATATCCAGATTTTCAATCCTCTCATGTAGAACCTCCAAATTCCTATCAAGAAGATTCTCAAAATGGTTCACTAAAGCTTGAATTCAGATTTGTGAAGATTCTGACACAAAATATCTACTTTGACTTCCTGAATCACTTGAATGAACATTTCTCTTCCCATGATCTCCTGCCATGATATGTAACACAAACACAAACACACACACACATGAGGAGGAAACACACAATTAGACACACACACACACACACAGATGTGAATATGTACACACCCATGCACATAAGGCTACACACTCACTCATGCAAGATATACACATTCACACAACAATATGTACACACTCACACACACAAGGATACACACTCACACACACAAGACACACCCACACACAAGGATTTTTTTTAAAAAAATTCTATCCACTCATAACACACAATTAAAAACCCATGATATTAGGAAATATAATACCTTATTTGGGGCGATCACATTCGACCAATCCTTCCCAAATCAATATTGCGTTGGGGGATGGTTTACAAAACCTGTTTGAGTGGTAAACAGTTACTAAATGGAAGAGGGTAGAAAAAAGTTAGAAAACATGAGTAAATGGTGGATGGGTGTAATAAAAGGGGTTTCACCCAATTGTGAAAGATAAGAAAAATTAAAAACAATATGAGCCAAAAATTATATGGAGATGAAGTGAAATGATGTAGTAAGGGTTTTATGGAAATGAAAAGTGTTAATAATGTAAAGCACAAAGAATAAATTTTATCCGCTTATTTGTTTTCTTTCTTTTTTTGTCAAATCTCCCAAAAAATGTTATGTTTAGAGTTTTAAAGAAGAATATGTTAAAAGGAGAGTAATACAATTTTTTTTTGAAATCTATCAAAGAAAGGATGTGCATACTTTTTAAAATCCCAAAATGGTGATTGAGAGAATTTTATTGTTTTTGTTTTTTCGGATACAAATCACATATAGTGAATTAAATATGAAAATAAGATGGATGAATAATTGTTTAAATGTTAAAATATTTCAATATTTCACAACAGAGGATAATTATGGAGGTTTTTAACTGGAAAATGTTTTTTTAATTGTTGTATAATAAGAAAACATGAGAATAGTAATATATATGGGATATAAATAGGGTAATAGATTCATATCATTTCAACCGAAGCTCTGATACCAATTGATGCGAGATGCGCAGGGGGGAAATCCTCATGGCCTAGGGCGATAGATGAAGGATGTGGTTCGGGGATATGTGGAGAATGATGGGTATTGACAGTGGATTCATGTAGTCAATCAATTATATAAGGAGCATGAAAAACTACATAGATAGCACACTCAAGTAAGGGATGTGTTAGCCAATCCACACAACAACACACTTGGGATGAGGAAAAAAAGTGGGGGATTTGTGATCTTAGATCACAAATCTAAATTTTATATTGACAAAGAAAAAAATCACAAGAAGAGGGGGGGGGAATCGGAACAATACTCACACAATAGAGAGAAACAAATCGTAATCTCTCTATTACAATTTTGAATGAAAATACAATGCCATGGGGTGGTTCTTTATAGCCAAGGGGTTATACAATAGTCGAGGGTCTAATAACCTAAATTCATAAAGGCTAAAACTACCTTCTCTCTATAAATTCAAAAATATAAAGTCTAAAAATGAATTTTTGGAAAATTAGTACATTCCTTTCCACCCATATCCCACCAGATTTGAATTTGAGTACCTAGCCCATCAGATTTGACTTTTTTATCCAAAGAAGCCATTATAGAATCTCCATGTGGGAAAGGATTCCAAAATTCGTGAAAACATGTGTATTGGGCTTTATGCATCTTATTTGGGCTAAAATAAGAGTGATAATAATCCAATTTCCACTTCCATTCATGCACCTTAGGTTTGGGCCTTTTAATGCAGCGAGATGGGCTCCCGTTTCTGCTTGTTGTCTATTTAATCTTCATTGAATAATTGGTCTATACAACTCTATCCTAGAAAATTCCATAAATTCAATGTCATCTATTGGTTTCATATAACTTATATACGCCTTTTTATATTGCTTATCATCCTTAGGTCGACATTTCAATGGATTTTGTGCTCAGCTAGCCAAGATCACAATCAGGGAAGGTTAAGATCATTATGGTGGTGGATAGGTTTAGTAAAATGGATCATTTTATTTCTTGTTCTAAAAACCATGATACAACTCATATCACTGATTTTTTTAGTTAAATATTTAGGTTTCATGGATTACCCTAGAGAATTGTGAGTAACAGGGATGTCAAATTTCATAGTCACTTCTGGAGGACATTGTGGAACAAACATAAAACCAAGATTTTTTTCTCCACCACCCACACCCACAAAACTATTGTCAAACTAAGGTGATTAATATAACACTTTCCACATTTTTGTGTTTCAACCATAGAAAAAAAATTGAAACATTGTGAATGATGATTTCCCCACATTGAGTTTGATTATAATCGAGTGGTTCACTCAATTACTAATGCCCCACCATTTGATATTGTGTATGGTTTTAACCCATTGACTCCAACTGATATTTTATCTTTTTATACTAAACAATTTTATAATCTTGAAACTGAAAAAGAGGAATTTTTTTTTCAGGAATTTCATGTAAAGGTAAAATCCAACATTGAGTGGAAAAATGGACAAGTGAAAAAACATGCCAATAAAGGTCGACAGAAAATGGTGTTTTAACCTACAGATTGGGTTTTTGTACACTTTAAGAAGGAGAGGTTCCCTGAGAAACAAAAATAAAAACTTCATCCATGAGTAGATGGACTTTTCCATGTCTTAGAAAAATTCAATGATAATATCTACAAGATTGAGTTACCCGACATGCATGGGAATGTTAGTGCCACCTTTAATGTTGTTGATATTTCTCACTTTGAATTTTCATATTCGATGAAGAATCTTTTTGAGGAGGGAGGAGTTGACGAGGATCATGGAACACATGGGAACCAAGTGGTTAGAGGCAGACTTGATGAGGAAGACCAATCACAAACAATTGGACAAGACCCATTGTGTGGAATTGGAGACCCAATGACAAGGTATTAGACCAAGATAATGAAGGATGCCTTAAATGAGTTAATCATTGAATTACAAGAGGAGACCCAACACCCTTTCTTGGGGGAAGAATATGGCGGTATAATTACCATAATTATGGCCCAAAAATTCATTTTAAAAGTCTATCCCAAGTGGTGCTACGAATTTTCAATCCCATATCTCATGGAATCTTCAAAGTCAAAAGGTGGTGGGCTACTTATCTTTACTTTTCCAAAAGGGTATGATACTTGTCTTCTAAAGTAATGAACAAGTTACAAGATTTTTAAAAGCATCATTTATGATTTTTGACTATGTAAAACAAGGCATTAGACCATTGTAAAGAGCCACCCCATTGTGTGATTCAAATTTCATGCTCTCTTTGACTATAAATAGCCACCCCTTGTACTATTGAAATATCATGAATGAAGGTAATGTTATTATGTCTAGTTTTTCTTGAAACCCTTATGTTCATTCTTTATTGTTGACTTATCAAAGGATTGGTCATCCTTTGCAGTGTCTTTTGGCTAGCGTTTTTTGATACAAGTTCTATTTGGGTTCTACCTTAACCATTTACCCCTTATTATTTTCACTATCTTCAGACCACATTCACTTGTTTTCTTGCGGTGATCCAGGTGCTCAACACGCGAACATTGTACAAGGTTCCTAGGACACTTCCTATTCGGTGTTGCATCGAGTATCACTAAATGATTCCAATTGAGGCCAACTAGGACAATTGAAGCCAATTGTGGCCAATTATGACCAATTGAGGACAATTAGTCCAATTGAGGCCAATTGAGGCCAATTGAGGCCAATTAAGGCCAATTGATGCCCATTGAGTTCAATTAGGACAATTAAGTCAATTTAGGTCAATTGAGGCCAATTGAGACCATTGAGGAAAATTAGGCCAATTAGGTCACTTGAGGCCAATTAAGGCAATTGACTCCAATTAGGACAATTGAGTCCAATTAGTCTAATTAAGGCTGATTGGAGCCAATTGAGGCCAATTGGTTTCAATTAGGCCAATTGAGGCCAATTGAGGCCAATTAGGCCAATTCATGCAAATATACTATATTTACTAAACTTGGGTGTATCCCTGCTTATGTGTCACCACCACAATGTGCCACATCACCAAAACCCCATATCCAATTACCATTAAACCCTCCCCTACCCACTCGCACCTACGCATTACACACTACTGTTTCGTCTCCCACAAATGCATAACCCCCAACCTAACTTCGAGCTAGGTTTTCCACCATCTCCTCCTCTGTATGCTCAGCGTACGACTCCTTTTCCTCCATCTGCTCTGCGTTAGGCTCCTTCCCCTCTGGTTGATGTGTCTCCAACTACTCTGCCTCCGAATACTCTACCTTCAGTTCTCTACCTCTAGATCCTTTGCCTTAAGATCCTCTTCCTTCATCTCATTCACCTCCGCCTACTCTGACTCAGGTTTGTTCGAATATGCCTGCTCTGCATCGCTAACCCTCATCATGCTCTACACCCTGCTACCCCTACACCTATTCTGGATTGGTCTCCCTAAGATTTCAGTTTTCTAGGGTATGATTTTTACGATTTCCATGCACTGATTTCCATTATCTGAATTCCATCATCTACGGTATGTGTTTCCCAATTCCAAATCTGTTTGAAAACATGGTGAATGCAATTTTTTTCATCCATAGCAGTACAATCACTGAATGACAGAAAGAAGGATCCTCTTAGTTGGGATATTTAAGCTATCAAGCATTACATCGAAAAGGCATAAAGTTGTGGAAAATAAATCTACTTCAGATGGCTCTGAAATTGGTAGCTATGGAATTGATGAAGATGAAGATGAGAAGCATGGCAGATCTCAGACCCTGTTATTGCAGGTTAACTTTGTATTGAGGGATTTGCAATTTTTTTATTTACATTTCAATCCAAATAATATCAGTCTTGTGTCAATGTTTCCTTGTCTCAACTATGATCTATCTCTTTACTGCTTCTATGTGCATGAACAGTTTCTCAAGGTTTCACATGAAGGATGTGTCAATCGTATATGTTCATGACTCAAAGTCCCCATATGTGTGCATCATGGTCTGAAAATGGAATTGTGCAGGTTATTCGTGGTAAATTCTATACTATGAAAAACCATTCATATCCAGCAGCTTCTCTTCTGTCTATGTTATAGAATATCACGAATGGAAAAATCAAGAAAATGAAAATAAATCCATTTTTCTTGGGTTTACTAACTCATAGAACATCTATTTTAAGAGGAACTATATGATTGATTATATGATACTTTTATGTTTTCATATTCATTTCAATAATGAAAATATAAATTTTCAGTGGCATTATGTCTTAGAAAAATAAAGACGAATTTCATTGCACCCCACTTCCACAGATATCACTATATAAATAGAAAAATGTATACGCTGATGTTTCATATCATTTTAGGGATAGGAAACTAAACAAATTGATTCCCATTTTTAGAGATTGGTATATTAGTATCTATGTGAACGGTAGTATCACCGATTTATCTACTCAAACATACCGGGTTTCTTTCACATTTGTGACAAGAGCATCCAGCTGTGCTTTAGGAGTTGAGTTGTAAAAAATCAAAATTTGTTAACATGAGACCTTTCATAAGTTATTTAAATTTTTGGATTTTAATACGTGTAAATTCATAAACTGGTATAACATTAAAAATGATTTCATGGATGTTGTTTTCCGTTAAGAGATTAGTCAACCACGATTTACACAGTATTTCATGTTTTTGTTCTATATAGTTGTATTTTCATTGATTCAATGGACATATGTTTCAAATATCACTTTTTATATCTCTATGACAGTGTTGATGATGATGAAGAGGAAGAGTAGTGCAGATATGAAACCCCAGTTGTGCATGTTACCTTTTGTTTTGATCAATTCACAATTTTTTTTATTTACATTTCAATCCAAGTAATATCTTTATTGTGTCATCATTGCATTGTGTCAAATATTAGCTATCTCTTTACCACTTCTATTCACCTAAACAGTTTTTCATGGTTTCATATGAATGATTTTTCATTCATATACAATCATGTCTGACATGTTTTTGTTCTGTATTGCTGCGTTTTCATTGATTCAATGGAAATACGATTGAAATATCACTCTGGATATCTATATGATAGTTATGAAGATGATGAAGAGGAAGAGAAATGCAGATATAAGGTCCCAATTTTGAAGGTTACCTTTTTTTTGATCGATTCACAATTTTTTTATATGCATTTAAATGAAAATTCTATCTTTCTTGTGTCACTGTTTCCTTGTGTCAACTGTTAGCTATCTCTTTACCACATCTATGTGCATGAATAGTTTTGAAAATTTTCACATGAAGGATTTTTCTTTCGTATAAATTCATGACTCAAATTCCACATATATGCGCATCATGGCCTGTCAATGGACTTGTGCTGGTTAGTCTTGGTAAATTCAGTACTTTGAATAGCCATTCATATCCTGCAACAGCTTTTTCTTCTCTAGGTGAGGAAACAATGTAGTATATCTCACCTTGAGTATTGAATTAGATTTTATATGTTATAGATTATCACAAATTGTAAAATCCCAGAAATGGATATAAATCTATTTTTTAATTGTTTAGTACCTCTAGAACCTTGATTTTATGAGGAAATCATGGGTCCTAAAATTGTTGTATTCTAATTTATGATTTTTCAACTATAGAAGACTTTTATGTTTTGATATTCATTTCAATAAAGAAAATATAAATTTTATGTGGCATTAATGGTGTCTCCATTTTTATTGTATTCATTTGAGGGGGTTTTCTGCCATTTTTATTAGTGTGTTTCTGAAAATGATTTTACAATGATCATGCAACGGGGATGATTAGTGGTAACGAATTTTAAATTTCATTCGTCCAAACATATTATTTTCATTTTTTCTTCTTCATACATAACATGTGTGAATTTACAATTATTCATGCATTACAATGACATATTATCTTCCCATCCTTCTCTCGATCCATTGTTGTAATGATTTTAAGTGTTGTGCACCGTGAACTAAAGCCAGAGGTAAGAATTGATGAAACCAAAACGCTTATTTTTTATTTAGTTTTATATTTTTTTTATTGTATCTATTGTCTTTTTTGTTTAACAGAACTTCATTTTCACATCTATAAATGAAGAAGATGATATGAATCTCATACATTTTGGCCATTCTAACTTTATTAAGCCAGGTAAGAATTGGTGATCCACCTTGACTTCTTGGATGAGGAATCATTATATTATAAGATGTTATAAAGATTTGTTTCTCATTTATTGGTCTGTGTTTGGTTTTGGAAAATGTTTCACCTTTCATTATCAAAAAACACAGGAAACCGGAAACATAAGATGTTATAAATATTTTTTTTATCGTATTTTATTCAGTTTCTATTTCTGGATCAAACCAGTTATAAGTAAAAAACATGTATCATCACTATCTTTCTTCCAATGGTTTTAGAGTTATGATATGCGTATCCCTTGGAGATTGGACATGCTAATCTCTTCAGATGCCCTATTATCCCAACATCAGGGCATTATGGATTCCATTATCTCTTCAGTTGTGACCCATGAATAATTTCATGTGATTTTTAAGCTGTAGCTTTTGCATGAACTACCCACTGATAAACTTCAACAGTGTTAAGTTTTAGGTTATGCCTTGCAACTTATATTAATTTCATTGTGGTTCTGCACATTGATATTCATTACAATTGGTTTATTTTGAATGATCTTTTTCCAAAGAGTCTCTATGATTAATATGTATTAACATTTCTGTTTTGGTTTGATTGTATTCATTTGAGGGGTTTGTCTGCCATTTTTTAGTTTTTTTTCTGAAGATGATTTTATAACGATCATGCAACGGGGATGACCAATGGTAATGAATCTGTTATTTTTTATTTAGTTTTATATTTTTCTTATTGTAATTGTTTTCTTTGTTGTTTAATAAAACATTCTTTTCACATCTATAAATAAAGAAGTTGATATGATGCTCATAGATTTTGGACTTTCTGACTTTATTAAGATAGTTACGGATTGATAATCCTCCTTGACTTATTGGATGAGGCATCATTATGTTATAGGATGTTATAATGATTTTTTTCTTATATATTGGTATCTGTCTGGTTTTGGAAATTGTTTCACTTTTCATTTTCAAAAAACATAGGAAATCTGATACTTAAGATGTTAAAAAGATTTTTTATCGTTTTTTATTCAGTTTCTATTACTGGATCAAACTGGTTATAGGTACAAAAAATATATCAGCATTTATCTTGATCCAATTTTTTGAGAGTTTTTTTATGTCTATCCCTTGGAGATTGGACATGCTAATCTCCTCAGATGCCCTGCTATCCCAACATTAGGGCATTACGGCTTCCATTTTTTTCCCTTAATTGTGACCCATGGGGAATTTCAGGTGATGTTTGAGATGTAGATTTTCTAGTAGCTTCCATTGATAAACATCAATTTTGGTAAGTTTTAGGTTATTCCGTGAAACTTATATTAATTTATTTATGGTTCTACACATTGATATTCATTACAATTGGTTAATCTGGAATGATTTTTTTTCATATTCTTCTTAGTATCTATAATGAATATGTCTTCAAATTTCTATTTTGGTTTTATTGTATTCATTTGAGGGGTATTTTTTCCATTTCTATTAGTTTTTATAATGAATATGTCTTAAACTTATATTAATTTCTTTCTACCATTTTTATTATATTCTTCTTAGTCTCTATAATGAATATGTCTTCAAATTTCACATCAAGTTTGGTTTGATTGTATTCATTTGATTGTATTCATTTGAGGGGACTTTCTTCAAATTTCTATGTTGGTTTGATTGCATTCAATTGTATTCATTACAATTGTATTCATTTGAGGGGTATTTCTGCCATTTTTTCCAGATTCTTATTAGTCTCTATAATGATTTTTTTTCAGATTCTATTTTGGTTTGATTTTATTCATTTGAGGGGTATTTCAATAATAAAATTGTCTTCAAATTTCTATTTTGGAATGATTTTTTTTTCAGATTCTTCATAGTCTCTATTTTGGTTTGATTGTATTCTATTGGGGTCTTTCTGCCATTTTGGTACGGTTTGGATTCTGAATGGATGTTCTACCATATAAGTGGTGTGTTATATACATTTTGAGTGTTCCCCCTTAACTATACAATAAAATGTTCTAAATTAGTTTCTAAATGTAGAATTTTCATTAGGTACTAAAATAGTTTCTATCATGAAAGTCTCATGATCTGGGAAATTTTACTCAATGCCTCTAGATAAGATAATTCATAATTAATTGTGTAGTCTGTTTGAATTGTTCAAATTGATGAATTTTAATTCTTTGTTGATTCATTTAAAAAAATTATGAGAGGATAAATATGATATGGAATATAATATGTTCCTACTGTAACAGTTCAGTATTCCATTGTTTTTAATTGATTTCTATTCTACCAAGATGTTGTTTCATCCAAATTGTTTCTAAATATCTATTTTTCTATGAAAAAACTTATATCATTATAAGTTATTTTAGTTTTATAACACTAATAGTATCTTTATTTTATTACAGTATCCCTCTAATAATAAGTTCAACTTTAAAAATGCTATTTTATAACTATTATATTTTAATTGTATGTTCTTAACTGTGAAAATTATAATTATTGATTTTCTTATCGTATGATTACAGATATGGAACATATATGTTCCAACAATAAAGAAACTGTCATGAACTGTATTTTTCGGAGAGAATTATTCCTATCCATAGGTATGTATATTATTATTATTTTCAGTTTATTTCTTGTTCTTGTCTACATGATATATTTTCTGTTTTCATATTCTATATGCACTTATTTTTTATACAACAATGATTTTATATATAATGATGATATTGATTCTAATTATATATAAAATGTTGATATTTATTCTCATTCTACATAAATATTCAACGTATTAATATATTTTTTTGATTGAAATTCAGGTTGTCAGGTCTTTTGAAGTGGCTGAAGGCTCTTCTTACCCTTGATTGGTCTCTGTTCATGCAAGCCTTAAAACCCACAACCCAACTCTATTGACATTGACTGATGAAGGTAGAAATTCAAATTATAGGGAAATGTCACTGTTGTCTGATTCTATGGAGCAGGCACAAACTGTTGTAGATTGTGAAGGAAGTGCCACTCCTTCATTGATGCAACTCTTATTTCCATTTTAAATTTCTTGACATTATTTTTCAGATGTAAAATTTAAATCTCATATGTAACTTCCTTCATGAGTTCATGTGGAGGTGATTGGAAAGAAAATGGAATATATATATATATATATATGGTTTGAATGAACAGATAATGATATAGTTCATGGATATTAGAGGTGATTGGAAAGAAAAAGGAATATATATATACATATATGGTTTGAATGAATAGATAATTATGTAGTTCATGGATATTGAAGGTATTTTAACATGAGTATTGTAGTATTGTGGACTCCTCTATGTCCATCAACATGATTTAGGGATTGATACCTCAATTTTCTTCAAGGGAACCAAAATAGATTCAACATTGATGAATCATCTAGTCCATTTTTATCTTGATATCACCTCTTGCCTCCATCTCCACAAAAATATCCATTTCATATCTATCTCTGATCTTCAGTGTCAGCATTAGTCTTTTTCCAAGTATGATAATGGTGTGTCAATATTTTATCCACTCATATTCCTTTTTATATACATCAATACTTTGTGATTAAAAATATTCAACATTACTATTTCTTAGTAACTTTTAGAAATAACATTCTCTTATTAAATAAAAACAATTAATCCAAATGTCGTGCGTATGCACGGGTGAGTACCAGTTAATACTTATTGAGTCCAATTAAGTCCAATTAGGCCAATCGATGCCAATTGAAGCCAATTGAGACCAATTGAGGCCAATAATGCCAATTGAGCCCAATTATGCCAATTGAGGCAAATTATGCCAATTAATTCCAGTGGAGGCTAATTGAGGCTAATTGAATTCAATTGAGGCCAATTGTGGCCAATTAGTCCAATTAGGCCAATTGAGTCCAATTAGGCCAATTGAGGCTAATTAGGACGATTGAGTCCAATTAGGCCAAGTGAGGCCAATTAAGCCAATTCAGGCAATTGAGGCCAATTGAGGGCAATTGAGTCCAATTGAGGCCAATTGGGGCCAATTGGGACCAATTGGGACCAATTGAAGCCAATTAGGTCCAACTGGGGGCAATTAGAGTCAATTGAGGCCAATTAAGGCCAATAGAGGCCAATAGAGGCCAATTGGGACCAATTATGCCAATTGATGCCAATTAGGCCAATTGAGGAAAATTAAGACCAATTGAGGCCAATTGAGGACAATTAGTCCAATTAGGTCAATTGATTCCATTTGGGGCATATTGATGCTATTTGAGACCAATTGAGGAAAATTGAGACCAATTGATTCCAATTGAGGCCAATTAAGCCCAATTATGCCAATTGAGTCTTATTAAGGCCAATTAAGGATAATTAGGCCAATTGAGGAAAATTGAGGCAAATTGGGGAAAATTGAGGCAAATTAGGCCAATTAGGCCAATTGAGGACAATTGAGGACAATTAGGCCAATTATTCAAATTGAGTCCAATTGAGGCCAATTCGACTAATTGAGGCCAATTGAGATCGATTGATACTAATTGAGGCCAATTGAGACCAATTATACCAATTAGACCAATGAGGCCAATTGAGACCATTTGAGGCCAATTGAGTCCAATTAGGTCAATTGAGACCAATTGAATCCAATTTGGCCAATTGAGGCCAATTTGGCCAATTAGGCCAATTGAAGAAAATTTTTGCTAATTAAGGCTGTTGGACTCATCATGTATTAGTCATGTTTTAATGATCACAAATCTCAATAATAATTACACATCGTGTTCATTATCACAAATCTTACATATCTTATCAATCATGTGTATTTATGTTTCAAGTTATCTCATACATTCTAAATGGTTAAGCTCAATTAATTTTATACATATTACTGTTTAAGTCTGAATACAGTTATTTGCCTAAGTACAAGACACCATGAAGCTTGACACATTAAATCAGACACTGTGAGCAAGACACAGGAACCGTGACCAGTGAGACACCCTGTCCACCAGACACAGTGACACAGTAAGCCTGACACCGTGAAGAAAAACATTCTGTTTTTCTAAGTTCCAGACACAGTTAGCTAGACACAGTCATCAAAAAACTGTGACTCAGACACCGTGACTCAGACACCATGACTCAGACACCGTGACTCAGACACCGTGAGCAAGACACTGTGACAAGGAGAAACCATGAAGGACATACCATGAAGAAGATACCATGATGAACATACCGTGAAGAAGACACCATGAAGGAGACACCATTTTCATAACTACTGTGACACTGTTTCTTTAACTCTTTTGTTTTTTTACTATTTAACTTTTTAACGGTCGTATTTTACAATTTTAATTCACTGACATAATTAATGTTTATTTGAAGAAATAGTACGAGGTATGAGGCACAAAATACATGGAACCTGTCGGCTCAACCTCATGCATTCGAAGATAAAAGATAAGTGTGCCCATGAGGAAGAACATGTGCGACAACTCAAAAACACGAGTGCACTGTACTGAACAAAAAAACGATCCTGAGCACAACAGTGAAGAACACATTGCATGATCTTTAATAAAAGCCTTGTCTCATACATACAATCCCACACTACTGAATAACACACGAAGTACATTGGAATCAAGAGAATATCTTCACTTAGGAAGAACACAAGCTGAACCACGACACTCTGTTTTTCAACAGAAAAACCAGAGAAGGACTTAGAAACATTTCTGCTGAATCAAAAGAGTCCAGAGCTTCACTACTAATCACTAGAGCATTCTAAACTCTATCTAATCTCTCTAAGTGATTCTCTATTTACTTTTTCGATCAGTGTGTGTACTCTGTATATTTTACACACACACTGAATCCTACACTGAACTGGAGGAATTCAAAGTTCTCACATCAAACCTTTTACTCCTGTTTACCCACGGAAACTGTAGAAGAGGTCCCTGCATGGCCTGATCATTATTTTTTTTCACATGACAACTATGTTAGAGGTCCCTGCGTGGCCTGGACAGTCTATGAACTATTGTTAACCTTGATCCAGGGTGTGGATCAGAGTTTATTTATATAAACTTCTTGGTGGAATGTGATCACCAAGTGGAGTGGATTAAGTCTTGACATGATACTGAACCAATTGTTTTACATTTGTTGTGCATTCTTAGATTAAGTTTAAAAGATACTATATATATAATTTATATTCCACTGCTAATTACTTTGAAATACAAATCTGTTTTAAAGTTACTTAGAAAGCTAATCTATCAAGAGTTTGTAACTATTGTAAATCAGTATCTTAGTTTCAAAAGCTAATTTAATCTTCTGATTAAATTAACTGAGACCTAATCAATCTTTTGAGAACCTAATTGAACCTTTACAGTTTTAAAAATTCTCTAAAGTTTAACTTGTTTTATAAATTGGGGATTTTAATAGAAATAATTTTTAATAGAAATTTTTATTGGTACTCAATTCACCCCCTCTTGAGTAACCTCTCCGAACAACATTTGGTATCAGAGGTAGTTTTTTTTAATAAAAGATATCAATATATTCTGTTTTTCAACTGTGATTTTAGTTTCATCTTTAAGGATCTTAAATTTTTGTTAGTTCTAAATTTTATCTCTTTAAATTTATTTTCTACAATCTTGTTATGGACAATAGACTAGAAGGTGCTGCTAGCAACAGGCCACCTTTCTTCAATGTACAAATTATGCCCAGTTGAAACTTAAGATGAAAATTCACTTTGAGAGTATGAGATCTGACATCTAGACTGCCATAGAGACTCAATATAAAATTCCAAAAACTAAAATAACTACTTGGGATGAACCTACTAAAATAGCTTACAATAATAATTGTAAAGCTATGAATGTCTTGTATTGTGCTCTAGGAGACAAAGAGTTTAATAGAATATCTGCTTGCAAAACCGCTTATTAAATATGGGATACTTTGGGTGTTTCTCATGAAGGAACAACAAATGATAAAGAAATGATATTGAACACTTATACTATTAAATATGATAATTTTAAAATGAGGACTGATAAACCAATATCTGACATGTATCTCAGGTTCAATGATATTGTCAATACTATGAGCTCCCTTGGAAAGGTTGTTCCAGCAAAGGAACAAATTATGAGAATATTGAGATGTCTTCCAGACCGATGGAAAGGCACATCTATTTCAATAAGAGAGTCATGTGACATTGGTGCTCTACCTATAAAAGAGCTAATTGGTAAGCTTATGATGTATAATGAATAACTCAAGGTATATAAGGAAGATGATGATGAACGTAAAAGGAAGTCAGTGGCATTTAAGTCTACTGCCTTAAAGAGCAAGGAAAAATAAAAAGTTCACATACAAACTAAACGATCAACAAGTGAAAGTTCAAAATCTGATAGTGATGCTAATATGGCTCAAATAGCCATAAGATTTAAGAAATTCTATAGGACGAAGAAATTATTCACAAAATTAAACTACAAAGGTAAATATGACAACAAAGGTAATTGGAAAAAGTACTGGAAGAAAGCTGATAAGAGTGATGAAGTTATCTGCTATGAATGCAAGAGAAAAGGTCACATTAAATCTGACTATCCAAAATTGATGTTCAATAAGAAACATGACTATAAGGACAACAAGTATAAGAATGAAATGAAAGAAACTTGGAGTGCTTCATAAGTCACTTCAAGTGATTCTGATTCTTCTAAGGCTTAAGATTCTCATAAATCCAACATGTATTTTATGACAAACACATCTAATGTAACACTGGACCCTCCTGCTTTAAATTCATACTATTCTAGAGTTGATTCTGATTCTGATTTTGAATCTGAAAACAAGATTAGTGAAGACTTATTAGAATATTGTAATATACTATAAGAGACATGTAATGAACTTAAGGACAAGTACAAATCCTTAAATAAATAGCATGCTTTATCTAGTACTGTTAAATCTTCCCTTGAGATTGAAAAGGAAAATATTTCTCAACTGTTAAAAGAAAATACTGAACTGAAAATTTCTAATGAGAAACTTAGAAAGGATTTAGAAAAGTTCTCAAATGGAAAAGACAATCTAACTAAAATTCTAGGTAAAAAAGTATCACCAAAGTATACTACTAGTTTGGGATACCAACCTGAACATAGACAGTTTACCAAAAATAGATTTATTCCTAAATTTGGACAAAATTCTGCTAGTTCTAGTTCTGTAAATTCTTATGCTTCAACTATTTATTCATATTGTTACAGATCAAACGAAGTTTATATTTCAAAATCAATTGATTCTGTAAATTATATGAGACCCATAAGACGAATTTGGGTACCTAAAGCTTTACTTGCTAACCTGTCTGAACCCATGAAGATTTGGGTACCAAAATCATTTTCAATCTAAATCTGTTTTGTAGGAAACTTTTTTAAAGAGTTCCTATAGGAAGACATGGTACTTGGACAGCAGATGTTCAAGACACATGTCTGGAGATTAATCATGATTTAAAATCTTAATAATGGTTGATGGAGGCTATGTCACCTTTGGTGATAATTCTAAAGGAAAGATCATCGGCCAAGGACAAATTGGTAACACTAACTCTGTTTTAATTTCTAAAGTTTTATTTGTTGATGGATTGAAATACAACTATTTAAGTATTTCACAGTTATGTGATGATGGCTTTAATGTTATGTTTGAAAATTAATCTTGTAATGTTTTTAATTCTAAAAATATTTTAGTATTTTCTGCCTTAAGAAATAAAAATGTTTATGCTGTTGATTTGAATTCTTTAGCTAAACAAAATGTTTCTTGTTTAAATGATTTTCATAAGGAATCTTGGCTATGGAACAGAAGATTAGGACACTCCAACTTCCATTCACTTAGAAAATTGACTAGGAAGAACTTAGTTAGAGACTTATCCAAACTTGAATTTCCATTATACAAAGTTTTTAATCCCTGTCAAAAGGGAAATCAACATAAAGTTTCCTTTAAATCAAAGAAATAATTTTCAACTTCTCAACCTCTCGAGTTGGTTCACATGTACTTGTTTGGACCTTATAGAGTTTTTAGTTTAAATAGGAAGCACAATGTCTATGTCTTAATAGATGACTTTTCTAGATATACATTGGTATAATTCTTAGCTCACAAAAGTGAATCCTGGTCTTACTTTATTAAATTCTCCAAGTCTGTAGAGAATCTTGGTGGACATATGATTAAGACCCTGAGAAGTGATCATGGCCGTGAGTTTGAAAATCATGAGTTTGAGTCTTATTGGTCACACAATGTCTATAGTAATAACTTTTCTGCCCCAAGAACACCTCAATAGAATGGTGTAGTAGAAAGAAGAAATAGAACCCTACAAGAAATTGCAAGAACAATTCTTAATGAGTATGACCTACATATTTATTTTTGGGCTGAAGTTGTGAATACAGCTTGTTATATCATAAATAGAGTCTTGATTAGACCCATTCATAAGAATACCCCTTATGAGTTGTGGAACAATAGAAAACCTAAATTTAGTTACTTTAGAGTCTTTGGTTGTAATGTTTTTGTTCTCAATACCAAGGATAATCTTGACAAGTTTTCCTCTAAAAGTGATGAAGGAATGTTTTTAGGATATTCTATAACAAGAAAAGCTTATAGAGTGTTTAATAAGAAAACCAAGTGTGTGGAAGAATCTGTTCGCATCAAATTTGATGAAACTGATCCACATGAACCTAAGTCTTCTCTTGAAAATCATGAAGAAGATTTGTCTATTCTGAACCTTAATGATAAAATCAATGAACCTGTTGTGAAGACAACCAGTTCTGGAAATATTTCAGAATCTGCTGCTATGATACTGAACCTAGAGAAGAACCTACAATTTCTAGTCCTGCCATTACTAGATCTACTAGGATCCTAAAGAATCATCCTTTAGGTGCTGTTGTTGGTAATCTTGATAGAGTGACACAGACTATAGCTTCTCTTAGAAATCAGGTTGAACATCAAGACATTTTTTCACAGCATAATCCTAAAAACATTGATGATGCAATCAATGATGAATTTTGGGTAATAGCTATGAAAGAAGAACTTAATCAATTTGAAAGAAACAAAGTATGGGAATTAGTGGAAATACCCAAGGACACTTTCATCATATGCACTAAATGGTTGTTTAGAAATAAGGTAGATGAAGCTGGAAATATAGTTAGAAATAAGGCTAGATTAGTTGCACAAGGCTACAGTCAAGAAGAAGGAATTGACTGTGAGGAGACTTTTTCTCCAGTAGCAAGACTTAAAGCCATTAGAATTCTACTTGCTTATGCTACACATCTTAATTTCAAACTTTATCAAACGGATGTCAAGAGTGCATTCTTAAATGGTTATATAGCTGAGGTTGTTTTTGTTGAACATCCCCCTAGATTTAAAAACCCTCATTTTCAAAATCATATCTTCAAACTATCAAAATATTTATATGGTTTAAAGCAAGATCTAGGAGCTTGGTATGACAGATTAAGTACTTTTTTTATTTATAAAGGTTTTACAAATGGAATAGCTGATCATGTCCTCTTTATAAAACGAATTTCTAATGATGTTTTAGTTGTTCAAATTTATGTAGATGATATTATTTTTGGATCATCAAAAAATTAATTATGTGTTGAATTCTCTAAAATGATGCAAAATGAATTTGAAATGAGTTTAATGGGTGAACTAAAATTCATTCTTGGATTTCAAATCTTTCAAAATAATGATGGGATTGTTTTAACTCAAAGTAAATATACTAGATATCTTTTAAAAAGTTTTGGATTGGATAAAACTAAAAGTAGTGACACTCCCATGAGTACCACATGTACGTTGGATCTTGATGAAGATGGAAAATCTGTTGATCAAACCACTTATAGAGGAATGATTGGAAGTTTACTCTACTTAACTGCTAGTCATCTTGATATTATGTTTAGTGTGTGTATGTGTGCTCATTTTCACGAAAACCCTAAAGAATCACATTTAAATGATGTATAGATAATTTTCAAATACCTCAAGAATACACCCAATCTATGACTGTTCTATCACAAAGGAAAATCATTTGAACTAGTTAGTTATTATGATCCTGACTTTTCTGGCTGTAAGTTAGATAGAAAAATCACCTCTGGAACATGTCATCTTTTAGGCAAGTCACTAGTATCATGGTGTAGTAAGAAACAAAACTCTATTGCATTATCTACTATAGAAGCTGAATAAATAGCTTCTGGAAGTTTTTGTGCACAAATTTTGTGGATGAAACACACATTACTAGACTATGGATATCAATTCAGACATGTACCAATAAATTATGACAACACAAGTGCTATTAACATTTCACAAAATCATGTTTCACATTCTAGGACAAAACATATTGATGTAAGACATCACTTTTTGAGAGATCATTATCAAAAATGTGATATCACTTTGGAATTCATTGGAACTGAGTATCAACTTGTGGATATATTCACTAAACCATTAAATTTAGAGATATTAGATTACATCATACAAGATCTTGGCATGATCAATCACAAATAGATATGTTACTGGACTTACTATTTAATGCTTTACTACTTTTTTACTTTACTGTTTCATGTTCACAGTTTCTCAGTTACTGTCTCATGCTTACGGTCTCACAATTAACACTTAGTGTTCACGGTATGACACTCACTGTCTCACTGTGACTGAATAGTTTACTTACTGTCTCACCGTGATAGAACAAACCATTCACTGTCTCACTGTGATGACTACAGACTGTCTCACCGTGATGACCATCCATCATCGCACAGTGACGAATGCTCACTATCTCACTGTGAAGATTATTTATGCATTTAGTTTAACTCGTATCGCGGTAATTTTTATTTCACCCCTATTTCCTTTCCCGCATTTTTATTTTTATGACATTTTGACATTCCCAAATGATAAAACAAAAGGTTTTTCACTCGATTCTTCACATGAACTCTCTCTTGCTCACTCTTTTCGAACTCTCTCAACCTTGAAACCATTCTCTCCTTCTCTCTTGCCTGAACCTTCAGTGGATGCCAAGGATGAAGTGTCCGTCTTCATCTACTCCTGAGAAGTGTAGCTCAAAGAAGAAGAAAATAGCACCAAAGCTTGCACCTGAAGGACCCCTGAATCCAAACCTTGTAAACCATACTGTGATTCCTGAGAAAGAAGTCTACCCTGAGTGGATGTTATCTAGAAAATCATTTGTTTTAAAAGTTCTGATAGAACAAGGCTGGCTGGAATGGTTCTCTAGAAAGGATGGACCAATTTACTCAAGGCTGGTATCTCAGTTCTATCAATATGCTCAATTTTCTTTTGATGATGGAGAAGTTTTTGTTTTAAGAAGTTGGGTCAATGGAAAAAGATGATCCTTCTCATCGAGGTTATGATATGCATGCCTAAGGATTCCTCACGAAGGTATTTGTGATGATTTTCAAAGAGATCCCCCTCCTAAAATCGATATCTTTGACTTGGAAAATGATCTAGAAACCTTAATTGGAAATGGAACCAAGAGAAGGTCCATAACTGATGAACTAGATGGGGAGACAAGATTTTTTTTAAGTTTGTGCAGAATTTGATTTACCCGAGGAAGGGTGACTCTACTGTTTTAAAGTATCAGGATGTGTTCCTGCTTCATCTGATGAAGAATGGACACAAAATAAATCTGTGAAAATATATCATTCACCATATGTGTGAGTTGGTTAAGGTCACATCCAAGTCTACTTCCCTGTTTTACTCAAGGATGGTCTCAACCATGCTTGCTACCAAAGGAATAGTTGGACCAAATGAAGATGCACTTACGAATTAATACTTCCCATCTAAACCAATTATCAAAAGGATGAAGATCAACTGAAACCCTTGGAAGAAGGAGTGGGTTGAAGATAATGAAAAGGTTTATGAAAAGTTCAATCCTATTGACCATCGAACTAGACAAAAGGACATTACTGATCCAGGTTTGGAACCAGATGAAGGGGATGAGTATTCAAAAGATGAAAAAGAAGAGGAAGAGGTAGCTGAAGTTCATTATAAAGAAGCAGCTCCTGTTGAGAACGAAAGGATTGTTGTCCCTACTGTTATTCCTGCTGAAGTACTTCATAGAGAAGAAGCTGGTGTTGAAAATGAAAGTACTGATGCTCCTCCTGTTGTTCTTAGAGAAGAAGAACCTCATACCTCTAGAGATTTCATTGATCTAGAAGCCCAACCTGAGGCTGTAAGATATTTAGTCATCCTAGAACCTGATCAACATGTAATGGATGAAGCTAATCTTGAAGAAATCCATGTTAGGGAAGATGAAAATCAAGAACTCCCTGAAGAGAAATTTGTTCCTGAGTTTATACCCTCTGCTGAAGAGAGGATGGAAATTTCATTTCAGTTGGCAAGGCATGAAATGGATAAGGAGATTAGAGCCGATCCTGTGAATCTTGAACAAGTACCTGAGCCTCAAGTTCCTGAAAAGGATGCACATGTTGAGGGGGAGGAACCACAAAAACATGAGATTAATGAAGCTATTGATGAAAATGAGTGTGATGAATCGTCTCATCCAACTGAGTCTTTTTCTTTATACACTCGTTATGAATTCCCTAGCTTCTATGATGTGACTAAAACCCAGCAGGTGACTGCAACTGGGATTGATCTCTCTTCTCTATTTCAATTGAAGTCAGTCATACATCTGGAACCTCAACCTGAACCTCAACCTGAAAATGGATCTGAAACTGAATCTGAATCTCAACCAGAACCTGAACCTACCCATGTACCACTTCCTTCAACTGAACCCTCATCTTATCAGCAATCTTTTTTCAGTAGAGAAGCTTTTAAAGTCTTTGGAGAGACTCTCTTAGTTGGAGTTGAGAAGATTATGTCCACTCAACCTCGTCCTGTGACTCAACGAAGTCAGGAAGATGCCTCGATGCTTTTGGAAAACATTATTCTACACATTCAACCCAGGATGATCAATGAAATTCAAGAAGTAAGGATTGAAAACAAGATGCTTAGTACTGATTTTGAAACTTTGAAAGTTATGGTTTAAAACATCCAGAAAGAACTGCATGCCAGATCAGAGCATGCTCCTATTATTTCTTATCTTTTACCTACTGTTTCCAACATTTCTCGAGACATTGTATCCCAGATGCATCCCTACCTGTTATCATTTGATGAAAAGATTGGAGAATGGCACACACAGATGTTTCACCAAATGAGAGAGCTTTTGGAGAACCTAAATATGCTTACAGATGAATATACTGGTTGTCTTCAAATAGTCCTGAAACAACTCAAAGTTCTAACCATAGCTTTCAAGGATTCTCCTCCCGCTAGTCAAACCTCTATTCCTTATTTGGACCATTCTCTGCTCATATCTATAATCAAGGAAGATATTTAGAATGCTTTAAATGGTTTTGATTTGACTCCTTTATCTGAAGTTGTTAAGAATAGTGATCGAGCACTTGACTTGGTTCAAATTCATTCCAAAATTTCCGATGATGTTCAGCAGGAGATCACTAAGAAGATAAATTTCTATCTCACCCAGATTTTCTCCAAATCTAATATGACCAATCACTTTAAGTATCTTATAGAGAATTTGAAAACCCCTCCTGTGACTCAGGCCTTCAAAGAACAAGTTCAGAAACTCATAGAGTTTACCAGATTGTTGGACAAGTTCATATAAAATAAAGATGATTTTGAAAATTCAATGTAGTATGGAGGAGAAATTATTACAGATTTCATCAATCTTCTGAAGACTTACCTTCATGTCCAGAGCACATCTATAGCTGCTGGAGCTGCTGCTCCTCTCAGACCTAGACTTCTTACTTTAGCCTCAACTTCCATGTCAATTAGCCAAGATCTTACTCAGATCAGGCCAGTGATTCTTAATCAGCCGCAGACTAGATCTTCTACAGCTCCCACTTTGGCTCCCTTTGTATTCAAAGGTCTACCTTAAATTCTTTGTCTACCACCTCTATGCCTTCTTCCACATCAGCAACTTTCCCTATGGATTCCTCTTCTTCTATTCATAAAGGCAAAGAGAAGACCACATCCTGAAGAAGCCCAGTGACTACTTTCTTTTTGATGGGGATGTATTTTATTTTTATGTTTCTACTGAATATTATATTCTGAACATTTTTAATGACATCTGCACCGTTTTCCCTCTAATGTTTCTAATTTTTGATAATCCCAAAAGGGGGAGAAATATTTATGTGTTATTCTATAATATGTTATTCTATTTGTTATATTCTCTCTAGTTTCATATCATTTATACTTTACCCTTACATGATTTGTGATCATCAAAAAGGGGGAGATTGTTGGAATCTTCATGTATTAATCATGTTTTAAGGATCACAAATCTCAATAATAATTACACATCGTGTTCATGATCACAAATCTTACATATCTTATCAACAATTTGTATTTATGTTTCAAGTTATCTCATACCTTATAAATGGTTAAGCTCAATTCATTTTATACATATTACTATTTAAGTCTGAATACAGTTATTTTCCTAAGTACAAGACACCGTGAAGCTTGACCTAGTAAGTCAGACACTGTGATCAAGACACAGGTACCATGACAAGTGAGACACTGTGACCACCAGACACCGTGACACAGTAATCCTGACACTGTGAATCAAGACATTTAGTTTGTCTCAGTGCCAGACATAGTTTTCTAGACACAGTCATCCAGAAACCGTGACTCAGACACCGTGACTCAGACACCGTGACTCAAACACCGTGACAAGGAGACACCCTGAAGGACATACCAAGAAGAGGATACTGTGAAGGAAATACCGTGAAGAAGACATCGTGAAGGAGACACCGTTTTCATAACTATTGTGACACCATTTCTTTAACTCTTTTTTCGTTTTACTATTTAAATTTTTAATGGTCATATTTGACGATTTTAATGCACTGACATAATTAATGTTTATTTTTAGACATAGTACGAGGTACAAGGAACAAAATACATGGAACTGGTCTACTCAATCTCATGAATTCGAAGATAAAAGAGAAGTGTGCCCATGAGGAAGAACACGTGCGAAAACTCAAAAACATGGGTGCACTGTACTGAACAAAAAAACGATCATGAGCACAACAGTGAAGAACACCTTGTAAGATCTTCAAGAAAATACTTTTCCCATACATGAAATCCAACACTAATGAAGAACACATGAAGTACATTGGAATCAACAGAATATATTCACTTGGGAAGAACACAAGCTGACCCATGACACTATGTTTTTCAACAGGAAAACCAGAGGACTCAAAAGAATTTCTGCTGAATCAAAGGAGTCCAGAGTTGTACTAATAATCACTAAAGCATTCTAAACTCTTATCTTCTCTCTCTAAGTGATTATTTATTTACTTTTTCGAGCAGTGTGTGTACTCTGTATATTTTACACACACACTGACACCTGCGCTGAACTGGAGGACTTCAAAGTTCTCACATCAAACCTTTTACTCTTGTTTACCCATGGAAACTGTGGAAGAGGTCCCTGCATGGAATGATCAATATTTTTTTCCTATGAAAACTATGTTAGAGGTCCATGTGTGGCTTGGACAGTCTATGAACTATTGTTAACCCCAATCCAGGGTGTGGATCAGAGTTTATTTATATAAACTGCTTGGTGGCAGGTGATTACCAAGTGGAGTGGATTAGGTCTCAGCTTGAGACTGAACCACTTGTTTCACATTTTTTATGCATTCATAGATTAATTTTAAAAGATAATATATATATATTTTTTATATCCTCCTACTAATTACTTTAAAATACAAATCTGTTTTAAATTTACTTTGAAAGTTAATCTAGCTAGTGTTTGTAACTATTATAAATCAGTAGATCAGTTTCAAAAGCTAATTTAATCTTTTGATTAAATTAACTGAGGGCTAACCAATATTTTGATAACCTAATTGAAACTTTATAGTTTTAAAAATTCACTATAGTTTAACTTGTTTTATAAATTGGGGATTTTAATAGAAATAATTTTTAATAGAAATTTTTATTAGTACTCAATTCACCCCCCTCTTGAGTAACCACTCCGACTAACAAATTCCAATTAAGGAAAATTAAGAAAATTGAGGCCAATTGAGGACAATTGAGTACAATTGAGGCCAATTGAGGGAAATTGAGGCCAACTAAGGCCAATTAGTTCAACTAGGCAAATTGAGGCCAGTTAGGCCAATTAAGGCCTATTAATTCCAATTGAGTCCAACTAGGTCCAATTGAGGCCAGTTAGGCCAATTAAGGCCTATTAAGGCCAATTGAGGCCAACTGAGTCTAATTAATCCAATTAGGCCAATTAGGCCAATTGAGGCCACATAGGCCAGTTGAGGCCAATTGAGGCTAATTAAGGGCAATTGAGCCCATTTGAGGCCTATTGAGGCTAATTGAGGCTATGTGAGGCTAATTAAGGCTAACTGAGGCCAATTTGGCTAATTTCGGCCAATTGAGTCCAATAGAGTCCAATTAGGTCATTTGAGGCCAATTGAGGCCCATAGAGACCAATTAGACAAATTGCGGTCCATTGTGGATAAATAGGCCAATTGAGGCCAGTTAGGCCAATTGAGACCAATTAGTCCAATTTGGTGAATTGAGGCTAATTAAGGCCAAATAGAAAAATTGAGGTCAATTGAGGCCAATTGAGGCCAATTAGGCCAATGAGGTGAATTGAGATGAAGTGCAGCTAACTAAGGCCAATTGAGGAAATTTAGCCAATTAGGTGAATTGAGGTCAATTGAGACCAATTAGGCCAATTGAGACCAATTGAGTACAATTTGGTCCAATTAGGTGAATTGAGGCCAATTGAGGATAATTGTTCTAATTATGACATTGAGACCAATTAGGCCAATTATGCCATTTAGGACATTGAGGCCAACTCAGCCATTTTTTCCATTAGGCCAATTAGGTCAATTAGTCCATTGAGGCCAATTTGGCCATTGAAGACAATTTGGCCAATTAGGTTAATTCAGGCCCTTTAGGAAAATTGATGCCAATAGATGCCAATTAGTCTAGTTGAGGCCAACAAGGCCATTAAGGACAATTTAACCATTGAGGGAAATTAGACCAATTAGGTCAATTAAGCTAATTATTCCAATTCAAGCCAATTAGGAAAATTGAGGCCAATTAGGCCAATTGAGGCCAATCAAGTCAATTGAGGCCAATTAGGCCGATTACGCCAATTGAGAATAATTGAGGCCAACTGAGGCAAATTAGGACAATTGAGGATGTTAATTCCAATTGAGGATAATTCATCCAATTGAGGCCAATTGAGGCCAATTATGCAAATTAATGTTAATTGAGGCCAATTGGGCCAATTGAGGCAAATTAGACCAATTGAGGCCAATTGACCTCAATCAAGGTCAATTGGGCCAATTAGGTGAATTGAGGAAAATTGAGGCCAATTAATGCCCATTTGGACAATTTGGCCAATTGATGGGAATTGAATCCAATTAGCCAAATTGAGGACAATTGAGGCCAATTAAGGCCAATTAAGACCAATCGAGGCCAATTGTGTCCAATTAGGAAAATTAGGAAAATTGAGGCCAATTGGGACCATTTGTGGCCAATTTGGCCAATTTGGGAAATTGAGGTCAATTAAGGCCAATTAGGATAATTGAGGCCAATTTTGGCCAATTAGTTCATTTCGGCCAATTGAGGCCAATTGAGTCCAATTGTGGTCAATTGAGGACAATTAGGCCATTGAAGCAAATTAGGCCAATTGAAGTCAAATGAGGAAAATTGAGTCCAATTAGGCCAATCAGGACAATTGAGACCAATTGAGGCCAATTGCAGCCAATTAGTGCCAATAATGGCCAATTTGGCCAATTGTGGCCAATTATAACAGTTAGGCCAATTGATGTCGATTAAAGCCAATTAAGAAATTGTAGGCCCATTTAGTCCAATTATGGTCAATTAGTCCAATTAGGCCAATTGATCACATTGAGGCCAAGTGGGGCCAATTGAATCCAACTAATGCCAAATTGGAGAATTAGGCCAATTAGGCCAATTGAGGAAAATTTAGGCCAATTGGGGAAAATTGAGTCCAAATGTGTCCAATTGAGCCCAACTAGTCCAATTAGGTCTATTTGGTCCAATTGATGCCAATTGAGGCCAATTAGGCCAATTAGACTAATTGAGGCCAATTAAGGACAATTAGGCCAATTAAGGCCAATTGAGGCCAATTGGGCCAATTGAGGTCAATTGAGGCCAATTAGGCCAATTAGGCCAATGGGGTTCAATTCAACCAGTTGAAGGTAATTAAGGTCAACTAATGCCAATTGAGTCCAATTAGGCTAATTGAGGCCAATTAAGGCAAATTAGGCCAATTGAAGCCAGTTGAAGCTAATTGAGACCAATAAGGCCAATTGAGGCCAATTAGGCCAATTAGGGAAATTGAAGCCAATTGAGGCCAAGTGAGGAAAATTATGCTAATTGGGGCCAATTGATGCCCATTGAGGCCAATTATTCCAATTGAGGCCAATTTGAGGCTGATTGAGGCCAATTGAGACCAATTAAGCCATTTAGGCTTATTGAGGCAAATTGAGGCAAATTGAGGCAAATTGAGCCCAATTAGGCCAATAGAGGCCAATTAATGCTGGTTGAGTCGAATTAAATCAAATTAGACCAATTGACGCCTATTGAGGCCAATCCATGCCAATTGAGGCCAATTAAGGAACATTTAGGCCAATTGAGACCAATTATGCCAATTGAGGCCAATTATGCCAATTGAGGCCAATTCAGACCAATTGAGGCCAATTAGGCCAATTGATTCCAATTATTCCAATTAGGGAAAATTAAGGCCAATGGATGCCAATTTATTCCAATTACTGCCAATTTTGGCCAATTCGGGCCAATTGCGACAAATTAATCCTAATTAGGCCAATTGAGGCTGATTGGAAAATTACAGCAAATTACAGACAATTGATTCCAATTGAGGCTAATTTAGGCCAATTGAGGGAAATTAGGCCAATTAAGGCCAATTGAGACCAATTGAGGCCAATTGAGGCCAATTAGGCCAAATTGGTCAATTAAGCCACATGAGGCCAATTGAGTCCAATTGAGTCCAATTAGGCCTATTGAGGCCAATTAGTCCAATTAGTCTAACTGAGGCTAATCATGACCAATTGAGATAATTGTGGCCAAGTGTTTCTAATTGAGTCCAATTGGGACCAATAAAGGCCAATTGCGTCCAGTTGAGGCCATTTAGGCATAATTGGCCTTAATTGGCCTAATGGGCCTCAATTAGCATATCTGGCCTCAACTGGCCTAGTCGGCCTCAATTGGCCTAATTTGACTCAATTGGTTTAATTGGCCTGATTGGTCTCAATTCATCTCAATTTCCCTCAATTGGCCTCAATTGGTCTAAAGGGGCCTTAATTGGCCTTAATTGGCATCAATTGGATGAATTGGACTAATTTGCGTCAATTGGCCTCAACTGGCCTCAATTGGACTAATTGGACTCAATTGGCCTCAATTGGCCTCACATGGCCTAATTGGAGTCAATTCGACTCAATTGGCCTAATTGGCATTAATTGGCCTCAATTGGTCTCAATTGGCTGGAATTGGTCCCAATTGGCCTCAATCGGCCCCAATTGTCCTAATTGGCATCAATTGGCCTAATTGGTCTCAATTGGCCTCAATTGGCCACAATTGGCCTCATGGGAGGATCAAATGGGCCTTTAATCACTCTTATTAAAGCTAAAAGTAAACCTAAATAAATAACCCACCCAAAAGCATCCCATGAATTTATATCGACTTGCGTGAAGCAAATCTTCAAATTCAAAAGTGGTGGGCCCTTTTTCTCCAAATTCACAGTGGGAATATTCAATGTCTTTAGGGTGGTTCCAAAAAGTCTTACTGGGGGATATCTTATCCCCTAAAGACATGGACATGTGTAAAAAAAGTCAAAAACCGTTTTTTAGGCTTTAGAATTTTTTGGGCTAGGTGTTTGACATGTATCTCTCCCATTTCTCTATAAATAGAAACTTCTTTATACCCCTTGAAGCTTAATTTAAAATTTTAGAGTTTCTAGTATTATTATCCACCTTATTGTACCCCATTGAGCATAATATTGACTTAATACCCAATGCCACAATTACCAATAGACCAACATATAGAGATAATCTAGAAGAGACTAGGGAGATCGAGTGTCAAGTTGAAGAAATCATGAAGAAAGGATTGGGAAGGGAAAGCATGATTCCATGTGCCATTTTGGTGATCCTATTACCCAAGAAAGCTGTAACATGGAGGATGTGTGTGGATTATCACGCCATCAACAAAATAAAAATTAACTATCATTATGGAATCCCTCAACTTGATAACATGCTTGATGAATAACACATGGCTTCTTTGTTTTAAAAAATTGATATTAAAAGTGGATACCACCAAATTCAAA
The DNA here is from genome assembly GCA_963277665.1 of Viscum album. Lineage (NCBI taxonomy): Eukaryota > Viridiplantae > Streptophyta > Magnoliopsida > Santalales > Viscaceae > Viscum > Viscum album. The sequence continues at coordinate 4,050,368 of CAUJRU010000003.1, forward strand.
TGAAAGAAGGAGATGAATGGAAAAATACTTTTGAAATCTTTGATTGTTTTGTATGAGTGGTTAGTTATGAAATTTGAATAAACTAATTCATCAATTACATTCATGAGATTAATAAACCATGTCCTTCATTCATTTATTGTAAAATTCTGGGTTGTCTATTTTGACGATATCTTGGTATATGTAAAATCTATAGAAAACCATATTGAACACTTGCATTCGGTATTTTATACCCTTAATGAAAACAAACTTTATGCCAATATTAAAAAATGTTCCTTTTTCATGGATTCTATTTTGTTTCTTAGATTTTTTTAGGGGTAGAAAGGATCCATGTGGATAAGAAAAGGTCAAATCAATTCAGGAGTGGCCCACACCGAAGAACGCGACTGAGTTTATGAGTTTTTCATGGATTTGAAACCTTATATAGAAGGTTTGTTTAGAATTTTTCATCCATCACTACACCTCTTAATAAACTTGTAAAGAAACATGTGGTCTTTAAATGCGGTAAAAAACAAGAAAAAGCTTTTAACACACTCAAAGAAAAATGGGTCCATCACTTTCAATTCTGTATTTTCTCCAAAGAATACCACATGCTCATATAGTATCATATCATTTGGTATTAGAGCTTGACAATAGAAACCAGCTTCATCATTTTTTCTATTTCTTCCATCATTTTCCTTCCCCTTATTTCATTTTCATTGGCCATTACAAATTCTATCCATAACTTTTCATCTACCATTTCAACCACTTTTTATTTGAGTTTCTAGACATATTATATCTCATTTTTATAGTCCATAATCTCATATTTCTTCTCAATTTGAAACACTAAATTCCAAAAAATATTTTTGGAGATGTATGTGAATCAATTCGTGCTACAGATTCACTCTTGTGAAATCTAACTATATCCAAAATGGATTCAAATCAAGATTGAAATTCATGTTATCTCACCATTTTACATAATTGAAATAATATTATATAATTGTGACATTTTTCATCAATTTTGCATTGATCACCACAAACATAATCCTTTTATCTCAATTCTTGATTATTGAGCAGCAAAAAAAGAAAAAAAAGAGAAAAAAATCAAAAAGATTTATACAAAAAACTCCTCATTTGAAATTTTGAATTCACTCATTTAGTCACAAATTTAATTTATTTTTCCTACCCATAATCTTTTCCCTTCATATCAAACCTTCAACCATAACCAAATGTCCCATTTCTCTTTACCTCCCATTTCTCTTGGACCCCATTGATTCAAACATTTTTAAATTTCTGATTTTTAATGTTTTCCACAAATTGATCACTTTATACTGGTTTTCTTCTTGATTATATTTAAGAATACTTATAGGAACCATGTTTTTGTGCTAAAAAGTGTGAGTAAATTTTTTTCAGAGATTTAAAAAATATTTAAATATTGTGTGGGGATTTTTAAAAAATGGTGAGCGATGGATAAAGAAGTGAGATTGACCTAAAATTATTCATGAAAGTTTTCGCTGACCAATTTACAAGATTGTATTCTATGTTGGAAGATTTTTAAAGTTCCTCAAAATCAAAGGCTCCTCGAAGGCAAGAAGTTGATGGAGGTGATGATGAGTACTCTAATTTTTAAGATTCATTTCCTAGGTGAGGGCAACATAGAGCTAGAAGAGAAAGTGACTTGGGAAGCATCAAAATGACACTACCATCTTTTCAAGGTAAAAGTGACATGAAACTTTTTTTGGAGTGGGATCGTAATGTTGAACTTTTGTTTGGTACTCACAGCTACTCATATGAGAAGAAGGTAAAGTTAGAAGCACTTGAGTTCAACGACTATACAAGTATTTGGTGGGACCAATTAAAAACAAGTCAATAATTGAATAGAGAAATACTGATTTGAACATCGGAAGAAATGAAGATAGTAATGAAAAAAGGTATATTTCTAGTCATTACTATCGAGGTTTGCATTTGAAGTTACGAAAACTTGTGCAGGGTTCCATGTGTGTGGAGGAATACTATATGGAAATGGATATATTGATGATTCGAGCCAATTTGGAGGAGGATCACGAAGCTACCATGGAAATGTTCATTAGTGAATTTAATCCGACCATTAATGATGTGGTGGAACTTCAAAACCTACATTGACATAGAGAAGTTTCTACATAAGGCTATGAAAGTCGAAAAGAAACTACATTCATGAAGGAGTCAATTAAGTTCCCACAATTTTTGGAAAGATAACTGAAAAGATCCAAAATCAACTTCTAAGTGGAATAAAAAAACTAAGGGATTCAAAATTTGTTCCAAAACAAAGAGAAGAATCAAAAAATAAGTTCTTCCCAACCGATTCAAAAAGAAGAACTGACACAAAATTCCCTTTGAAATATCTTGATATTAAGTGTTTTATGTGTTAAGTACATGTTCATATTTTATCTCAATGCCCAAACAAAAGGACCATGATTGTTTTGGATAAAGGATACATCCTTATTGAGAGATCTAGAGATGATGAAATTCCACCGTTGGAGGATTGTTCGGATGAAGAGGTTGAATATCCAGAACATGGAGATGCATTGGTGGAAAGAAGAGCATTAGACATTCAAAAGATGATCATGGTGAGGAGCGGTATGGACATGTTTTTTCATATGAGATTCCAAATTAAGGGGAAGGTATGTAATATGTTCATTTATAAGGAATGTCATACTAATGTGGCTAGTACCTTGTTAATAAATAAGATTATTTTGACTACTCTATAGCACCCTAGACCATATATGTTATAATAAATGAATGATAGTTGAGAATTGAAAGTCACAAAACAGGCCATAGTTTTCTTTTCTATTGGAAAATATCATGATGAGGTGCTTTATGATGTTTCTCTAATTCATTCCATCCATTTTCTACTTGGGATACCAAGGCAGTTTGATCTAATGGTGATGTATGATGGCCATGTTAACTGCTTCTCTTTTAATTTTAATGGTAGAAATATTGTTTTGACTTCATTAAGTCCAATACAATCATATTAAGATCAAGTGAGGATATATAAAGAATACCAAAAAAATAAATGAGTGAAAAATAATGTGGGAAAAATAAAAATTTTGAATGATAAAAGAGTGTGATGGGTTGAGAAAAAATGAAATGATAGAAAAAAATGAAAATAGTGGAAAATTTAAGCGTGAAAAAGGAGATACTAGTGACATAAAAATAAATGAGGTAAATCAAAGAGTTGAAAACAACATTCTTGAGTGAAAGGTGAGTTTATTTTCTAGAAAAAATTGAGGTGAAAAGTGCTTTATTGGGCGAGAATGTATTCTTAGTCGTTAGTTAGGATGCTTAACTTGAAACTAGTGAACTTCACTATTATTTTCCTTCTTGTGTTGTGTCTTTACTACATGAATTTTGTGATTTGTTTCCTGAAGAAACACCTCATGAATTACCCCCCTTCTTGGGGAATTGAGTGTTGGATTGACTTTATACCCAGTTCCACAATTACCAACAAGACATGATTTAGAGATACTCCAGAAGAGACTAGAGAGATTGAGTGTCAAGTTGAAGAACTCATAAAGAAAGGATTGGTGAGGGAAAGCATGAGTCCAAGTGTTGTTCCAGTGATCCTATTACCCAAGAAAGATGGAACATGGCAGATGTGTGTGGATTTTCATGTCATCAATAAAATGCCAGTTAAGTATCATTATCCCATCCCTCAACTTGATGACATGCTTGATGAATTACACATGGCTTCTTTTTTTTAAAATGATCTTAAAAGTGGATACCACCAAATTAGAATGAAGGAAGTAGATGAATGGAAAAATGATTTTAAAACTAGGTTCGGTTTGTATGATTGGTTAGTTATGCCATTTGGTGTAACTAATGCACCATTTACATTAATGATATTAATGAACCATTTCATTCGTTCATTCATTGTAAAATTATTTCATGTCTATTTTTATGATATCTTGGCCAATATAAAATCTCTAGAATACTATATTTAACACTTTCATTTTGCGTGTGAGACCCTTAAAGAAAAAAAAATTTATTCCAATCATAAAAAATGTTCCCTTTTCAGGGATATTGTTGTATTTATTGGATTTTTTGTAGGGGTGGAAGGGGTCTGTGTGGATAAAGAAAAGGTCAAATCAATTTATGAGTGGACCACACCAAAGAACACAACCGAGGATAGTATTTTTCATTGATTTCCAAGATTATATAGGAGGTTTGTTAAGGATTTTCTATCCATCACAACATCTATTAATTAACTTTTAATGAAACATGTAGTATTTAAATGAGGTGAAGAACAAGAAAAATATTTTAACACACTTAAAGAAAATTTGGTCAATGATCCCCTTTTAAGGCTACCGGATTTCACAAATGTTTTTAAAATTGAGTGTGATGCATCAGGAGTTGGTATTGGTGTTGCTTTAACTCAATATTCATGCCTAATTGCTTACATTAGTGATAAATTGAATGGATAAACATTAAATTATTCAACTTATGATAATGAACATTATGCTTTGAATCAAATCCCATAATGATGGAAACATTACATATGGCCTAAAGAGTTCATAATTCATTCTAACCATGAAATAATTAAGTATTTGAAGTGAAAAGGGATGTTGAATCAGCAACATGCATCATGGGTGGAATTGATTGAGACTTTTCCCAATGTGATTATGCACAAAAAAAGGTAAGGAAAATGTGTTTAACGTTTCCATTTCTCAAATGTATGCACTTCTTACTTCTCTTCATTCTTGATTACATGGACTTGAGATATTAAAGGGAATGTATGAAACTGATGGACATTTTTCTCAAATTTGGACTTCTTTTGAAAATCATAGATTTAAAGACTATTAGAAAAGAGATGGGTTTATTTTAAAAAGGGATAAATTGTGCTTTCAAAATTTTTCATCTCAAGAATTTCTTGTAAAAGAAACTCATGGGGTTGGTTTGATGGGGAATTTTGGTGTTGAAAAAACACTAGCTAATTTCCATGACCATTTTTATCGGACAAGCATGAAAATAGATGTTATTTATATTTGTGCTAAATGTGTCACTTATAATCATGAAAATTCCAAATTTTAACCTAATTTTTTGTATCCCCCCTTGTCAATTCCATCTCATCCTTGGACTACCATTTATATAGATTTTTTATTGGGATTTCCGCCATCCCAATTGGGAAAAGTTAGAATATTTGTGGTTGTGGATCAATTTAGGAAAATGGATCATTTAATTACATGATCAAAAACCAATGATTCTATTCATATAAAAGATTTTTTTTCAAATAAATTGTGACAATACATGGACTTTCCAAAACCATTGTAAGTGATATGGATGAAAAATTCCTTAGCCACTTTTTGAGGACTTTGTGGAATAAATTGGGAACTAAATTATTGTTCTCAACTATTGAACATCCTCAAACTGATGGGCTAACTGATGTGGTTAATAGGACTCTTTCTACACCCTTTCATATAATAATTCTAAAAAATCTAAAGAATTGGAAAAAAATGTTTTCACACATATAGTTTACATATAACCAAGTAGTGAATTTCACTACTAACAACTCACATTTTGATATTGTATATGGATATAACCAAAAGTATCTATTAAATATTCATTTATTTCCTACTAATGAGGTTTTTTATCTTTTAGGTGGAGATAAGGAAATTTTTTTTTGGGATTTACATGCCAAAGTGAAAGACAACATTGAATTAAGAAATTAACAATATGAGAAGTGAGCAAAAAAGGGTCGACATAAGGTTGTACTTGAGCTTGGATATTGGGTGTGGGTGAATTTGAGGAAGGAATGGTTTTTAGAGGAAATAAAATCAAAACATTATATGCTGGGAGATAGACCTTTACAAGTTTTAGAGAGAATAAATGATAATGCCTACAAGATTGAATTTCCCAGCAGGTATGGAAATGTGAGTGATAACTTTAATATTACAGATCTCTCCCCCTATAAATATGAATATTTGAGGATTAAACCTTTTGAAGAGGGAGGGGATGATAAGAATCAAGGTGTGCATATGTAGTGAGGAGTCGAGAGAGATCATGTCATGGATGGTGGAAGGATCATAAATGCATAAGACCCATTACATGGGATTGAAGACTCAGTTACATGATGAAGAATGATGAGGATGAAAGAGGGCTTATGTGGCCTCATTCTGAAATTGAAATAGGAGGCCCAACAAGCATTAATGGGAGGATAAAATTGTCCTTTAATCACACTTATTAAATCCCCAAAGTGAACCTAAATGTCCCACCCAAAGCCTCCCTCGAATTTATATCACTTGCATGAAGGAAATATCTAAATTCAAAAGTGGCGGTCCCTTTGCCTCCAAAGTCATGGTGGGAATCTTCAAAGTCTTTTGGGTGGTTAAAAAGTCTTCTTGGTGGATATATTATCCCCTAAATCCATTTTAATGTGTAAAAAAATTCAAAAAATCATTTTAGGATTTAAAGTTTCTGTGGGAGAGGTGTTTGACATGTATATATCCCATTTAACTATAAATAGCCACCTCATTGTACCCCTTAAATAATAATTTAGAATTTTATATTTTCTAGAATTAATATACTTTTATTTCTTGTGTTCGTAGGTGCATTCAAGTAAGTTTGGTCAAAAGAGTGATTTAACTTTGTGGTGCTTTATATAATTAGGGCTTTAAGGGAAAAGTCTCCTTGGGGTTCTAATTGACAATCCCCTTCCCCTATTATTTTCCTTCCATTTCATTTAATTCCCAATTCTCCCACTTCAACCACTTGCGTTTCCACATTTTCACCAACAAATACTACACGCCCATTCAATATCATAGTAGAAAATGAGAAGGAATGGATAAATGGTCAAGGTTGAACCCAAAGGGAACTTGTCTCTAAGAAATATAGGCACAGGTCACCACAAAAGATGAAAAATCATTTGATAAGTTAATAATTAAGTAAGAACAAAAATGTTTCATACAAAACTCACCATAATGGGATTACCTTCATACATGATGATTCATGAGTATATGGGGGTGGCTATTTATATCCAAAGAGAGCATGAAATTCCAATCACACCGTGGGGTGGCTCATTAAATTAGTCTAATGCCTAGTTTTACGTAGTTAGGATTCCTAAAAGATGATTTTGAAAACATTGGCACTTTCCCATTACTTTTGGAGATAATTATCAAACCCTTTTATAAAAGTAAATAAATGTAGCCCACCATATTTTGAATTTGAATATTCCTTGGTGGGGTGGGCTTGAAATTTGTAGAACACCATGGTTTAGGTCTTTGAAACAATTTTTGGGCCTTAATTAATGTAATTATAGGCTTGGATGATTCCTCTAAGCAAGGTTGTTGAGAAACCTCTTGCAATTAAATGATTAACCCATTTGGGGCCTCTTTTATTCTCTTGGTCCACTCCCTTGCCATTGGGCCACCAATTCCTCGCAGCAGGTCTTGTGCAACCAAGTGTCTTCCTCCCTCATCATCTAGACTGCCTACAACCCTTCGATTCCCATCCATTACATGATCCTCATAATATCCTCCATCCTCAAAAGGATTTTTCCTTGAATCTGAAAACTCAAAGGGAGAAAGATTAGCAATATTAAAGGTGGCACTAACATTTCCATACATGTCGGGTAACTAAATCTTGTAGTAATTATCATTGATCTTCTCAATGACTTGTAATGGACCATTTCCTCATGGATGAAGTTTGTATTTTCATTGTTCTAGGAGCCTCTTCTTCCTCAAGTGTACCCACACCCAATCTCTTGGTCAAAACACCATTTTCCACCAACCTTTGTTGGTATGTTTTTCCACTTGTTCATTATTCTACTCAATGTTGGAATTTACCTTTGCATGAAACTCTTGAAAAAAAATTCCTTTTTGACCTTCAATATTAGAAAATTTATTAGGAGGCAAAGGTTAAATATCAAGTGTATTGAATGCATTAAAACCATACACAACTTCAAACAGTGAATCATCAGTAGTGGAGTAAACTAGTCGATTATAAGCAAATTCAATGTGAGGCAAAAATACTTCCCATTTTTTCAAAACATTTCTAAGGATTTAATGCAAAAAATATGTAAGGTGTTACATTTACAACCTTAGTTTGACCATTTATTTGTGGGTGTGCAGTGGTGGAGAACAAAAGTTTAGTTCCATGTTTTTTACTGAATTTCCTCCAAAAGTGACTATGGAATTTTATATTCCTATCACTCACAATTCTCTTGGATAATCCATGATACCTAATAATTTCCTTGAAAATAATTATTGATATGAGTTGCATCATTGGTTTTAGAACAACCAAAAAAATGATCCATTTTAAAAAACTTGTCCACCAACACAAAGATGTTACCCTTCCATGATTGTGATCTTGGAAAGCCGAGTACAAAATATATTGAAATGTCAACCTAAGGATGAGAAGCAATAGGTAGAGGGGTTTATAATCCATGTGAAAGCACTTTTGAATTTTCATTTCAACATAAATTAGAATTTCCACTAACACTAACCACATCCCTATGCATGTGAGGCCAATAAAAATGTTTACTCAACAAGGAAAAAGTTTTATCAACCCCAAAATTCCCCATTAATCCACCACCATGAGTTTCTCTAATAAGAAAGTCACACAAGGAACAAATATGGAACACACAATATATTTTTTTGAAAAACAATCCCATCATGTTTGTAAAATTCATTTTTCCCATTTTTTTCAAAGAACTTCCAAATTTTAGAAAAATTAGTACCATTATCATACATTCATTTTAACATTTCAAAACTATGTAATTTATCATGCATATAAGTGATAAGAGAATGGCTCCTAGAAAAATCATCAATGAAAAATTTTTGTTTTCCTTGTTTATTCTTAATGAAGTAAAGAAATGTTTCAATTAATTCAAGCCATCTTGCATGCCACCTACTCTACTTTCCTTGTGACTTAATAAATTTTAGGATTTCATGATTCGAATTAATCACCAATTCTCATGGCCATTAGTAATGTTTCCTATTTTATAATGTTCTTTTGAGGGCATTAAATTCATTTTCATAGGTAGAGTAGTTCAATGCGTCCCTATTAATCTTATCACTATAGTAAGCGATAGGCTTAGATTCTTGCATTAAAAATCCCTAATGTGGGTGGATCCAATGTGGATGGTTGGGATGCTTGGTGTGTGGGATTGGGGATAGGACTGGATGGTGATAGTAGTTGGTTATTTGTTGGAGGGTTAGGGTGGTGTGGTTGCTACTGGAATGGTGTTTTGGTGTGGGTTTTGTGTGCTTCTAACTGTAGGTTGTAGATGCTGATGGATGTTGTTGGTTTTGAAAGATGGTTTCATGGATATTTGTTTCTTGTTTGGTCTGATGCTAGTGATCACTTCATTTTATGCCTCGCCTGCTACTTCAGGGTTGGGATTTGTGGTTTCAGGTGGCTGTGTAGGGTGTCTGATATTGCTTTTGGCTGCTGTTTGGTTCAAGTTGGCTGTTTTGTGGAGATTTGTAGTTGTAGGTGGGATTTTGGGGCTATTTGGGGCTTGATTGGGAGTACTAAAGAAGTCCTAGTGCTGTAATCCACGATGTTTTGGAGGCTTTTGGTTCTGCGGTGGTCTAATGGGAAGATCAAGTTAGTTTTCAGTAGGATTCCTGGGGGATGTCACTACGTTTGGTGTGGGTGTGGGTGTGGGTGTGGCTGGTGGTGCGTGAGTGTGGGTGTGGCTGGTGGTGTGTGAGTGCATATGTGCATGCTTGCAGGGTGTGTGTGTGTGTTTCTTGTGTGTTATTGGTTCTTGCCTCTCCTTGTGGTAGGTCTAGTTCTGTTTGGGACTCGTTTCCTTCATGGTGCATCTTCTTGGTGGGGCTCGACTACTTGCTCGCCAATCATGCCTAGAAATTGTTGTGGATGACTGCTTCCCCATCAGGCTAGTGTGCTCTGGTCGGGTCAGTGCTTTTTCTGATGCTCTCCTTCTTATTTCAGCAATCTTCTAGACTGGTTAAGGTGATGTCTTGGTGGTGTGTTTCTTCTTGTTTTTGTAACGCCCCAAACCTAGTTTTCTAGAGTCGGTGCATTATTATTTTACACTATCATAATCACAAGAAATCTAATCCCAAAGGACCAATCAGTTTAGTAGCCTTTGAAAAAATAGATACAAACATGTGTTTTACATTACATGTTGAAATAAAAAACAACATAGTGTCTCCTTCGTGATGTGAGACACATGGGGTGGCCCGATCTTCATGGCGTAAGGTGGAAGATAACGATTACGGTTTGTGGTTAAGTGGAAGACGATGGGTTTGGATAGCATAAGAAAGTTGTCAACCAACATTATATGGATTGTGACCTGCTACATATACAACACACTCAAGGGAGGGGTGTGATGGCCAATCCACACAACAACGCACCTGGGCCGAGGCATGAAATTGCGGGCTTTGTGATCTAAGATCACCAATATAACATGTGTATTGATAATGAAAGAATTAAAAAGAGAATGGGAAGGAAGTAAAGATCCTCACAATGGAGAGAACAAACTTATAGAGTATCACTAATGAAAACTTGAATGAGAATACAATGCCATGGGGTCTCTATTTATAGCCAAGGGGTGACATAAAAGGTTAAGGGACTAAAACCCTAAAGTCATAAAGCATATTCCTACCTTGTCCCCAGAAATTCAAAATGTTAAAGTCTAACAATGAATTTTTGGAAAATTAGAACATGTCTTTCCACCCATAGCCAATCAAATTTGACTTTGAGTACATAGCCCACCAGATTTGACTCTGGTGTCCAAATATTCCATTCTAGAAATCTCTATGCGTGCAAGGCTTCCAAATTTTGTGCAACCATGTGGGCCAAGATATAAACATAATATTTGGGACCGAATAATTGAGTAATAGGCCCATTCGATCCAACCATGCAAGGTGAGATCCATTGGTCCTTTAATGAAGTGATGTGGGTGCCCATTGTAGTATTCAACATCTTTAATATTCCTTGCATTATCGGGCCTTGAAAATACAACTCCTCCCCCCAGGAAATAGAATTAGTGCCTTCAATATGGTTCTCATCATCCTACCCCTCTTGAAAATGTGTTTTCATTGAATATTCATTCTCTACACCCAAAAAAAGAGAATGATCAGAAACATTGGACGTGGCACTTACACCATACTCACCTGACAGAGCTATCTTGTATGCATTGTTATTAATAGTTTATAGCACTCAAAAAGGTATGTCTCTTAGAGGAATGGGTTTTTCTTTCTGTTTGTTGGGTAATTTTACTTCCATATATGAATCCAAACTAATTCTTTGGGTTCAAAAAACACTTACTTGAGACCGTTTTTACATGATCAACACATTTTTTGGGTCATGAGCTCAATATTTCTCTTTTCCTTTTTATGGAGTTACTCGATGATTTCTAAACTCCTTTTCACATCCATATTAGTTACTTCCTGTAAAGTAAAAGGAACTAGATCTATAGGAGAAAGGGGGTTAAATCCGTAAAAAAAAATCAAATGGATAAAATTGAGTAGTGGAATGCTTGGCCCTATTATATGTGAATTCCATATAAGGCAGACACTCCTCTAAATTCTTGAGATTCTTCTTGACAATTGTTCGTATAAATGTTTATAGTGTTTGATTCCCCACCTCTATTTTCCCATTAGTTTGTGGATGAAAATTAGTGGAAAATAAAAAATTTGTACCCAATTTTCTCTATAAGGACTATCAAAAGTAACTGAGGAATTTTTTGTCTCAATCCAACACAATCATCATTGGAATTATATGGAGCTTGACTACTTTTTGAAAGAAAGGTGTTGCAATGTTAGTGGCATAATCTGTCTTATGACATGGAATAAAATGTTCCATTTTAGAAAACTGATCCACCACAATAGAAATGGAATTTATCCCCATCTTGTTTATTGCTAACCCTACAACAAAGTCTATTGATATGTCCTCCCAAAGGGTGTTGGGTATTGAGAGAGGTAGATATAGTCCATGTGGGTTCAGTTTCGATTTGTCTTTATGGAAGAAAATGATATTTCCCAAAAAAATCAACATCTCTAGATATCATAGGCCAATAAAAATGATTGGTTAGAACAATTAACGTTTTTTAAACACTAAAATGTCTCATAAACCCAAAAAAATGCAACTCCTTTAGTAAATGTAAATGGGTAGAGAAATTGGGAATACAAATCTTATCAATATGAAATAAGAATCCATCATGTAAATAAAAATTTTCCCAACTAACTCTTGATTTATAGTGACCATAAGATTCACCAAAATTTCTATTAGTGTTATATTAATATTTAATTTAATCAAAACCAAATATTTTAGAATATATAAAAGATAAATTAGAATATTTTTTTGAAAGTGAATCAACCACAATATTTTCTTTACCCTTTTTTCTTGATGACATATGGAAAAGATTCAATGAATCCCAACCATCCAGAATGTATCCTATTTAGTTTATTGTTGGATCCTAAGTTTTTTAAGAGCCTCATGATAATAATGGGTCAAAAATTTTGTAGGCAAAATATAGTTATACCAAGTCTTTAGAACTCTAAACAATGCATAAAACACTTTATCATATGTATCATAGTTTAGATTTGGGCCATTTAACTTATAACTAAATAAGAAATATGATTAAATTCCTGCATGAGTACTCCACCAATACTAATTTCTCTTGAATCAAATTTAATGTCAAAGCTTTTAACAATGTATGGGAGTGCAAGTAGAGGGGTGTGGGTGAGCTTATCCTTGAGAGCATGGAAAGCCTTATCTTGATTTTTCCCCATTTTAAAGGATCTTTATTATTTTTCAATTCATTTAATGACACTGTTAGTGTGCTGAATTCCTTAAAAATTCTCCTGTAAAGACTAGAATGCTTAGGAAAACATCTTACCTACCCAGAAGAGGTTGGAGTTGGCCATTATTGTATTTTCTTGATCTTCTTTGTGTCAACTTCAACTTCATTTCCAGCTACAACAAATACAAGGAAAAAAATCTTATCAAGTAAAACATCACATTTATTTATGTTTCCAAACTAGTTTTAATTCCTTAAGACCTATAGGACTTTTATTAAGGGATCTACATGTTCATGAAAAGTCCTACTATACACCAAAATTTCATTAAATAAAACTACCACAAATTTTCTAATATATGAACGTAAGACATGATTCATTAACCTCATAAATGTGTTAGGTCCATTGGAGATACCAAAGGGCATTACTAACCATTTATAATGTCCATGTTTTTTCTTAAATGTTGTTTTCCACTCATCTCCTTCTTTCATCCTAATTTGATGGTATCCACTACTTAAATCAATTTTTGTGAAAATAGTAGAGCCATTTAAATCATCTAGAATGTCATATAACCTAGGGATAGGATGATGATACGTGACCGTGTTTTTATTGATGACTCTCCAGTCAATACACATTCTCCATGTTCTATCATTCTTTGGTACTAGAAGCACTAGTACGGAAAAAGGACTAAGGATCTCTCTACATACCCCACATCCAATAGCTCTTCAACTTGCCTATGAATTTATTTTTTCTCCTCTAGGTTAGTGCGATATGCAGGGAGGTTTGATAGTGATGCTCTAGGTATTAGGTCAATTTGATTCTTAATACCTCTAATGGCTGGAAAACTTGTTGGAACCTATTCTGGAAACACATCTTCAAATTCCAGCAATAATGAATCAACAAATGTGGAAAATTACATGTTAAGTATCTACTGTTCAACATGATATATTTCTACATGAGTACTAAAATGTTTTGCTGATAAATCAAAGTTTCATTAACCTCACTCTTTTCAAAAAAATCACACTTTTCTCTCCTCTCAAATCTTTTTTCCCTCTTGATTTTCATTTTCTCTCCATTTATTTTCTTCTCTTATTTTCTAGTTTTCCCCCATTCTCCCCTCTTTCATTTTATCTCTTTTTTTCCTCATCACTCATTTTTTTTCTTTTATCTCAAAATGTAATCTTACCATTTTTTTTTGGGACTTGGGGTTGAGGGTTATAGGTTCCTCTCAGAGTATAAAATAGCGATGGTTCAAAAAACCATCATGAGTAACGTGTTGCTCGTACTACCACGGTCTACCTAATAGTGAGTGGAATGACTTCCTAGGAACAACATCACACAATAACTCATCTTTGTATTTACCAAAGGAGAACAATACCTTCACCTATTTGGTAACCTTCAACTCTCTATAATCATTCAACCACTGAAGTCGATATGGATATTGATGCCTCAAAGATGGAAGTCCCAACTTCTCCACCAACTTTGTGCTCAGGACGTTGTTACCACTTCCTCCATCAATAATAACACTACACACCTTCCCATGGATCTTAAACCATGTATGGAAAATTTTATCCTACTTATCCTTCTCTCCAAGGGTCATTTGTGTGCTTAGAACTCTCTTAGTGACACAAATCTCACCATCTTCTTCAAATTCACCATTATCAATTTCAGGGGATTCATTATCTTTCTCCTCTAAACTCTATCCTTCGAGATCTCTCCAACAATCTCCCATTATCCATGCCGGTTAATGGTCACTATGAGCTAATTTGGGAATTAAATAGTTATGTAACCCCCTTCCCTGACATTTCAAATGATGAATATTCATATTCCTTGTTTGTTAAGCCTTAAAAGTAGGCTTTTTAGGTGGAAAATTTACCTTGTCACATTTTTGATCAATCATCTCTTTTGCCTTTGATGGTTCTCCAATATCCTTCCTTGAATTTCTCCATGGAGTGAACAAGGTAGTGCATTTCCTCAAGTTTCTCCTCTTTTTTATTTGTTTCTTGATCTTGGTGGCTTGGTGGATCATATCATGTCACTAAAAAAATGACTTTTTCCAACAGGAACATATATTTTTGTAAAAGTGCATTTTCTGTTCATAAAATGTTTCACTAGAATATATGTCCTTGTCACTAAACTGTCAATAAAAACTCTGTCACTAAATGTTTTTTCAACAGATAAAATAGTTATGTTATAATTATAATAATACCAACAGATAATATATATGTTGGATAAAAAAATTTCAATAGATTATGAGGACAAATTTTTATGTTGGTAATAATATTATCGACCTATAATATCTATTTATAAATTACTTTTGAATAAAAAGTATAAATTTGTTGCTATTAAAATTTTATATTATATTTATTAATTTATGATATATAATTCATCTATTTAATTATTACATAGATCACAACTTACAAGAATGTTAAATCTTGAAAAAAATTAATTATATTAATAATGAAATCTAATACAAGAGAATCAATACAAAAACACACGACCATCCCACCAATAGGGACCGCGCACCCCCCCCCCCACACACACACACACAAAGTACCACCCATCCCTGCCAGAAAAGAGAACCATCCCTAGCTATACCATGACCTTCAGAACACCAGAAAACTCATGTAGCAGCCTTCAATGCACCAAAAACATGAAGTAGCACCCTTCAGCTCCAAGATCATCACTACACGAGCCGGATCCGATGAGAAAAAATATCAAGTGACCTCTATTACTAGTGGCTGGGTACACACATGAAATTCACTCACTTAGTCATGGCCTGAACACAATGGTGGTGGTCACCTATAGGAGGCTACATTGGCTGCATCAAGTAGGTCAACCTCAATTTTAGAAACAGGTGGCAGAATCATCCCCACATGAATAATAAATTCCTTTTATTGCACTTCTGGATTGAACCAGTACATCCCCAATATCACACTAGAAATAAGAAAAATATCATAATGGTTAAAAATGTTTAAGAACTACATAGCACATAAACAAAAATAATTGAATATTTGTGTCAAACATGTTTTGGAATCAAAACCAATCAAAAAGGTTTAAAAATTTATATAAAGGAAATAAAACTGAAACCATGGGTTCTAGTGGGTTAAACAGTTTGGTTGCACAAGCCTCATCACAGCTTATTATAGACTATTTAATATAAGATACATTTTTTCCTATGCTTGATGTACCAACTAAGAATTTGTTCAACATCCACTGGAAAAATAGGATTTATGTAGCATCCTGTTGTCATTTCAAACCTAGAAACCCGAGTTAGTTGGGGCGCTATCTAAAAAATTTGGTGAACATAAGGAAGTTCAGACAACACAATCTAAAGAGATGTTGACTGAATCATGAAGTTAAATGGTGGGTTATTCAACTACTTCAATAGTAAACATACGAATAATGTTTTATTTTCAAAAAATCCATCGAATTACAATTGATACAAATTAATTGTGTGTGGTTCAAGTGAATATCATATCATGAGGGAATATTTTAGAATAAAAATGTTTATGGATACATATTGTAATGATTTTTTTACAATTCTCTTAAAGTCATAAAGATCCAAAATTATATGAAAGGGTGTTGAATTATAAAGAAAATACCATTGATATAATGAAATGGGATGACTAAAAAAGATTCCAGATTCCAGATTTCACACACAGGCCAGGTGTGCAATCTTGGTAGAATTCAGGCCATTTGTGCAAAGTAGAACACTATGAAACCCAAAAGAAAAATATGTGAGGGGATAGATTGTACCTATAAAACTTCACATTTAATTTATACCATATAATAATATGAACAAATCTAAAAATATTCCAACTTCCCTAAAATTATTGTATGCATTCTACACTAGTGCACATTTCAATATTCCAGTGGTTCTCTATAGTAGGGCAATTGATTAATTAGGAGAAAGATAAGTGAGTGTGCCTTTTTTTTCACGGATGGATTCTCCAAAGTTGAAAAATTAATGTAAATTTTGATTTATCAAACAAATAAAATGAACATCTATAGGTTTAACAAGTATCTTCCTATGGGTAGGACATCTAACCTCTTATTTGTGACCTCATACCACCCCATTAGAAGCTGGCAATGTTGCATCACAATCCATAATAGACCGTGTAGACCAGGACTTCTATGCTCATGATCTCTCGATAATGAAAATTCAGAATTCACAAATTCCAGATTTCACACACAAAACATAGAATCTATATTTCACAAACACTTTGAAACCCAACTGGCTTCTACTTAGATTGCACACACAGATGAAGAATAAATTTCCTAAGAGAATGAGGAATCAATATATTATTAGTGAGAAGACTAAAACCTTTTCTATATTTAAAAACATGGAATTATAAAGAGGTGAGGAGAATTAAGATGTTAGTGAGAAAACTAAAATAGTAATTCGGAATAAATATATAACCTTAAACATGCGGTCATGACTACTCCACACACTTTTTGACAAACTGCAGATGAAGAAACACCATCCAACACTTCATGATACACATTATCAAGGAATCAATGGAATACTACAAGTCCTTGTCAACATCTTTGATAACTTTTTTCTTCTCATCCACAAAAGGTAGAGGAATATAAAAGTAAAAAAAGATGTAAAAATATAATCATTCCTATATTATTATCACCAGAAAATTAAAAAGATGTTTAAGAAAACCATGAGTTTTTACCATATTAATACATTTATCCTTCTAATTTTGTTGGTAAATTTGGAATTGAATTCAAAGTGATCTAACCCTACTGATGTTTTTGGAAAGCCCATCCAAAGGCTTCGTTTGAGATAGAAATATGATCACAGTTTTCAAACAATGGGGGATAGGGTCATTGTACTAGATTTATATCTTAGCACGTCCGACATAATGTTTCTATAGAAGTGGATTTGAACATGGAAAATTACACCATCATCCCTTAGATTGCAATAGACCACCCTCCTATTCTTGAAGTGGCTCCTGTCCCAACGTTGATCACATGTATCACATGTACCAACATTGATCACAAGTAGAACATGTCCGCTTTAAACATGAACCATCATGAGTAAATTATGATCAGACAAACACAAAAATTAGAAAATATTTTTCATTTAAATAAATGATATAAAAATTAAAAAGTAAGCTATAAAAATATCATCCACCACAATAATAGGATTATATTACCAGTGTAAATAATCACCTCCATGAATCTTCACATGATCATAGTTTCTAATGTGTTCTAGAAATTTCAGTCAGTGGTTTAATTGGTTTGTTGGATTCAACTAATAAAAAATCATTATTTTTGTCACAACAGAATTTGTTCAAGGACTTTCCTAGAGCTTCTCGCCTCCCCCAACATCTAGATTCTTGATAAAAACTCAAGCTTCTGATGGAAATAAAATGGCCCCAGTTGATTTTTCTTTTTTGTCTTCTATTTTTCTATTGATATATGATCCCTTCTAACCAGTGGAAATATCCATCATATGATTATCTAACAAGAGACCACAAAAACTAGAAGATTATCCATCTAGTAACCAACCAATGACCACGTCCATCCAGATACCAACCAATGAAATATAAAAATAACTAGTGAGCACAACAGAAAAATGTCTAGATGAAAAAAATTACAGGTGACCACAATAACTTAAAATAACAAAGCATGATATAAAACTAATAATAATTTTAATGAATCTAATTTCAATTAAGAGTGACACATAACTCAAAATTCTATACTCTAGTATAACTAAATTAAATTCCATAATCTATTAAATCTACATTCAATTTATAATGAAACTATATTCAATTAGGAATGAAACCTAATTCAATAGCTGAAGACCCATTTAGTGCTATGAAAAACCATAGATGTTAAGGATAGTGTTAGAAATAGTCTTGAAGGAAAATTTCAAATTGTATGAATATAACTAGAAACTTATTGTCTCCTAACAGTTGGATTGAGTTAAAACTAAACACACATGTTTATGTTAATGGATTACTAGATGATGGTACTTTTGATGAGGTTGTGGAGGTGTTTTCCATGTGTGGGATAATAAAGTAGGACCTCGAAACAAAATCTCCCCGAGTGGATCTATATCAACAAGGCAATGGGAAGAAAAAGGGTGATTCAATTGTTATATATTTTAATGAACCTTTAGTTGGTTGGGATATAGATATCTTGGAAGGAACACTAATTTGACTAGGTTTCAATACCCCCATGTCGGTGACCCAATCCAAATTTGAGAAAAAACGTGAGAAATTTGTAGTAAACAAATGGACATGAGAGAAAAAGAAACCTGGTTGAAGAGAAGATGCTTTGACGGTGTGGTTATGTTGATTCCCATATGTCAATTCCTACTAAAGTTATCCTTCTCCATATGCTTACTACTGCTGAAATGAGATCTGAAGTGAATCTATGTTCAGAATTTGAAGCAGATGTTGAAGAGGAATGGACGACGCTTGGTCCAGTTGACTCCATCACGGTTTGTTAGAATCATCCAATGGGTATTTTCCTGGTGAAGTTAAAGAATAATAAATATGAAAAAGTGAATAGAGGGTGATGGTTCTATGGGAGGTAGGTTCATGCGAGCATGGATGATGGGAGTATCAGCCACACGATGTTACAAGACCTGGATGCTAACGCTTCCTAGGTGGAGAAGTTCACTGCCAAACAAGAATCAATAAATGCTTATATAATTTGGATAAAATGAACAAATTATGCACTACACTAAAATTCCTATAACGCCTTTAACAAACGCAGCTAAAACAAACAGATTATGCACTACCGTAAAATGAAAATATTATGTACTACCCAAAAACACCTTCAATACCACACATTATTATTGAAGTAATATCATTGATTCAGAAAAAATAAACCAAGAAAAAAATGTGGAGATGGATGAATTGAAACTAGAACAAGAGTTTATCCTCCGAAATCAGTCATAATCAATCAGTCTTGTGCCTAAAAGAGCATCCATCAGGGAGCTTGGAATGCCCTCCAGTTGGCTGGCACATCACCATCTAGAAATTTCCACATACCAAGACCATTTGTGAGTGACTGAACATAGTGGAAATGGTGAATCACCCTTAAAACGTAACATAAATGAATAAGAAGTTCAGATATCAGACGAGGCACTTCAGCCTTTTCCTCCTCTTCTCCCACTCTATGGGAGGATGTCTCATATCAATATCATTGGAAAGAGGCATGATTCCTGGGAAAATAACAACACAATCCCTCGATCCGAAACCTCTGAGATGGTGGAGGAGATGAGATTCAATGAAACCCTAAAACGCCTTTAAAAATGTTGCTAAAATGAACCTCAATCAATGCTCACAAACCCTAACCATCTAGAATCCAAAAATAAAACACCCAAATTGGGTTAGGGTTCGGATGGTTCATGCACATCACAAGGAAGATAACGAAAATCATAGTGAAAACAGAAGAAGAAGAAGAGAGTATAGGAGAAGCATTGCTAACCTGGGGAGACCACTAGCGAAATCCAAAGGAAAGACGACCAGATTACATGCCCTGAGGAGGATGAAGGTGTGCGGTCAGGGATTCTCTTGGATGTGGCGCGTGACAAAAATAGAAAAGGAATGGATTGGGAGAAAATTCATGGAGGAAAAGTAAAAAAAAACAACAAAACATTTTTTTACACCCCTCACACACCATATAGCGGTACAAAATTAAATTAATGGGATTAGTGAGTGATAATAAAAACTCATATGGGTGATGTGATCATTGTGGTTCGAGACTTGTAATTTAAGAAATAATCATTTTATTGGCATAATTTAAAAAATATATATCATGATATATAATAAATTTATATATAATTTATATATAAAATAAAGTTTTAAATTTATATATATTCTGAATAAAAAATCTATCATACACATATAATGAAATTATAAATAAATGACTTTATTTTTTTAGTTTTTACTAGTGTACATTCAATCTTATTCGAGTTTTCAAAAAATATAATCATTTATTATCAGTTTTATATCATATATATATATATATATATTATCACAAACATATAATTTTTCAATGAAAAAATATGATTTTATGATTTTATTAAAATAATTTAAATTTATAACATTTACTGATAATAATATATTCATATAAAATTGTTATTATTGATATGATAAATAAATAGATTTAAATGTTGGTAAAATATTTTTTGGTGTTAAATTATCAATATCAACAGATATAACTATTGGTAAAAAAAATGTTGGTATATAATATCAATACCAATATAACTTAATATCTATTGGAATTTCTTATTTTTACCAACAGATATATTATCTATCAATAAATATCTGTTGGTATAAGCCATTTTTTTGTAGTGTGTATTTCCACATGGTGGTACATCTCTACTTGATCGGCAATCTCCCGATTGAGCCCATGTAAGAAGCGTGCCATAGTTTCCTCAGATCCTCCTCAATGTTTTATCGAATCATGGAAATCATCATCTCCTTGTAGTAATATTCAATACTATTACTCCCTTTCATGAGGAATTGGAGCTTATTGTGGAGATCTCTATGGTAGTGTGAGGTAATAAATCATTTCATCATGGTGAACTTCATGTCTTCCCAAGTATGGATAGGTTGTCCTACATAATGGGCTCTCTCCTTTTGATATTTATCCCACCATATTAAAGAATAATCAATGAATTCATGGGATGTAAGTTTTACCTTTTTACCCTCAGATAGGTATGATATGAAAACACATGTTTGATCCGTATATCTCACCCTAAGTATGCTTCCGAATCGCCTTTCCCTTGAAATTAAGGGACCTTAACCTTGATCCTACCAAGTTGGTCATAATCATGTGGTCTCCTTTGTTATACTCTAGGTTATTGGAACAATATCCTCCTTTATGGGACATCCTAAAAATCAGCATCAAGGTTTTACATCTCCTCCTCAATGATGAGGGGGCGACGTGGTGCTGGAGCATGCCTGGGATTATCATGGATCATCATCTGGCATGGTTGATTTTATAGGTTTTCAATCCTCTCATGTAGCACCTCCAACATCCTATAAAGTGGCTTCTCAAAATGTATCACCAAATCTTGCATTTGAAGAGGTGTAGCTTCCAGTGTGGGAGACCTACTTTGACTTCCTTCATAACTAGAATGATAATTTCTCTTCCCATAATCTTATGACATGATATGTAACACAAAAAAAAACACACACACAGGGAGAAACACACAAAATGACACACACACACACACTCTCAGATACACAAATATGTACACACTCACGTGCACAAGGATACACACTCACTCATTGAACATATACACACTCACACACACAAGATGTACACACTCACACACACAAGGATACACACTCACACACATAATATGTACACACTCATGCACAGAAGGATACACAATCACACACACATGACACAAACACACACAAGGTAATTTTTTTCAATTTATATTCACTCTTAACACTTAATTGAAATCCCAAGTTCTTATGAAATCTAATACCTTGTTTGGGGTGATCACGTGCCACCAATCCTTCTGAAATCAAGATTGTGTTGGGGGATAGTTTAATACATCCAGTTTGAGTGGTAAATGGTTAAAAATGGTAAATTTTGGAAAAGTTGATAGAAAATATGGGTAAAAGATGGAAAAGGGATAAAAAAGGAGTGGTATGTGGGTTTTTCCCGATTGTGCAAGATAATAAAAATTAATAACAATTTGAGCCAATATGATATGAATATGAAGTTAAATGATGGAGAAAGTGATTTATGGAAATGGAAAGTGCTAATAATGTTAATAAATAAGATTAAGTAATTGTGTACACTTTTGTTTTCTTTTTTGTCAAATCTCCCCCAAAAGTGTTATGCTTAGAGTTTTAAAGAGAAAGATGGTGAAGAGAGAGTAAGCTAGTTTTTTTTGAAATCTCTCAAATAAATGATGTGCTTAATTTTGAAAATATTTTTTTGATAGAATTTTATTTTTTTTTTCTAGATAAAAATCACATATAGAGAAATAAATTTGAAAAGAAGATGGATGAAAAATTGGCTCAAGTTAAAAATATTTAAATCTTGCACAACATTGGCCAATTATATAGGTTTTCAAAGAAATGAGTTTTTTTTTAATGGGTGGATAATAAGGAAAGATAAACAAGGAAATGGGTAAAAACAATGTAATTGAATGGGTAGATTACTACCATGTCAACTGGAGGTCTGATACCAACTGATTTGAGACACATAGGGTGGCTTGATCTTATTAGCGCAGGGAAGTGGATGATGGTTACCGTTTGGTGTTAAATAGAAGACAATGGGTTTGGATAGTGGAAGAATGTAGTAAACCAATGCTATATATTGTATGAACTACTACTTAGAAAACACACTCTAGGGTGGGGTGTGATGGCCAATCCACACAATAACGCACTTGGGTTGAGGCACAAAATTAGGGGCTTACAGATCTTGGATCACAAATCTAACTTGTAGATTGACAAGGAAATAATGCAAAAGAGAAATGGAATGAAGTAACAATCCTCACAATGGAGAGAATAAACTCACATAGTTTCACTAATGAAAACTTGAATGAGAATACAATGCCATGGGGTGGCTATTTATAGCCATGGTGTGACATAAAAGGTCAAGGGCCTAAAACCATAAAGTCATAAATCCTATTCCTATATTATCCCCTTAAAGAAAAAAAGTTATTTTCTAACAATGAAATTATAGAAAATTAGAACATTTATTTCCACACATAGCCCACCAGATTTGACTTTGAGTACCTAGACCACCAGATTTGAATTTGGTATCCCAAGATTCCATTATCAAATTCTCCATGAGGGAAAGGCATCGAAATTTCATACAACCATATGGGAAGTGATTTAAACACCATCTTTGGGATTGAATAAGTGAGATAATAGGCTCATTTTATCCAACCATGAAATGTGAGATCCATCAGTCCTTTAATGATGTGAGATGGGTGCCCATTACAGCATTCATCCTCTTTATTCTTCCTTGTGTCATCGGGCCTTGAAAATCCAAATCATCCACATGAGAGACCATCTTAGTGCCTTAAACATGGTTCTCATAACTTTGAAAACACTCATATCCCTTAGACTATCCCTACAGGTCAGTAATAATATACTACTTCACATATAGCGAAAGTTGTCATAAACAAGAATATACTTTTAAGGCAAGGTATAAAACTAATAAACAAGCCTTTTAAATATAATCTTAAACATAATATGGCAAGAATAAATCAAATAATTCCATTTAAACATTAACATAGATATTATACTAGTTGAATAATCACATTTAATATCAATAACTAATCTCATAATTAGGGAATTCATAATACCATCTACCATAACCATACTGTCAAGACATCATTCCAAGACCATACATAAATGAGTTAAATGTTAGTCAAAACACAAAATAGTTAGTCTCATGAGAACTATCGATGCATCGAGGGGAATTCATTAACCAGTCCCCAACCCATAGGGATTTCCTTAAGTAGTCCTCAACCCGTCACTTACTATTTCCAATGAATTACTCATATGAAAAGGGTGAAACATAACCAGCATAAACATTCATATTAAAATAATCACATGATATGTTAATACTTTAACCATAAACCATAAATGGTATTAAAATAGCACATCCGTAGTCAAAACTATCATAAACCCTTCAATAAAATATGGAAGATTTTATCATAATAAATCAACCTAAATTAAGCATAAAATCCAACAACGGATATTTACATAGATGAAAATAATCTTATAAAATCATTAAAACTCTTTGAGAGAAATATCCATTTTTACATTGAAATCATTTAGAAGTTCTAAAATTATAAAACAAAACATTTATTTTGAAAATAACCTTGTAATATTGTAAGGTAAAATTAAATATGTTAAGGTTTCATGATGATAGAAATAGACGCTCACATCGTATAAGATAAAAAAACATTCTTTCCTTAATTTTTTGAAAAGTTCATAAAGTACCTCTTTTAGAAAATGACAGAAAGATTCCTTTAAAAATGTTTTATAAAAATTCAAACATGGGTTAAAATTAATTTAAATAATTGTCGATAATATTTTGAAATACATTTTAAGAAACATGGAAGTGGATGATAAAGATGTCCTAGTAGATACTTGCGTATAAAAAATCTCGAATAATAATGAGATTGTGAAATTAACCCTTACCTTTTACTTTTCTTAGTCGGGTGTTATTTAACCTCCTATATAATGTTTAAAGCATGTTATTAAATTATACTAGGACCATATCTATATTTATGATATCAAATATGATCTTATTATATTATTGTTTTAATAATATTTCAATATTACCATTGTTTTCAGTATTAACTACTTCATTTTTCTATGCATGTTTTGTTGAGTAAGTCGAGATTCTTAGGCATAACATATATTTTATTTATATCTAGAATGATATTAAGTTCTTAAATATTATATTAAATCATATTATAAATAGATCCAAAGTGATTTATTTTAAGCCTATGATGATGATGTATCAAGATCCTCTCAAAACAACATTTTTAGACATGTTAGGTGAGAAAAGTAACATTATCTTTTGGATTTAACCCTTAGATAAAGAGTTTAACTCTTATCATGTCGACTTGCCTTTTTTACACTATAGAGTTAATATAGTTACTATAAAATTCCAAATGAACCCCAATTGGATAATTTATGAAATATTTATCACTATCCATGTTATTTGGACAAAAAATAATTTTTTATGAATTTTAAATCATTTAATAAAATAGTTTTTATTTTAAAATCTCATTTATGTCAATTATGATACTATTTAATACAGGTTTTTTCTTAAATTCATAACCACATGATTCCTTCAAACAAACCACATTAACTCATCCTTAACATGTCAATGTCATCCAAAAAATTGTGTATGGAAATAAATATTTCAAATATTATTTATTTTAATATTATTAATATCATTTAATTGATACTTCCTTTAATAAATCAATTACAACATCATTATTGTGTCACCATTTAATTTAATTAATTATTCTCTAAAATTATAAATAAATTATGATTATTTAGATAAACATTTTATATTTATAAATACTATTTATAATCTACCATATCACTTATATAACCTCATATTAAATATTATATAGTTATTAAAATTTGAATATGAAATTTTTAACTCTTCTTTAAATAAAAAATAAAAAATATCTTAATCTAACACAGGTGTCTTAAAAGGGATCATATATTCAAAATAATGTTTTTTATCTAAATATACTTATCCAATGAAATTAGGACAAGTGTCAGGATAATTTTATATTATTATAATATTATTTTTTCCCTTTAATTTCCATATTTACAATTAACCGTGGTAATGAAAATTCAAAAGATACCATTCACCAAAAAATATTTTCATCCTGTTAGACCACATTTTTCATATTGTTTCCAACCATTTAAGTCAATTTTTTGAAATTAAATTCAAAAAAGTGGTAAAATTTCATTTAAGGCTAATCTCGTAGATGTGGCCAGAAGGTAGGAAATAGAGATGTTCAAAAGTTCAATAATTTTTTATATCTAATTCTATCATAAAAAAGATTCCAATGAACAAAATTGGATTACTATATGTATTATTTATATATTTTGACTTTAAAACCAATTTAAATAAAAATAATTATTTAAATGAAAAAATTGTTTTTAACATCATTGCGGTATTTTTTCACTATTCATCAAAAATTGAAACTTTTCAGAAAAATACCTAAAGTTAATCCTAAGATAATTTTGATGTTCCAAATTCAAAAATGAAGTTTATTTTGAAAAATCAAATTTATAAATTTTATAATGTGGTTAATACTATTCATAGCTACTCTTTAAACGGCTAGTTTGATAGGTCATGGTATGCTCAAACTCGATGTTGCGTGCATCACAAGCTATTAAATTATTTAAAGAGAATATTACCATGGAATCTTGAGGTGTTAAATTCTTCCCTCCTTTAATTTATTTCTCCCTAAAAATTTCTAGAATATCACTTCATAAAAAGATATGGGTGGTTCTCTATCATATGTTCTTCAGCTTTGCATGTCGCCTCTTCAATTTTATGGTTTCTCCAAAGAAATTTTACCAGAAGAGTCATCTGATTTCTCAACACTTGTTCTATAGTATCAAGAATATTGATAGGATCTTCACAATAAGATAGATCGGGTTCCAGTTCTATTTCTTCATAGGTGAGTACATGTGTTGGGTCTGGTATGTATTTCCTTAACAATGATTTGTGGAACACATCATGAACTTTGGAGAGACTTGGCATCATTAAGAACTTATAACACCCTTCTATTGAGATACCTTAAAGAAAACATGATTTCCCATCATTCATAGACTTAATTTTCTTCTGAAACTCCTCATCATCAGTCTGAGAACTTTTATCCTTTCTAGTAAATATGGGTTGTCAACCATTTTAAAAAGTAGTGATGTTTCACCTTCCATGATAATTCCCATATCCATATTTACTAGATCCATGATCATAGGATCCCCTTCAACTCTCATATTGTTCATAACTCCATGGTTATTCCTGCTTAAAGCATCTACTACCTTATTTTCCTTCCAAGGGTGGTAGTGTATTGTGCAATCATAATCCTTGAGTAGCTCAAACCATCTCCTTTGTCTCATGTTTATTTCCTTATGTGAGAAAATATATTTCCAAATATTGCGATCAATATATATCTCACATCTTTCACCGTATAGATAGTGTCTCCATATATTTTGAACAAATATTACTACAGCTAACTCAATATCATGAGTTGGGTAGTGTTCTTCATTAATTTTTATTTACCATGATGCATAATTAATAACCCTATCATTCTACATAAGGACACAACTAAGTCCTTTCCTTGATGTATCACTATAAATCACAAACCCATTATTCACAGATGGCAAAGTCAAAATATGAGTATTGACTAATCTTCCCTTCAATTATTCAAAACATTATTCACACTCTTTTTTCCAAATGAATTTAACCCCTTTACATGTGACATTGGTTAATGAGTTAGTCGATCGAGAAAAATTATGGATGAAACACTGATAGTAACCTACTAATCCAATAAAATGGTGTACCTAGGTTATCCTCATTGGTGCTAGAATTCTTGGATTGCCTTTTTATTTGGAGGATCAAAAGATATTCCAACCTTTGAGACAATATGAGCAAGGAAAAAAATTCCAAAATCTAGAATTCACACTTTCTATATTTTCCACATAATTCTTCCCTTCTAAGAGTCTCAAGAGTGATTCTCAAGTGATTATCACGGTCTTCATAGATTTTAGAATATATCAGAATATCATCAATGAACACCACAATAAAATCATCATGATATTCCTTGAACACTCTGTTCGTGATATCCATAAAAACCGAGGGTTCATTAGTCAATCCAAATGGTATTACTGTAAATTCGTAATGACCATATATATTCCAAAAATTTGCCTTCAAAATGTATTCCTTCTTTACTCTTAATTAATGATATATAGAATGGAGGTAAATCATCGAAAATAATTGATCTCCCTAAATATTATCAAATAAAACATCAATACGTGGTAGAGGATACTTGTTCATTATTTTAATATCATTGATTTCCCTATAATCAATACAGTCTCATGGATCCATCTTTCTTATTGACAAAGAGAACATGGACTCCTCATAGAGAAGCACTAGGGTGAATAAATCCCTTTTCAACCAATTATTCATGTTTTTTATTCAACTCCACTAATTCATTGTATCCATTCTATAGGGAGTCTACGATATTGGTCTTGCATCATAGATTGAATCAATACAAAACTCAACTTCATGCTTTGAGGGGTGTCCAGGTAAATTTTTTGAAAAAACATCAATTTATTCCTTTACAATTGGTACATCCTCAATATTAATGTTAGCTTCTTTATCCCTAGATATTATTTTCTCTTCCTCCCTAAGAATCTTATTCAGTAAAGCTATTGGGGTGGATTTTGATAAAAATCGGGTGGTGATGTTTCTGTTTTAAAGACAAGAGATTATTCTTCTTCTTCAAAGATCGTAATTTCCCTATTCTTGAAATAAATTTTTTCCTCATATTTTTAAATCCAATCAATACCGAGTATTATATCAAAGTCAATCATAGAGATGATGAAAAGGTCAGAAACTAAATTACATTTATGTTTCGTAAAGGAAATTGACATACATATCTTTGTTACAATGAGACTTCCTTTAGGTGTCTTGACTAATACCTCATTTGTTAAATCAAAAGGGAAATGTATAATTTCATAATAAAACTCAGAATATATAAAATAATTTGATTATCCCAATTCAAATAAATAATTGGCTATGTTTTAGGAGATGATTAAAGTACCACCCACCACATCATTAGTAACTTCAACCTCAATAGTTGTGATCGCATAACCTTGGACTTTTCTGGGCAAAATTTCTTTGACGCTTCAGAAAATCATTTTCATAATGTCCCATATCTTTAAAATTGTATCATTAAACATTGTTACATTCTTTATTCCCCTTGAAATCAAAAGATTGATTTCATTTTTCTCTACACTTGTAACAAACTTCCATTCCCTTTAGACATGTACTAGAGTGTTTCTTCCCACAATTACTACAGGGTGGAAAGTAATATTTTACCTTCTTTCCCTTAATTCCTTTGCCAAAGTGTTCAAAATACCTCTTCTTCCCTTTAATTACATTGAATTCATAAGACTTGGAGAATTAATTTTCTGTTTTGATAGAACATGAGACTATATATTCGTATGATGAGAATGATTGTGAAACCAGTTCCTATCAGAGGAATGGTTTTAACCCATCAAATAATTGATAAATATTACTTCCTGGGATATGTATGTAGTCTGCCACATGCCTTTCTAACCTTATGAATTCAGCATTATATTTGCAGAATTCTCATCCTCCTTTTTCCTCAGACTCAGAAATTTCCTTTCTATATCATCTTTCTATTCATTAGGAAATTATTTTTCTACGAAAAGTTATTTAAACTCCCTCCATTCCCCATTTATTTACTTATTAACCTTCCTTCATGTTTTGAATGAATGACCACCATTGATATGCATCTCCTGGGAGTTGAAAAAATGTAATGAAAAATTTGTCCCTTTCATTACATCACAAAGAAAAGAATATTTTCTCTAAGGAACTTATCCATTTCCCATACACAAATGGGTTTGTAGGTTGATTTAGTGTTATAGGTTATTGTCTCATGAAGTGTTAAATCATTGATCCTAATTATTGTGGATCAGGATGATTTATATGTGTAAGGTTATTATTCACAACCTGAGTGAGTTTTCCCTGTATGGTTATAAGCTGTTCAGCACTAGTTGTATCACCATCTCAACTATCATCATCTTGCATAGAAGGGAAATCCCTACATGGATTACATGCAGTTATTTGGTTTCCATTCCATCCATTAGGTTCTATTTATAAAAAATGCAATACACTGGATTAGGTTATGAATCATAATGTATAATTCAAAACGAGTAAAATATTTAACATAAAATTGAAAAAAATTAGCATTATAATCTCATAATTATAAAAATGCTTTCTTTGGGGACATATTTACTCATAAATAATTCATAGTGGATTTTAAATAAAATGTGAATTATCCTAAGAATATCCCTCAAGAGTATCAAATTAGGTGCATAGTAAGGCTTGTTGTTATCTACCAGGTTACCTTGAGTCAGGGCCAGAACACTTTGTCAGAGTTATTACTTCTAGGTACATTTGTTCAGAACTACTTCCAATTTTAGTAACCAGATGGGGATGGGGATGTATTTCTTATAAAACCCACATAATCTCTACATTACCAAAATTCTATAATGTTATTATTTACTTATCCTCAAACTCTATCTTAGGGTAATGTTCCCTAATCAAAGTTTTTCAAAATCTTGTTTCCAAGGTTTTTACTAAACTTTCTTTGATACCAACTGTAATACCCCAACCCTAGTTTCCTAGAGTTGGTGAATTATTTTATTAAATTAGCATGATCAAAAGAAATTAAATCCCTAAGGACATATCGGTTTATTAACCATGGAAAAACTAAATTCAAACATAAGTTTCACATTACATATTGAAATGTAAAACAATATAGTGTCTCCTTTGCAAACACTAAAACCCCTTAGACTATCCCTGTAGTTTAGTCATAATATACTTCTTCGCATCCTAATTAAAAATGAAACATAAGAAAGGGGTGATCTCAGATACTCAGTAAGGATAAAAAATATAGTGTAAGATATCATAAACAAGTTTATACATTTAAGGAAAGGTATAAAACCCAAACACAATCCTTTTAAACATAATCTTCATCATAATATGACAAGAATAAACCAAATAATTCCATTTAAACATTCACATTGATATTTTACTAGTCAAATAATCACATGTAATATCAATAACAAATCTCATAATGAGGGAATGCATAATGTCGGAAATCATTACCATACTTTCAATGCCTCATTCAAAGACCATACATATATGGGTAAGAAATTAGACAAAACCCAGACTAGTTTTTCTCATGAGAAATATCATTGCATTGATAGGAATTCATTAACTTATCCCAAAATCGTAGGGATTTCATTATGTTATACCCAACCCGTCACTTACTAAGTCCAATACATTCCTCATATTGAAAGGTTGAAACATAACCAACATAAATATTCATATTAAAACTAGCATATAAAATGTTAATACTTTAACCATAAACCATGAATGGTATCAAAATAGAACATTCAAAGTAAAACATATCATAAACCCTTCAATACAATATGGAATATTGTATCATAATAAATCAACCACAATTAAGCATAAAATCCAACAAAGGATGTTGACATAGATGAAAATAATCTAATAAAATCATTAAAACAGCTTGAGGGAAATATCCCTTTTGTACTTTGAAATCATTTAGAAGACGGGAAATTATAAAATAAAACATTTATTTTTAAAATAACCTTGTTATATTAGAAGGGAAGATTCAAAACATAAATGCATCATAACGTCATAAAAAATCCACTCGCTCTGTATAAGTAAAAAAATATTCTTTCCTTAATTTGTCGAAAAGGTCATAAAGTACATCTTTTGGAAAATGACAGAAATATTCCTTTCAAAATGTTTTATAAAAAGTAAAACAAGGGTAAAAATTGATTTAATTTTTTTTTATAATATTTTGAAATGAATTTTAATAAAGATGGATGTGGATGATAAATATGTCCCAGTAGATACTTACATATAAACAATCTCAGATAATAATGAGATTGTGAAATTAACCCTTACTTTGTACTTTCCATTAGAAAATCATGAGTTAACCTCCTATATAATGGTTAAATCATTTAATTAAATTATACTAGTAACATATCCATATTTATGATATCATATATGATCCTCTTATATCGTTTTGTTAATAATATTTCAGCATTACCATTGTTTTGGGTGTTAATTGCTTCATCTTCCTATGCATGTTTTATTCTATAAGTCAAGATTCTTATGAATAGGATATATTTTATTCATATATAGAATGATATTAAATTCATAAAAATTATATTTAATCATACTGTAAATTTTATAATAATTCACGAATGGTTAATGTGGAGAATGAATCTCACCACATTGTGGAGACCGTAGGTCGTACGTATGCACGAGCGACAGTATCATTCCCTTGATGGTTAAATGGTAAGGAATTGGATGGTGTATTAATTATAGAGAATAATTATCATGTCATATTCATTATTTATATCCATTATACTCATCATTATATCCATCCTAATAAATTGGTGTTGAATAACAAATTACACCACGATGGGGAGACGGTAAACCATACGCACACACGCATGGTGATATTGTTATTCGTAGGATGGATAAAAGGAGGAATATGGTTTTCCCATTATCATAATAACATATAATAATTTTAAATTATACTTAATTTATTACTTTATCATGGGAAATACATAGTAATAGGATGTATAATAAGAAAATAAATTTGAAAGAGTTGATAAAACAATGACCTCATTTTTGGGTATGTCCTTTTTATTTGAACAAAAGGAATCCTTAGGTTGGATTTATGAAAAAATTATGGACTATAGGATTAAGTGAGGGAAGTTTAAGGATAATTTGTCTGGTTTTGGCCAAGAAACATTTCTTTATATTTGTGAATAAAAGAGAAGGAGAGGTGTCTTTTTATAAGAGAGGGGAGGGGCACTTTTGAAAACTCCAAAACTATAAATTTAATATAAATTGAGTTTCGATTTCATATATATCCAAAGTGATTTATTTAGAGTATAAGTTGATTATGGGTCTAAATACTCTCAAAAATGATTTTAATACATGTTTAAGTCACAAAAATAACCTTATCTTTTCGATTTAACCCTTAGTTAAACAGTTTTACTCTAACCATGTTGACTTATCTTTTTACACAATAGGGTTAATGTAGTAAATATAAAATTATAAATGAAGAAAAATTGTATCATTTATTAAATATTTAATACTATCCATGTTAGTTAGACAAACCTTATATTTTTATAAATTTTTTGTCATTTATTAAAATAGTATTTATTTTACACTGTCATTTATTTCAATTTTGACACTATTTAATACATGATTTTTGTTAAAGTCCTAACAACTTGATTCCTTAGATAAAACTACATTAAATAATCCCTAACATTTCAATTTCATCAAAACAATTCGTGGATGACATCAAATATTTCAAATTATATTTATTTTAATATTATTAATATCATTTAATTAATTATTCCTTTAATAAATCAATTAACGCATCATCAATGTGTCACCATTTTATTTAATTATTTATTTCCTGAAATTATAAATAGATTTCAATTATGTAGATACACATTTTATTTTTCTAAATACTATTTATAGTCGACCATATCACTTATATAGCCTCGTATTAAAAAAATATAGTTATTAAAATTTGAATATGACATTTTTAACTCTTCTTTAAATAAAATATAATAAATATCCTAATCTAACACAAGTGGATTAAAAAAGACCATATTTTCAACATAAGGTTTATTTAAGTTGAAATATTCCTATCCAGTGAAATTAGGATATGTTTTAGGGTAATTTCATATTATTATAATATTATTTTCACCTTTAATTACCATATTTACCTTTAACCATGGTAAATAATATTCAAAAGTTACTATTCACCAAAATTATTTTGATCCTATTAGACAAAATTTTTCATACTGATTACAACGATGTATTTTTGTTTTTAATAATTCAATACACAAAAGTAGTGAAATTATGTTTAATGCTAATCTCGTAGATGTGGCTAGAAGGTGGGTAAAAGAGACGTTTATAAGTTCAATATATTTTTATATCTAATTCTATCATAAAAAAGATTGTAATGGCCTAAATCGACTTATTATATTTATTATTTATCTATTTTGACATTAAAATCAATTTAAATTAAAATAATTATTTAAATGAAAATTTTGTTTTTTAACATCAATGTAGTATTTGTCACTATTTATCAAAAATTGAAACTTTTTAGAAAAATAGCTAAAATTCACCCTAAGATAATTTCAATGTTCCAAATTAAAAAATGAACTCTATTTTGAAAAATAAAATTTATAAATTTCATAATGTGGTTAATACTATTCATAACTGCTCTTTAAATGGATAGTTTGATAGGTCATGGTGCGCTCGAACTCGGTGATGTGTGCAGCGTAAGCTATTGAATTACATAAAGAGAAGCGATAATGGAATCTTGGGGTGTTACAGTTGGGGTGGTTTCTGTTTGTGTTGTAGACTTCTATCTCTTGGGATGCTACTTGGTGGAGTGTTATTGTGCTGGCCTGGTGGTGGTTCTCACCCCTTGGTTGTTGGTGCTCCATTCTTAATGCTGGACTGGCTGGGATTCATGAGGTTTCTCGGGCCTTCAGCAGGCTTTTGATCCTGTTTGCTTCTGATTTCCCTCTACTTATCTGCTTGGAGGGATCGTGTTATCCCTGCTAGCTTGTGTTCCCATGTTTTAGCATTGTCGGGTTCCCGGTTGCTTGGCTTTAGGCGGCCTTTGATTTCTTCATCTTTTGGATCACATACCTATCTAATGCCCTATGCTTCCTTGGGGTTTGGTTTCATTTTCTCATTGTTTCTTTCCTGACCCTTTTCTGGGTCATCTTGGTTTTCACCCCTTGGTGAATACTTGTAATTCATCTTTCTCATTTATATATATGTCCTATTTTCCTTGCAAAAAAATGGTGATGGCATCTTCTTGAGCTTTTCCCCACTTGAATCCTTTCTTGAACAACTCATGAAATGGTGTTGTAATGGTAGAAATTTCTATCCTGAACCTTTAGTAAAAACTCTCATATACATGGAATCTCCTCACCTCATTGACATTCTTTGGTGTTGTCTAGTCCTAAATCGCCATCACCTTCTCTTCATCAACCATCATTCCATCATCCCCTACCACAAAACCAAGGAAAATGACTTAATTTAAACAAAAAGTACATTTTTCTAAGTTTTAAAATAACCTATTTTCCCTAATAGTATCGAAAACATGTTTCAAATGATCATGATGTTCATTAAGACTCTTATAAAAAACAAGGATGACATCAATATACACAACCAAAAATTTCCCAATGAATATATGGAAAGCACGCTTCTTTAAGTCCATGAATGTACTTGGGGCATTATTCAGCCCAAAATTCATGACTATCCATTCATACAATCCAAAATTAGTTTTAAATGTAGTTTTCCATTCATCTCCCTCTTTCATTCTAATTTTATGGCACGCAATCCTTAGGTCAATTATAGTAAACAATCATGTACCATGGAGTTCATCAAGAATATTTTCCAAACGAGGTATGGGATATCGATACTTTACTGTGATTTTGTTTATAGATCGACAATCAACACACATTCTCCACTTACATCCTTTTTGGGGACAATAATTACCTACAACGCACAAGGACTCAAGCTCTCTTAGAAAAATCCCTTCCTTAACAATTATTCCACTTTCCATTGGATTTCTTGAGTCTCCTTCAGATTATCCCAATAATCTTGTCGATTAGGAAGTGTTGCTCCTTGGTGGAAGTCGATGTGGTGCTCCGTACCCCACAAGGGAGTTAATCCATTGAAAATTACCTCTGGAAACACCTCATCAAATTCCTACAAAAGATACCCAACACTAGAAGGCATTGATGAGTTAAAAGAGTTTGTGGTAAAACATTATCCCTTGAACAGAATCAGAAGAGTTTCCTACCTCTATAAAGCTCTATCCATCTCTCTTTTT
Source organism: Viscum album (assembly GCA_963277665.1). Classification (NCBI taxonomy): domain Eukaryota; kingdom Viridiplantae; phylum Streptophyta; class Magnoliopsida; order Santalales; family Viscaceae; genus Viscum; species Viscum album. The sequence continues at coordinate 4,086,320 of CAUJRU010000003.1, forward strand.
CCTAAAAAATAAACTCAATTTTCCTTTAACACCATTGTTTTCAATCTTATTCTCACTCTTGTTTTCAACTCTTTTCTTTCCCTCATTTCTTGTGATGTCAGTCATCACTGCCTTTTCACTCTTGATTTTCCACTCTTTTTATTCTCTCTATTTTTTCTCCCTTTTCTTTTTCTCTCTTCTCATAATCTCTCTTAATCCTCACTTGGCCTTCATAATCTTGAAATGGTATCAATGGTTTAAGAATAACCAACCTCCCATTGTACTCAAAATAATAGCAGTTGGTCTATCCATTATATGTGACCCTCCTATCAAATTTCCATGGAATTCCCAACAAGTTGTGACTAGCATGCATGGGAACAACATCACATGTCACCTTGTCTTCATAATTCCCTATAGAAAATGGAACTTTTTATTTCTCAGTTACTTTAAAATCCCCCGTATTATTTAACCATTGCAATCTATAAGGCCTAGGATGTCTAGTCATAGCCAATACCAATTTATCAACCATTAAACCACTTGCTACATTTGTACAACTACCCCTATAAATGATATTACTACATACCTTATCTTTGAAAGGGAATCTAGTATAAAAAATGTTCTCCCTTCTCTCTTGATCATGTTCTCCTTCATGTTGAGCACTTAAATCATGCCTTTCCATATGCATTTCTCCATATACATGGCTTCCTACTTCTACATCTGAATCATCCTCAAGTGGTGTCATTTCATCTTCACTTGAGCTAGCACTAAGAACATATCCATCATCCAAAATTATCATGGTCCTCTTGTTTGATAATTATTAGGAAAAATTTCCAAATCTTGGACATTCAAAACATTTAATATCATATGATTTGGAAGCAACCTTACCGTCTATTTTACCTTTTGAATCTGGAAGGAATGTTTTTGGTTTGGTCACCTCTTTTTAATCCCTTTTGGGATCCCTTACATTCTCTTATGGTTTGGAATCCTTGAACTTGAAAGAATATTTTTAATCCTTACCATAAGATTTCGTGCACATCATTATTTCCTTTACTAGACTTTCCACTTTGGTAGCCATGTGAAGTAGATCCTCCATGTCCAAGTAGTGGTGCATGTCCACTATGTCCCAAATGTCATGGTTGAGGTCGTTAAAAAACCTTTCCATGATGACCACTTAATCCTCATCAATATATTCCCAAATAATTATGATCTACATCTCTTTTTGATGCTCCTCAACACTCATGGTCCCTTATTTCAAACCCTAAAACTTTAGGAACAAATCATGACAATAGTGTCTAGAAATGAACCTTTTATGCATTACTGCTTTCATCTCTTCCCAAGTATGGATGGGTATTTCTCCACTTTATTTTAGACTCACTTTTAGTTGTTCTCACCAAATATAGGGAAAGTCAGTGAATTATATGGACGGAAACTTAACCTTGTTTTCCTTCAAATAGTTGTGATAACCAAAAACATGTTCAAGCTTTTGTTCCCATTCAAAGCAAGTTTCAGGAACATTCTTACCTTAGAATGAAGGGATCCTCAACTTTACTCCTATAAGATCATTGGATTTCCCCTGTAGTGGTTGATTTCTCTGAATTGGTGACTCATCAAAATCAGAGAACTCCACCACTTATTCAACGACCTGCCTCCTTGGCGGGTGCTCTAGAATTGGAAGGAATCTTTAGTTCATCCATCCTTGCATTCATCCTTTGGAATTGTTTTTGAAAAGCCCTCATGAACAACTTAATGTTCACATCATTGGTGCTACTCGACTCTTTCATTTAAGAATCCATAATGAAAAAATTAATAGAAACAAAAATGGACCTCACAGACTCCATCATGTTTTTACAATAAAAAATAATATGTTCACCCATGTTTTCACTCAAATTGGGTTTTTAACAAAATGTAAAACTCTTTCCTTTTACCACTCATCATGCTTCATTGAGCATTATTACCAAATTCCAACAAATCTAAAGGATCATTGGAATGTATCAATCCCAAAATATAATTCAAATATGAAATTCAAAATGGATTAAAGAAGAAAAATATGGGGAGGGGGTGAAATTTGATGAATAAAAATGATAAAGGGATGTAGAATTCAAACTGTTGCAATTTTTTGAGCCATTATTTTTTTTTGGGATTTTTTTAAATAAATGCAGCAGCAACAAGGTGAATTTTTCAATATTTAAATGTAAGATAAATAATAATTTTTAGCATAAAATGGAATCAAAGTGATATTTTCATGGTTTTAAAGTTGCAGAATTCATCACAAAATTTGAATTTGTTGTATCTCACAATTTATAGCTTTGATTTCGATGATTCCAAATGGGGAAGAAATATGAGGTTCACAAATACAAGAATGATATACTATAATTCCGAAATGATGAATAAATAGGTGAATAAGAAAATGGACCCGAATTGATGTTGGCCTGATTCGTAGAGAAATGAAGATGGAAATGGGATAAGAAAGAGGTAACCTGAATTCAAGCAAGTGGGATCTGATACCAAATGATATGCCATGCAATACTAGCTAGGAAGTTTCCTAGGAACCTTGTACAATGTTTTCATATTGAGCACCAAGATCACCGTAAGAAAAAAAAGTGAAAGTGTTGCGAAGATAGTGAAAATGAGAAGGTAGGGGAAATGGTCAAGGTAGAACCCAAAGAGATCATGTCTCTAAGAACTCTTTCCACAAGATGCCACAAAGGATGACCAATCTTTTGATAAGTTAAGAATCAATTAAGAACATAATGTTTGCAAGAAAATCTCACCATAGTAACATTACATTTATTCATGATGTTTAAAGAGTATAAGGGTGTGGAATTTTATAGCAAAATAGAGCATGATAATCAAATCACACCATGGGATGGATCTTTACAATAGTCTATTTCCTAGTTTTCCATAGTAAAAAATCATAAAGGATGATTTTCAAAACTTTGGAACTTGACCATGACTTTATGAGACAAGTAACACACCCTTTTGGAAATGTAAAGACAAATAGCCCACCGTCTTATTTACTTGGAAGATTCCTTGGTGGGGTGGAAGTGAAATTCGTAGCACACCATGGGTTGGGTCCGTAAATTCATTTTTTGGGCCTTAATTAATGTAATTATAGGTCTGGTTTCTTCCCCCAATTGGCCTCAATTTGCCTCAATTGGCCTAATTAGACTTAATTGTCCTCAATTGGTTGCAATTGGCCTCAATTGGCCTCAATTGGCCTCAATTGGCCTCAAGTGGCCTCAAGTGGCCTTAATTGGCCTCAATTGGCCTTAATTGGCCTCAATTGGCCTCAATTGGCCTAATTGGGATCAATTTGCCTTAATTGACCTCTATTTGCCCCAACTGGTCTCAATTACCCTAATTAACCTCAATTGGCCTCGATTAGCCTCAATTGGCCTCGATTGGACTCAATTGGCCTCGATTGTCCTAATTGACCTAATTGAACACAATTAGACTAATTTACCTAATTTGCCTCAATTTGCCTCAATTGGTCTCAATTTGCCTAATTGGCCTAATTTGGCCTAATTGGCCTCAACTGGACTCAGTTGGTCTTAATTGGCCTAATTGGCCTCAATTGGTCTCAATTGGCCTCAATTGGCCTCTTTAGACTTGATAGGTCTAATTGGACTCAACTGGCCTAATTGGACTCAATTGGCCTCAATTGTCCTCAATTGTACTCAATTGGCTTCAATTTCCTAATTGGTATCAATTAGCCAACTGGACCCAATTGGAATGAATTGGCCTTATTAGCCTAATTGGACTCCATTAGCCTCAAAAGAAATCAATTGGCCCAATTGGCCAAATTTTCCTTAATTGGATCAATTGGCCTCAATTGGCCTCAATTGGCCTAATTGACCTAATTGGCCTCAATTGGCCTCTGTTGGATTAATTGGAATAATTTGCCTAATTGTCCTCAATTGGCCTAACTGGCCTCAATTAGCCTAATTTGCATAGTTGGTGTAGTTGGTATAATTGGCCTCAATAGACTAATTGGCCTCAATTGGCCTAATTGGCCTCAATTGATCTAACTGGCCTCAATTGGGCTCAATGGACTAATTGGCATTAATTGGCCTCAATTGTCAATTGGCCTAATTGGCCTCAATTGACTTCAACTGGCCTCAACCACAATTGGCCTCAATGGGCATAATTGGCCTCAATTGGACTCAATTGGCCTCAAATGGACAAATTGGCCTTAAATGGTCCCAATTGGCCGAAATGGCCTCAATTGGACTCAATGGACCAATTTACCTCAATGTCCTAATTGGCCTAATTAGCCGAATTGTCCATAATGGCCAAATTATCTTAATTGGCCTCAATTGGCCTGAATATTCCTCAATTCACCTGATTAGCCTAATTGGACTAAATTGGTCTCAATTGGCATAATTGGCCTCAATTGGCCTAATTCATCTCAATTGACCTCAATTCGCCTTATTGGCCTCAGTTGGCCTCAATTGGCCTCACTTGGCCTCACTTGGCCTCAATTCGCCTAATCGGCATAACTGGCCTCAATTGGCCTCAATTTCCCTCACTTGGACTAATGGGCCTCAATTGGCCTAATTGGCCAAAATTGACCTCTATTTAATTAATTGGCCTTAATTTTCCTCAATATGCCAAAATGGCCAAATTGGCCTAATTAGTCTCAATTCGCCTAATTGACCTCAATTGAACTCAATTTTTTCTAATTGGCATCAATTGGCCCCAACTGCCCAAATTGGCCTAATAGGTCTCAATTGGACTAATTGGCCTCAATTGTCCAAATTGGACTCAATTTTCCTAATTGGCCTAAGTTGGACTAATTGGCCTAATTGGCCTCAATTGGCCTCAATTGGACTCAATTTTCCTAATTGGACTTAATTGGCATCATTGGCATAATTGGAATAATTTTCCTAATTGACATAATTGGCCTTAATGGTTGAATTGGAATTAATGGGATAATTGGCCTAATTGGCATAATTATCCAAATTAGCCAAATTAGCCTCGATTGGTCTCAGTTGGTCTCAATTGTTCTCAATTGGTCTCAATTCACCCAATTGGCCTAATTGAACTTAATTGGTCTCAATTCACCTCAATTCTCCGAATTGGCATCAATCGGCCTAATTGGCCTCAATTGGCCTCAATTGGCCTAATTGGCCTCAATTGGCCTAATTAGTCTAATGTGCCTCAACTAGCCTCTATTTTCCCGAGTTGGTCTCAATTGGCCTCAATTTACCACAATTGGCCTCAATTGTCCTTAATTGTACTCAATTGGCCTCAATTGCCTTCAATTCACCTTAATTGGACTAATTGTATTAATTGTCCTCAATTGACCTTAATTAGACTCAGTTGGTCTAATTGGATCAATTGGCCTTAATTGGACTCAATTTTCCAAATTGGCCTAACTGAACTTAATGGGCCTCAATTGCCTCAATTGAACTCAATTTTCCTAATTGGCCTTATTTGGCCAAAATGGCCTAATTTTCCTGATTTTCCATAATGGTCGAATAGTCCTTGATGACCAAATTGGCCTAATTCACCTAATTTTCATAATTGGTTAAATTGGCCCTAATGGATTAATTGGAATAATTGGCCTCGATTAGCCTAATTGGATAAATTGGAATCAACTACCAGACTGGCATAATTGGCCTCAATTGCCCTCAATTTAAATAATTGGCCTCAATTGTCCTCAATTGTACTATTCGGACTATTTGGCCTAATTTCCCTCAATTGGCCTCAATTAGCCTAATTGGCATAATTTTATTTAATTGGCCTAATTTTTCTAATATGCCTAAATGGTCTGAATTGGTATAATTGGCCTAATTGGATTTAAATGGACTCAATTGGTCTAACTGGACTTAATTGGCCTAATTTTACTAATTTTCTAAATTGGACTTAATAGATATAATTTGCTTAATTAGCCTCAATTAGCCTCAATTGGCCTCAATTGGTCCAATTGGCCTAAATTTCCCTAATTGGAATCAATAGAATAATTTTTCTAATTAGCCTCTAATTTCCATAAATTAGCTTAATTTTTATAATTGGAATCAATGCCCTAGTTTTCCTGCTTGGCCTAATTGGAATAATTGACCATAATTGGCTTCAATATGCCAAATTGGCATAATTGGACTCAGTTTTCTTAATTGTCCTAGTTGTCCTCAATTGGATAAATTTGACTCAATTGGACCAATTTGTGTACTTGGACTCAATTGTCCTAATTCGATTAATTGGACTTGATTGGCCTAATTGGACCAATTTTCCTTAATTGGTACCAATTGGTTGAATTAGTCTAATTGGGATCAATTAGTCTAATTGGACTCAATTGGACTAATTGGACTAATAGGCCTTAATGGCCACTTTTACCTAATTAACATAATTGGCCTAATTGGCCTGAATTTTCCTAATTAACCAAATTGGACTTTATTGACATAATTGAACTATTTGACCTAATTGGCCGAATTGGCCTCAATTGGCCTCAACTGAAATAATTGGCCTCTATTGGGCTAATTGGCCTAATTGGAATAAAATTCCTGAATTGGTCTTATTAGCCTAATTGGCGTAATCAGACTAATCAACCTAATTTTCTTCAATTGGCCAAATTGGCCTAGAAAGGCCTAGTTGGATTAATTTTTCTAATTGGCCTCATTTGAACTCCATCAATATCATTGTAAGAATTATCTTCAATTGGCCTCAATTAGCAACTGGACTGAATGGCTGAATGGGCCTCAATGAACTAATTGGCCTAATTTTTGCCAAATTGTTAAAATTGGCCTAACTGGCCATAATTGACCAGAATAAGACTTAGTCTCAATTGGCATAAATTGGCCTTAATTTTCCTAATTGAACTCAGTTGTCCTAACTATCCAAATTGTCCTTATAGGCCTAATTTGCCTCATTGGCTGAATTGGCCTCAATGGATTTGTTTACCTATTTTTCTTAATTTTCCTCAATGGCTGAATTAGCCTCAATAACCTAATTGAGATAATTATCCTATTTGGCCAAAATTGACCTCAATTGGCCCCAATTGGACTTAATTGGCCTCAAGTGGCCTCAATTGGCCTAATTGGCATAATTGGTGTCAATTTTTATAATTGGAATAATTGGCCGGATTGGCCTCAATTGGCCTCAATTTTCTTAATTGGCCTCAATTGGCCTAATTGGCATTAATTGGCATAGTTGGCATAATTTTACTTATTTGCCTCAATTTTCCTAATTGACTTAAATTGTCCTAATTTTTCTAATTGACATAATTGTCATTATTTTCATAATTGGCTTCAATTGGCCTCAATGTTCTAATTGGCCTCAATTATCCTAATTGGCTTTATTTGTCTCAATTAGGCTCAATGGCCTAATTTCCCTCAGTTGGCCTCAATTGGAAATTATCCTAATTGGCATCAATTGGACTAAACCTCAATTGGCCTCAATTCCCCTCAATTGGCCTCTATTGGTGTCAATTGGACCAATTAGCCTCAATTGGCCTAATTGGCCTCAATTGGCCTAATTGGCCTCAATTGGCCTAATTGGCCTCAATTGGATCAATTGGACAAATTTGCCTCAATTGGTCTGAATTGGCCTCAATTAGACTAATTGACCTCATTGTCCTCAATTGGCATCAATTGGTCACAATTAGCCTAACCTTCATAATTGGACTAATTGGCTTCAATTGGCCACAATTGGCCTCGATTGGATGAATTGGACTAATTGGCATCAATTGGCCTCAATTGATATCAATTGGACTCAATTGGCCTAATTATCTTTAATTGGACAAATTGGTCTCAATTGTCCTAATTGTTCTAATTGGCCTCAATTTCCCTAATTGTTCTAATTGGCCACAATTGGTCTCAATTGGCCTAATAGGCCTAATGGGCTACAATGTGCCACAATTGGCCTCAATTGGCCTCCATTAGCCAAATTGTCCTCAATTGGCATAAATTGACCTCAATTGGCCTAATTATCTTCAATTGGACTCAATTGGGTGAATTGGTCTCAATTGGTCCCAATTGGCCTCAATTGGCCTAATTGGACATAATTGGACTTAGTAGGCTAAATTGGCCTAATTAGACTAATTGGCCTCAATGGACCTAATTAGACTCAATTGTCTTAATTAAAAAAAATTGGCATAATTGGCGTAATTGACATAATTTGATTCAATTGGATACAATTGGCCTTAAGGGACTAATTGGCCTCAATTGGATTAATTTTCCTCAATTCCATCAATGTTGTAATTGGCCTCAATTTGAAATTGGCTTTACTGGATTTAATTGAAATCAATTTTCTTCAGTCTCAATTGTCCTCAATTGGCCTCAATTGACATAATTGGCCTCAATTGGCCTAATTGGCCTTAATTGGCCTCAATTAGTCTCAATTCACCTCAGTTAGCCTCAATTTTCTTAATTGGCCTAATGGAATAATTGTCCTAATTCGACTAAATGGACTTAATGGCTGAATTGGCCTCAATGTCCAAATTTGGATAACTGGCCAAATTGGCCTCAAGGACCTAATTGTCCAAATTGGCCAAATTGGGTTCAATTGTCCTAAATGCTCAATTCAGCTAAATTTTCTCAATTGGCCTCAATTGGTCTCAATTGGCTTAATTGGCCTCAATTGACCTCAATCCTCCCAATTGGTCTAATTGATCTCAATTGGACTCAATTGGATTAATTGGCCTCAATTGGCCTCTATTGGCGTCACTTGGCCCCAATTCGCATCATTGGCTTAATTGGCCTCAATTGGCCTCACTTGGCTTAATTGGCATCATTTGGCCTAATTGGCCTCAACTAACCTCAATTGGCCTTATTGGACTCAATTGGACTAATTGGCCAAAACTGGCCTAAATTGGGCTAAATTCACCAAATTGGCCTATTTGGCCTCAACTTGCTAATTGGCCTAATTAGCCACAATTGGCATAATTGGACTCTATTGAAATCAATTTTCCTAATTGGCCGCAATTGGCCCCAATTGAAAAAATGGCCCTAATTGGCCCCAATTGGACTTGATTAACCTCAATTGGCCTTAATTGGCCTCAATTCTCCTAATTGGTCTCAATTTTTCTAATTTGATTCAATTGGCCTCAATTGGCCGCATTTTTTCTAATTGGTCTAATTGGAAAAATTGGCCCAATTAGCCAAATTGTCCAAATATGCCAAATTGGCCTAATTAGGCTAAATGGCCTAATTGGCCTCAATTGACCTCAATTGGCTTCAATTGGACTCAATTGGCCTCAATTCACCTAATTGGCCTAATATTCCTCAATTTGCCTCAATTTTCCTAATTGGCCTCAGTTGGACGAATTGGCCTCAATTGGCCTTACTTGGCCTAATTGGCCTAATGGCCTAAATTGGCCTAAATTGGCCAAATTGGCCAAATTGGTCTGAATTGTACTAAATTGGCCTAAATTGGCTTAATTGGGCTCAATTGGTCTAAATTGGCCTCAATAGGCCTAATTCACCTCAATTGGCCTCAATTTACCTCAATTGGACTAATTGGCCTCTATTTTCCTAATTCGCCTCAATTGATCTCAATTGGCCTAATTGGCCTCAGTTTGCCTAATTAGCATCAATTTTCATTAATTTTGATAATTGGACTCAGTTGGTTTAACTTCCTTAGTTGGCCTAATTAACCTCAATTGAACTCAATTTTCCTAATTGGCCTTAATTGGATGAATTGGCCTAATTTTCCTAATGAGCCTAATTGACCAAATGGGAAAAATAGGACTCAATGGACTAATTGGCCTAATTGGAAACAATTGGACTTAAATAGATTTATCGGCCTAATTGGAATCAGCTGGCATAATTGGCCTCAAATTCTCTTAATTGCTTAATTATCCTCAATTGGACTGTTAGGATGAATTGGCCTCAATGAGCCTAATTTGCCTAATTTGCCTTAATTCTCTAATTTTCCTAATTTACCTAACTGTTCTAAATAGAAAAAATTAGCCTAATTTCAATAAATTGGCCTCAGTTGGACTTAATTGGTCTGATTGACCTTAATTAGCCTAATTTTCATAACATTCCTAATAGGCCTTAATTGGATTAATTGGCCTAATTTTCCTTAATTGGTCACAATTGGCATCAATTATTCTCAATTCGTCTAATTGGCATCAATTGGCCAAATTGGCCTTGTTGGAAAAATATTCCTCAATGGTCTATGTGTCATAATTTGACTCAATTAGCCTCAATTATCCTAATTTTCATAATTGGCATCAATGGGCCAATTGTCTTAATTGGGCTAATTGGCCAAATTGGCCACAATTGGCCTCAATTTTACTAATTATTCAAGTTGGCCTCAATTGGCATAATTGGCCAAATTTGCATAATTTTCCTAATTGGACTCAATTGGCCTCAATTGTCTTAATTGGATGAATTGGCATATTTGTCGTCAATTGGCCGAATTGGACTCAATTGTCCTCAATTGGTCTAATTGGTCTAATTAGACTAAATTAGTCTAATTGGCATTAATTATATTAATTCTCCTAATGGGCCTAATTGTTCTAATTGGCCTAGTTGTCCTTTGTTCGCCTCAATTGGCCCAATTGACCTAAATTTTCCTAATTGTACTTAATTGGGATAATCGACCTAACTGGAAAAATTGGTCTGAATTGGCCTAATTGGTCTAATTGGCCTTAATTGACCTCAATTGGCCTAATTGGCCTCAATTGGCCTAATTGGCCATAATAGGACTTAGTATCCAATTTTCCTAATTGGACTCAATTGACCTCAATTTTTCTTAGTGTCTATTAGTCTCAATTGGCCTCAATTTGCCTAATTGGCCTCAATTGACCTATGGCATAATTGGCCAAAAAATCCTAATTTTCCTCAATGGAAGAATTGCACTCAATGGCGTTATTTGTCTAATTAGACTAATTGTCCTTAATGGATGAATTGGTCTCAAAGGCCTAATTGGCCTAATTAGCCTAATTAGCCTAATTGGTTGAAATTGGCCTCAACTGGCCTCAATTGGCTTAAATGGCCTCAATTGGGAGAATTGGTCTAATTAGCATCAATTGGTCTAATTATCCTAATTGGTGTCAATTGGCCCCAATTTACTTAATTGGCCTCAATTGGCCTAATTGGATTCAATTGTCCTAATTAGTCTCAATTGGACTTAATTTTCCTAATTGACCTCAATTGGACTAATTAACATATTTGGCCTAATTAGCATAATTGGCTTTAATATGCTTCAATTAGCCTCAGTGGAGTAACTGATCTCAATTTTCCTAATTGGTCTAAATTGGGCTCAATGGCCTAATTGGACTCAATTGGAAATTGTCCTAAATGGCCCCAATTAACCTCAATTATCCTTAGCCTAAATTGGGCTCAATTCACCTCAATTGGCCACAATTGGCCACAATTCGCCTCAATTGGCCTCAATTGGCCTCAATTGGCCTCAATTATCCCAATTGGCCTCAATTGGTGCCAATTGACCTTAATAGTCTTAATTGGCCTAATTGGCCTCAAAAGGGCTTTATTAGCCTCAATTGGCTTAGTTGGCTAAATTATCCAAAATTTGCCTCAATTGGCTTCAATTCACCTTAGTAGGCCTTAATTAGAATAATGGGCCTCAATTGGCCTCAATTGGCCCAATTGACCTCATTTGGAATCAATTAGCATCAATTTTTCTAATTGGCATAATTGCTCTCAATTGGCCACAATTGACCACAATGGGCTCAATAGTCCTTAATTGGCATAATTGGGCTCAATTGACATCAATTGGTCTCAATTGGCCCAATTGGCATTAATTGAGACCAATTGTCTGAATTGACCTCATTAGCCTCAATTCACCCCAACTGGCATAATTGGCCTCAATTGGCCTCAATTGACCAAATAAGCCAAATTGGCCAAATTTCCCTCAATTACCCTTAATTGGCCTCAATTGACCAAATTGGCCAAGTTGGCCTCAGATGGCCTCAGTTGGCCAGAGTTGGCCTCAGTTGGCCTCAGTTGTCCTCAATTGGCCTCAATTGGCATCAATTGGAATCAATTAACATTAATTGGCCTCAGTTGGCCTAATTGGCCTAATTGGCCCCAAAGGCCTCAAATGGCATTATTTGATACTATTGGCCTCAATTGGACACAATTGGACTCAATTCGCATAAATTGGACTCAATTGGCTTCAATTGGAATAATGGGCATCAATTGGCATCAATTGGCCTAATTGGCCTCAATTGGTCTCAATTGGCCTCAGTTTGCCACAGTAAGCCTCAATTGGCCTCAATTAGGCCCAATTGACCTCAATTGGATGGAATTATCCCTAATTGGCATAATTGGTCTCAATTGGAATCAATTGGCCTCAACTTCCCTCAATTGGACTAATTGGCCTCAATTTGCCAAATTTGTCTCAGTTGGCTGAATTGGCTAATGTTCATCAATTGGCCTTAATTGGTCTAATTGGCCTCGTTTGGCCTCAATTTTCCTAATTAGCCTAATTGACCTCAATTGGTCCCAATTGACCTCAACTGGTCCCAATTGACCTCAATTTCCTTCAATTGGATTAATTGGCTTAATTGGGCTCAATTTGCCTCAATTGGCATCAATTGACCTAATTAGCCTAATTGGCCTCAATTGGCCACAATGAGCCCCAATTGGCCTGAATTGCCCTCAATTGACCTGAATGCTCCTCATCTCCCATGTGGCTTCCTATGACAAGAACCCCAAACCAATAGTACCTAAACCACAACTAACGGGGGAATCTACCCACACTAGTGGTCAAAACCACCTCATCAAGGATTCTCTCTGTGTGCCCACTACTTAAAGTTCTGGGTGAGCGGTAATCTCCAAAGTAAGTTCCCAAGCCACAACACCTCTAACACCTCATGTCCTTGCGACCATGCCACTCAAGCCTGATGGCCTTTCCATCCCAATAACTCAGGCCATGCCCAACCTGACAGTCATCCTGCCTCAAACCGACGTCCATGACACCCAATCTCATGCTCAGAACCACTCAATATACCCCGGTCCAAGCCCAATTGGTGATCCTCATCACTCAAGAATGTTCGGGCCATGCCCAACCCAACCAAGAGGTTCCAGCATATGCAATTCAACAATTACATATATAGCACATTTAAACAAAACACATAAACTGGAAAAACAATCTAAACAGTTGAAATGAGCCAGCCCAACGGTTATCAAACAACAGTACTGAGGTCGTGAATGCCTCATAGAATTCATATCAAAACATAATGAATTAAACTCATTAGTTTAATTAAACAAAAACAATTCATACCATTTTGGCACTGCCGACCAAAATTCCCCATGTGAGCGATGACCCCTCGCCCAACCTCGCTCAAGATAAACAGGTAATAGGGCATACCCAAAGGCATCCCATAGGCCAATTATCAATTTAACAGACAATAGAAGGTAAAACAGGGTCATGCTCAAAATACTCGAAAATGCGCTATAGGTCGCGCCGCCAAAAAGTCTACGAAGGCACAAAAAAAAGTATGCACCACTTACCTAAGACTCGTACGATATTACTCCTCTGATAAAAGCCTACAATTAGGTATAAAACACAGTAGATCTACAAAAGAATCAAAACCGCTCAAACCTATATAACTCGTTCTATAACGGAAATCAAGAAGAACAACTCAAGAAGAATCAAGGCCTTATCGAGGGGGGTCTAACACATCAAACGATGATCAAATCGGTGTTCGGATGAAGATCCGGGAAGGGTTTGAATGTCCGGCCAGCTCTCCCCGCTCAAACCCGTCAAGGGTTTGTGTTTCTGCCTCAAAACGAGGATAATTCCCGTTTTAACAAAAAAAAAGTACACGGCATTTAATTCATGACTACACGCAGTGTATCATTTTACTGTTCATAAGACGGCTGAAAAATTACCAAGAACTTGCCGACTGACTACACGACGTGTACCTTGAGGTGTACATGGCGTGTAATTCTCTACCCAGCTTACATCCCACAACACGCCATGTCTATTCCCATAAACGGCCCCTCTACACGTCATGTAATAATAGTACACGGCATGTACTTGCTAAAAACATTCTACCTAGCCGACAAGCATACACGCCATGTATGACCTCCACACGGTCAAGGGTACATGGCATGTCGAGAAACAGTACACGCTGTGTATTAGGAAATTCCTACACGGTCACCACACGACATGTACTCGGCAAGCACACAGTCGGTACTCACCTAACACATACATGGCGTGTACTTTTAGAGTACATGGCGTGTCGTCTGGAAATTTCTATAACATCCCAGATTTTCGCAGTTTTCTCAGAAACAAGTCAAAAATTCAAATAGGGTCGTGATTTTGACCCGTTTGAAAAACTAGGGTTCCTACAACGCAGGTCCTTATACATTTTGATCGGAAGAGAAAACATGATGCGCATACCGTCAATTTTTCAACTACTTTATTACAATAATCACATCCATGTAACAAATAATTAAATTTATATATACATAGGTTGGTGCTGAAGACTAGTAAACAGTTAAAATAAAAGCATGATAAAATTAAATTTCATTAAATTAAATTATGAGGGATTTTAAATTAAATTTAATGAATTTGATAATTCAAATAATTTAATTATTTTCATTCCATAATTAATTTAATTTTAATTCCAATAATTAATTTAATTAATTAATTTAATTTTAACCCAAAATTAAACTTATTTACCCCATGTATTAAATTTATTTTTATGACCGTCAAATTAGTTAATTATATTAATTTATTTTACCAGGTGCCTTGAAACTCGGCACAAGCCCAAAGAAGTTTAGGCAGTAACTATGCTAACATGTTTTGGACTGAACGAAGCATGTGCTTTGCTATTCTAGGCCAGGAAGGTCTATCTAGACCTGTTACGGGTTTGGCAGACCCGATGAGATGGTGGTCCGATCTGCCGGTACTCGGCATCACAAGGGCGGCCAGATGCTGGGAAGGCACTGAGGGAGGTGGGAGAACTGCTCGAGGAGGTCTGTAGAGGAGAAGGAATGAAGGCTGCTCGGATCTAGTCTACGTTATCTTCTATCGGCAGTCACAAGTACAGTGTATTCATGGGGGTTTCGTGAAGGGGGTTGTCAGAGCGGATGGGAAACTTCTGTGGTGCATGCGAGACATAGGATGCTAGTGGCACTACCAGAACTGATAGCGGAGGCACGTGGCGGAAGAAGGATAGGCCACGTGAGACACATGACACCAGGGAGGGGAGCCGCTGTTAGAGGCAGTAGAGGAGAACCGTTCTGGGTCTGGTTGCTGGTCCTGAGGAGGGGCGACAATGGCATCCTCAGCTCCCGGTGCTGCGATGGACCGGATTTGGAAAGAGGAGCCCGATGTGAGTCGAAGTCATAGGATCTATACCGACAGTTCTCAATGCCACCAAATATGGGTGGCTCAAGCTATTAAATCTAGATGGTGGAGGCCTCACTATTCGATCTAGGTGTGGAAAGATCTGGGGTGAGCAGATGATGTGGAGAGGGATCCGTTGGAGGAGGTAGGTGGTTGGAGCCGGGCGTGCCAAGCTGAGGGGCGGTGTGGCTAGCTGGCCTCACCAGCAGTTGTTAGGGGCGGAGGGACCGAGGGGGTGGGGGGGGGGGGGGGGGGGAGCGACATGAAGGATCCCACTGAGTGGTCACCGTCCTGATCTATAGTAGGTGGGTGTAGCCTCGGGTAGCTAGGCTCGCCGGTGGAGTGGAGTAGGCGCGGCGGGTCACGGGTAGGGGAAGGAGGCACCTAGTGGGGTGGCCATCAGGGAGGGGCCACCCACAGGAAGAAAAATACCTTTTAGTCTTTTTTTATTTCTACTTTTTCTGGTCAATACCCCCACCACATTTGATGATTGACAAAAAAAGCCAATCTGCCCCATTATTGATACAATTTCTAAGGCATATTTATCCGCATAAATTTTGTTGATTTCTTAGATCATGCCACAACACCATCTTCCAAAGGCTAATTACATATCCTTATTATAATAATAATAAAATTATTATAATAAAATAATAATTTATTAATATTATAATAATTATACTATAATATTATTATAATAATAAAATTATTATGCAAATTATAAAAATTGTATGATTATAATTTGCACATAATTTGTATTGTTTCTGATGAACTGGAATCGTCCGGATCTTGGCTGGATTTCTAGGATGATTGGAAATAATCCACTAAATTATGAAACCCGAGATCAAGGCACAAATTCAATCTATATCAAAAATTTCAAATGGCCATAACTTGGCCATTCAAAATTGGATCAACATGTGGTATGAACCATTGAGGTAGGTTTCAAACCCTCTACTTAAATTAATAGCAAATTAAGTTTTCTAGGATCAAAAAATTTACGTGATCCCTCTGATTCCAATTGAAGATAATAGGACACACAACAGAAGCCAGTGTGATGAGTATTTAAAAAAAATTCATCGATGGGACAAAAAAACTTGTCATCATCAACGATTTGAGCCCTGGTATGGTATGAGGATCTCATGTAAATTAAAAGTGCACAAAAATTAAAACATTAAACATACATTTACATATCTGAAGGTATGATCAAGAGAAACTATTCATGGTGATCACTGCTTGAAGGATCCAAAGCAGGATCCCTCTAGATCGTCCACATGCACTT
Source organism: Viscum album (assembly GCA_963277665.1). Lineage (NCBI taxonomy): Eukaryota > Viridiplantae > Streptophyta > Magnoliopsida > Santalales > Viscaceae > Viscum > Viscum album. Next base: position 4,102,845 of record CAUJRU010000003.1, read on the forward strand.
CAAAAATCCACAGGAGCACCGATCTTTCAATTCTGGATGCTAGCACGGCAACTCGACGATATCTTCGATGTCCCGACGATCACCGCGATCCTCTGCCTTCAATGCATAAAGGTTTTCTTGGATCTCCACTTAAGAGAGACACCCTCTCTAGAAAGTAAGAGGAGAGAGAGGCTCTCATTCAAGAATGAATGAATGTTCCATTGGGAGAGGGCCTCTCTCTCTATTTATAATGGATGATGAAAATACCTTAATGGGTTCCCCGACCCCCGTTTATTTATCATCCACTAACTAAATAAATAATTATGACAAACAAAACTACACCAATATTATTTATTATTGTATCACATACCTATAATTTATATAAAATACATTATGTGACAAAACCCTATGTTAGTAACTCGACTCATAATCCCACTTAATATTAAACGAACCTGGAATATTAAAAGAATACTCGTTCTCTAAATATTTTTCTCGTACTTACATTACTTGTAAATACTTTTAATAAATAAATTCAATACAAATTAATCTTTTCTAGAAAAATTTTAATTAATTTATTTATTAGTGATCGATAACTTGGACAATACTCGGACCCCGTGGTGGGGCCCACCATGTTTGATATACCTATTAAACTGAATAGGGTGGATTATTGAATATGCTATTGTGTGTGACCCTCTAAGCCCCAATCTCAATAACAGTGAAGAAAATACACACTCTAGGAGGGGAGTCTAGAAACCCATCGAGCCAACTAAAGAGAAAAGGATTTTCATAGCAACGACAACCAAGCTACGAACACACACTGTGTATTATAATCTCTTCATCTTTAAATATCTCATAACGTAGTATGCACACTTGTTTCATCTCCATTTTATTACTTTATTTTTTGTTGATCTATCCAGATGGTTTTACCTTTAGAATTTTTTGGCCAAAGACTTATGAAGGTGGCACTTTCCAGATCAACCAGGGCTGAGATATATAACTTCAATAACATGGAAGTGAAAAATCATTTCTCGACCATTCAACCAATGTCATACCACCAATGACACACCCAACACAAGCTACCTCGCCACAATTTCATTATTATGGTTTTTCCCTTGAATTAAAGTACACAATCAAATGGTACACACTGTTAATGATCTCATGTTAGGAGACCAATGCACATGTCTATAGATAGGAATAGACAATGACACCCAAAACATGTGGTGATCCTATTGACATGTTTTTCTTCATGATCTCACTACTAGAGATCACCAAGTGAAAACTTCATAAGAAGAAGTCTCAATGCTTATGATCCCCTAGCACCTGATAGCCAAAAATCTATTTTGTCATGTCAGTTAGATGTATCTTGACAATAAGACCTCTTTTAAGATTTTAGTCTTAAAATATTTAGGTTCTCATTATAGTCAGGGATCTTCTATAACCTTTTGATACAACAATTAATCTATGAACATTTCCATCAAATAGTGGATGTAGAAATATCAACATTGTAATGGTAAGTATACATCATGTATATTTAACATTAAAAATGATATAGTAATCAAAAGTACTGCATAGTTGGGTCTAGGGCACACACTATTTCATTATCAGTGGGCCTCAATTAGCATAATTTTCCTCAATTGGACTCAATTGGCCTAATTAGCTCAATTGGCATAATTGGCCTCAATTGACCTCAACTGGCCTAATTGGCATAATTGGACTAATTGGCCTAATTGGCCTCAATTGGCCTCAATTGTCCTTAATTCTCCTAACTGACCTCAATTGACTGCAATTGGCCTAATTGGTATCAATTGGCATCAATTGGGTTCAATTGGACTCAATTGGCCTAATGGCCTAATTGGCCTCATTTGGAATCAATTGGCCTAATTGGCCTCAATTGTGCTCAATTGGCCTCAATTGACATCAATTGGCATATATTGGAATTTGTTGGCCTCAACTGGCTTAACTGTCCTCAATTGGGTTGAATTGGCCTCAACGGGCCTAATTGGACTCAATTGACCTAATTGGCCTCAATTGGCATAATTGGCTTCAATTGGCCTCAATTGGTCTAATCGGCCTTAATTGGCCTGAACTGGCCTGAACTAGCCTCAATTGGCAGCAATTGGCATAATTGGCCTCAATTGGCCTCAATTGGCATAATTGGACTCAATTGGCCTCAATTGGCCTCAATTGGCTTCAATTGGGAAAATTGGTCTCAAATGGCCTTAATTGGCCCGAATTGTCCTGAATTGGCCTAATTAGCCTCAATTGACATCAATTGGCCTCAATATGACTAATTGGCCTTAATTGATCTAATTGTCCCCAATTGGGCTCAATTGGCCTTAATTGGACTCAATTGGCCAAATTGACATCAATTGGCCTCAATTGGCCTCAATAGGACTCAATTGGCCTAATTGGGCTCAATTGGCCTAATTGGATTCAATAGGTCTATTGTCCTAATTGGCCACAATTGGCCTAATTGGCCTCAATTAGTCTAATATGCATTATTGGCCTTAATTGGCACAATTGTCCCTAATTGGCCAAATTAGCCAAATTGGCCTCAATTGGCCTAATTCGACTAATTGGTCTCAATTAGCATCAGTTGTCTCAATTGACCTCAATTGGTTTAATAGGACTCAATTAGCCTCAATTAGAATCAATTGGCCTCAATTGGCCTCATTTGTCCTAATTGGCCTCAATTGGCCTCAATGGTCCATAATTGGTCTTAATTGGCCTCAATTGGACAAATTAGACTAATTGGACTCGATTGGCCTCGATCGGCCTAATTGGACTCAATTGGCTAATTGACATAATTGGCCTCAATTTGTCGAAATTTGCCGAAATTTTCTCCAATTGGCCTCAATGGGTCCCAATTGGTCTCGATTGGCCACAATTGGCCGCAATTTGCCTAATTGGCCTCAATTGGACACAATTAACCAAATTGTCCCCAATTAGCCTAATTGGTCTGAACTGGCCTTAATTGGCCTTAAGTGCCCTAATTGGTCTAATTGGCATAACTGACCTAAATTGGCCTAATTGGACTCGATTGGCCTAATTGACCTCAATTTGGCTCAATTGGCCTCAATTGGCCTAATTGTCCTAATTGGCCTCAGTTGGCCTCAATTGACCTCAATTAGCTGCAATTGTCCTCAGTTAGCCTCAATTAGCCTCAAATAACCTATTGGCCTAATTGGACTCATTTTGCTTCAATTGGCCTAATTTTTCTCAATTAACCTCAATTTGCCTCAATTAGCCTCAATTGGCCTCAATTGTCCTAATTGGCCTATTTGGCCTCAATTGGAAAAATTGGCCCCAATTGGCAAAATTGGCCTCAGTTTTCCTAATTGGTATGAATTAGCCTCAATTGGGCTCAATTGGCCTCAATGTCCTAATTGGCCTCAATTGACCTAATTGGCTTCAATTGGGCTTAATTGAGCTCAATTGGCTTCAATTGGCCTAATTGGTCTCAATTGTCCTCAACTGGTATAATTGGCCTAATTGTCCTCAATTGGCCTCAATTGGCCTCAATGGGCCTCAATTGGATTTAATTCAACTCAATTGGTCTAATTTCACTGAATAGGCCTCAATTGGCCTCAATGGGCCTAATTGGCCTCATTGGGCCTAATTAACCTATGTTGGACTCAATTGGCCTTAATTGGTTGAATTGAACCATTTGGTCTCAATTGGTCTCAATTGGTCAAATTGGCCTCAATTAGCCTCAATTGGTCGAATCAGCCTCAATTGGACTAAATTTTCTTCAATTGGCCTCAAATGGCCTAGATTGGCCTCAATTGGGCTAATCTGTCTCAATTGGCCTCAATTAGCCTAATTGGCCTAATTAGCCACGATTGGCCTCAATTAGCCTCAATTGTCCTAATCGGCCAAATTGGCCTCAATTGGCCTCAATTGGCCTAAGTGACATCAATTGGACTCAATTGGCCTCAATTGGCCTCAGTTGGTCGCAATTGGCCCCAATTGGCCTCAATTGACTTTAATTGGCATCAATTAACCACCATTGGCCTCAATTTGCCTCAATTGGACAAATTGGTCTTAATTGGACTCAATTGGCCTCAATTGGACTTAATTTCCCTTAATTGGCCTAATTGGACAAATTGGCCTCAATTGGCCTAATTGGCCAAATTGTCCACAGTTGGCCTTAATTGGCCTCAATTGGACTAATTGGATTCAACTGGTCTTAATTGGAATCAATTGGCCTAATTGTCTCAATTGGACTAATTAACCTCAAATATCCTCAATTGGGCTCAGTTGTTCGAATTGGACTAATTGACATCAATTGGGCTTAGTTGTTCGAATTGGAGTATTTGGCCTCAATTGGCCTCAATTGGCCTTAATTGGCCCCAATTGGCCCCAATTTCCCCAATTGTCGTAATTGGCCTTAATTGGCCTCAATTGGCCCCAATTGACCCAATTGGCCTCAATTGCCTAATTGGCCTTAGTGGGACTTAATTGGCCTCAATTGGTTGAATTGGACTAATTGGACCCAATTAGCATCAATTGGCTTAATTGGCCTCAATTAGCCTCAATTGTCCCCAATTGCCTGAATTGGCCTAATTGGACTCAATTGGCCTCAATTTGTAGAAGTTGGCCTTAATAGGCTTCAATTGGCCTAAATTGGATTTAATTGGCCTCAATGGGCCAAATTGGCCAAATTGGCCTTAATTGGCCAGAATTGTTGTCAATTGGCATCAATTAGTCTCAACTCGCCTAATTCCCGTTGGCCTCAATTGAGCTCAATTTTCATCAATTGGAAAAATTATCCTCAATTAGCCTATTTAGACTCAATTGACCTGAATTTTCCTAATTGTCCTCAATTGGCCTCAATTGGATGAATTCTACTCAAATGGGCTCTAATAGCCTTAATTGGCCAAATTGGCCAAATTGGACTCAGTTTACTTAATTGGCCCAATTGGCCTCAATTGACCTAATTGGCCTCAATTGGATTAATTGGCCTCAATTGAAATCAATTTTCTTAATTGGGTTTAATTTACTTAATTGGACTCAATTGATGAATTGCCCTTAATGGCATAATTGTATGAATTAGAAAAATTGTCACTAATTGACCTAATTGGACTTAATTTGCATAATTGGCCTCAGTTGGCCTCAATTTGCCTCATTGGCCTTAATTGGCATAATTGTCCTAATTTTCATAATTGTCCTCAGTGGTCGAATTTACCTCAATGGAGTAATTGGACTAATTGGCCTAATTTCCCAAGTTGGGATCAATGGCCTAATTGGCCAAATTGGCCTCAATTTGAGAAATTGGCTTCATTTGGCCTAATTACCTTAATTGGCCTCAATTTTCCAAATTAGCCTTAATTCGCCAAATTGGCCTAGTTCTCTAAATTGGATTTATGGAATAATTAGACTCAATGTACTAATTTTCCTAATTGTCTGAATTGGACTCAATGGCCAAAGTGGCCTAATTGGTCAAATTACCTTAATTGTCTTGAATTGGCCTCAATTTGCCTCAATTCACCTAATTGGTATCAATTGGCCATAATTGGTCTCAATTGGCCTTAATTGTCATAATTGGCCTGAGTCAATATAATTGGCCTCAAATGACCTCAATTCACCTAATTGACCTAATTGGACTAAATTGGCCTCAATTGGCCTAATTGGCCTAATTAGCCTAATTGGACTCAATTGGCTTGAGTTTCCCTCTATTGGCCTTAACTTTCCTAATTGGCCTAATATGCCGCAATTGGACTCAATTGGCTTAATTATCCTCAATTGACCTCAATTGGACTAATTTTTCTAATTAGACTCAATTTGCCTAATTAGCATCAATTGGCCTGAATTGGCCTAATTGTGCACAATTGGTCTCATTGGTCTAATTGGATCAATTGATATTAATTGGCCTTAATTGGATAATGGGCCTAATTGGACTCAGTTGGCCTAATTGGCCTCAGTTGTCCTAATTGGCCTCGGTGGGCCGAATTGCCGTAATTAGCCTCAATCCACCCAAATTGGCCCCAATAGTTCTCAATTTTCCATAATTGGCCTCAATTGGCCTAATTGGTGTCAATTGGCCTCAATTGGACTAATTGGCCGAATTGGCCTCAATTTTCATTGTTGGCCTAAATTTCCACAATTAACTAATTGGCCGAATTAGCCTAAATTGGATTAATTGGCCTAAATTGGCCTAACTAGAATCACTTGGCTCCGATTGACCTCAATTGGCCTTATTTGGCTCAATTGACCTCAATTGGCCTAATTGGCTTAAATTGACCTAGTTGACCTAATTGGACAAATTGACCTCAATTTCAACGGACTCAATTGCAATTGAGTTCAATTATGCCAATTAGGCCCATTAGTCCAATTGAGACCAAGTAGGAAAATTTAGGCCAATTGAAGCAAATTGAGGCCAATTGGGCCAATTGAATCCAATTGAGGCCTATTTAGGCCAATTAGGGCGATTATTTTAATTAGGTTCATTAATGCCAATTGAGGCCAATTAAGGCCACTTGAGGCCAATTGAGGCGAATTCGGAAAATAGAAACCAATTCGGACAAGTGAGGCAATTGAGGCCAATTGACACCAATTGAGCTAAATTGAGACCATTTAGGTAAATTGGGGACAATTGAGTATAATTAGGAATAATTTGGCAAATTGATACCACTTATACGAATTTATGCCAATTGAGGCCAATTGCTAATTGAGGCTAAATAGGCCAATTTAGGCCATTGATACCTTTGATTCCAATTAAGGAAAATTTAGGGAAATTATTCAAATTAGTATATTTGAAGCCAATTAGGCCAATTGAGGCCAATTAGAGCCAATTAATGCCAATTAGACCAATTGAGGCCAATTAGGTGAATTGAGGCCAATTACCAATTGATGTAAATTGAGGCCAATTGAGACTAATTAGTCCAATTTATGCCATTTTGGACAATTAGTCCAATTAGGCCAATTGAAGAAAAATAATCCAATGAGGCCAACTGAGGCCCATTGAGGCCAATTAGGCCAATTGAGGACAATAGGGGCCAATTAGACCAATTAAGTCTAATTATCCAATTGAGACCAATTAGGATAATTAGTCTATTGAGACCAAATTGGAAAGTTAGGAAAATTAAGGCTAGAGGCCAATTAGTCCTACTGGGCCAATGAGGGCCAATTGGGTCAATTAGATCCAATTAATGGAAATTATGTATTTGATGTTAATTGCAGCCAATTGAGACTGATTGAGGACAATTAGGAGAATCAACGCCCATTGATCCCCATTGAGGCCAATTAGGGCCAGTTGAGGCCAATTAAGTCCAATCGGCCTCAATTGGAGTAATTGGTCTCAATGGGACTCAATTCGTCTAATTGGCCTCAATTAGCTCTATTGACATCAATTGGACTCAATTCGCCAAACATGCCTTGATTGGACTAATTGGCCTAGTTTACCTCAATTGGCCTCAATGGACTCAATTCTCCTCAATTGTCCTAATTGGACTCAATTTTCCTCAATTGGCATCAGCTCTAATAGGCTTAATTGGCCTCAATTCACCGCAATTTGCCTTAATTAGCTTAATTGGCCTCATTGAACTCAATTGGCCTAATTGTCCTAATTGGACTCAATTGACCTAATTGGAAAAAATTGGTCTCAATTTTCCTCAATCAGTCTCAATTGGCCTTAATAGGCTTCAATTGGCCCCAATTAATCCAACTGAGGCCAATTGAGACTAATTTAGACCCATTGAGGCCCATATGGAAAATTTATGGAAATTGGGGCCAATTCATTCAATTAGGACAATTGCGGTCAATTGAGGTCAATTAGACCAATTAAGGCCAATAGAGGCCCATTGGGTCCAATTGCGGCCAATTGCGGCCCGTTCGTCCAATTAGTCCAATTGAGTCCAATTAGGCCAATTGAGGCCAATTAGGGAAATTGAAGCCAATTGAGACCAATTGTGGCCAATTGAAGCCAATTGAGGCCAATTAGACAAATTGAGGCTAATTAGGCCAATTAGTAAATTGAATCCAATTAGGCCAATTAGGATGAAGTGGAAGAGATAGATTAATACACAAAAATGACAAATTTTGGTATTATATTTTTACATAAAATGTTATAACACCATTTTTGAGTTAATAACATTATCTATGAGAAGTTATCATTAAATTTTGAACACTCCATCGCACGAAAAACTATGATATATCTAAACTTTGTCCCTCATACTTATTTAATATAACATCCAATAGAAAATTTTGAAGCCTCGTCATGACCAAATCATATAACTTATGCATACATGACTCAACCCTCTTATAATTGACAAAACCAAATAACAACACTTTTAAAAATTTATGAAGAGAACATATTCATTTTTTAGGAATAAGGGGCTAGTTTTTGGGTCTCCCCATGCGTGGGAATATGTATTAGCTACTAGAGGAGGGGAATTATTTTACTTTTACTTTTTTGTTATTGAGTTTGTTGTTTTGGGATGTGGGTATTAGTAGGGGTTGTTGGTAGTAGGTAGGGAAAAATATGTTTTTTAGAATACAACCAGTCACTAGGAGGTTGTCCTTTGGGATGGATCATTCAAGAATCAGGAGAGTAGTCCTCTTAAATGAAGTTCTTATTCTTATTTATTCATATCCTTATTCTTCATTCTCTACTAAAACTCTCTATTCGGTAATTTCTTCTAGTTCAATATAATGATTGAGTTGTTTTTCCTTCTTCTTCCTATCTCTCAAAGATATATAGCTAACAATTAGTGCTTTCCTTAAGCGAACTGTGTGTAAAGTTTTTATGGGGTCCCTTTAGGAGTGAACAAAGTTGGATGTTCATTGATAGGTAATTGAGAGATGCTCCTATGGTTTCAAATAAGATGGTGTCATGATTTAGATATCCTTTAAATGATTTTTCATGATTATTTTTTACCACCATGATTTTTCTTTCTTCCACTATGAGTATTGGTTTTAGTCAATGGATGGAACCCATAGGAATCATGTTAATGATGAATGTGATGGATAATGCATTGAATTCCCTTTGGAGTAACCAAATGTTATCAGATATGGGATGGAAAATATTGTTTCTATGATATCAAAAACTTCCCAAGATATGAATCATGTTGAGCTTACAAATAATAAAATGAGGTAACAATGTTTTGTTGAATCCTTTATGAGGAAATGTCCACCTTCTTTTAGTGGGTCCATTGATCCAGTATTCACTGAGTAATAGATCAGTACCACTAAAATGATATTTTATGTTCTCTTGTATTCAGAACATGAGAAAGTTATTTTTGTTGTTTATCATTGGAAAGGTGAATAAGATCATTGGTGGAATATTATAAAGAAAATGAAGTAATATATGAAATTGACTATATAGAGTGGGGTGAGATTAGGAGCTTATTTCTCAATAAGTATTTTCATTTTATTATTCATATGAAAATAAGGAAGGAATTAATTAAGTTAAAATAAAATAATGATGGATTTTGTTGGTACTTATGAGGCCAATTTTACAAGACTTATGAGGCATCCTTCAAGTATTATCATCCAACCTGAATGTAATATTGATTTATTATTCATTGGCGTAAAACCAAGTCTCCAAAGGGAATTATCAATAAGGGAATTTAGAAGATATGAAGAAATTGTTTGATGTGATATCAATGTAGAGATAGAGATTTTAATTACCCATTAATATCATAGTCTTGACAAGAAAAGAAAAATGAAATTTGAAGGAGATTCTAAAAACCATGAAGGGAAGAAGATGAGAATTCCTTTATACTCAAAAATTTGAAGGAAACATGGGTGGTGGGGGGTTCTTAAGGGAACATGTAAATGCTTCCCATATAGAAAATAAGGTTATTGGGTAATTTATTTCCAACATGATTGGAATATGTTATATAATTATATGAATAAGGATAAATCTCCACATAATTATCAACCCACATTGTATTGTTTTAAATTCAAGGAGTATGGGTATTATACTAACCTGTTCAAAAATCTAAAGGTTAATGATGATAATCAACATAAAAAACTATTATGATTAGATAAAAATTTAAATCTCATGTAATCACTAAATCTATTAATGGGATTCTAATGATGTGGTGATTGTTACACTTACAATCAACTCTAGAACTACTAATGTCTTGTTTGATTTTAGATCTTCACACGATTTTATATCTAAAGACATTTTTAAGGGTATTAAAATAAAACTTAAAATATTAGATGTTCATTTAGTAGTAAAAAATCATAATATTATGATGATTGAATCCAAAGTCTATGATTCTTCGCTGGTTGAGTTTTGAGGGAATTTGTTTCCTTTAAATCTTGAAATTCTTCCTCTAATAAAATTCAATATTATTTTCGGTATGAATTGAATTTTATTACATAAATACCACATCAATTTTTGGGGAAGGGTAGTTATATTTAAAATTCTAAAACAGTCTAGGATCACATATCAATGTGATGAAAAATTTAATTTCTGATGAGAATTACATTGATTTTATGGGTTATGATCCTATTAAATAGGTGAATTTATCTTAGATGGTTGAGGAGAAACTCATCATTGAAGTTATTCCAATTGAAATGGAGTTTATTGATGATTATTTAGAAGAGTTTCTTGGACATCCATAGAATCATGAGTTTGGGTTTTTAATAGAACTATTTCATGGTACTAGACCTATTTCCAAAACACTATATAAATGTCCTTGATTGAGTTGCAATAATTAATGAAGAAACTATAAGAGAATCCTGACAAGGGACTCATTTGGACAATTGTATCAGCTTGGGGTTCACTTATTTTTTTAAAGAAGAATGATGGATCAGTTCAACTCTGTGTTAATTATTATGAACTTACCAAGATCATTATGAAAACAAGTATCATCTACCTCATATTGATGACTTGATTAATAAAATAATGGAGCTCAATACTTTTCAATGATTGATCACAATTTTGGAATTCATCAGTTGAGGGTCAAGAAGAAGGATATATACAAAAAAACATAAATATATGGTTTGGGAATTATGATTTTATAGTGTTTCCATTTGGTCTTACTAGTTCCCCAACTATATCAGGTATTTAATGATTAGAGTATTTAGAGATTTCCTTGATCCGTTTATGGTAGTCTTTATAGATTATATTATCAATTATTCAAAGATAAAGGAATAACATGATGATCACTTGGGGATTGTGTTGAAGAACCTAAAAAATGATAATATTTATGAAACAATTACCATGTGTGAATGTTGTATTTAAAAAGATTCATTGTTGGGTCATATAATATCATGTGAGGGAATCAATAGACCCTTCAAAGATGGAATTTATTGACCATTGGCCTAAATGAAGAACTAAGACCGAGATCTGTGGTTTTCTTTTTTTTGGATGATTATTATCTTCACTTTGTGGAGATTGTTTCGTGGCTATTGAATCCATTCACCATATTAACTCAGAAGGGAGATAATTTCATTTGGATAGATGAATTCAAGGAATATTTTAAGTGACTTAAGTTAAGGCTAGTCGTAACCCCAATGATTATACTACCCTACTATTGGGAAGGGTTTGCAATCTATAGTGATGCATCAAATAATGGTCTGGGATGCATCCTTAGGTAAAATGATATGGTTATAGCTTATTCCTCATGAAAATTGAAGGTCCATGAGAAATGTTATGCAACTTAGGATTTAAAGTTAACTATAATAATTGTTCATTAATGAAATGGAGGCATTATCTCTATGGAGAATGGTGTGACATACATACTGATCACAAAATTTTAAAGAATATTTTCACTTGGAAGAAGATGAAAATGAACCAAAGAAGATTGTTGGAGCTAGTGAATGATTATTTCTTCCAATACTTTACCTCCCTAGGAATGTGAACAAGGTGGTTGATAGTCTGAGCTAAAAGGATCATTATATCGTATCTATGATGAGGAATAAAAAAGATCCAATATTTCTAGTCTTATAAAGGATGGGTGTTGAAATCATGAAGGAATGGGAGAAATATTATCTTTATTAAATTATAGTTCCAAAATCAATCAATGAGAAGATTATAGAGGTGAAAAAGGAAGATGTAGTGATTAAAAATATGGTAAGACATGTTCCTGAGTTAAACCACGGTTGTGATGGAATAATAAGGTTTAGAATTCATCTATGTGTCCATTCAATAACATATATGAAGAAGGATCTATTGAATGCAACCATTATTTCTTCATTCTATATTCATCATTGATGTATAAAGATGTATAGATATTTAAAATAGTATTTCAGGTGGGATGTAATAAAGGGAGATATTCCAGAGTATATTTCTAGATGCTTGGTATGAAAACATGTTGTGGTTGGGAGACAAAATCCTAAGGGGTTGTTAAAAGCATTACCCATACTTCAATGGAAATGGGAAAACACCACCATAGATTTGGTTATCGAGCACCCTAAAACATATAAATGGAATAATGATATATGGGTTGCATTAAATAACCTTATGAAGTAAGTTCACTTTATTTCCATTGTTAAATATTTATCTCCTAATAAAATTACATTTTTATACATTAAAGTGGTATTATTTCATGGTGTACCACTATCAGTTGAATCAGACCAGGATCTATGATTTACCTTGATGAATTGGAGATAAAGTTATGTTTACGAACTCCTTATCATCCTTATATAGATGTTCAATTTTATAGGACCCTTAAAACTCTATAAGACATGTTGAGAGATTTCTTTATGTATTTTAAAAGTTTTTGGGATCAAAAAATTACTCTGGTGGAATTTTCATACAACAATATTTTTCAATCTATAATTGAGATGGATTATTATGAACCCCTCTATGTGAGGATGTATATAACTACAACATAATTTAATGAATATGGAGAAATAATTCTATTGATACCTAATACAGTTGAGGAATTGGAAGATAAGGTTATACAGATTCAATATCATATAAGAGAAGCTTATAGTAGAAAAAAAGTTATGATGACAATTTCTAAAAAGATAAAGATTTTAAAGATGGTGAGAAGTTATTTCAATGAATATCTTCCTTGAATAGGGTGATGAGTTTTGGAAAGAATCACAAACTAATGCCTAGGTACAATAATCCTTTTGAAATTTTTGATAATATCAGTCTATAGCTTATCTATGTGCACTTCCATTGTATCTCTCACAAATTTATGATGTATTCCATGTATCTCTCTAAAGGAAGTACATGACTTAACATTAATATGTACTAACATCAATGGTCATACCACTAGAGAAATATATTTCTCATTTAGAACAACTATTTGATATTATATATCACAGAGATAGAGTTTTATGAAACAAGACCACTCACTGTATCAATGTTTTGTAGTGAAACAAAAAATTTGAGGAAGTTATATGGGTACCTAAGGTAAATGATTGGGAAAAAGCATCATCAATAGTTTGTATCATTGTAACTTAATTTCTTGGGTGAAATTATTTTAATGTGTTTAGAATGAAACACCCTCATTTTTAATGAAATATATTTTCTCAAATAAACTTATTTTCAATAATATCTTTCCTTACATGCAACAATAAGATTAGATGAACCTAGATATACAAATAATATATTATTAACAACTAAAAAATAGATTAGTGGGTTTAAATTGTACTATCTAAAAAATTTAAATTTATGTTTTACACATGTATAAAATGAACTCATTAGTTATCAATTAATTAGAAATGAAAATAATAATCATTTCAAAAGAAAGGGCTGTTTTTCAGAAAAGCTGCTTTTATGTGTGCAATTTATATTTATCAGAGTAAATTAAATTTATCACTATTTGTGAATGATTTTAGGGAATATATATATATATATATATTATATTCAATAAATTTTTTAACATTCATCTAATATTCTTTATTATGCATTGGATAATAATAAATCTAGTTTCATACATAAAAATTTAGTTTTTCCCTAAAAAGAAGTTCTTTATCGCATTTTTTTCACTTGCATTAAAATTAAATTTGTCCTTTTTTTAATATAATATTAGATAAAACGAAATATAAATTTATAATTAGGATTTTCAAATTTTAAAAATAGGCCCCTTTAATTTTTGTCAATATGAATATTAATCATGGTGAAATTTATCACCTTGGTAAAGGGTAAATAGTGATAATCTGGATAAAAAAAAGTGATAAGGCCAAAATTATTCATTATAATTATTATTGGAAGAATGTAATTTTAAAATTAACATATTAGGCACAAATTTATTTGTTTAGTAGACACATATCAATGAAAATTATTTACATATTATTTCAATCAAAGAATGTTATAAAACATTTCTCTCATAGTTTCAAATATCATTTCAATGTTCACCTAAGGGAAACATAAATATGGATGATTAATAATAATAATATCATGAATAATGAAACTATAATCATTATTTTAATTTTTTTTAAATTTTATGTGTTAGATATTTACCTTAAATTATTACACTACACCACAAGATTATTTATTAAATTAATGGAAAAATAAAATAAATGATTTTGAAGATATTAAAAGTGATATAATTAGATTAAGTTATAGTATTATAAGAATTTTATAGGTTAATATAAAATATTATTATTGTGTTTTAAATTATTATATTAAAATTCAATATTTTTCATTATGACTTTTAATTCAAGTTAATTGAATATTGTTAAAATTGAAATTAATGAAATTTTATCAAAGTAATATATTATTAAACTGTATAAAGACATTAAAATATTTAAATAATACAATGTGGATATAATATGGTACAAAATATCATTAACTATAAATTTATGGTTCAATTTTCACCTTATAAGTAAAAAATTAGCAGCCTTTGATATAAAAATATTTAACCGTAGTTAAAATTAAAATTTGTTAACAGAGGGATAATCAATATGATAAGGTTTATAATGATTCCAAAACCAGTATAAATTAATTTTTTTTATGTTATTACAATACTATTCTCTATTATATTTGAATATATTTCCATATTCAGGTATTTTTATGGAAAATAAATTTATTATAATTTAATATTTTCTGAAATTACAGAAGTTCCCCTCACCTCACTTAAAAAAGGGAACCTCCTCCCTCACTTATTTACACCACTTTGAGCCTTATATCTTAAAAAAATCTAAAAATTTCTATTATAATAATTAATATACACATTATATAGGTTATATAATTTCCATAAGAGAAATCATAGATTCCTTTAGTGGAAATATGAAGGAGTCCCTTCAAAGAAAAAGTAATCACCTTAACTGATCACATTCATTTATACTCGTATTTTTCTCATATAAATCTATGTTATTTATCAAATAATAATAAAATAACTATCATACATACGTATAAATGTTATTATGATTATTAAAACACTATTACACACATTATTATCATCAAATGAGAAGTGGAAATATTTCTCATACATACATACAACTTACCATCTCCACGTAGCGATACAATTCAATTTTAACCACCATTTTCTATATATGATTATTATTATGAGTTTAATGTTTATATATGTTATTAATGTAATAATTATACTTATGGAATTATAATATCACATATTTTGACGTACCATGCAATCCTTTTAGAAATGATATCATCAATTGTGCATATGTGTGGACCACTACCTCCACAAAGTGATGTGATTAATTTTTCATTTATATTTTAATTGTATGGTAATGATGAATAATTTTAGAATATATATGATATATATAATAAAAAAATAACCGTATAAAGGCTAATTAATATTTACCTTTCTTTTTATCTATTCATTAAAAAAATAAAACAATGTTCATGAAAACGTACAACCTACAATCTCTATGAAAAATGTAATTCATTTTTTAGTCTATATGTTTTGTGAATGGCTATAAATTTTAATATAATGAATATATATGATATTTATATAATTAATAATATTCTAGATATTATGTTACCAAGATAAATCTACAATTATCAGAACTAATTAACTAAAACACTCAAGATAAGAAAATAGTTAAGACCTGAAAATGGAGCTTTTAATAAGGTATTATTGAATAAAGGTGGTGTTGAAATGTTATAAAGAGATAAAATATGATATTATAAGTATAAAATTTCCTCAAGTATAGGATTTTAAATATTTTTTATTTATTGTACTGGAGGTTAGACTTCTTTCATAGTAGGGAAAACATGAGGTATGGTATTTATATCACAATCTCATTGTTTATCAGGATTAATTATGAATCTGACTCAGATGATAAAATATTTTTATCTACCTCCCATTAAACTTATATATTTTCTTCTTTTATGTTTATTTAATTAAGATGCATTTTTCCTTTTATTTTCCCCATATTATGTACTCAAGAAACCAAATATATGTTTTTAAGGAAAATCAAGTTCATTTCTCTCTTCAGTCGATTTTTTTAATTCAATATCCATGTTTTCTAAAAACATTTTAAGGAATAATTTTACTATTACGATATAATTTTAAATTAATTTTTACCCATTCTTTGACTTTTAAAAATATTGTTTGAATGGAATAGTTTTTTCATTTTCCCAATGACGTAATTTGTGAATTTACTGAAAAAAGTATAGAATGAATGTTTTTTTAACTTATACAACATGAACTGCTTTTACAACCATCATGAGTATTTTTTTTATTTGAGTATTACTTCGATAGTTTAAATCATTCTTCTAAATGGTAATGTATTCCTTTATATCTGTGTAGTTTTTAAATAATTAATTCCCAAATGTAAAGGATATTTTCCTAAAGAAGGTTTTAATGATCTTTTAATGGTATTTATATTCACAAAAAATAAAAACCCTTTATTTCAATTTTTTATTTACTAAAGACATAAGGTTAAAATATTCATTTTTTATCTTGATTGTGTATGAATATTATGACACAATTTTTATGAATCCCATTTTTATCTTGGGTTATGCTATGACTAAATGATGATATTTTTATGAAACTCATTTTTTACATGGGTTATGCTATTTTGAAATGTTTATAAACCCCATTTATTGTCATGTGTTCTGGTATGATGAATTATTTATGATATTATGGAGCACATATGTATTATTTTCATTATGTTATGGTTGGGACATATATATCCCTACAAATCATTGGATAATGATTGATATCTCATGATATAAACTGTACTGGAATGGGTAGTGAACCAAATCCATGAGTGAATCATTATGAGTGAATCTTTATTAATATGATGGATTGGGTAGTGAACCCAATCCACTACGATAGTCTTTGCAGTGATCCTTGACTACTTAAAAAATTATTTTCAATGATTATGTGTATTCCACCATTCCATGTCATATAGTGTTGTGATTAAATAATGGATTATAATATTTGAATAATTTATGATTCATGTCTTATGAATTGTCAAGATTTATTCTATGACTTAATATAATGATATATGATATATATGATATGGTTTTAAAATGTTAAGCTCATGTTCTCATACCATTTTCATAGGTTTTATGTATATGATCATTGATATATCCCTTATTTACCCTTACTAATAATTAGAGCACACCCTTTCTTATGTTTCCTTTTCTAGTTTATAACGAATTGTTTTAGGTACGATATTTCAAAGATGGGTGATAGTTATAAAGATCTAAGTGGGAGATGATGTAGAACTAATATGAACAAGTTGTTAATATTTATATGTATCCATAGTTACTAGACCCAAATTATTATGGAGTGGATAAAAATTTAGTGTAATGAATATTAATATTTCTTGATATAATATTGATGAATGAAAAGGAAGCGTCACTATAATGGGTATTCACTAAAAAAAGTATTAGCATGGGAAAATTGTGGGATAATTCTAGAAGCATTATTGGGCTATGTAAAGACACATATGAGGGCTTAGTGAGAGTGAAATGGGCCTCTAATCACTTGGAAATCAGATATTTAGTAAGAGGGATGTGTAATAACAAAATCCAATATAAAAAATTTTGGAATTAAAATGTATAAGAAAAAGAGGTTTCTTTAATAAAGAAGAGGACAAGATCCCTTACCTTGAGAGGGTGTTTCCAGAAACATGTATGGAGATTCTTTAGATATTGGGAACACTATTGGAGGATCTTTAGAGGAAAGGGAATTTTAATTTAAATAGATAAGGGTTTTTGTTGAGGAGAAATGGGAGGTTGTGTTGGTTTATATTGATAAAGGGAGTAGAGTTCCTTATTAATTTCTAAACATAGATTTTGGACATTATATACAAAAGTAATCAAAAGCACAAAACAAACCATTGGTTTTGTGTAATTTTTTTAACAACGATTATTAGTTTTCAATATTTTACATTTTTACGAAATGAGTTCATTAAAATAATACCCATGGTGATGAGCGAGTCATGTTTATAAAAAAATTACTTTAAAACCATAAAATATAATGTAGGTTTTGGTGGATTCATTAAGTGTTTATAAAACAAATAAAATAAAATAAAAAACATTATTTTAAATGGTAAATATATATTTGGTCATTGATACCTTATATATATATATTACTTCACTTTTGGGTCATTATGATATCATAATATACACTATATATTTTTATGTATTTAATTTTGACAAAAAATATGACTATCACCAAAAAATTATTTAAATCCACCATTGGATAATTACAAAAATATGATTTAAAATATAAGATATATTTTATCCAAATAATTCTCTATGTATGAGAATTTACAATTTTAAATAAAAAATCCATATTTACTGAACAATACATGTTTTTTTACTATTATAGTATTCTATCCCTTATACAATTTTTTTTTGACTTCATAAAATTATATTTTCATTTATATTTAATAATAATTATTTTAGAATATACATTATTTAAAAACTTATTAATTTAATTAAAAGTGAGTTTCATGTTTAAAAGTATATATTTCCAAAAATGAAAATTTATTTTTCATCATATCAAAATATAAAATTTATCAAACTGATTATTTAATCATTTGGAAGGTAATTTTAAAAATGTGTAATGTTAATAACTTTTCTATTGAAAGAAAATATAGAAATTCTTACTTTTAGGGACTAGATAAATATCCCTTTATTACACCTATGAATGAACTGAGGGTTTGGTGTGTGATAGTGAGATTTTCTTAGGATGATTCGGCATAAATGGTTTTTGTTTTAATCACGATGATCTTGAAATTCTCTCGTAAATAGTTTAAATCATTTATTAGTTGGTGAATCCTGTCATGGGATAGATCACAGTCCAAGTCCAATGACTCTATCTCCCTCAGAAGCTATGGTATATTGGATTCATTCGGTATGATCCTACTTGTTGAGGCAATTTCATCTTTTTTATATCAATAGGTCTTTATAAAAACCTTTAATATATACTTATCATACAATCATTGTTCAATAGATATAATATCAACAATTATAATGATTAATGTAAATTTAAATCTAACAGTATATAATGTTCCTAAATAACCACAACAGTCTATGTGTTTTTATAACATCATTACATAATAATGAATTTATTTATATGAAAAGGGAATTTCATTTATAATTTTTTTGTTCATTACAATCCCAACAATTTTATCACCCTTTTCATTTGAGTTTCACTATTTTAGAACTTCCATGTTTGTGTAATTTCTAGAAAATCATAAATGAATATGGATATACAATGGAAAAATATAATATCAACTATAGAACAAAATTGATTTTAAGGAGTTTGGGATTGGGAATTAATGATTTTTAGTCAGTTCAAGTAAGAATCACTTTGAAGTGTCCTACAGAAATAATTGAATTCATGACACATTGATCCACCAGTCTTATTATTAATAAAAAAATTTTGTGTGCGGTGTAGTGACTCATTCTTTATGCACAACAGGGTATTGTTGTAGATAAATTTATTGATCATTATATTGAAAATAAAATAAATTAATTAAATGATAGTTTCTATTAAAAAATGTGTTATAAAATAATTTCTATTATGACTCAAAAATCTTCCCCAATCAGTAATTGGGGATCAAGAAATTATAGCCTTTTTAGAGTCTTCTTAGGATCACTGCTCGATGTCATTGGGCTCATGGAAAGGATAGATGTAGGCCTTCTCGACATTTTTGGAAAAAACTACACCGATTATCTAAAACCAAGTATATCAATATAAAATATGATCTCTATGGTTCAAGGTCCATCTTCCTCATTCCCTCAGTCAGAAACTTCCCATGATGTCATATTATGGGGAATAAGCAGTTGTTGAATGAGTACTTGCAGATCCAAAAGGATTGAATTTCAAAAAAGATCTGGTGGATGTTATATGAAAATAACTTCAATATATTTTTTTGGAACAAGTGTGTTATAATCTCCAATGGGGTGGGATTCAATTCTAGTCAAAGAGGCCATGTTCTTTTTTAATCTCACATTCAGGGAAAGGTTTGTTATCAATAGGGAGGTATTTTTTATGATTCTCGGGTTGTAGGAAGTCCATATGAGGGATGTATTTGTGTGATAGGTAAGATTGGATAACCTCATAGGGGAAGTGTAGAAATATTGTTTTTTGGTTGGTTGGGGGTAGTTTTTAGTTTTTATAGCATATTAAATATGATTATTGGTAGAAGGTGGGGGATATGATGTTATATGGATTCAATACATCTTGGCACTAGGGTGGTATGGTCCATGGGAGGATAAGGCTTGGTAGTTAGGGAAATAGTCTTCTATTAATATTTGTTCTCTATATATTTATCATTATCATCTCCTTATGAAACCCTATTATTCTAGTTCCAATATAGTTATACAATGTTTCTTTTACATATTTATTTTTGGAAACCATTGATATGCTTGAGTCCTAACACCTTATTACCCATGAAATTATGGTAACTAGAAACGTGAAATTCCATTTCATAATAAATAGAAAAGATTCCATAGATAAATAAATATTTAAAAGGAAATATAAATATATTTAAAATGGGAAATTGAGAAAAATAATTAACGTAATTACATAGTATGATGGTGCAATGATCAAATCCCAATAAGAGAAATCTAAAATTCCTGCATGCAATAAGACTCAAAATCTCAAACATGAGCCACCATAACACCAAAAAGGACATAAATAATTATGAAAATACAATAAGTCATTTAATTTTATAAAATATCTTTTCATTTTACTATTTTTTCTTTAATATAGATTAAAAACATTTTATAAATTTTAATGATTAAATTAAACCATATAAATTTTATATCAAAATGTTTTTATTTACTAGGAAACATGAAAATAAATCTTATTGGTTTTGAAAAAAGAAATAATTTTCATTTTATAAATTCTTTTTATCATTTATATAATATTATAAATTTTTAGAAAATAAAAACATAAAATATTTTCCAAATAAAAATACAATATTTCACACTCACCACCTACAATGTTTGGGTTTTTGATGATGAAAATACATTATCAAGATTATAGGATTGATTACAAAAAATCTCACAACTCCAACATCATTAAAATTTATCTTGGGAACCACACCACTCAAAATTCAATGAATTATATATATATATATATATAACATTGTTGAACACAAAAATCAAAGGGTAATGATATTTGAATATAAAAGGTTTATAAACATAGAAAAATGATGATTAAAGTAAAAATGATGGATATTTCTAATGTTTGAAAGAAATAAAATTACATTAATTGGAGAAGGAATTATATATAAAGATAATATAGAAATTCATTTTCACATAAAAAAATAAGGGAGAAAGATTTAAATGTTTTATTAAATTCAAATAATGATATGTGAGATGGGAGAAAAATGAACATGATATGACCATTTATAGTGTAAGTATTACATAAAAAGACACCAAAGATAAAAAACATGACATTTTAGATACTATGTCATCAATAATAAAAAATAAAACTACTAATTAGGTTTCTTGAATCCTTTCCTTCCAACCAATCACATGGTAAATTATTTATATTTCTGATAAAAAACACATCCATCGATTATCGATTATTAATCCTCTTTTTTTAGACATAAAAGCAGTTATTAAATTTTTAGAATCAAAAAAATAACCATTTTATATGAATTTGGGATTACTTTTTCTGAAAAAATTAGGCATCCATATCAAAGTAAAAGATCAACATCATTTGAGAAAATGACACGTCGATCATCATTGTCAATTGCATCAAACTTATGAATGAAATATAGAAATACCAATAATTCATGGAGACACCATTAACTGTGTAAATATTTTGATCACCTTGAAAAGGAAGAAAGATATCAACTAACATGGACCATTGAAAAAAAATTGATTGGAAACTTCCATAGTGACTAACTGTTTTTTATGTGTTTCATTCCAAACATGAACTATAAAAACAAATGTAATTTCCAACCCATGAATTTAAGAGAAAATGATATAACATTGAAAAGGGAATGGTTAGTTAACATGGAAATGAGAACTATAATTTTTATTTCTCAAAATGGTAAAATAAAACAATGGTGAACATGATTATATGCTTTGCTAGTTTAGTATGTAAATGAGTTCCTCAACTACCCTCAAGAAAAATAACCACTTTATAACTAGAATCATGCATGGAAAAGTCAGAGTGTCATTGAACACCTGGTGTTTGATTTATCCTCATCATAGAAAGGGTTTCCAATTCTCATGAATCCACAAATAAAATTTAATTTCATTAGAAGAGGACTATATTTTAAATAGTTTTCAAAATTACCACACATTTGATGAAATAAAAAATTATATTACTTTTATAATCGTCAATATTTTTTTTATAATTGAGGTAATGTTCATTAAAAACATTAACTATAAAAAAATTAGTAAATTATAATTCTTAAAAATCTATATATTGGAATAATATACTAATTTAGTTCCATCTTACTAGACACCTCTTGAAACCCTACCTTAAAGACCAAGTGCCCAAAGTTATCAATGCTCATATGGGATAAATTAGTATTAGTTCTCATAAGGGATTAGTGAGTACATATATTTTTTCATAAAAATATTATTAATGAATTGTTTCTTTATTACTCATTTAAGTGGGTTTTTAGGAATTTATGTGTATGATATTTCCCATAAATGAAACAAACACCAATAATTCTATGAAACTTGTCCTCAAAAGTACTAATTTTTTTCAATTATTAGTATAATGTATAGTAATGTACTTTTAAAATTAAATCAATCATATATGGAGGTTATATTAAATATATAATTCCATATTTATCCAATAAATTCTATAGTTTCTGAATTGAAGAAATCTGTACTTTTTTATTTAATATCATATGTGCATACTAGGATAGAGAATAACATAAATTGAAAATTAATTTTTTATTATAATAATTTTTTATCATAATTGAGTATCAATATATTTACATTCTTGGTCAAGGAATGACTTAAGGTATAAATATTTATTTGAGTCATAAAAAAATCATTAACATGAATAAGAAAAAAATGATTCACATTTCCATTTATCATTCTACACAAACATCAATTTCAATAAATAGATTTTACATGCCCTGCTAAAATATTATTAACTTTCATACACACAAAAAAATATTTTTCATTTCCCATTGTCTCTCCTTGAACAGTAATTTTTGTAAATAAAATTTCTACGTGCTTCAAATCAGCCGTTTGATTTTAAATAAATTAAATGATCTGATGTCATGAAGAAAGTGTTGGATTTCTTAAGAATAATAATTGACTGAATAAGGAATGAAAACATTTCTATGTATGAAATGGATTGTCCCATCAAATCCATATCTTCTTGGATTGACGAAATAATTGAAATCATCTCTAATTTTTGGAAAGGTATATATATTCATGAGATGAATTTATGATTTTACAATGATATGACCTCAATAGTTATCTCAAATACATATTATGGAAAAATTAAAATATGCTAAAACATCCTTATTAAGGTAATGCACTTAAAATTAAAAATTATTGCAACTTTCCTTCATAAATATGATACTATGATAAATGGTCATTTATATGGTACTATAGATGAATCATATCACAAAATATTATGGGTTAATTATTTTAAATACTATAAAAATAAGAAATAGAATTACATATGATTTTGGAGACCACAAGCCAGATTCCCCCTGTTTCTATGATAATACTTCTTGTAATGTAAAATAATGATGCATGAATTTCATAGTGGTCACCAAAATACCAATTAATACAATAATTTCTAGTTATAATTATGTAAAGAGTGATATAATGAATATATAACTTGCTAAGACAAATCAATCCTAGAGTAAAAAAAATTGGAAACTGTACCATTATAGTTATTTCAAATAAAGAGATTTCTATAATGAAAGGATACAAAATCCTCATGTATTATTTCTTCAATGTTGTAATTGGTGCCACAAAACTTTATTTCACCATATGTGGCATGTTTTAATATTTTCAAGACTGATATAATGTGAACTTGTAAGATATGCACATGTGATGCTTAAATTGTTTCGGTAGAGCAACCTAAAAGGAAATACATTAATGGATAATCAATAAAATGAGTTAGGAATTAGATAAATAAAAAATAGACAAAAAAATATCTAAACTCTGATCCCTTGAAATAATTTCATGAAAACATGATCCCAATATGAATGAGAAAAAAAAATGAAATTATATTGTTTTGCATATAGTGAAACAAAATAGGATAGATTTAATTTCCAGAAATCAACAAACATTTATTTTTCATAACATAATGATTCATTATAAAGATAATGTAAAAGTTATTTTCCTTTTTGAAATCCTTCCCTATATGTCATATGAGCTTAATGTGTTTTCTTGTTATATGTTTCCTTCAATAAATTGATACATCATATTGGTAATAGTTCCTTGACTGTTGAATGAATTATTTTAAAAAATGAGATGTCATTGATCATTACAACATCATAAACACTTTCAATGAAGGGTACCCAAAGATTAGAGCTGCTCAAAATTCAACTTCTCTATATCTCCCCACTAAAAATGTCAAAAATAAAATTAATATTCTTATCTACATTCTCTGAAGATTGATTTAGACCGATAAAATAAGGAACCAAAGACTGAATATTGAATAAAAAATCCAACTCATGCATTGTGACTATGAATTTGATCCTTCAAGACAACCAAATGAATCCAGTATATGAAAAAGTAGTTTTTTGGTTCAATGGAGAACATGACAACCCAAGAACTTATAATTATCTACAGAGAAAAATAAATTATGTATGAAGTCACATTCTTCCCAAGGATTGAAGGACAAGGTATTAGATTCTATAAAGTGGCTCTGAGATGCGTCTTTTATATATAGCATTAGGATCTTCAGAAATGGTTGATCTTATCAATTACAGTGAAATGAGTGATTGTAACGTGTAATATGATCTCCTAATTTCCATAACCAATTTTTCTATTTATATAAATTAAATTGGTTGAATTCATGTACAACGGTAATATTATAACTATTTCAAACAACAAATTAAATAATAATTTATGAAAAATCTTAAAAATGATAGATATATTGATATTTTATGTGAAAAAATAATAGTAGAGAATATTGATATATTGAAATATATATTGGAACAATGTTTTTAATAAAATTTGAAATAAAATAAATAATTTAATATTTAATATATATTTTAAAACATTATTTTAATATAATATGGTTTTTCATTTAAATTACAGGAATTATATTATGCTATATTTGATTTGAAAATAAGTTGATATAAATTAATGTTTTAATATTCAATTTTTAAAATAAAAATATCATGATATATCAAAACTATTTTCAAAAAATTTATTCATGTTGTTGACTAATATTGTGTATAAATTCAATGGTGAGTCACATCAGAAAATCTTAAAATTGAAAAACCAAATTGAGAAATTTTGAATTTTGAATTTAGGTTTTTTCCTACATATTTGGAATGATTGAGACAAATTTATTTATGACTAATTTTGTGATTGTTTTCTAATTATATCAAATTTTAAAACATATCTTGAATTAATAATAATGTATCTTCATATTTGTATTAATTTTTCATCCTAATTACACTGTTAGATTTTCGTGAATACATTGATGGATGAAAAATATTTATATTTTTTTATATTAAAGTGATAAATCTATTTTATTATGTATTTTAATGAATATGTTTATTAAAATTCCTTATTTATAACATATTTTATTAATATTTATAAATGTATGTTGTAATTAGTGATGCACCTTTTTTTAGTAAAATCACATCATATTTATTTAATAAAATATATTGTTTTTTATGATTGATGGAATGAATACATAAAAAGTTCATGGAGTATGATATTTTATAGATTTATATTTTTTGTACTAGGCTATCGTTACATTTTTAATGTATGTAAAAGAATGAACATGAGAGAAAAAAACATTAGGTTTGTCCTCTAATCAAAATATCTATTTTATATCTATTTTTTTATTTACATTATCAATTTTTTATATTGTATTGAAAATTATTTTTATCATTAATAGATAATTTATTATCAATCCTTATAAAAAATTGATAATATAAGGTCATATATAACACATGGTTCATGTTGAAAAAAATCATACTTTTAAAAGAAAAACATGAATTATATAAGAATTCAGATTTCAAAGTTACAAAATGCAAAGGGATTTTTTTTTTCAATTTTAAACCCCCATTATATCATAATAGTTTAAAAAATACAAATAAACAATAACATTTCTGATCAATGAAATTTATCCATACATTTTATCACATATCCCATAAATTTTTTAGTTATTACATGAATATGTTTTGATGTTTAAGATGTTTTGGGGGGAAATAAACAAATCATAACTTTTAACCTAATTGACCAATTTGATAATAGTAATTTATTTCTATCAAAACATTCAATAAATTGATTAAAACTATAAAATATATTTTTTATTTTATATTCATGAGGTTTTAATTTGTTCAATTGTTCCAAAGGCCGGGTCCAATGATAAGATGCCCAATGGAGGCCTAAAAAGATGATAAATTATCGGTAATGTAAATTTTTCATGACTACTATATTTGGGGAATAACATATGTTAAGAACAAACAAATGGGATGATTATAAAGCAATTGGAATTTATCTTTGAAGACAGACAATCCCATAAACTATTAAGTCATGATTCAACTAGAAAGTCAGTATTTCATGGGGTAAAATATATTGGGACTTATTTAAGAGGCAATCTCACTGACCCCACATATTCCTTGACTTATCTTGGATCCAGTTTAACATATTTCTTAGTAAGGAAACTTCGTGGGTCATTATCATGTTTGAATAATATAGTGGCATGGTTTAGTATAATTTTGGAGCCAAATTCATTTATTTTATTCTTATTTCCCCTTATACGATTCTAAGACCCTTAGAGATCAATCCCTAGTGTGTTCTTTAATGTATCCTCAAAATATACCTTTATAATATTTATATGTTAATTTAATTTATTGGTATTTTATACCACTCATCAATTATATTTTTCGATTTTGTGTTTATGTAGTAATACCCATATAAAAACTCAATGGAATTTGAATACTCATTATTTTATGAATAAATTATATCGTGTCATTATTTGAGTGTGTTGGACTCTTCCCTCACCATTTCTATTTTATTACTTCTCTTATGGATTTCATTATTTAATAAAACCCAAAATCTATAACCCATGAATATGAATGTTTGGGTCTTGAAATATGTTAAATTTTATATGAAAATATGCTCATCACATTATATTGTGGATGTGATTCCATGAAGAGTTCATAACATTCATCAATCCAGATTCCATTGAATTAGGGTGGAACCTAGTAATCAATATCATTTTATTGATGAGATACTAGGTGTTAACCTAGTAGGAACTCAT
This sequence comes from Viscum album, assembly GCA_963277665.1. Classification (NCBI taxonomy): domain Eukaryota; kingdom Viridiplantae; phylum Streptophyta; class Magnoliopsida; order Santalales; family Viscaceae; genus Viscum; species Viscum album. The sequence goes on from CAUJRU010000003.1 coordinate 4,130,561, forward strand.
ATTTACCCTACTTTTTATAGGTATAAATTAATTAATCAATAATCAATCCAAAAATATATGATAACAATAATGAATGAGAATTAAGGGACACTTACCCTATTTTGATAATGTTTTCTCAAACTGATTCTTTAATTTAGTTTTTTTGTAGTAAAAATTTATAAATCAAAATTCGCATATTCATTAAATCCACTTAGTTTTTTTAGAATTTTCAACCAACCAAAATTGATATGTATATAAATCCTTGGGATATAATCTAGGTTATTACATAATATAAGCCCACTAAACATAAATCAATCTTGATGCATTGGATGACATGATCAAAATTTAATCACAATTTCCAAAAAAATAAAATGTATTTTTATAAGTTGATACCCTCTAATTTTTTCTTCATCATACGACAACAATTTTATTTTTCATTATTTTCATGATCTCTTGATTAGTGACAAGGATTCAACTGGGATCAAGTACACTAACATGATCTAATTAGAATGGTCTGATCTTAAACATGGAATCAAATGTTCAATTAACCATCTAAAAAAGAAATGTATAGTAATCATGACCCTATTTTTACCAAATTTAATCATTTAGGAAAACTTTTCTTATATTTTTCAATTATCCATTTTTATTTCATTCTAAATCATTATTTATTTTTAATTCGTTGTATTTTTTCTTTTTTTACTTTTAGAGTAAAATAATAATTTTCATTGTTGGTTTCTCTCATTTTTTTATGAATGGTAATTTTTTTTAAATTAAGTAACATGAAATTTATAATTAACTGAAAAAAGTGCACACAAAATTGGGAATTATAGTATTATAATCAAAATCAATTAGAAAAATAATTGAAAATGATCCCAAATAAATTCACAATCAAACCATAAGTGAACCTAGTCAATAAATTTAGATACAGGTGAGAAATAATAGGTAATTAAAATAATTTACTACCCTTGATGTGGGTTACTTATATTGGAAATTACACCATTTTTAAATTCTTAGAGTGTTTGGACCTCTCTAGTGGTAATATGGTAAATACACCAATGTACATAACATGAAAAAAAAATTATGGTGTTTTCAATGGTTTCAAAAGATGGAGTTTACTCGAGGCTTGAGATAGAGTGGAAATGAAAGTGTTATAGATCCTTGAAAATTATATAATAAAAATATTATATTTTTTATTCCATTCATGAGTGTTTGTAGTGAAAATTTGATATCTCCTAAAGGGGAACTTGTATAGGGAAAATAGGATCCTGATTAAATCCAAAATGTGTGTTTTATGAAAAAGAAATGGTAGTTTCATTCATAATGAGATCCTAAGGGTCTTACATTCATAAATGAATGAATAATTTTATTTAATTAATTAGAATTTTGAAATAAATATGGAAATACCAAGATACTACCTTTATTTATACAACATGATGATAGTTCTCTAGGGAGAAATTCATTTTAAAAGACTAGAGAGAGGAAAGTGGTGGAGATACCAGACTTTGGTGGAAATGACATCTGGTAAAAGGAGTGGGATTGGATTTGAAACAACATCAAAAGGTCAAATCAGTTCCTGGAGATGATCAAATCACAACATCAACAGTTAATTGAATCATTAATGATTGAAGAATAAGGTAGGACACATTGATACAAATCCACCTTCCTTTAGGTTTTCATGTTTTTTTATTCATTGTTAAATTGCAGTGGATTAATTATAATATTTTTCCAAACTCTATTATATTTATCTATCCCATGATCTGCATTTGAAATCCTTGACCCCTGGTAATTTATTACAAAGAACTATTATAAATTTTTTTATTCAATTATATTATAAAATATTTCAGGGCTATATTGTTCAGTTTTTTATCAATGGTTAGAAATATTGTTTGATCTCTAACACTGCTCGATGTAAAATATTTTTTCTTATGTATAATGGTATTTTTAACATGATATATTTCAATCATTCTTGAAGTTATCACATAATCCATGTTATTAATACTCAATATTCAATGATATACATTCATATTAGCCAGACAATCTCCCCATTGTCCACTGTCATTCTTTCAATTATTTTGATTACCATCCTATTTATTTTCATTACGATCCAATGATGAAATCCCCAATCTCAAAACTATTATTCTAGGGAATCTAGGATATCATAGGTAGATATAGATGTGGATATTGTACCAATGTATTGGGGATTCAAAGGTGTTAGCTCTATTTTTGTTCTGCGGGATCGATGTGGTCGTCGGTGTGAAAAAAGGTGATTGATGTAAGCGGTGGATACTTGGTGTGACACATGTTGTGGGGAAGTCATATAAAAATGTTAGGGATGGGTTTATTTGGACCAAAAAAGTTGTGTGTCCTTGATAAAATAGGATAAGTATTTTACTTTTGGAATTAAATAAATAATAAGAAGAACATGTTAGAGAGAGTGGTAGAGGTGTGGGAGTGGGTAATCATGAATGGGGTATATAAAACATCCCTATATATGTGATAAAGGGGAGGTTGTAGTATAAAATTCATCCCTCTATCTTCATTACATTTTGATATTTTATCTTAATAATAATAATAAAATAAGAATTTGAATATTGAAGAGAGAGAGAGGGAGCCCTTGATTTTTCTTGATTAGAGAGAGAATATGGAATGATGGATTCCATACCATTTCCAATATATATAAATATTTATATATGCATAATAATAATAATAATAATAAAAATATAATAATAATAAAAATAAAAATAATATAATAATAATAATCATATGATAATATTTATTATCAATATTTTTTTTCTACTATGTCCATATGCTCGAACATCGAATTGACAATTCATCAGTAACATCACGACCAAGACATTGAGATGGTCTATTCAAGACAAATATGTGATATATAATTTTGAATCAGGTTATATAATGTATTATTATTATTATTATTACCATTATTATTTCTCTTGACTCAGTCATATATTATTTATATTATTTAGGATTGGTGAACCATTTGTGGCCTCGTAACCTAGACCTCCTGAAAAATATTATTTAAAAAATATGTGATACCTAACTCTAAATCATGGAACGAATCTCTGGTCTCATCAAATAACATATTTAATTAGTAATAATATTAATTCTATATTTATTACAAGGACTCTATTCTGTGAAATTAAATATCCTATCATGGGTATTTGTCTATGTAAATCAGAATGGTGTAAGATATTCAGTCATCTATATTTTTCTTGAATGATAAGATAGGTGGAGGTAAAATTTGGCTACATTGGACCATTGATAGGGATCAAGAATGATTCAAGGAACTCTATGTATTTTAAAATCCTCTTTAGCCACCCATATATGTCATAACATAACTTCCTCACCCCATCCTTAGGTACAGTTAGTGATTCTATCATAGTTTCAAGAGGCCATATAGATCCTCTACCTCGGGGGAAGATTAGGTTAGAATTTACACTCACTTACATGATTCAATGATCATATATCCATGGGGTAGGTATCTACACCTGTGTAAAGAGATTATTGAGTCTTGGTATACTTAACCAAAGTCTATATTTCTTTCCTATTTAAATTAGGCTCTCAGATCCACTATTATGGTTTATAAGGGGTTTTTAGGGATTGATGTATTTTGGTTATTTTTATTTTTTTTGGAAATTTTTTGGGAGTTTTTATTCCCACTATCTATGTGGGGTGTAAGATTATATACTATATATGTTACAAGATTACATGGGTTTTATGATAGCGAAAAATGATAATTTGGTTATTTGTACATCATGGTTAGACCATATGGAGTAGTACTTCCCTTACATGAAATCATGTTTTAAGTGTTGAGAAGACCCTATTAGTTTCTCATGAGATGTATATTTCATGGCTTGGAACTGATCTGTTTGGAACATCATCATATACTAGTTACATCTATCTATAAATCATATTTTCAATCTTGTTTGAGTTTCTTAGTTACATTTATTTATGCCAAGATCTTATGTTATCTTATTAGGTTTAATTTCCTTGTTGGTTTTAGGGAATCCTACTAGGTATATTTATACTCAACCATGAATATGCCTTCTTCCCACACATGTTATCTGTATCTACAATATTCTCTATTTTTAGATGATATCAGCGGACGTTGAGGTAGTGCAGCTTGTTAGGATCTGACCATTAATAAAACATGGTGAGACTTGGTGGAGTACAATGGAGTCCCTGTGGTTCATTATTTTTATGGTGACCACTGCAATTGGATTTTGATTTAGGTGTACATAAAGTATAAATAATTTTCCCAGTGTCCAGTGGATCTGAGGACTTTTAGAAATATTTTTTCCCTCTTTCTTATCTTGTCAGATGATATTTTATTTTTTTCTCATTCATTGCATTATTTTCAATTTAGTTGATGTGATAAGTATATCATGTTATAATGTATGTTTGTCTTGTTACATTGGAGATGTTTTTATTGTTGGTTTTTATTGGCTAAAGCCTCCCCTATTTTGAGATATTCCAACTATATGCTGGTCAGTAGGACTTGGACTATTGGATGTGGTCTTGGGATGGAACACTCAGCTTAGTGTTGGACCTATCAGGTCCCTGGTAGGTCGAGTCATGTTAGACTAGTATCATATTGAGGTTTATCCTAAGTATTGTGAATGGATTTATTATCCATGTGTGGATTGAGATAGGAACATAGGGTAAAAATGTCATGAAAGCCTTGTGTTTGGTTATCTAACCAAGGAGACTAGTGTGAGTGTGATGATTGATGTATCCTTTCTCCAAGACTCTAAAAACATGTTAGTTGACCTAAATATCTAACTCATCATTTTTGGGTACATCTAAGAACACTTCATGCATAATATAACATCAAGTTATGACCCCCCACAATATCTCTATATAAACAATTCTAGATATGCTATTGTACTTATGGTTTCATCCTATCAGATTAAGGATCCAACCCTTTGATACAAAACTACTATGTAGAGATAGGTTAATGATGAATCAATTCTTATACAAGGATGTTTCCCTTCCATTTTTTGAACATTGTGGGTTTTATTAATAATTTTAGTTGATCAATACATTTCCCATTATACATGGCCTCTTATTTACCCTACATGCATAGTTAATTATTCTCATGGATCATATTATTTCTTATACTGAGTGATATGATATATCAATGGTTGGGAAATGTGTGCATTCTTAAATTCAAGGTGATATGGATATTTGTTTGATTGTATATTATCTAGAGTATGGGACTCACATTTTCTAATCTCATTCAACCATATAATAACCAAGTGATTATTCTTTATTTGATTTCCCTATACATAATCATTATCTATTAGGTGGTAATAATGATTTATTTCACAAAAATGTGATGGTACTTCTCTACTATGGCTAGAGTTTGAGCCCTTTCCAGGGGGAAGTTTTATTAGGGGATGACGAACAATCTGTAGGGTGGCGTAACAATGTTCTAGTAAATTTCATGGATGAAAACATATTTAGGCGTTTTTGTGGGATTATTTTTTATTGATATTGATCACTCTCGATGATTCTTAAAGGAATCAAGAGGAAGAAAATTATGATTTATGGTTGTACTCCCTTGAAACACTAATTGTGCCTGAGTCACCCATGTGAATATTGGTGGATTATAAATTTTTATGGTGATGCACCCTAACTGTAAGAGGAGGTTATAAGTTTACCTGAAGATATCCAAAGTCATATCTAAAATGGGAATTTATGATGTGGATTGTGATTTTATCAGGAATACACTTATTAGAGGCCATGTTGGCTACTGATATGTTGTTTAGTGGGGAACCGAGAAGTGTGAAAATAGTTTTAGAAGAATGATATATGGATCCTTCCCCCTGAATACCACACCTATTTAGTTCATAATCACCATGGGGTGTTGATGACCTAGATGGGGTATGATGTGATGGGGATGGATATAGTTAAGGGATAACTTATATAAATTATCTTATGTCTCACTTTCATTCACCATGAACCATTTCATTGGATGACATTAGAATGGGTTGTTCATCATACACCATGTGTCATTGATTTGGAGATTATATAGGTATTTTGGGATTAAATCTATCTGACTTGAGAGTTCCCATAGATGGTAATGTTTTTCACTCACTTCTCCTAATGAAGTGAATTCAACCTTAGTGGAGATAAAAGTATTCTTAGAGATTCTATTAGTGGTTAAGAAGAGATGAAGTGGTACTCACCTTAGTATGAATTAGTTACCCACTATGAATATCATATGGTGTTGGTGATTATATTAATTAGGAGAGTTCTTTTTTGTAGTATTGAGTCAGGACCCTTATGTGCGGAATGAAGATCCAACCCTTTGGATTCATGTTAGCATCCCCTCAGCTAGTGAACGTAGTTATATGTTCTATATTCATATAGAACATATTATTTCATTATCAATGCTGAGGAATGTGTAGATGCATCAAAATAATTACACAAGGATGAATATTGATGATAGATGGTGTATGCATTAGCCCATATTTCAAGTTTAATGTTTTCTTTTATGTATTCGTGGTGTATTGAACTACATCTCTCATTGGGATGATTTGTGGTTAAGCCTATTATGTATTTTGGAATTGACATGGTATTACCATGACTGTATCAGGTGTACAGAGAACTCTCATAGTATTGGACACAAGTTTGTATAGGTATGAGTAGTCTTAATGAAGATATAATTGTGGTAGTTGAATATATCAGATTAGTGCAATGGTGGCATGGTTCTTGGAACCCTCTCGTATAGAATCTTATGCCTACAAAATCATGGAAGCATGAAAGCACTATCATATGAGATATTGGTTATGTTTTGGAAGATAGTTGTTTCTAACCCTTTGTTTATGTTGATGGATTCACACATTTTACATATGTATTTGATTCCATGATTGTTATATTTACATAGTAATCCTATATATTTTCCCTTGAAATTGGGTAGCACATCAACCACTTCAATGGGTAGATAATTGTTTTAGATTAATTCTCATATTGAATATCATGATAGCCATTATGAGAGGAAAACACTCTAGTAAATAATGTTACATGGTATGAAATGAATAGTTGATTTATGTGGTTGTACCAATATAATGACAAACCACTCTACCTGATGTAGGATGAGGTTATCTCAGGAGGTTTTGAATCTTTTTTCTTGGGTAGCATCTTTCTTGGTGTCTAAAGCCAATGATATGGGTCATCTAAATAGATATGAACGTCCATGTTTTATTATAGTGTATTGGACCACCTAATGGTCTGTGGTGTGATGTTGAGTGTTTGGTTATGGATGATATTGTGTTTGATGTTCTCATTGGTAGCTTTCAAAAATGAGAGATGAAACCATGATCGAGTTATCTTTGACAATGGGTACAAATTTATTGGGTATCGTGATGTGAATTTGAAATCTAATTGATATATATGATGAGGCTTGGGGGGTAAGGGTCTATGTTTCTCTTATTTCATAAGCCTGTAATGATGGAGTCTAGGATTTGTATTCCATTGGTGACAGGGGGACTGACATGAATTCTCAAGGGAATGTGACCTTGATGCTTTTTTATTTTCATCATTGAATCTAACAAACAGATCATTGTTGGGGGGTGTTATAGATGGATTGGTGTCATATAAAAATCATTTGAAATTATCTATTTAGTTTGAGAGTTGTTATATCCTACCAAATTTGACCTTGTGGATGAAATGTTATAAGGAGAGGATTGAGGTTTGTGGGATTCATTTCATCTTATGTGCAAAAGAATCATTCAGATAGAGATGAATTTTTTGTGTAGTAGCTTGAAAATATTATCATTTCATGGATTCTTGTTCCCACATAGTATATGATTCCTGATATACTAGAGTGAGTATCTTCATAAATTAGACAATATGGTCTCATCCCTAGACAATTGTGTATCATGTTTTAATAGAACACAAATATCAGAAGATGAAGAATGTGTGCACAATGTCATGTTTTTCCTGCATGAGTTTGTTGTGTGAGGTTCATTTCATGAAAACATTAGTTGATTTATTTATGAGGAAATTAAGGGTTTATGGAGTGTAGTATATAGTGACATTTATTTTTAATATATGGGAATAACATAATTTTAAATTTTTTAAGTACTAGGACCTCTATAGGGGTAAAATTTTAATTTTATCTTAATAGATAACCTCATAAAAATTATGATGATTCTATTTGTTTCGAAGAAAGGGGTTTACCAATGGGTATATAAATCATGGTGATGAAAGTTTCATGGAGCCTCAAAAATAATATAATAAAATTATTATATATTTTGTAGTTTTCATGAGTCCTTTTTATGAAATGTTTATATATTCAAAATGGGACTTCAAAAGGGAAAGTGGGATTTATATTTGATATATTATTTGAGTTTTAAAAAATGAGTGATATTAATTTCATTAACATCAGGATACTCATGGGATTTAATTTTTGAATTAATGAATGTATTGATTGATTTTTAGAATTATAGAAATCCATAGATCTACCCTCTATTTATACTACTTGATGATGCCAATCTCGAGTGAGATGTATTTGAAAGAATAAGAGAGAGTAAGGGGTGATAAACAAGACTTTTTTGGTTATTACATAAGATATAATGAGTAGGATCAAATCTATGATGTCATCGATGGATAGAATAACCAAACAAAGATGATTGAATCATAATGATGATGGCGACAGATTGATGCATCAGTGATTCAACAAAGAGGTATGAATCATTGTCTAAACTTTTTTGTTCACCCATAATGTTTTATTGATTCATTATTCATCATATAATAGTGATCAATCAATCATAATAATTTTCATATCCCCATTATATTTTTCAATCCCATATTTGAGGATTCAAACCCTTACAACATAGTAGTTTCTTATATTGAATTATTATAAATAGTTTCATTTGAATAATTCATGAAATATATAATAGAATTTTTTTTTCATTTATTATAAACATATAGAAAGGATTGTTTAATCTCGATCATTTCATAATGTAACATTATTTTTTATATGTTTAATTGTAATTCTCACATGAATTTCTCCCCTAATTCCAACAGTTATTATATGATACTTGATTATAATTCATAAATATGTGTTGATATATATTCATATTAGGTGGACAAGTTTCCTATTGTCAACCATCCTTTACACAATTACATTGATTATTGTTCTTTTTATTTATATTATGGTTTGATGACAAAATCATGCATCACATACCAACTTAATTAGGGTAGTAGAGATCTTAAGTGGATCTGGAAAGGCTTGTCAAAGTAGTGTTCTGGTGGATTAGAGGTGGTATCAAGGGTTTGAGAAGTGTAGGATATAGGGGGTTTTGGCATGATCAAAGGAATCCAGTGTGAACGATGACTGGATGGTGTGATGCATGTTCTAGGACGTTCATTGGATAATGTTAGGGAAATGTTACATTCAAGATTTTATGGGAGATGGAAATGAATTTTGGAGGTGGGTGAGTGGGGATGCATTAAAGGGTATGTAAAACCTCGTTGTACATGAGAGAAAGGGTATGGGAAGTGTGAGATCCCCATTAACATCTTTAAATGTATATATTTTATTTTAATAATAATAGTAAAATGCAATTTGGAATATTGAAGATAGAGGGGGATGATTTTTCATGATTTTAGAGATAATGGGGTTGACTGGATTCTATCCCCTTTATTTTTATATAAATATTTACATGTGTTTTATAATAATTATAATAACATAATAATAATTATTAATATCTTATTTCAGTTGTATATATATGCATGGTCATGAGATTTATGATCCATCTATGACATTTTGATCCAGACATTGAGATGGGAGATTCAAGACTAATAAGGGATATATAATTCTTTATCAGATTATATATTTTAATAATAATAGTAAATATATTATTACTATTATTATTACTATTAAACTTGTTTTATTCATATCTTTTTCATATAGTTTTGGATTGGTGAACCATTTATGTTATCTTGACCCATAAATTGGGATGAAAATTTCAATACTAATATGTGATACCTTACTATAAATTAAAAAAAACAATGAGTTTAGTCATGTATCATCTTTCATCGATAATATGAAAAAATCTATATTTATCATTGGGTATCCTTTTTGGCCAGTTAAATAATCAATCATGAGTATTTTTAATATAGATCACAATGGTGTAGTCTATTCCATCAACTGAGTTAATTTTATTAGATTAGATAGTGAAATTTTGTTTATGGATCCATATGGATATTGGTAGGGATCATGTGTGATTTAGGGAACTCATGGTATTTAAATTTTCTTTAGCCACAAAGATACATCAGAACGAAATTTCCTCACACTATCCATAGGTAGGGTCAATAATTCTAACCTAGTTTTAGGAGGGAATAGGGATACTCAACCTAGAGATCATATAAGGTCTATATTTTAGGCTACATGTATGGTCCTGAGATCTTTTATCTATGGAGTCAGTATTTCATCCCATGTTAAGATATCACATGGGTATGGGATCCTCCAACAATGTTGGTATTTCCCTTCCATCAATGTTGGGATTTTGGATTCTCTAGTATAGTTTATTAGGGGCCATATAGGATTTCTAGATTTTTGTTTGTTTGATTTATTTATATTTAATGATGGAGTAAATATTCCCTATATCTATGTGGGGATAGGGATCCTTTACCATTGTTCCTGAGATGTCACATGGGTATTATGATAGAGATAGATGAAAATAATATTACTTGTACATCGTGGTTAGACTAGAGGGATCGATACTTCCTCCAATAGAGATGTAATTTTAGTCATGATCAAGACCACCTTAATTATTTATGGAAGTGAGGTGGTAGTAGGAAAGGTCTATAATTTTGGATTTATTCACAACTTATGAGTCGCTGGGCATCCCATAGGTTTCCCTTGAGATGTGGCTATCACATTATTATTTACATTAGGTATAATGGGTTCTTCAACATTCCAATAACTCTTGGAGACTTGTGAGATGTAGAATTAATTGATTTTATTTGAGTTGTTAGTGGAATCATCATATACCATTGACATCTAGTTGTAATTAATATTTGGATTTTTATTTTTCTTTTCATTTTACTTTTATTCCTTCAAAGTGCATTAGATATATTGTGTGTGTTTTTCAATATTGATTTTGGGGAGTCTTACTAGGTGTATTTATACTCTCCCTTTCATGATCCATGTGTTCACATGATTTTTGTCTATGCAGGCAATACACAATTTTGATATAGTATAAGTAGACGTGGAGCCAAAATGGATTTTTTAGAGCTAAAAATCAATGAATCTCGGTGGGGTATGGTGGATTACCTATTGTTCTTAATGATGGTGGTGACCATTATGGCTGGGGTATTATCAAGGAGTGTATACATCATAGAGAAGCATCCCAATGTCTTGTAGATTAGAGTATTTTTTGATGTATTTTTTCTCTTTGTCTTGTATTGTGGGATTATTATAAACATTTTTTATCATGAATTGCATTTTTTATCATTCAGTTGATTATATATGTATATCATGTTGTTTTGTATGGTTATCTGGTTGCATTGGAGTTTTTCATGTTGAAACTTGTTGTAGGATAATGCTTCCCATGTAGTTAGATATGCTTATTTAATTCTAGTAAAAAGACCATAGTCTATTAGATGTGGGCTTGGGGTGACACTCTCATCTTAAGCTAGACCAGGTGGGCCTCTAGTAGGTTTGGTCATGTCATGTACCATCCTACATACATCCAAAATCTACAAGAGTTAACCAACTTTAAAATTTGGTAAGGTCTTATACATTATCTTTCTAAATTTCATGGTATTATTGGCGAGGTCCCTTAGAAACAATAATTGAAATTACACATTTTGTGCTCTAAAATTAATCTTTAGGGTGTCATTAGGGATTTAATTAATCTTAGGGGCCACCCATTCTCCCTTAATCACGTATCTAAATAAATTTATATTACCTTCCCACCACTATAATTGGTTGACCACACCTTAAATGACTCTTCATAGAGTATTTTTTTAAATAATCCTATACCAAATCCATTGGAAAAAACATTAAATTAGAAAAACATAAAGAGTAACAATGTATGAATATTGAGAATATTTAAAGGATTGTGTGCCAATTACCATCAGAACAATAATAATGACCAATTACTAAAATAAATCTTATATGAGGGACTTTACCACATTGATCATGGTCTTATGGAAATTACAGTCTGTAGTACCCTAGTGGGAAAAAATCATACCACCATTCCTGAATTAATAACAAACATTTCTCAAAATGCACAATAATTCAGTACATCGGTGATAACAACCACCAATGTTGTCCATAAGGTAAACATTTATACGCTTGAAATATTATGGGAAACTAAACATGATAAATTTCATACTATTTTTTCTCTAATGGTTATATCTTGTGATTTTTTAATCTCCAACTATTACTTTACCTTCTGATATGGGTTTCAGTAACACTCATTTTAGTTTTCAATACCCCCAATTTTAAGATTCATCTAAATATTGACCAATAGTTTTTCCAAGGCATCCCTTTCAGAATAAACCATCATTCAATGAAAAATATTGGAAAAACTCAAAACCTGGGTGGAAATAATGGAAAAAATATCATAAAGAGGGGAAATATTCTAAATCTAGTAAATCATGGTAACACCATGGTTAATTTACCCATATTCATCCTCCACCACTAGGAAGTTCATTTCTACCACCTCCTAATCTTGAATCAACTATCGAAGATACTTTTATGAATGTGGAACCACAAAAATCCATTTATTATAGACCAATAAATCAAAAAATTATTAACTTTCTGTCTATAGTGGGGTAATTATCCTACTCTATCACTGACTTAAAAACATTTTTTGGACAAATTCTTTCACCGCCACTTGTCAATCCGATGGGAAAAGATTATGTATTTGATTTTACACTTTCTAGTAGGAAGGAACTATCTCCATATAATCTTTCTAGAGATGATAAACCTTCCCAAAATTTATGCCCCATTACTAAATGCTCAACTTATCAATCATAAATAGACCCATGAGAAAAAAAATGAAAAGTGTAAAAAATTAGTTGATAATCATGCTGAGAAATTAAATTTACCACTTTTATTTCCCTAAAGGGTATAAACCCCTAATAAATTTATTAAAAATGAATATGATAAAAAAATTTGAAACATTTTAAAAACATCAAGTTAATATTACTCTTCTTGAAGTGGTATACAGATTTACTTGAGGAACTTTTCACCCACCATCCATGACTATGAGGGGAATATAATGTAATCATGGAGATAAATTTTTTATCATTTATTTAAAAAATATAACCAAGAAATAAAATGAATCATGAATGATATAAATTACATACACCATAGGCGAGTTTTGTTTGTCTAATGTTTTACTTGATCACAATGATTCCATTATTGTGATACCTCATTCATTTTTCTAAACGTTGTAGGTTGGAGAATTGAATCCCATATGAATTTTAGTTCAATATTAATCAGAGTAAAATTCAATCAACTAATATATCTTTGGAAATATTGGTGAAGATAAATTATTTATTTTTTTAAGAGTTCAATGTATTAAAATGGATTGTGATAAATGGAAAGAACAATAACCACCAATTCTTGGAAGTACATTTATAAAAACTATAAATAAAACCATCAATGTGATTAATAGAAACCTATACATGAAATTAAATGGATTTTTTTTGAATTTTATCATTCTAGATGTAATGAAATAGACCAAAAAAGTTTACTCCTACATCTAAGGTAACAATATTATTGTGGTTTCCATGGGCAGTGACATTTCAAATCCATATCTTTATCCTCAATCTTATTTTTATCCTATTTTTTATATTTTTGGCGAGGGGTCATCTATATATTACAACATTAATGATGAAAAATTCAATGAATGTAAAACTATTTTTAAATCAAAACATCTTTTATGTTTTGAAACCATTGATGGTTAAGTAAAAACCATAATTATTTAATTTACCATTGCAGATATAAATAGTGAACATATAATTGTAATATATGAGTTTATTATAACATCATCATTACCTTAAACTCTAAATGTCCATTTCATTTAATTTTAAATGCTTCTATGTAACTTAAAATATTCACTTATTGATGTCATTAACCAATTATTGATCATTATTTCCAATAAAATCTCTTTAGAGAAAGAAATATAATTACTTACCATTTTGAGAGAGTGTGAAAACACAATTATTTAGGCATTGATAGATATCTATAGTATTAGACCATTAATATTAATAAATAGAATTTCCTTTGAGGATAATGCTAAACTAGTTAGTGAACCAAAATTATTTCTAAACCCAACCCTACTTAACGTTGTAAAAAATGAAGTAATGGAACAATTAGAAATTAGGATCAAATATCCCATGTCTTGTAGTAAATGGTATAGTTTAATGAAAATTGTTCTTAATGAGCATAATGATTTGGTTGTAACATGAGTGAAGAAATCCAATTATTCTATATAGACTACTATAAGCTTATCTAGTTCACTCAAAAAGACCATTTCTCATTACAATTTATTGAATAAATGTTGGAATGGTTGGTGGGTAAGTCTATCTACTATTTCTATGATGGATTCATTGGATAATATCAGGTACATATAATACCCTATGAAAAATAAAGAAAAAACATACCTCCATATTTGGTAAATTTTCAAATAAGTCGATGACATTTGACCTATATAATTCTCTAGTCACATTCAAACATTAGATAGTTAACATTTTTTCATATTACCTAGATCATTATATAGAGGTATTTGTTTATGATTTAAATTTTTTAGGGATCATCTTTTCAGGAGTGCATATTTAATATTCATTTTATCCTACGTTGTTGAATTGAAAATAACCATGTTTTAAATTATGATAATTTTCATTTCATTTTGGAACATGGGGTTGTTTTGGATCATATAATTTTCATGGATGAAATTTAAGTTGACATGTCAAAATATTATGTTATTTCTTCATTACCCCACCCCAGTTATGTTTGGTATATTTTTTATTTATTCCCATGTTGGTTTTTATAATTGATTTAATAATTATATTAATAATATTTCACTCCCATTATCATAAATTTTTCAAAAATATATAAACATTATTTTTTATGAAAACTTTAAAAAGGAATATGATGGATTGAAAACGATTCTTACATCACAACCGATCATCCAACCACCAATGTGGGATTTAAATATTCAAATCAAGTGTGATAACTTCAACTACATAGTTGGGGATTTCCTTCCATAATGGGTAGATTGTACCTCTCATAACAGTGCATATGGATTAGAGACTTTAGACATAGAAAAATCTTACAACACTATAATTGAAAAGGAACTCCTTAACATTGTGCTATATTTGGATGGATTTCATTCATTTCAATTTTAGACTAAATTCATGGTGTTTTATAACGATGCTACCATTGAATATTTTTTGAGGAATCCAAATTCTAAAACATTTATTATTTGATAAATATTAAAAACCCATGAATTTCATTTAAAAATTTGTAATAAATAGGGACTATGAAATTTATTTATTGAGCATATTAGTCTCATTCCCATTGATATTCACATTGGATCACCCAATGAATCACTAAATATATAGAAATTACCTAATAGGCCTTCATAAATTATTCATGATTCCATCCCATTGTTTCCAACTTGTTGAAGTCACCTTCATGATTTAAAAAACAACAACAAGATATCCTTACGAGTGAGTCTATTTATTACATAAGTGATGACCCATATTTGTGGAGAATATGTAGTGACTAGGTCATATGATGATGTATAGAAAACATCAAGTTAACATATATCATCAAATTATACCACACTATTGTATGTGGGGATTAATTTATTCCACAATAAACCAAATTTTTTTTTCCTAGCCTATGGATTTGTTTACATTATCTATGTAGTTGATTATGTCTCAAAATGGGTGACAAAAATTGTGTCATGTAATGATGAATATGTTGAGTTTGTGAGATCCTTAATTTTTTATAGGCTTAGTTTAAATTAATTAATTATTAGTGACCAGGGGTACCAATTTTATAATTAGAGAATATAAGCACTTTTACACTATTATGGGGTTTTACACCATGTTTCTACAACATATAATACCTAAATAAATGGTAGGAAGAAGCTTCTAACATGAAGGTGAAACAATTATCAGAAAAATCAGTTCACCATAATTATAAGATTAAATAACTAAATTAGATGATTAATTGTGGAATAGTATACTAATTTTAAAACCCTCCTTGGAATGTGTCCATTTTTGTTGGTTCTTGGAAAATATTTTCATGTTTTTAATGAGGTTATGTATCACATATATTGGGATAAAAAATGTAACATAAATATTTAAGATACATGTACTCATTGAAAATTGTAAATTTAGGATCATAATGAGATTTTTTATAATTCCTATGAAATTTTTTGAACCTACAAAGAGAAGAATGATATTGTCTATGTCAGGGTGGTTTTTCATAAGGAGTCCATGGTGGGAGGCAAAGTCCACTTGTATAGATCGAGGCTTATATTAATGCAGGATAAGTTTCATTATCATTGATTTTTCCCATATATTAACACTTATATTTATTAAATATCATGTTATTTTAATCATATACAACAATTCATTCTATATGATTAATGGGAAAATATTGGATCCCTTTCATGAGGACTTCACGTATCAAGTGGTGGAGGAAGGTTATCTCCACCATGAAACTTATCAAATGAGATCATCAGTTTATACCAATCTATGAAACTTTATTGTCTTACCCTTATTATAAAAACATTTTAATCAATGATGAGTTTTTTCAAGGATAATAAAAAAATTAAGTGTGGCGTTAGGGTTATCTATAGTTCCTCATCATAATGTTGTGTTTCTTTAATTTTTCATCAAATTTAATTTTTTATTTGTTAAATTAACATTATACTAAAATGAAATATCCAAAATATATTTACACGGTTGATTCCCTTGTTAGTAAATTACATGGGTGTTTTTTTTTTGAAAAAATGGGATTAAATGATTTTTGAAAAATAATCTATTCCATGGTTTTCTTTATTTTAAAAACATTATTAGGATTTTGATAGAATTTTGAAACCCATTCATTAGTATGAATAATAAATGATAATTTTCTTATATCAAGAGGTGATATAAATCAATTTTCGAATTCTCTTTCTAGTACCTTCCTTTTTTGAGTTAAATCATAATGTGTTTTATGATCTATATTTTTTTATACTTTATCAATACTTTCGAGAATAATGAAATGTACAAGTGTGATTTAGGTAATTATTTTTTAGGAGCCCTTGTTTTCCCACCTTTTAGACCTTCCCTTAAATTTCCCTTTATAATAACTTATTTTCAATGGAATTACTTATGGGTTAGTCACATTAGAAGATTATTTTCCATATCTTCTCACAAAATTGAATTTATTTCATAACCATAGTTTAAAATAGGTTTTGTAGAATCCGGGTTATTCATGTCTTATTATGTGGTGGAGTAACATTTAATGGAAGTGTGTGGGGGGGGGGAATTTGAAATTTAAAGGAAGGTCCATATGTCATGTATATCACATTATAATTCAATTGTTTCTAATTGAAAAGAGAGTAAATAATATACATAAAAAATACACATAAAAGAATAATTGAATCCTTTATCATATTAATTTTTGTGACACTTGACCTTGATGAGATGAAAAGGGAATAAGTCACTATTCATTCAATGTAATCATCTACCTTCACATTCTTTAAAGAAAGAAAAAAAATTCAAAATAAAATTAAAAAATAATAGGAATAGTAATTTCCATCACATTACTCATTATAAATTTAAAAATATTCTTGTAAATTGGGGAGTTGAGTTCAGTAATCCATGTTTGGATACTTTGAGCGAGGAATATACATTATTTTGAATGATTGATCAAACATCATATTCTATGAGAAAATACCCCTCATTTAGACATTATTTTTAAATTGAAATCCACTAAACCTATTTCTTAATGAACACCCTTAAAAATCATTATGATTGGAACATTTATTTCTTTGTCTTCTATATAGATTTAGAATTTTACCAATCCCTTAGTATGAATTTCATGAATATGAAATTGGAATAAAATTGAAAATGTTTCACACTTGAGAGATGTGTGACATGAATTTCTATTGAGGTATGTTGTAACATATTGCATGGGCTAAATAAATTTTTAATAGAATTAAATATTGTCAAAGGGAAAGTAATTTAATAATTGAGATATGAATTATTTAACTTTGAAAATAATATTGTATTTTTTCAACTTTTTTATTTTGGTGTGGATTTTGATTTGGATATTTGATTTATTAATAGAGTGAAAAAATTATGTGTGGGGGATTCTATGACTGACATTTATTCATGAATATGATAATATATAACATCAATTTTTTATTCCTTAAATGAACAATTTTGGAAGTTTAAATTGTTTTGGCCCAAAATCAAAAAATTGGATCTTTTTAGATAATGTTATAATTTAATAACAATTTGGTTTTTTGATCATAACATTAACAACATCTATCCAAACTTGATAATTATTATTTATAGGATTCTAAGGTCATGTGGTTTCAATTCATTTAACTAGAACAATAATGAGATTCACTTATTAGAGGATCAATTGAGGCCCAAAAATAAGATAAATTATAATCAATAAAGATTTGACCCACCAACATTGTTTGAGACATAAAATGGGTTAGGAATGTTCAAATGGTATAAATAAAATAGTATTATATAGTTATCTTGAAGACACATAATCAAAAAAAATCTCAGGCCATGATTTAGCATAAAAGTTAGTGGTTGACATGGATAAATATGTAGAGAAAAAGTTATGAAGATAGTTCAACTAACCCACTAAATACTTAATATTTAATTGATAAAATTTAATTATTTATCATTAAAATAAAAAATTATATCATTTTTATCATCCTAATTTCCAAGGGTATGGTTAAGTTTATTGTGAGATATCCATTCATTCATTTTCTTCTTTTTCCCCTCATGAACTTCTAACCCCTTGAAGATCAATCTAGAGTGTGTTCTTTGATGTTATCTCATGATACAAGTTTGTAATATTTGTAAGGTAATTTAATTTCCAAGTTTTTTATTTATTTCTGTCCATTTATTTCTTTTAATATTTTTTCTATGATGACATTCTATTATATAATACAATGGATCATTAATCCGCATGATATCATGTATAACATTGATCGTGTGATTAATCGAGCATGTTGGCCTCCTATCTAACCCATTCTCCTTAATGATACCTCTTGTGGATGGGTTTAGTTAATGGTATTCATATGATATCACCAATGAATATACATTTTTTAGTCTTGATAGGTGTTTTATTTTTGACAAAAAATTAGTTATCAAATTATATTGTTGATGCAATTCCTTTATTAATTTTTAAATTACATCAAGGATAATTTCAATGATTTTGAGTCATCATCATTATTAAATATTGTTTGATTAATAAAATAATATGAATTTACATAGTAGGGAATTATATATCATAATAGTTTTAGTAGGTATAAATCTAGGATTTTTTACCAATCCCACATCCCTTGAATGCAATGATTAATAAACCTTAAGGAATACCTACCATGGGATGATCTTGATTTGTCAAATTGAATCATTAATATAATAATGTATTTTTGATATAAATTTATAAATTATAACCAACATATCATTTCCAATAAATGTTATTTTTATAATTTTGATTCAACTTTAATTGATTTCTATTTCCATCACTGGGAAATGATCTATGTTACACTTTACTATAAACCCAGTAAAATTAAATATATTTTAACATGTTTGGTGATATAATATTGTTCCACATCATATCAGTTAAATAAAATACATTATTATTATAAAAATAATAACTTAAACAATGTAACATGTAAAGGGTTTCTAACACCAAAATAGAAAACACATGAATATGCATCAATGTTTTGGTGGTAGTTCCCCTTATCAATAGGAGGAGTAAATTTTTTGGTTACAATGTGACCAGGCTCCATAATCAACATCTAGTGTCTACATGAATAAAAATAAATAAATGTGTAGACAATTTAATGTAATCACCATACATATCAATGACCAATCAGGATAAATCTACCCACCCATATTTCACTTTCTTCACACTCACTAGAAATAAATATTTCATGACAATGAGTCAAAAATAATATATTATTTCCCATAAAAGATTTACCATATTTTAAGTCACATTAGATGCATCGATCAGGATATTTTAATG
The DNA here is from genome assembly GCA_963277665.1 of Viscum album. NCBI lineage: Eukaryota > Viridiplantae > Streptophyta > Magnoliopsida > Santalales > Viscaceae > Viscum > Viscum album. Next base: position 4,150,812 of record CAUJRU010000003.1, read on the forward strand.
AAAATACACATATTTAAATTTCTAAGAAAATTGATGAAATACACTTATTGATCTATCTTAGAAACACTGGAGGAAATAACCATCTCCATATATCTTGAAAACACTAGATGAAATACACAGATCCCTTTATCCCTGATTTTTTGAATAAAATACACATATTCTACTAGAGGAAATGACCACCCCCAAAGCTATCAGTGTATACATGTCTGGAGATGTTTGTTTCCTCTTGTTATTCTAAGATAGAGTATGATGTGCATTTTCTCCAGTGATTTTGATATAGGTAAATATGTGTATTAATTCAATGAAAACCAACCTCAAGCCACCTATCCACTTTCCATTCCAATCCCAAAATTTAATATGAACCCAATGTAACATAAATAATTCCAATTGGGATAAACACACAAAGAATTTTGAATTCAATAAAAGGTCAAATTCAAAATGTAAACCATGCTATTCATGGTAACTCAGATGTTTCTATTAAGGATGGTTATCATTCACTCACTCATGACCAACCAATTGAGCCCTGATGACAATACTAAACCAATATTACCCCAAATCCCCCAAATAAGAGGAAATTGATTTATGAAACTAGGTCCATACTAAAAAATATAGTCCCTAATACCATTTTTAATGAACTGACCTAGGCTGCTATCTAAACTCGGAGCCTACTCAGGTGACCACTTGTCGAATGGGTGTTTTCAATATCCACGGGCTGCAAACTGTCATTTTTTCATCATGGGACACAACTTGGGAATTATTCAACCCATGATATCAATATAAAATAAAAAACATTAGAAATGATAAATAAACCACCCAAATTTGGAATAACAAATAAATATCCATGGATATACAAGAAACTATAATAAATTTAAAACTTAAGAAGATAAAAATAAACATCCCATGCTAAAAGGCTAATAAAATATCCAAAAATTAAATTATAATGAGAAAAAGAAACTGTACAGCTCCAATAACACTACAAGTCACCCCAACTACTCATCACATCCCACTCATCCATCTAGGGATGTACGCAAAGTAAAGACCCGATGTAGAGATGGGTACCCAAAACCTATAGATGTTCTATATAGACATGAGGTAAATAGTATAATATGTGATTAACCCATATGAATATAGAAACCCCTTAATAAAAAATTTCATAGAATTTTATTCTGAATATATGATATAAAATAGGTGTTTTTCATGATTTATATTACAAAGAAAATAAAAATTCCACTCACACATTTTTTAAAAAAAACCACCTTTTATAGATAAGAACTAAGATAGTTAATCTTTTTCATATGAATTTAACACCAAGTAAATAAGGTCTTTAAAAAATAGAAATCAAGATAAAACCCAATTTATCCCTCTTCTATACATTTCATGGAAACTCCTTTTAATAAACAACCTTAAGGATATTTTTTTGTAAAAAATCCATTAAGAAATAACCAACCCATTTTTCATTTTCAAAACACACTTTCAAACAATTTTAACACTACTAGTTTGAAAATAAACCAAAACAGACTCAAGGTGATACATAAATCACACATATGAACCAAGGCATCAAGGAGACACTATCCAAGAGAACATGTCATGACCCACCTTCACCAAGATGAGGGAAGGGACAATAGATTGCTAGACCCTTCAGTCTTCAAGTTGATGGAGAGATAATGACCCCCGAGACCCACCTTCAATAGGTCCCGGAGTGGCGACTAGCACCAAGGGTATAAAATCACACACTAGATGGAAGGAATTACCCTTTTTTCTTTAATAGGATTGAAAGATAAGATAATAAATCCCACAACACAAAAACTGAGAGTACATGTAAGCCCAAACAAACCATTCCCAGATGCATGTTCCAAAAGTAAATGTTACAAAAGTACAAGGAGACTACAAAGGTAAAGTACCAAAGAAAGAAAATAGAAACTCGAACTACAGCAACTTCTGAGCTAGAACGACACCACAAAATCCCTGAAGTCCTCCTGGAAACCTGAAAGCAGTTTTATATACATAGGATGAGCATACAATTATACTCAGTAGGGAAAACCAAAGACTCTCGTGCACAACTGGAGAGATATTCTAATGCCCTATGAGGAAATAATTAACCAAAGAACCTAGCAAGGAAAACTATCCACCCAAGCCTCACCAAGGCATACTCCCCAAATAATGAAAGTCCAGTAATGTATAGTAATAGCACATCGAGATTTAGGTACCCCACGCCACTTTCCCACTAGTTATTGAAGACATCATATGCATCGAACCAATCCCACCATTCTCACCATTATCACACTGCCACACCCACCCACAAAAACTTGTGCTACAACCACACATCCCGCCCACAGACACCTCAACCACAATCGCCATCCCGCCCACATACACCTGGTCCACAATCTCCATACATAACCACACCCGCAAACGCCTGGGTCAGAACAACTACTCTTACACCCGAAGACACCTGGGCCTCATCCCGAAGGTACTTGGGAAACAACCTTCCCTCAAACACCTGGGTCAACCACCACAACTACCCTGTCTGAAGATTCTTGGGATAATAATGGACTCCATTCCATCACATCCTGCCCGAAGAGTCTTGGGATATTCGGGAAAGGGAGAAGAAAAGGATATAATAGCAATCCACTCATAGTAGTGTTGGGAAAAACGCCCTCCCCATGAGATGGGGGTGTTCGACACTAAGATCTCAACTTGGGTGGGGCATGAATAAGAAACATAAAAACTACAGATATATAAATAAGTAACAAGAACTCGTCCCAACCTAGGATTTCCAAATCCAACCTAATAACAACACACTTGTTATTATTTATTCATAAAAGAACAACACAAAACTCATGACCAAGTCGCAACTCATTCCCAAAACCAATTCCCCATTTAAATCATTCTGGTTTCATGTTCAATCAACCCCATTTAAATGAATTCTACACTACTGGGAAACTAGCAGGTGTAACCACAAGCCAAAGGAAAAGAGAAATATCCAACATCAACTTAATCATTCACACCCAGTTCTCTTAAAAAGTTAAAACAACAAAAGGGGATTAGTGAGATCTCTCAAAGTACTGGAACCAAAGAAAACCTCGAGACATAGCCCCATGTCCCGAATACCCGGAACCAATGATATCTCGACAATAGAGGATCCCACCTGAGTTCATGTCATAGCAGAGCAACCACACGGCTTCAGATCCACAACCAACAACTGTACCACAACAGAGGATCCCATCCTCACCCACATCACCCCATAGGAAATCAAACAGAACAACACGCCTACTACCAAAACAGAGTAGGGAAACATCCAGGTTCAAGCACATCATTCATTTTTTTCTTCTTTCTGTTGGTTAGCCGGGGTGACCAAACAAGGATTATATTTAACGGGTATCCATTTAATCCACCAAGTTTATGTTATTAACCAATTTACAAGTTACAGTCATTTAATCATCACAGAACACAAGGGTTCATTAGTGCGCAAACAAGGATTATATTTAACGGGTATCCATTTAATCCACCAAGTTTATGTTATTAACCAATTTACAAGTTACAGTCATTTAATCATCACAGAACACAAGGGTTCATTAGTGCGCAAGGAAATACCACCAACAACCATGATTTCAGTGAGCATAGCCCTGCACAATTCACAACACATATCAACATAAAAGAGTACATTAGAACATCCATCACACCCCACTTAATTATTTAATGTTCCGATCATTATATTCATTAAGTTTGGTTTCATCAATCCCCACAGAAGCAATAGTGTACCCACACCGCATGATACACAGTAAGGAGAGACAAAGGAAAACCCCTACTTGGTTAATCAATGATCAATGTTTTTCTCCACGCGCCATGAACAAGGGATGCACAGCTTTCAGGGGAGGAATTTTGTGGACTCCAAGAGGTGCAGAAAGCTCCAGCAGAGGCGCACCACAAGTCACGGGAATAGAGGAGCTCCAGGCGCACTAGGAAGAAGAAAAAAAATCCATCCGAGAAGAAAAAGATGGAATAAACTCTAGCAGGAGATATAAATAAGAGAGCCTACTGTTATGGGATATGGAATTTTGAAAGCCTAGAAAATCGGATCGCGGTTCTCTACGCGGGTGGGTAGTTATGCACGATGATATTATGATGTGATTTAATACCCCCCCCATCGAGGATGTTTCTCGGAATTTTTAGGAATTAATTATTGGCTTTAAATGGCTTTAAAATGGTAAAAGAATTAATTTACGTCAAAAAAACACGTTGGGGGAGTAGGACTGGAAAAAGAAAATGGAGGGCTACGTGAGGACACAGTGCCACTGTTTTGGTTGAGACTTATTTTGGCAACGTAATGGGCTAGGAGGGTTTGAGACATTACATTAGATAGCTCTCAAACTATTCTCACCCTCAAGAATCAAAAACAAACCAGAAGAAAAGAGAGGGTCCAAACAAACACCTCGATAGATACGTCTCAGGAGTGAACCTCATCATCATTTAGAAACACGTCTCCCTCAAGAAACCAGACAACATACAAGGGTCAAACTTCCTAGTCATATGGGTTGGGGAGTCTCTTCCTCCATGTCAAGATACTATCCCCTTTGGGTGGCACTATCTCACCTGTACATGTTTAATCGTATTCACCTTAATGTGTCTTGATTAGGGATCGGGTCCCCCTCTACCCATAGCCAAGACTTTTCACACACATTCAGAGAATAAGGAAAACCACACATTTCACATCCAACAAGGTAAAGCATTCCATCACAAACAAGTACAAACAGAACAAAACAAAACTAAAAAAACTCTGGGTACTGGGAACGCATTTGTGATTCCCCTTCCCAGGTACTCTCCTCAATCCCACCATGCCTCCACCACACACGAACCAATGGAATGGTTCGTCCATGAAGCACCTTCTCTTCACAACCTTCGATCACCACTGGTCGCTCCACGAACGTTTCATCATCCCCGATATCTAGCTCTCCCCAGTCGAGGACTTGTGAATCGTCATGTAGATATCATCGGAGCTGGGACACATGGAAGACATCTTGCACCATTTGTAGATGTGGTGGCAACTCCAGCTGATAAGCCGCCCCACCGACCCACTGCAGCACTTCGAACAGTCTGATAAACCTGGGGGAAAGCTTAGTTTTTCTGCCGAACCTCCACTTCCCACGTCGGGGGGAGACCTTCAGGAATATGTGGTCCCTGACCCCGAACTCCAAGGGACTCCTCCTATTATCAGCATAAGACTTATTCTGGTCCTAGGCCACCATCATCCTCTCCCGTATAAGCTGGACCTTCTCTGTGGTGCTCTACACCACCTCCGAGCTAAGAACACCTACTTTCCCAACCTCGGTCCAACACACGGGTGAGCGACATGGCCTTCCATACAAAGATTCGAATAGATCCATTCCAATGGTAGATTGATAGATATTATTGTATGAAAACTCTACCAGAGGCAAGTGTCACACCCACGATCCCCCAAAATCTAGAATACATGCCCGTAGCATGTCTTCTAATGTCTGGATGGTGCACTCTGTCTGCGGATGGAAAGCAGTGCTAAGACATAGATGGTTGTCAAAAACATGATGAAATTCCCTCCAGGCTCATGAGGTAAACCATGCATCCCTATATGAGACTATGGATTTTGGAACTCCATGCAACCAAACCACCGCATCCACATACCTATGTGCTAAGGAATCTACTATTCCTAACTCCTTGATCACCAGAAAGTGAGCCGATTTCATCAATCAGTCCACCACTACCCAGATAGCGTCGCAACCTAATTGAACCCTGGGTAGCCCCGTGATGAAATCCATCGAGATGTAATCCCACTTCCACTCGGGAACATCTAAAGGTTGATACAATCCGCTTGGAACACGGTGTTAAGCCTTCACCTGATGACACACTAGGTACTTTCCTACAAACTCTACTACTGCCCGTTTCACCCCGGGCCACCAAAACTATCCTCTCAAACCCTAGTAAATCTTGGAAATTCTCAAGTGCACCGCCAAGGGTGAGTTTTAGAACTCACTAATAACTCTCTCACGCATCGCCTTTAGAACAAACATCTTTCCTCGGAAAAGAACCCGATTCGGACCATCCTCCGTCCACCCTTCCGGAGCATCACCGTGGTTAACCTAGTCACGCACCACTTCGATTTATGAGTCTCCCCACTAAGACTCCTCCACCTGCCGTATTAGAGAATATTTCACTGTCATTTGATACAAGAAACCTCTTCCACGTCCCATCCTTGCATCTAGGTGCAGGACAACCAAATCCTCCATAGCCTTCCAAGCATATGCCTACTCTTGAACTACATCCTTCTACAACTTCCTGATCAATGCATTAGCCACCAAATTCCCCTTTCTTGAGGTGTAGGAAATCTCGAATTCATAGTCCTGAAGTAACTCCATCCTCCTCTGCTGCTGTAAGTTTAGGTCCTGCTGGGAGAAGACATACTTCAAGCTCTTGTGATTGGTGAAGACCACGAAGTGATCCCCGATGAGGTAGTTCCACCACAACTTTAGTTAGAAAACAAACGCCGAATTCTCTAGATCATGGGTGGAATAGTTACACTCATGGGGAAAAAACTTCCTAGATACATAGGAGATCACCCATTATCGCTACATCAACACACATTTGAGGCCTTGCCCTGAAGCATCACATAACACCACATATGCCGCCCCTTCTTCTAGAAACCTCAGCACTGGGGCAATAACCAACTTATCCTTCAGATAACTGAAGGCTGCCTCACACTGCTCATCCCACACAAAATCATGGTCCTTCTTGGTCAACGCTGTCAAAGGTGCCACAACTCGGGAGAAGTTGGGCACGAACCTCCGATAGTAACCTGCCAGACCAAGGAAACTACAATCCTCTGCCACGTTCTTGGGTGCTTCCCAAGAAAGAACCACCTCAACCTTATATGGGTCCACTTCTATCCCCTGCTCAAACACCACGTGCCCAAGGAAGTGGACTTCTCACATCCAGAACTTTCACTTGGAAAACTTCCCATAGAGATGGTGCTGTCGGAGGACCTCTATAATCGTTCTCAGATGCTCAATGTGATCCTATTTTGATCTTGAGTAGATCAGGATGTCGTCAATAAACATTAATACGAATTGGTCCAGATATTCCCAGAAGACAGAGTTCATGAGCCCCTGAACATAGCTGGTGCTTTTGTAATTCCGAACGACATGACTACAAATTCAAAGTGCCCATACCTACACCTGAAGGCAGTCTTTGAGATATCACCCTCCTTCACCCTCACCTGGTGATATCCAGATTAAAGATCGATCTTAGATAACCAACTTGCTCCCTTTAGATGGTCGAAGAGATCATCTATCCTCAAGAGGGGATACCGGTTCTTGACCGTTACCTGGTTCCGTCTCCGGTAGTCTATGCACAGCCTGAGACCACCATCCACCTTCTTGTTGAATAAGACTAGAGCACCCCATGTCAATTCACTTGGTTGAACAAAACCCTTCTTCATTATATCATCAATCTGAATCTGTAACTACCGCAACTTAGAAGGTGCCATCCGATAGGGAGCCATCGAAATTGGACGAGCACTAGGTTATAGGTCTATCCGAAACTCGATATCATGTCGAGGGGGTAGAGTTGTCACCTATTCAGGGAAGACGTTCGTATACTCACTAACGACCCCTGGAACTTCCACCATCTCTGCGTCCACCGACTCCACTGACAGCTCAACTAACAATGAAAGGAGGGGTTCCTCTCTTCTGCTGCTCCTTTGGCCACCCCGCTCGCTGATAAAAGTTACACACTGACCACCCAAATCTGAAAACACGACCCTTCCTTGGATGTAGTCAATGAAGGAACATATAGAGAACAACCAGTCAATGCATAGGATGACATCGTATGGCTGTATCTGCAATAGTAGATGATCCCTGACTGACTAATGTGGCCCTATCATCAGTCTGCATCCTCGATAAACATACAAAAAGTCAGTCTGACCTCCGACTGGTGTACTAAGCACTAGGGTCTCTAGAAGTCTCTTAGCATCTAAACCCAGAACACGGGCCAGACTGGGTGCAACAAAGGAGTGCGATGCTCCTATATCAAACAAGGCATAGGCAAGAGTACAAAACAAACTAATCGTACCTCGAACAACTTCTGGCCCTGCTGGAGCTGCTGCCTCTACAACATGAAATGTCCACGCCCAGCTCCTCTACCTATCTGTTGTCGGTAACCTCCCCGACCACTCCCTAGTTGAGGTCCCTAAGGATCACCCTGAGGTCGGCCTCCTCCTGTAGCATCTTCCCTCAGAGGAGCAAGAGCTCGCTGCCCCTGCTACTGCTACTGAAAGGGCCTAGCAGGAAACTGCTGCGGCTGAGGTGGGTGCTGAACTTGCCCACCCACACCATACTATACTCTGTCCGGGAACTAGTTTTGATGGTGCCCATGGCTACCACAGATGAATCACCTCAGTCCTAGGCCCGAAGGGAAAGGGTGAGGATCAGGAGATCAGAAATGGAACTGTTGAGGCCTACTCCCTACTGGTCGAAACCTAGAGGGTCCTGATGCTAGAGGCCTACTACTGGAGGCTTTCCAATTTGATGAGCCCAACTAGATTCCCTATCCTGACACACCTCCTAGAATTTTCATCCTCTCCACAACTTCATCTTTCTCTTGGACCTCTAATTACGTCTGCAGGATGAAGGGAGTAACAACATTCTGAAGAGAAGGTCGATGTGCCACCTCTAACGTCTCGCCTGAGACTCCTCATCCAGAAAGAGTTTGGGAGTAAAGAGAATAAGATCCTTGAACTTTATCCCCAACTATCTCACTGACATGCTCCCCTGCTAGAGGGAGAGAAACTTTTGCCTCTTTTCAGCCTTTATCGTGCAAGAGAGGAATTCCGCCTAGAAATACTTCTCAAAGTCAGTCCACGTCACCTCAGCCTCCCTCTTCTCCCCAAGATAAAGCATCCACCACTGACGCACTGGTCCACGTATCTAGATGGAAGCCAAAGGAACCTAGTACAATGTCAGAGCCTGAATCCGGACGAAAGCTATCACTAGCTTCTCGAGCCAGCTCTCCGTCTCCATGTTTGAGGTGCTACCCTCATACTTCCCAAGGGTCTGCCGCTGAAAGGTGTGAAGCATCCTCTTCCACTGATCGTCCTCCTCCTCTCGGTCATCCTTCTACCGATTGACCAATTCGACCTCCCGGGCCTCGATCGTTCGCACCACTTGTGGTCGTCTCTCAGGCTCCATAGTTGCAAGCTAAACAAGGAATGCCTAAGCCCGAGTAGTGTAGAATATTGTTCTTAAATTTTCTTGGACTTCTTATTCATTTCAAATACCCAAAAACCCATGAAACACAAGAAAACAAGTCATTATGATGCATGTACCTTTCCTAGGGTCTATACCCTGTAATCAGTGTAGCCTCACTTGGTCGTTCGGTAGGTCCAGATTCCTTACATCGGATCACGGGGGGCCCTAAAATCCCATGTCCTAGCCGGTCTTCCCTGGCCTATTTCACGCACCAAGATCACCCAACACTGTTTCCCTACCATCCCATGCATTTTTCACTGTGCCTAACTCCAGACTCCATCCTATCTCTCAAACTTCCTCTGATACCATTCTGTCACGACCCGCCTTCACCAAGATGAGGGAAGGGACATCAGATTGTCAGACCCTTCCTTCTTCAAGTTGAAGGAGAGATAATGACCCCAGAGACCCGCCTTCAATAGTTCCTAGAGTGGAGACTAGAACCAAGGGTATAAAATCACACACTAAATGGAAGGCATTACCCTTTTTCTTTAATAGGATCGGGAGATAAGATAGTAAATCCCACAACACCAAAACTGAGAGTACAAGTAAGCCCAAACAAACCATTCTTAGATGCATGTTCCAAAAGTAAATGTTACAAATGTACAAGGAGGATACAAAGGTAAAGTACCAACGAAAGAAAACATCAACTGCATCTGCCCCAATGTCCGAGCTAGTATAGCCCCGCATGATCCCTGAAGTCCTCCTAGAATCTTGAAAACGATTTTATATACGTATGGTGAGCATACAAGAATACTCAGTAGGGAAAACCAAAGACTCTCGTGCACAAGTGGAGAGGCATTCTAATTCCCTATGAGGAAAGAAGTAACCAAAGCACCTAGCAAGAAAAACTATCCACCCTTGCCTCACTAAGGCACACTCCCCAAATAATTCAAGTCAAGTAATGTATAGTAATAGCACATTGAGATTTAGGTACCCTGTGCCACTTTCCCACTGGTTATTTAAGACATCCTACGCATCTAACCAATCATGCCATTCTCATCACAGTCCCATTGTAACACCCACCCGCACACACCTGGGCCACAACCACACATCCCACCCGCAGACACTTGGGCCACAATCGCCATGCATAACCACACCTGCAAACACCTGGGTCAGAACAACTACTGCCACACCCGAAGACACCTGTGCCTCATCCCGAAGACACTTGGGAAACAACCTGCCCCCAAACACCTAGGTCAACCACCAAAACTACCCTGCCCGAAGATTCCTGGGCTAATAATGGACTTCAGGCCATCACAACCTGCCCAAAGAGTCATGGGATATTCGGGAAAGGGAGCAGAAAAGGAGCTAATAGCCAGCCACTCATAGGAGTGTTGGGAAACACACCCTCCCCATGGGATTGGGGTGTTCGGCACTAAGTGCTTAACTTGGGTGGGGCACGAAAAAGAAACATAAAAACTACAGATATATATATATATAAGTAACAATAACTCGACCCAACCTAGGGTTTCCAAATATAACCTAAGCACAACACCCTTGTTACTATTCATTCATAAAAGAACAACACAACACTCACGACCAAGTCACAACTCATTCCCAAAACCAATTACCCATTAAAATCATTCTATTTTCATGTTAAATCAAACCCATTTAAGTGAATTCTACACTACTGGGAAACTAGCATTCATAACCACAAGCCAGAGGAAAAGAGAAACATCCAACATCAACTTAAGCATTCACACCCGGTTCTCTTGTAAAGTTATAACAACAAAAGGGGATTAGTGAGATCCCTCAAAGTACTAGAACCAAAGAAAACCTCAAGACACAGCCCCATGTCCCCAAAACTAGGAACCAAAGATTTCTCAATAATAGAGGATCCCACCCGAGTTCGTGTCACAGCAGAGCTACCACATAGCTCCAGATCCACAACCAACAACCGAACCACAACGGAGGATCCCATCCTCACCCACATCACCCCATAGGAAATCAAACAGAACGACACACCTACTACCAAAACAGAGAAGTGAAACATCTAGGTTCGAGCACATCATTCATTATTTTCTTCTTTCAGTTGGTTAGATGGGGTTACCACACATGGATTATATTTACTGGGTATCAATTTAATCCAATGAGTTTACGTGATTAACCAATTTCTAAGTTACAGTCATTTAATCATCACAGAAGAAAATGGTTCATTAGTGCGCAAGGAAAGACCACCAACAACCATGATTTTCAGTTATCATAGGCCCGCACAATTCACAACACATATCAACATAAAAGAGTATAGCAGAACATCGATCACACCCCCCTTCATTCTTTAAAGGTCCGTTCAATATCTTCATTACGTTTGGTTTCATCAATCCCCACGGAAACAATAGCATACCCACCCCGCATGATACATAGTAAAAAGAGACAAAGGAAAACCCCTACTTGGTTGATCAATGATCGAAGTTTTTCTCCACGCGCCAAGAACAGGGGATGCACATCTTTCAGGGGAGGAATTCGGTGGACTCCAAGAGGTGAAGAAAGCTCTAGAAGAGGTGCACCGCAAGTCACGGGAAGAGAGGAGCTCTAGGAGCACCAGGAAAAAGAATGAAATCCAGCCGAGAAGAAAAATAAGGAAGAAACTCTAGCAGGAGATATAAAGTGGAGATCCTACGGTTACGGGATATGGAATTTTGAACGCCTGGAAAGTCGGATCACAGTTTTCTACGTGGTTGAGAAGTTATGCACAATGATATTAAGGTGTTATTTAATACCCACCACCCATCGGAGAGGTTTCTCAGGATTTTTAGGAATTAATTACTGGATTTAAATGGTTTTAAAAGGGTAAAAGAATTAATTTACGTCAAAAAAACCCGTTGCGAGAGCGTGACTGGAAAAAGAAAACGAAGGGATGGGTGAGGACATGGTGCCACAGTCACGGTGTCACCCTTACGGTGCCACCGTCATTGTGTCACCATCACGGTTCCACCATGAATGGTGCCATCGTCGCAGTGCCACCGTGACAGGTGCCACCGTCACGGTGCCACTGTTTTGGTGGAGCCTTATTTTGGAAAATTAAGGGGCCAGGATGGTCTAGGCCATTACAAAACAACTAATAGTGGTTCAAATAACTAAAAAATATAGGGGAATGAAATTAAAACATGAAACAAAGTCACATAAAGAATCATGTGGAAGACATATAATCATGGGAATCATCCCTAGTATCTTGTAATAAAAACTAAAATTGATGATAAGAAACATATTCAAACACTACTAAACCATTCCATGTATCCATAAGTCCCATCAGACTATCGATAAATAAACATCTCAGGTGCACCTTCACTACGAAGAGCTAAAAAATGTTTCTTGCTCATACAACCACTAAACCTGTTATTATAATAGTTGATTTAACACACCTAAAATTTTGGAGACATTTTTTCAAAAAAAATATTAATTTTATCAATAGCTTTCAATAAAAAAACATTGAGTTTAAATGAACTTTTATATACTATTAAAATATTAAAATATATTGTGTTAGTTATCCTAGACGTAAAATTATCCTATATAAAGAGGATTAAATAAATTATAACAATTATATGTTTTAAATTTGTATTAAAAAAATAAATTTTTATTAATTGAATATAAATGAAAGTAAAAATCATTTGAAATTGAAAGAAATGTTTTTATGAAAATGTTTTTTATGCACACAATTCGGTTTTATCATAATAAATTTAATTAGTCACTACTTGAAAATGATTTTAATTTTATTTATATATTATCTTTTCAATATAATTTTTCTTCATTAACCCAATATTTTTCTAGGCATTGGATAATAATAAATCCAGTTTTATTCTTAAAAACGTTATTTTACCTAAACATATATTTCTTCACATTTTGAACACTGATTAATATAATTTTTTTTTCATTTATAAAAATTATTTGATAAAATTAAATAATTTTTTGAAACAAACATGTTAAAATTATCTTATATTTAATTTTTAATAATTGTATGAAAATATAATTTTTTTGATTAATAGTGAAAAATGCTAATTTTTATTAAATATTGTCTTTTATTTTAATGATTTTACAGAGGTAATTTTTTTAAGTGGATTTAAATGTAAAATTAGTTCATTTATGTTATAATTATTCCAATTTATATAATTGGAATCAATTTCCTTTTAATTTTTTTATTAAAACATTTTATACTTATTAAAACTGTTTATTTGGAAAACCATTTTTTCATCATTTATATGGGTTTAATATTAAATTGATTTATACAAAATTTGTGGATTTAATTATTTAAAATGTATTAATTATTTTTAATCAGAATTATTAATTAATATTATTTAATAAATTCTACCTAATTTTTCCTCATAATAAATAGTGAAAATAGTAAAAAACTATTACCATGATTAAGGTTAAAACGAGTTTATTAGGGCGACGTTAAACCAAAATTTAAATGTATGTTTGCCTTTTAAAATTGTATAAATCTTATTATATGGCTATATTTCAACCTTATACTACCCCAACATTGAATCATTTTCTGTCTGGAAGCTTTTGGATTGAGAATAACTTTATCATATTTGATTCTTTTAGGAAATTTCTATGTGGGTTATGTCCCCCACTTATAAAATTCAACCTCATATCATCTTCCTTCCACACTTAATGAGAATTATAGTTTTGAAATGTTTTTACAAAATCACTTCCCTACATCCCTCTCCATAACTTAGAGTCCCTGTTTTGATTTGAAAAACATCATAGGAAGGCGTTATGTATATACCTAAACTTGATCTCGGAATATGAGGTGGTTCGAACATGTATGAAGGAAGTCAAACATAAGGTAAAGGATTTTCAACTTAGTTTTATTTATATGATACACAAGAAATATTCATAAAATATTTATTTTATGTGGTGTATATAATTCCAATGAATATCTTTTATCATTATACTTATGAATTTATAAGGGTTTACATATCCATCTAAGGACATTACTTCATTGGGATTATGATGAAAAAATTAGCAAAGGAGAAGTGGATTTATATTATTATGTAATTGTTTATTGGGATTGTTTATGATAAATATTACAATTATGGATTTTTATGATCTACCTCTCAGTAATATCACAAATTTTCTTCTCCACTTTTTATTGCTACAAATGACGTTTTTACATTCATTTCCACATTATTAAGAACTCCACCAAAATAATATTTTAAAAAAATGTCTTATATTTCTCCCTTAAATCTAAAATAATTTCTCTTCCATGTACAAGTAATAAAAAAAATAATAAATGTTTTTAATTTTATCTAATTATATTTTAAATATATTATTACCCATGTTTTAGTTTTTACAAAATATTTTAAAAGGAATATTCTTGTCAGTTTCTCTCCAAGGAACTTTTTTACTTTTTACCATAAATATGAAATGAATTATTGGTTTACCATATATGACATAAAAAAAATGCCATCTTTCATGACCTCTCTATGCTCTGAATCTTCCTTTATGAATTTACTTTGTTATTTTCAATAATAATTTGGAAATTTTTATATTTAAAAAAACTAATTTCAATTTAGAAAGGGTATTTTACTCAGGAATTTTGTTAGTGATATTTTCATGGTATTTCTATTCACCAATGAAAAAAAATTTGTTGTTAATTATCTTTTATAGGGGAAATGATCCAATTTTAGTATATTTATTATTTCTCTAAATTTTTTATGTATATGATGATGATATATTAATGAAAAACATTTATTTTCCATGGTTCATGCAATTATGGATTGATTAAAAGCTCATGAAACCTATTTTCTTTACATGGGTCATGACATGATGATATGATGAATTTTTAATGAACTTGTGACACACATATGTATTGTTATTATTATGTGATTAAAAATCACAAAATTATAAATTTCTCTAATTCATTAGTGAATATATAATAGGTCATGAAATAACTATAGGAAATGAGTCGATTTACATGATCCATTATGAAAAACTATGAGACCTAAGTAGATGTTCTTGATCAGTTAACAAAAAAAGTCGATGTTCTTAATACACTATAGGAAATTTTTGTTGATTCCTAACCTGTTATGATTTTATGGTCTTGGTAGATAACCTTGAAATATGAATTTTTCTCTTTACATATGATATAAAAACACTTATATGAAATGAACATGTGGTTCATGATTGATATAAGATGGTTTCATACTCTCATGATTCATGAATTATGAAATGATAATGTTGTAGGTGATGAGTTATTTTTTATATTCTATGAATACTTTGGTATGAAATTCTTAGTTTATAATAAACATCTAATACCCTTATGTTTATCTTATAGTTTAATATGATCATGGATTGACATCTCCCATTTTAACCCATAATGAGAATCTATTTTCACCCTTTATTATGTTCCCTTTCCTTGAGTAATGATGAAAAATTTTCTGTACATGAAAAGAACTAAATGGGGAGACCATTGTGGTAGAGGTTCAATATCATTCATGAAATAATAATATTGGGTATATAGTCACCAAAGACACTAAACCATTAAATTCCTCTGGAAATTATTTTTGAAATGTATTGAATATTCATCTAAATAAATAAATTCTTATATATGAAGAGCCTAGGTCATTATAGTTAGTTTAAGTGTAGGATTAAGTTAATATATAGAGACTAGGTTTTGAAAATTTTGGTGAAAATTATATTACTAACTTAAAGTGTAGGAGAACATCGTAATGGTTTTGGTAAAAATGAGATTATATGGTACTCCTAGAAATTAATACCTCTATAGATACAAAATCTGGCAGTGGTTTTGGAAAAGTTTTATCGAGGGGTTATAACATTAGAAAGAGTTTTTTTCTGTACTAATTATCCATCATTTTGGTGAATGGTGAGTTTCCCATACTATGGACATAGTTTGAAAATCCATGGGCTATTCTTGGGTAAATTCAAATTTTCTATACTATGAATTATGAAGGATTAAAATATATTATGACCATGAAATACCTATAGTAAACATCATGTTTCATAGATTGAAAAGAACGTGTCATGATTTATAAATACTATAAAATGTATGCATTATTATATGATCGACAAATCTAATTAAAGATGCATGGTTGGCATGTTGACCATTTTAGTTTTAGTATCAGATTAAATATAAAATTATGAAGTTGTTGTGGAAATAGTAATGATTAAATATTTAAGTACCCTATTTTATATTAGTTATATGAATTATATTCTATCCAAAAAATTATCAAGGGATGTTATTTCTTATCCTAATCAATTAGATGTTGAATTATCAGTGAAAACCCCTAATGCTATGATGATCACATCTCACATATATGATTCTTTGCTCAATGAAATTTATGGTAATGTGCTTCCTAAAAATCATTTTATTCTCTATCAAGATGAATTTGATGTTATGTTAGTCATTTTTTGAAATATCTACATGAACCCACATAAATTTACAAGTAAGGGAAGTCATGTTTGAAATTCCAAAAAAACCTATTATAGTATATCAGTTTGAAGAAAAATATTAACAATTGTTAGAAATATCATCAATTTTATGAGTCCTAATTCATATTCAAAAGTGGTGTTTACTTCATTTGGTTGGGTAGAAATACAATATCTATGATATGACTATTATGAAATAATTTGTTGATGTATTTCCAAAAGTGTTACCTATTATTCCATCGAATCATGAAGTTGAGTTCCCAATTGAATCTATACCTAGTGATTTACCTATTTCAAAGGCTCCAAATAGAATTGTCTTGATTGAGTTTAATGAATTAAAGAAGAAAATCTAGGATAATCTTGATAAGGGAATTATTCTACTAAGTGTGACACCTTAGGGTGAACCTCTTCTTTTTTACTAATAAGAAATTGGATCTTCACGACTCTATATTTATTATCAAGAACTAAACGAGAACATTATCAGGAATAAGTATCTTGTACCTTGAATCAGTTATTTTTTAATCAATTTTTAGGTGATTAATACATTTACATGATTTATATTTGATATGGATACTATTAGTTGAGGGTTAAAAGGGATTAAATTCCAAGTAAATCCTTCCTTATGTGTTATGGTAACTGTTAATTTATAGTGATTCTATTTTTTCATAAAACTCCCCTACTATATTTATAGGCCTACTTAATAGGGTTTATAGAGACTTCCTTTCTTAGTTTTTTGTAGTATTAGTTGATTAAATTATTATACATTTTATGAACAAGGACGAGAATGAGGATCACCTAATGATTTTACTGAATTCCTTAGAGGATGGAGAATTTTTTCACAAAATTTACCAAGTGTGAATTTTAGATTCATAATTCTTAATTATTGGGTCATATAATCTCATGTGAGGGAACTTAAGTGGATCATTCATATATATAAATTATTTAAATATGGGCCATAAATACCAAGGTTTCTAAGATTTATAAATTTCTTGTAATTGATGTATAGTTTTGATGATTTGTGGAAAATATATATTGACTATCTAATAAACTCACCAATTTAACTCAAAATGTATCCATGTCCCTTTAGATCGAAAAATGTCAGAATAATTTCAAGGGAATGAAGGGAATACCAGTTATAAAAACTATGATTATATTACTTTACAATGGATAAGGGTTTATAATCTATAGTAATTTAGAAATAAGGGATTGAGATGCATTCTCATGCAGAATGATGTGGTTGTAGCATATGCCTCACAAAAAATGATGGTTGAAGATAAAAATTACGGAAAACATTATTTGGAGTTATCTTCATTAATGTTTTCATTAAAGATATATAAGAATTATATATAAGGATAAATGTGTTATATGTATATTGATAATAAAAGATTCAAGTATATATTCAAGGCAAAAATGATTAATATGCACCAGAGAAGTTGGATGGAGAGGATTAACGATTATGACTGGTCACAAAATTACTACATTTGGAAAGAAAACAAGGTGGTCGAGTCTCTAAGTTTAAAGGATAATGTAAGAATATCTATGATGAGGATAAACAAGTATCCAATAATTAATGATGATCAAATGATGGATCTTGAAATCATGGTTGAAGGGGAGGAAGCACATCTTTCTCAAATGAGTGTTCTACCATATATCAAAGTGAAGATTAAAGAGGAATGGATTGAATTTGTATAAATTTAAAAGAAGGTGAAAAATTTTCATGAGTTTAAACTTGGTTATAATGTATAGATAAGGTTTAGGATCCATATCTATTTTCTATCTCTACCAGACTTGAAGAAGGATATATTAGAGGAGGCCTATTATTCTTCATTCTACTTTCATCATGGAATTACAAAGATGTATAGATATATGAATGAGTGTTTATTATGGGATAACATTTAGTGAGATATTGTAGAGTTTTGATATTAGTTCTTGGTATGTCAATAAGTTAAGGTTGAGAGACAAAAGTATAAGTTGATGTCACCAACATTACCCATATCGGAATGAAAATGGGAAAACATCATCATGTATTTTTTCTCTCTGAACTCCCTTAACATCTAATGGCCATAATGATATTTGGGTTGTAGTTGATAACCATATAAAGGTATAAAACTTCATTGATATCAAATAATACTTCTCTCATGATCAAATTTCAAGAATTTATAATGATTAAGTGATAAGGATTCATGGGGCACCACATTCTATTTTATCTTACTAGGATTTCAGGTTTAACTCAAATGTTCAAATATTCAATAGGATCGAGATATAGAGTTATGTTTCATCACTAATTCTCATACTCAGACAGATGGTTAGTCTAATAGAACCACCCAAAACCTAGAGTATATGTTGAGATATTATTATCTTGATTTAATAGGTGGTTAGTATCAACACCTTCCTGTAGTTGAGTTTTCTAACAATAATATCTTTCACAATATCATATTGGTGGATCCTTATGAAACCCTCTATTGAAGGAACTGTAAAACTACAAGATTCTTGTATAAAGTTGTATAAATAATGTTACTGGGTTTTTATATAGCTATGGAAATGGAAAATAATGTTAGATCCACTCAAAAACGCATCACGGAAAATGAGATTCAATGGAAAAGTTATATTTATAGTCATTGGTGTGGTCTAGAATTTGATGTTGGTGAGAAGGTATTTCTACGAATCTATCCATGGAAGACTATTATATGATTTGGGATGAAAGGAATTTTTTCCCTAGGTATATTGGCCCCTTATTAATTTTTGATTGATTCAGGATTGTAGAATATCACTTGTCTCTTCCATTTATCCTTTCTCAGGTTCATGATATGTTCCACTTAACTCTCCTATGGAAGTACATACATAATATTTCACATGTGCTAACTGAGAGGTCATACCAATTGATCATGATCTCTCCTATTAAGTATATCCAATAGAAATATTATATCATAAAGATAAGGTTCTATGAAAAAAGAAAAATCATTTGGTTAAAGTTATCTAGAGGAATTTTATTTATAAAGAAGCTACGTGGGAAAATATGTGATGAGGAATAAGTATCATCATTTGTCTTTATTAGAGTGATGGAATTTCAAGGTCCAAATTCTTTTTAACGGGGGTATAATTTTATAGCAATATGTTTTATGTAATATTGTTTTTCAAATAAATTTATTTTCTTTTATATGAATTACACATAATATTGAGTTTAATATATCATATTTTCATTTATAAGATGCCTAAATTTTATTTATACTTTCATAGGTGAGGTTTATATTCTACCGACTAGATTACTATTCCAAATGGTCAGATTACTATTCCAATGTTCATGTTACTATTCCAACGGTATAGGTTCTTTAATTTCTATAAATACAACTTATTTCATTCAGTATCCATTCAATTATATTTTATCTCAAGGTTATATATACTTTCATTTATAAAATGTATATTATATTATTAAAATTAAGTTTTATTTCTATATATTTTCTCATGAGTGCAGCCTAACTAGTTCATCGAGAAAATCCAAATTTTCATATTATCTAATTCTCTATTTATTATCTTTCTATAATATTTGGAATTCTTATTGGATTATATTTTGACAACTATGTAAATATTTCTTTTTGAGAATAATTTTTTTATTATGTGTTTTATAATTATATGAAGGGAAATTCCATTGATAAAATTAGGGTCCATTACATTCTTCCCCATTAAGAAATATCAACTTGGAAATTTTATTTTACATAGTATGGTGGAAACAGGTGAGGGTATTTATCATTCAATGAATGATCCTCATAAGAGGGATCATTTTCCAGCTATACCACCTACGAGTTAAGTAATTATGAGGAATCTTGTATATACTTCCTCAAGTACGATACACGATGTACATCATATACTTGAGACATGGTTGGTGGAAGTTTTAGTTGGAAGTCCACAACTCTGATTCGATTATAAATCTGGAAGGGGCCGATGTACCTAGGTCATATCTTTCTTTTAAATCCATATATAATGTATCTCATCCATGGAGATATTAGGGGGAATAAATTTTCAAAATCCTCAAACTCTAAGCCCCATCGACAGTTATCTTCAAAGCTCTTATGTTGACTTTGGGTAGCCTAGATATACTACTATATGATCTTCACATTTTTACCATTTCCTCGACCATCGTAGGTTCCAAAAACTTATGTTCACCAACTGAATCCCATAAAGAATTTTTTGTACATAATTTCCCATAAAGGGTTTCATATGGAGGCATTTGGATTATTGAGAGGAATATATTGTTGTAAGAGAACTTGAACTATGGAATATGTTGATCTCATCCTCCTTTGAAGTCCTTAGAGAATTCTCCCAACATGTCTTCCAATTTTTGAATACTCATCTCATATTGCCCATCAATTTGGGGGTGTTATGTAGTATTTAAGATCATATCAATATTTAGAACATGTTCGGGAATCTTCCTAAATGTGGTGGTAAATCTCAGATCACATTCAATTACAATCAATAACGGTACTCCATACAACCTCACTATTTATATGATGTATATCCATAAAATTTGGTCAAGTGATATGTCCTCTATAATCACAATAAAGTGAGCAGTCTTTTTAAGATCATTCACAATGAAACATATAGAATTATTTATTTTGTATGTCTTTGTAAGTGTAGTGATAATGATTATTGTGATGTTTTCCCATTTCCATGTTAGTATGGGTAATAGTTGTATCATCCCCTTATATATTTTTCTTTCATATTTCACTTGTTGAAGTATTAGACACTACGATGTATATTTAGTGATCTCTTTCTTCATATTATCCCACATATAGTTCTCTCATAGATCTTTATACATCTTTGTTCTCCCAAAGGAAATAGAGAAGGTCGAGCTATATACATAATTCAAAATATCTTTATTTCTATTAGGATTGATTTTACACATAATTTTAACCCAAATATTAGAAACCCTTCCTCATCAACATTTAATTCTAAGGATTTCCCATTTTTGATAGCTTACCCCTTTTTTGGATTACCACATCGTCTCTTTGAGTATCCATTATCCTTTTTATAACGTGTTATTGAGAAATAATTTGATTAAAGAATGATGATTTTCCTCCCATTTTAATTATAATGTGCATAATTTGAATATCTAAGAAGATTGGATCCTTCTTTATTATCATCATTGATAAGGTTAAATGATCCTTTCTTCTTAGAGAATCTTCTTTGCTTTACCAAGATGATAGTTAATTGAGCAGTCATAATCCTTGATGAGTTATAAACATATTCTAGAGTGTATATTAAGATCCTTCTATGTTAATTTTTATTTGGGGATCTTTTGATCAGTATATATCTCAAACATTTCCCCATAGAGATAACTCCACTAGATTTTCAAAGCGATGATAACAACTGCCAAATCTAGATCATGCATGGGATAGTTTTGTTCGTGAACATTTATTTTCCATAAAATGTACGGTATAAATTTATCATTTTGTATAAGTTCGCATCCTAAGATATTATTTGAATAATTGTGGTACAACACAACAATTTACCCAAATATCATAAGTTTTATTACTTGTGAAATGATTAGAATATTTTTAAACTCTTTAAAGTAGTCTTCGAATTAACTATTCCATTAAAATTTTACTCCCTTCCAAGTCATCTTGGTTATTGTGTTTTAAAATGATGATAAATTCCTCAAAAATCATCAGTAATACCCAAATAATCCACAAAAACTACGAATCTCTATTACAGATGTTGGTCAGGGCCACTCCTTAATTACCATTATTTTATAAGGATCCACATATATCTCTTTTATGGTGATAACATGCCCCAAGAATGACACTTAATCGAACCATAACTCACATTTAATGTACATTTTATATATTTTATCCCTTCACAATGTCTTTAGCACAGTATTAAAATTATCATCATGTTCATCCTTACTCTTGGAGTATATCTGAATAACATCTATAAATACTAACACAATTTTTTGAGGTAATCTCTAAAGAAAATATTCATTAGGTCAATGAAAATTTATGGAGAATTTGTGACTTAGAAGGGAATTACTATGAAATCATAATTTCTATACATTTTTCAAATGAAGGACTTGGTCATATCATCCTTCTTCACTTTTAATTGTTGATATCTAGATCGAATGTCCACCTTAGGGAAAAAAATTTCCAATCATAGTTTATTAAACATGTAGTCTATCTATGGCTGGGTATAATTTTTCTTTATCATGATTTTTTCATGTTTATGATAATAAATGTAGAGGTGAATTGATCCTTCCTTTTTCTTTACAAAGAGGACTAGTTCATCCCCTGGAGAAGCACTCAGGCTTATAAGACCCATGGTTAGAATCTATTGTTACTTCTTATTTGGATATTCCAAATCAATATTGGATATCAAATTACAAGTCTTTGATATGGGTATAGATCCAGATATAGGACCAATTGATAAATCTATCTATTGGTAAAAAGGAAGACCATAAAATTCTTTAGGGAACACATTGGTATATTCCCTCACAATGGGCATGTGTTCTAATATAATTATATAATTTGTATCAATCATATTATTTAAGTATTCTTGGTCATAATTCAATATTATCCACAATTGAGACAATGATTGTAAAGGAGATTCATCCTCATCCTTTCAGTTGTACAGAATTGGGGGATTCATTATGATGTGAAGAGTGATCTCTCTCTCCCGAAAAATGATGTTTTCATTGCATAAAGATATAAAATCCATGAAAAATATTGCATCAAGCTCTACAAAATGTAACAAGACAATATTTTTTGGGAAGTTAGGTTCACAAATATTAACCAAGGAGTAGTAATATACTTTAGATGTTACAATATTATCATTATCTATTATCACAGATAACTTAACATTCATATTTTGAGGTGGTTTTTGAATAGTTCTTATAAACATAAATGATATGAAAGAATGCATAGAACCAAAATAAAATAATAAATTCACTACTCTTGAAAGAATAAATAGCATACCCATCCACACATTTTGGTCAGGATCCACCTCAAAAGTAGTTATAACACATTTCCATCCTTGATTCCTTAATGGTTTATGTCATAGATTGTCCCTAACAAACCTTGGCTTAGGGAATTGGATCACATAGTTCCCATGATCATTATATTTAAAGCACTGCACAATAAGTATAGTGTTCATCTGAACATGTTTGTCTATTTTATCATTAGTGGGTTTATTCATTTCAATTTTTAATTGATTATCTCAGATCTCCTCTTTTCAACACTTGAAGAACCTTCATGTTCCCATTAGGCTGTTTCTAGAATGAATCTTCCCACACTATTGACAAGTGGAATGTTGGGTTTTTCTTTCCTCCATAATATTTTTATGTTGGTACTCCTAAAGATAATTCCATATTACATTTTTTAGTCTCTAATCCCATGAGACCACTAAGAATCACTGATATCCATATTAATATTAAGGGCACAATTAACAATATTTTCATAACCATCAATGTCCAGAATTACTATGGATTTACA
Source organism: Viscum album (assembly GCA_963277665.1). Classification (NCBI taxonomy): domain Eukaryota; kingdom Viridiplantae; phylum Streptophyta; class Magnoliopsida; order Santalales; family Viscaceae; genus Viscum; species Viscum album. The sequence goes on from CAUJRU010000003.1 coordinate 4,174,951, forward strand.
TTGACCCAATTTCAACCCAATAAAGAATCTATCCACTTTACATTATGTGGTAATGAAAATTCCCAAGTCATACCATGCAGTTCCTGTAAATTTTTCTTAATATGTTCCAATATACTCATCTTCCTTTTGATTAAAATTGAGGAATTTCCCCACCATCATAAAACAGAGAGTTCGGGAAAAATATTTATTGAAAAATATTTTCCCGTGTTCCTCCAATTCAAAGTAAAAAATTTCTCCCTTATAAACTATGTTTTCAATCAGTTTCCACCACTTATCATGTTCCCCATTAAAATGATAGAGTTCCAGTATAACTTTATCTTCTTCTGAGCATTGTATTATATATTTTATATTCTCAATGTAATTAATCCATTGTACTTCGATGAGGACATAATAAGATCATCTATAGATATGAGTATTTTTTCACATAAAGGATTCTACAAAAGAATTATCTTTCTTAGGGTAAGGAGGGCGTTCAACATGATTCAATTTATTATTCATAAATTGATCCAATGGTTCCAGAACTGTCTTGATCTTCCAGGCTCCTATTCCCATAATATTTGGATTCTCATTAGGGAAATAGTTACATTAACTACACATTTATTGTTGCAAAAAGTTGTCATATTTCCTGCCATTAACTAATAAAAAGATTTAAAACGTAATTATGGGGCTTAATAAATAGTTAATGATCATATAAAAAGGCAACTATGAACATATAAGGATAAACTTATGAATGGAAATTATAACGTAACATGTGATTCTCTATGTTTCAATCTAGATTATCCATGGGGTAGAATTATCCATAGGTATGTTACTAAAGTTTTCTGCTCCTGATCTTTAAAAATAACTAGACTATTATCTGATACCAATGACATAACCCCTTTCCTTTTACACATATTATTAAATGTTTTTAATAATAAATATTCTTTAAATAAAAACCAAGGATCAAAATGTTTAGTGTCTTCGGAAGAATAGGTACAAAATTAGAAAACCAAAAACAAGGGCATAATACCTTTTCCATAGTGACATTCTAATTCCATTCAAGCTCCTATAAATTAGTTGGATAACCTAGGTAATAAATAGAAAAAATGGATGAACTAAAAATCCCATCAAGGTAATAAACTTAAGGTTAATTCATAAAACATGAGTTATAAGGCATAACATGATGACATAAAAAGGCATAGAAATGAATAAACATATATAAGAATAATATACAAAACATGGGTTGATGTGATCATGGAAACATAGGAATGTGGAAGAAATATATAACATGGCATCAACATGAGTCTTGGATAACTACCAAGACTATATCACTTGGTTGACGAAGTCCCATAATGGATTAGGTTTAGTCTGTAATCCCTACATGACATCTCAATATACTAAAAAATTCCCAATGCATTGGAGTGCTATCTAGGTGCACCCATGATAACATATTCCTGAATATGTGTGACATATAAAGATTAAAACATATGGAATACACATAATGGTTACTCATGGAAAGAAATGGTTTTTTAGTCATGTCACAAGGAAATACCAAAAGGCATATTACAATGGCAGCCATAAAAGAGGGGATTTAAATCATATGCGGACATTCATAGTGGAAGAGGTGCTTATATCATGATAAATTATGTCCAACTGAAGTGAAAACATGTAAATATTAGATGGGTAACTTTGTAATTGTGCCGTTTTAATGCAATTTTAAGGAAAATGAATAGAGTGTCTTTAAGGGGAAAAAGGAATACTTGTTATCATAAAACCAAAATAGAAATAAAATTATTTTTCAAGATAAAAATAGTGATTTATAAAAATATTTGTTCTTTAGAATAGTATATGTAGTGTACATATATTTTTTTATGAAACAAAGAAGGCCCCTTTAATCGAGTTTTCTTATCAAAAGGTTTTGTGAAGGAAATATTTTTATAAATTAATTTCCCCATAAAATAAAGATGAACTTAGATAGATAAATATGTTTGGGAAGTTTAAAAATAATTTATAAGAGCTATATAATAATAATGAAGGATTACATTTAGGAAAAAGAGAGAAAGCGTAACCCAAAGGAAAAATGGTGGTTTAGAGAGATCTCATACCTTATATCTGAATATGTTCCACACTTAAACAAAATGTCATAGATAATAAAATTATATCAATTAAATAATTATCCTATAACATCATATATATGTATTTTATTTATTATAATTTTATTATTTTCATTTAGTGGAATTTTTGTGAGTTATAAAGGTTAATTTTGTCATTCTGGGAGTGTTCGCTTTCATGGTTTCATGGTTGATTTACTTGAATATAATTTTCGAAGTGCATGTAAAATTAAAATAATTATTTAGAAGTGAAATTATATGTTATTAAAAAAATTAATAATTTTAAATGGGCCCATATATCATTTTTTTCTGGTATGAGGATGATTCCATAGATAAAATGTTAATGAAAAATGTTTAAATTATATTGGATGTTTTTCCAACCATTATGAACTAGTTTCATTTTATTTAATATTATGTATATATATATTAGTTCCAAAACAAGTGAAAAGTTATAGTATACATATTAAAATATGTTTTGACCATAATAAATGGTATTACAACCAGCCTTGAAGGTGATAATGGAAAATGACAAATCATTATCCATGAATATGGTAAACAAAAGTAATTTGGACAACAATTCCATTTCATTGAATAAGATAATATGAGAAAAGACATTGAGAGAAGATATTATATTATAAATATAACATTTTAGTATATACATGATACTGTATATATTATGCTTTAATGGAAGACAGACGTGAGGAGAAGGGAAGAGAGGAAATGAAATTAATAATATTGTTTGAGAAAATTACCTCTTGAATATCACCTACCTGAAGGACTCCTGAAGGAACTTGGGAATTGATATTATTGATATTAGAAGCTATTTTACATTATAGAGAGTGTTGAAAAAAATGGACCCGAATATTAACTAGCTATAAGGAATAGAAGGTGTGGTGTTTATAGGGGAAGGAGAGGGGTATTTATTATTATTATATTCATTAGTTTATTATTTTGGATCAATAATTTCAATTGTGTTGATTATTTTCACCAAATAAATTAAATGGATTAGGATATATTGAACCAGTTGGTGCTTACATCTGTTAAGACTAAAAAATTATTATATTTAGATTATAATGTTAAATATAATAAATTATCGTATTTCATTATTCACCAAAAAATGAATATTTTAGAAAAATAAAATAAATTCACCCTACAAATTTTTAAATGTGTATATTTTAAAAAAATTTCCATTTTTATTTAAATAATTATCTAAATATGGGATGTATAATTTTTAAATAAAATCACAATTTATTAAAAAAAATGTTGACTTTAATATTATAATTGATCTTTCAACCCTTTTAAAAATTAATTAAAGACAAGTAAATTTATTTTATAAATATAATGAAAAATAATATTAAATTATAAATCTTATTTTATGAATATTAGTTTTATATTAAATTATTAAATTAATTATAAAATTTTAAATTAACACTTACATTTTAAAAAAATACACACAATCAATTTATCCATCTATAAAAAATTTATTTACTTTAACATGATATACATATATGATATTTTAATTTATAAGTTGAATACATTTTATTTACACTTTCATTATTAAAGTTACTATTCTAATGGCCAGATTACTATTCCTAATAGTCAGATTACTATTCTAATGGTATAAGTTCCTTATATTTTATAAATACCACTAATTTCATTCAAAATCAATTAAAATCTATTTTATCTCAACGTTATATATACTTTCTTCTTTAAAATGAATATTATATTGTTAACATTATGTTTAATTTCTATATCATTGTTCATGATTACAATCATTCTAGTGGATTGAGTATATCTAAATTTTCCTACTATCATATTTTCAATTTATTTTGCTTTTATAATATTTGGCATTCTTAATGGTTTATTTTATAACTAATATATCATTTTTCATTTATCAGAATAGTTTTTTATTATGTTTTTTATAATTATAGGAAGGGAAATCACACTGATAAAATTCTAGGTCATTAAGAAATCCTTTTAAAAACCAACCAAGGGTTTTAATGAAATAAATATTACATAAGTATCCATTTCAAACCACTTGAACCATTATAAATGATCCAAATAGAAATTTTCATAAGTGCCCGGCATGATACATGTCTATTCCCTTCATAAAATCCATTTGAAAATCATTTATATCTTACTAATATCTTTTAATATTATTATAAAATCCTAAGAAATCATTTCAAAATAGAAAATAAAATTAAAAATTTCATTACATGGGAATTATAAAGAAATAGCGACATCATTTCAAGTGGAACCATCCAAAAGTTTCCTTTGTTGATCGAGAATGCACAACCGGGCTAAAAAACTACCTCCTCAACCCTAGACTACCCAGTTCCATAACATTATAAGCTCTCTATTCCCTAATTAGAACTCAAATTTTTTTTACGGTTCATGGGAGTGAAAAAAATAAAAGGATAAGATCAAGAGACATTAGAAGAGAAAAGGAGAATAATGAGAGATTACCCACTAGAAATATGAGGAAAATGAAGCTCCAAATCAATGAGGAAGAATAGAGATAGGACCCAAATAACAGCCTAATTTTAGTCGATCTAGAAGAGAGGATAGGGATGGACATTAACTAAAATTATTTGTGTTTTAGAAATTTTATTTCACAATTTTAATGAAATCTGTGTACGCCACGTTTTTTTCCAAACCATCCACCAACTGTGTGGTGGCCACTACTTGGGAAAACCAAACACACACAGTTTGGTTTCATAGTTTACAGACTATGTGCCAACCATGGGAAAACCCTCTATAAAAATTGTAGACTGATTATTAAGCTTGTTTCATAGTATCATCTAACCAGGAATAGGTTGTATAATAGTACTCTAATCCTAAAATACTTACACGGTTTTCCCTAGGCCTTTAATGGTTTATAAAGAATCATCCACTACTCGTGAAGATCAATCATGAGATATATAACAACAACTTGAAAATTCCTCTTGTAAAAGTATCCATAGATTTTCCCCTAAATTGTTCTTGGAAATTGTGCATGGAGGGAAAAATCATGATTTTCCATATTGAGGGAAAAGTCTTCCAAAAAATTTGAATCGCCCAAATATAGAATAAAATAATACAAAATAATAGTTAATAGTGATATGTGGGTATCACATGATGTGTAAAAATAATAATTATAGATGTAAATAGGATTATTCGTAAATTTATTCAAAAAATTATTTCATCAAAATCATTTACATAATAGGGTGTACATGTGAACATGGATATATATGGAAATAAAATAAAGAACAATAAAATAGGGTGGTGACATTTCTGGGAATTAAATCTAAAAATAAAGAACAATTTTATAGATTATAAATTGAAAATGAGAAAAATATATTTGAATTGAGTGTTTGGAATACGAATAACAATTAAATAAAGAATAATTGGAAGTATCCATGAGTGAGAATACTTTGTCAGTTATGAGGTAATAGAGAAAGAATACAAACCTAATATGGTTTAAGGATGTTAATGGTAATTGGTGATATTTAAGTGGTTAAAAATTGAATAAAAGAATAAACGAAATGTTTATTGAGTTGTAAAAACTATCCAGAATAGAGGAAAATCAGAAAGAATACATACCTAGTGATGTGGCAGGCTAGTAACAACCATTGGTGATACTGGATCAGATTTGGGATTAGTACCTAAAGTTGAGTAGTCAGTGTCTCCTCATAAGGAATTAAAATGGCCATGCTCCATGATTTAATAGGAAGTGATGCATAATCCATATATTTAGTTACCATTTGAATGGATTTCTCTATTGATGCACATTACAACAATTGGAAATCACTATACTATGTGGGATAAAATGGTAAAAATCAAAATCACTTTATCATCGGGGTCTCAATGGTAACTGGGTTGCTTAAGCATATTTATCTCATTGATGATATTTTTTTATTTAAGGTATTTCTTGTTCTCATGGGTCACAACAGTAACAAATAGAATTAGGTGTGTCCTTACATCAATCATAATTTTAGAATAAAATAAATTATTATGATGTTAATTAAATTTATGATGTTAATGGAATAATTGGGCTAAATAATTTTAATAATATATATTATATTATTTATTATTATACATATTTTTTTGAAATATATTTTTGTTTTTATTTCAAATTATATTGAGTATAGTTATTCATTTAACTATCATCTTTATATCATACATGACCAATATTATTACAAATTTAAAATGATATAATTATGAAGTGTCTCAATTGTTTAAAATATCAATTTATGGTGCCATATATTCTAGGTTGACCCAAGAGTAATCCAATAATCCCATGGGATAAGGAAACAAGAAAGAAGAGGGGAAATAAGAATTTTTTTCAATAACATCCACATTAAATCACAATCTATGGAAAAGTGTTCAATCGATATCTTTTGAATCAATAATTTTAGGGATTCTCATGACTGTATCATCATATATTTAATTATTTATTTAGCTTTGCTAAGAGTAAAATCATGGTGGTGAAGAATGAATGGTAATGGGTTGTTGAGACTCAGGACAAGTGTTGGAAGAGTTACTATAGTCTTCATGTAGGACTAACCAAATCAAGGAACATAGGTTAGAAACTGAATGAAAGAATCCTTGAAACTTATTGGGGTTTATAAAGTTTTTTTGAAGTATAAAATATATCATAGTACATGTTATAGTGTATGGTGTTTCAAATGAAAATGGGATATGGGTTGTTAAGAATGTTTTTACACTATGGTAGAGATCATATTTATATCAATTGCATTTCAAAACTATGGGATTTTCAGGAAATAAGATATTTTGAGATCAAGATTTTCATAGTCAAAGTGTTGACCAGAGTATGCCACACCACAGTGAAGGGAATTATTCCATGATAGACTAAGTTGTGTTTAATATTTTTTATTCATAATTATATTGATTATTTACATAAATATGAATTTATTTATACTTGATTTGCTGTAAGAATTCTAATTTTAAATCATTCTAGTATATTTTGGATCAATTTAAGGTTTTTATAATTAATAGGAATAATTAAAACCCATTGATATTTTTAATTATTTATTAAATTAAATAAGGATTGTATGATTATTAAAGTCTAGAGTGGGAGGAATTTACCACCATCGATTGAAATGATGGTCCCACCATCTCCCTATGTATGATAGTGTCCCACAATGGTGATGTAGATCTTGTTGTCATTTGTAACCAGATTTCCTTGAGTGATGTATTAGAAGGGTATTTCCCTTTTTGATATTTTTCATTGAGTTCATATAAACTATCATGATAGACATTCTGAGTGAAGACGACCCTGTGGAGCATGGACCGTAGTGTGGAATGACCAACATACCATTATAGGAGTTCCCATCATATAAAATATCTTTCTATGAGGTGGAAGAAAGGATTTTCATGGTACATTGTTTTCAAATGATCTAGTTTTGGTGGGTTTTATCCTAAAGTATGGAGTTGAAAATGTATGGTCATTTGAATAGAGCGGATCATTTGATTTTGATTTGGGTGGATGGGGACCATCGAAGTGTAGTGGTGTGATGTTGGTAAGTTTGAAAATTTGGTGTTGTTCCTAATTTTCCTGTCTATAGATTCCAAAAAAGTGTGATGACAACACTACCAGGTTATCATGGGATTTGGATCCGATATAACAGAGTCATATGAATAGTCAGTACCATCCACTTCATATTTGTAAGATTGGGCCACTTGGTGTGAAGTGGTGATTTACTGAGTAGATTTATAGGGTTGGTGTTGTTCTTGATATACTCGTTAGATAATTTTGTGAAAGTGTGAAAACAAAATATGATGTTATCTTCAATTATGGGTGTAGATCTATTGGAGATCTATATGTTGATAATGGATTCTCATTAATGTTTGTGAATTGTTGGGAAAGAATTCTATTTCTGGTTTTTGTGTTTTGAGATAGAAATATTAGTGTTTGTTCATTGTTGGATAGAGGTGGTATATAATCATATGTAGATCCAGAAGAGCATACGTTCTTGTAGAACTTATGATGTTAGTTTGGAATCTGGTAAGGAACTTCATGATGGAGTGTGGTCTAGATTGTTATATCTCCATTGAAATGCATCAGTAATACTCTTTAATTAAAGGGAGAAAATAACACCCACCAAATGAATCCTTTTTGACAAAACATTCTATGATTCTTGTTAGTGATTTTGGATCCACATTTCCCCATGTGGCATGATGACTTTCATATGAGAAAAGGTTATAAATGTATGATATTTGAAAGACTCACATAAAATCCACATGTAACTATTATGGTGTAGATTCATGATAATCTATTTCTGATAACATTAGTAATGATACATCATGTTTCATTCTATAATTTTTTTTATTAGATTTATTTAGAGAACCTACCTTCGAAAATGAAGGAAGTGCATGTGAATGTGGGATTGTTTCTTAGATAACATACCATATATATGTGCTAGAAATAATAACATGGTTTTCAAATCATTAAAAATATTTTCCTAGGATGAATGTTACTTTTAGGTCAAAATGGTATTCGGAAAAATAATTTTTGAAACATATTTAAAGTGATCAATATGGAAATTTTAGAGACAAAAATTCAATATGTAAAAGTGAAAAAATAATATAGTAAAAATAATCAATAAAACCAATCTTATTCCTCCCATAATTTTATCCATGAAACATTCTCATAAGAAAAATATACTATAATTATAAAATATAACTACACAATAGAAGAAATTAATATGTGAATGAATCTTCCCCATTGACCTTGATGGTGTCTTCCTGAAGCTCATGTCCAAACTCACTTTGATTCTATCCAAGTATGATCCCCTCCAAATTTCTATCTCCCCTCTTATTCTCTCTGATTATTGAAATTTTTTTTACTTCCTTCCTTTTTCTTTACCACACATGAATATCATTATAGAAATAATGTTAAAACATTATTACTACTTATTCTAGGATTCACATTATAACCACTTGATCTGGGAATACATTTACACTCTGTCATTTAACTTATTTTTGTGGAATTCAATTGATATAATTTTTCACTTGTAACCAAATAATTATTTTAGGTGCATCTAGATAACCTCTAGATAAACATGAATCTAGAGGCCCTTCCAATTTCCAATCATTCTGGTTTCACTTCAATGAAATTGCAATAATTAAATTGAGAAAATCCCCTTGACTTTCTTGAACGTACTATCTATTTAATCCTTCATCATGCTGAGGTGATGTTTCATACTAAAATAAAAATTAGGATCCTTGTGATCACTGAGTGGGGCAGGGGTTGAATCAGTGATCTTTTTTATATTTTCTTACTTAAGAAACAACCATCAACTTTTATTATAGTGGTATGGATTTTCTTTAATAATATTCAAACATACACAACCACATGACTATAAGAATTTATAAGGTTATCTACTCAATAAGAATATATAGTCCTTGGAATGGTTTGGAAGTAGTCCAAGACTACACAAACAACCATAGAACAATATACTATGTGGTTACATAAATAAGGGAACATCCTTTAACTTTTGTAGAACTATAGTCAATAGATAGTGAATAAACTCTAAAAATAGATAAATGATGTAAAAATGTTTTGTATCTACTAAAAAACCCATCAAAAATAGGATTCAGTATGTTTTCATGGTGCTGATTTTACTTATTCCACGCATTCTCTTCCATCATGTTCATATCCACTTTCATACACAACAACTAGAAATAACCTCTTCCTAGAATTCTATAGGAAACTATCTTTCTGATCTTATCACCATATAGTATACACATCCCAAAGAGACTCAGTCTGGTACCCTGTTCATTTCATCAAATCCATATGGTATAAACGATGTGATGAGACTCATTCTATTGACTTGTTTATCTGATCAACTCCAACTAACTGATCAACTCTATTTTGTTGACCATCACTTCCTATAATTTGTCTGATTCCTCTTCGGAATATTTATATGTTTTATTCGTCATACCATTTTACCAATACCAACTATTAGGAAGACTCCATTTTGTATTCATCATGCTGATTCTAATTTATTCTATTCATATGAATTACTCTCTATATTAGTAGTACATTACTCAGTAATCAAAAATCCAATCACACACATGGATAATCCTTTACCCATTATATAGGGAATTTTACAAAAAGAATTAAATAAGAGATACATAAATCAAATTCCAAAACCCCCAATAAAACATTATGTGACCTACATAGAAACTTCCTTCTAATAACTACATCTAAACCTCTTAAAATACAGAATAATTCCTTAAGACCTAACATCAATATTATTCATTTTCCACCATTATTATTTAGTGATAATAATGTTCGTTATCCATGAATTTTGAAATGTGGAAGTGTCAGGTTTAAATCATTACATTATTGTCATTATTATTATTTCATAAATCCAATCAATCCTATATATGGTAAATCTGGACATAATTTTTTAACAGATGAAACTCCAACCAGTGTTTTGGAAAACTATCATAGATTCCACTTAGAAGTATTTTTCAAGACACTTTATTAATATGATGAATATCATTAGAAACACTCTACCATTCAATTTACATAATGACCTCTTATGGATGAGCCTCATACAATTAATTTAGTCTGATCACTTCAATTGATGTATTTTGTCTGCTGACTTGGAGAATTTTTCTTTTCACATTGTTCACATTTTTCAAGACTATACAATAGACTTTATATATAAAAAATAATATTTTTCCAATGATTTTTAAAAAGGTCAAACTAGTTTATTCGATCTGATTAAACAGAGTTTTTCCATCCATTGATCCATCTCAAAACCTTCTATTTAATTACATTATAACTGAAGTCAATCCAATTAATAATGCTAGATGAGTTTTCAAAAGTCCATCTGATGTTATCCATTTGATAAAATTATATGGATACCACTATTTCTCACCTCTTTAAACTTCCTCAGATCAATAGAAATTATAAATTTCAGACCAATAAAAGTTCATAAAACCATATAATCAAATATTTATAACCTTTGAACATAGAGTTTTGAATTTTATTAATTTAATATTTTTACTTTTCACATCCATACCACTGGCTAGAAACATTAGTTCATTAAAACATCACAACTTTGTATCATATTATTTTTACAACCACACCTCATAATCCCCTTTGAATAGAAGATAAAATTATGAAAACATTTAGTAGTCATGATGTTTGGAATTATATGAATAGAAAATAATCAATATATTTCACATAACTAAATTACATATATCTAGAAATATGAGAGAGAAGATAGATAACCATTAATTTTTAAAACACTAGATGATTTAATTTCACTGGTAGTATCCTTTCGATGAACTCCAACCATTGGACTCTATACAATACACCTGAGTAGATAATTGTTTTTCTAATAACATTTTAAGGAAACAAAAAAATTCAAGGTGATTTATGTTGACAAAAAAGAAAACACTTTAAGAAACCCTTCATCCTTAAACTTATCTTTAATATGTCTCTTAACTCTTTAGTCCCAACAATCTTTCCCTTTGTATTTTTTTTCAAAACAAGAGAAAAAAATCACTAAAGATTTAAAACTAAATAAAATTATTACTTATCTAATACTTATAATCTCATGTTAGAAAACATGGTGTAGGAGGAAAAAATAGTTGAACACCAATACCATGTTTTCCATAATGAGTGACTTATGAAATGTTTCATGGAAACATTTTTAACTTTTTATTTCTATTTCAACATTCATAAATAAAAAGATACTCAAACTACATGAAAAAATATTGCAACATCCCCATGAAAAAACTATTAAACCAGTTCAAAATCACTAAAGTAACATCTTACCTCTTTTAATAACTCCCTATAAATATATTATCATCCTTAAAAATATTATGAAAATACTAATGGATAGGTTTTCATTAACCCCCCCCCCCACTTTACGACACTATCCAAAGACAAGATGAGAGAGGGGATGGTTATCTCATGCTTTATCTATAAAGAGGGGGAGGTTAAATACCAATTATCAAACTCATCTTATAAAATACATCATTCAATAATGGTTTATTAAAGATATCAACAACTTTCTATATTATAGGAATAGACACAATTTTTTTTCATTCCTATCCACATGATTTTTGATAAAGTTATATTTTATATCAATGTGATTGGAATGGGAATGTTGTTCAAGATCCTTAGGAAGATTAATAACACATTTATTTTCACAACCCAAGAGAATGGGAAACTTCACCCCAAATTCAAAATCATCCAATTGTATCTTCATCAGAATAAGTTGTGTTATATCTTAACATAAAGCTGTAAACTCATCTTCTATAGTGTCAGGTGTTACATAGTTTTTCTTATTTGTATAATAACTCACCCATTTATCTCAAAAGGAAATATCCACCATATGTAGATTATCATTCATGAAAACTACCTTCCCAATATGCATCTGTATAACCAAATAGATCAATCTATCATGAGATGTCACATTTTATTCTGAAATAAAATTTTCTCATAGAAAATCTAAAAAATCATTTTCCTTCCATAAGATGAGATTATTTAATGAAATTTAATACCAAAAAGGCTAGGAGCATGAGTGAAAACACACAATACAAAAACATTTATAACAAAAAGTAATGTTCATGTGATTACATGACTTATAACAAGTTTTTACCCCAAGGAGAAAAAATAAATTAAATGGAAGGTTCCATGAAAAACCTAAAAAGAATCCCTAAGAGGGAGAAAAATCCCAGAATGAAATGATGCCCAAATATTTTTCAAATATTAGAAAAAACTGTATAATTATCAAAGCATCATCCCTCAATTCTTGGGTCATCACTGAAATCTTATTGAAAAAACCAATGGAATGTAATCACACTTGAGTTTTCTTGGAAAATATGATAGTAGAGACATAAATTTACATTGTGAATATTCTTCATGTGTTTCAAGATCAAGAAACATAGCCTCATGAATAAAACGATGAATGATTTAAATGTGATATCAATTCCTAAATTGCAGACTTCAAATCTTCCCAATCTTGGTTATGATTCCCACTAACATGGTCGTACATTTTTCTATTTGAGAAAAAATGGGCATTCTGTAATACCATAATGAAGTTCCTTATTCAACATGCAAAAAATGAAAACCTAATGAGGTGAAATGAAAGGTATAAAGCTCCATAAATTTAGTATTTTGTATATTGAGTGTAGAAATTAGTCCTCAAAATGGTGAACTTGATCATTATCCTTTCGACAGATGCAATATAATATAGTTAATTTTCTCAAAAACATTATTTTTTCCCTGAAAGTATCATCCTATTCCATGACAAAACACTTTAGTGAATTGTGTATATGTATGATGTAATCTTCTCGTGGGATATTTATGGCCTATCCATCTTTCAAGCGCCAACACATTAGCTGAATTAAGGGACTTCATGGTCCCTTTAACAAAATTACAACTCTAAAATTCTATTCATTTCATGTCATCAATCATGACGTAATCCTATCGATCATACAGATTTTTGGGGCACAACAAAAGTCAACATAAACAAATTGGTACCACTCATCACATTAATCCGAAGCAATAATAGAATGTTGTTAACAGGGGTCCCATAAGTCTGACATAACCATATAGCTTATAATCCATCACGGTGAAATCTAAATCATTTGATCCTTCATTTAGCCATATTTCTACATAGATCACACAATAAACAAAAGAAGCTATAAATAACACAACCACAATATTACAAGCACAGAACTCTGAACCATAACTATAGATCAAATCCCTTGTAAAGACTCATCCACATATATATATATTCCCAAGAAAGATGTAAAAAATCAATGTCATGATCTCTATGATGTTAAAATTCCACACTATCAATCATCCATTCTCTAATACATAGATACTCATGTATAGTTATCTCATTGTTAATAAACCTTACAAAGGACTGTCTCTTTGTTTCCTCAATATAGGGGTAAAATTCCTTCTTATAACCATCCTTGATGACAGGAGTATAGTTCTTGATCTTAATAGCATCATTCGACTCCTCTTCATTCGAAGACGAGGAGGAATCCTCTTCATCCGATGAGGAGGGGGGATCCCCAAAAACATCTGGCTGAGGAGGGAGCTCAGGGTTTTCTAATTTAATCCTTGAGGATCCTTTGACAATCATTCTTTCCAACTTAGAATAATTGATAGATTTTATGGTCTTCTTGGGGGGGGGGTGGAATAATAAATCCATCTTAGTCAATAATCGGATTTCCCCATTTTAGAACCCAAATTCAGGTAGTCATCCCCAATTTGACATACATGATCAAGAACATGTTGATTAGATTCACTAGAGTCAGTTTGTGTCTCATGTTTTCCCTTAGGAATAGAAGATGCAACTTCCGAGGTAACAATAATTGGCATATCATTATTAAAAACATACACTTTATCTGGTATTGAACCCATTAGATATATGAATTTTACAACTAACATTATAAAATAATTAGGATAAAACTACTTATATCCACCATATTTTTAATACTTAGTTTCCAGAAAAAATAGTTTTAGAAACTGGATTTAAATATTCTATTCCAATCATCTTTAGAATTTCCTTAACATACTTCACATAAGATAGGAAAATGTATTTCTTTTTTTTTATAGATTTGTACTCCAAGAAAATATTTAATTTCACATTTTATGGACATTTAATATAATTTTTTCATCTCCTCAGCAAACAATTTACATGTTTCTTCATCATTCCCAATAAATATGATATCATCAACAAAAATGATAACAATCAGGTAAACCACTTGATTTTATTTTATATAGAGGTTACTATAAACACTTTATTTCTTGATAATTATATTCCTTAATCATGTATCTGATTTAGAATACCTATCTTTTAGTTATTTCTTCAACCCATATAAAGAATTATTCAATTTCCACACATACCTTTCATCATTTCCAACCACAAAGCCACATGGCTATTCAATAAAAACTTTTTCAATGATCTATCCTTTAAGAAAAATCGACATTAAATCCATTTGAAATATCTTATGAATTTCATGTGCTGTGATTATGATAAATTTTATGATAGTCTCAAGATATTATACTAGGTGAAATGTATCATCAAAATCAATTACTTCAATTTTTAAAGAATAATTACAAACTGATTGTTCTTTGACTCCTATCACTTCACCTTTTCCATTCATGATGTTTTGGAATTCGAACTTTGTTCCAACCAAATTATTATTTTTTGGTTAGGGTAGATATTCATGTGTATAATTTTTCTTTATCTGATCCAATTATTAATTCACATCATCAATCAACTATTGATTCCTAAAATATTCTTCATCATTTCTTAATTCAAACTGTGAATATAATGATGTATGTGAAACTAGACAATATGTTTTTTCTGGTTTGAACCTTTTATCCATGATCACCAATGATGTTTTGACCTCCACTTACTTCCTCATCCTAGAATGAGATGAACATAATTTTTCCTCATCAATAGAGATAGTTGAGTCAAATAATTCATCTTGTACAACTTTAACATTATTACTATCATTAAAAATGTTGTCACATTATTTAACTCTGGACACCGCATATTCAATTCATTTTTTATCTATAAATAAATGTGATGCTTCGGTATATGAATGTTCAAGTATTTTAAATTCTATAGAATCAATAATAATAAATATTTCTTAATTATTACATCTTTATCCTCTATAATTATGAGGATAACCACGAATGATTCTATCAATACATCTCCAAACAAACTTCCCAGGATTCTCACACTTGAATTTGATAATTCAAGGAAAAACATATAGTCATGGGTGATTAATAATTGTAGATTATTTTTCATACATTTTTAAGGAGTTATATCTTATTTCTTCTTAAAGAATCATTGATTTTGAATATGAACTATTACTACAATACCCATTCACAGAATATTTTGAGAAGTGTCTTGTTCGATCAACATAGTTTGTTCTATCTCAATAAAAATTATATTTTATTCATTCAAAAACAATTTTCTATTATCATGTGTACGGTGCGCTAAATGAATAATTAATTCCATGCATCTAAAGAAAATCTCTAAACAGTCCATTTGGATATTAAATGCTATTATTAGTTTGAATATTATTCATAAAATATCCATATTCTTTTCAATCATTTATCCTAAACTATTAAATTTTTTGAGAGACTATATATTATGTTTTAAAATCATAATACATTTAATATGAGTAAAATTATCAATAATTTAAATAATGTACTTATTTCCATTCCTTTATTACATTATCATTATCCCACATATGATTGATTGTTTCAGCTGTAATGGATGAGATGAATGGATCTAAACATTCTAATGTAATAAATTTATAATATTCCCTTTCTAGAATATGGATAACCCCAATAACTTCTCATTATTACTCTAATACAAAATAGTCATTTAACAACGCTGGTATTTATCATCAAAAGAAAAATGGAATATTTTTCAGTACTAAAATTGCGATGATAAGTTTAATCTTTTAAAAATGATTTATTTTTTCACTCATAAAGGGAACCTTTTTCAGTACATTATATTTATCATTGATAAAGGGTATCCTTTATGAGCGTTTCATTTTCAGCACTGATAAAGGGTACCCTTTATCAACATTTTATTTTTAGTGTTGATAAATACTAATTTCATCGTCGCTTTTTTAGTACTGATAAAGGTATGAATATATAAAATGAAATAATAATGAAAATAAAAAAATAAAATGAGTTTATTAAAAAAATATTACAAGTTTTATTAAATATATTATTATTGGTAAAATTTAAAATATTGATTATACATTATTAAATATTAAACAACTTATTAATTAGATAATTATGATAACTAATGTTATTGAATTGTATGTATTAAATATATAGATATATATTAATGAATATAAATATGATTTATATATGAAAAAATATCTTTGTTGTTTACATTAAATAGTCATATATTTATTGAATAATGGTTTGTAATTAAATATTAATATCAATTAAAAATATTTAATAATTGCATAGTACTCCACATATAATTGAATATCGTTTGATTTTTCAATTTAACATAGATCAAATGTGTGTTATATTGATTTCACATATACTTAATTAATGAATTCTTATATACAATTCACACTCACACACAACTTATCCATTTTTTAAAAATTGTTAAAGTGTACTTATTATAAAGTTATTCAATTTCACTCATTTTTAACATATATACATGCACATAAAATTACATATTCATCAATAATGTTAAATTTTTATTTGTAAAAAAATATTTATAAATAAAAATATTTATAAATATACATTTAATATATTTATTCAATTATATATTTACAATTATAAATAAATAAATATTTTTTAATGTATTTATATAATTATAAATAATTAATTACAAATATTAAAATAACTATTAAATTTATAATAAATTTACTTAAATAATGAATATATTTAATATATTTATATTTATATATATTTATTAAATGTATATATGTATAATTATAAAAATATATATAATTATATTAATATTATTTTTTAAAATATTTCTATTATTAAAAATAAATTATTATAAAATTATAATAAATATATTTAAAATGAATATATTTACTATATTTATATTTATATATATTTATTAAGTATATATAAATATATACAATTATTTATTGGTAGTTATAATTATGAATCCTTTATCAGTGCTAAGAAAGTGGTGATAAATATTCCTTTTATGAGCACTTATTACTTAAGCACCAATAAAAGGGCTCTTTATGAGCTCTTATTTGTAAGCGCTAATAAAAGTTTCCCAAACAATTTAAAAAAATCAAACCTTTTTTGAACCTATTGTGATATTAGAAGCTTTTCGCAGAAGCCACTTGTTGTCCACACTCCTCCTTAGGGAATCAAAGCTTAAACCACACCACTGGACTACCTCCAATATCTCGAATATCTATTTTGACATTCAGTGTTTGATTGTTGTTAGGTTTTTCAAAATGGGTCTAAAATTTTCTTCAACCTATCGAGGTAGGCCTACCAATTTTCTTTTTGTATTTTTGGTTTCATTTTCAATTTCTTTTTTGATGATTTCGTTATTTGGGGTCCAGTGATTTTATACGTTTTTGATTATAGATTATGAACAGAATGATTTGTTTATGATTTGTTGTTTGATTAACTACCGATGTATAGACCCTCTTGTTATATGGAGTAATTGGTTATATCTGACACTGAACCTTGGAGTTATTCATTGTTGTTTTACTCAAATGTTTTATTTATTCTTACTAAATATTATTTTTCATATATGTATATAAATGTGTATAAATTTTCATGTATATAATTTTTTATTGAAAACTGATTTGAGGGACATTGGTGGTTCCCTAATGATTATATATATTCTTACACATTTCATGGACACCTCGGTGGGCATGTAGCTTGAGATTATATTTTTCAGGAACCAAGATAGTGGAGTGATGTATGTTCCTCTATTAATTATATGTATCATTGGATATAGTTCCTATTATAATTCAATATGGTCCTTATTTTTCATATGAAGTAGATTCAAAGGGGCCATCCCCTATTAAGAACGTGAGGTTTTATCACATAAATCATTCCCTTTTGGAATCATTATGGTGCCTTTAGTTCACGTTATTTTTGAATATCAAGTTTTTATCAATTTGATATTTCATATAGACTATATGTGAGTTTTATACTAGTGTGATGTTTATGTGTGTCTATATATCTATTTTCACATTTATTTCTATAGTTGTTTGTCTAATATGTATGCCTATATCGGGTAATGTTGATTTTGGGTTTGTATGTCCATTGATCGCAAGGGTCATGCTAAGATTTTTTCAACCTCTGGTACTATTTGTTTTTTAGTGTGTGTGTGTGTGTGGGGGGGGGGGGGGGTCCCACCTTTCATTTATGTATTTTTACAACCAACGTTAAAACCATGCTTTAGTGACTTTGAGGTATGTTGGAGGTCATACAATGATCTTCCCTGGTGTTGTTTGGGTAATTTAGGCCTAGTGTCATTACACTATCCATCTTCCAGTTTACACCTATATAGTTTAGTTATAATATCATCTATTATCTACTTTATCTCCCTATCATTATCT
Organism: Viscum album; assembly: GCA_963277665.1. NCBI lineage: Eukaryota > Viridiplantae > Streptophyta > Magnoliopsida > Santalales > Viscaceae > Viscum > Viscum album. The sequence continues at coordinate 4,194,120 of CAUJRU010000003.1, forward strand.
TATTCTTCAAGATGATTCAACGTAGTGTATCCTTCCATGTCCTTACCCTGTATCCTCATATTAGATTCATAACTAATAACATCATTGATCAGAAATATGATGCATCCCCTATGTTTCTTCAATAGGCATCCTTATCACCCCCACTCTCTCTTCATGGTTCATAATATGTTATAAGGGATTCCAAAAAAATACCTTCTATTCTTGGTATAATATAATGTATTAGTGTTTGTACGCCTTCTAGAAGTTTTTAATGGATATGGGATTCTCTTTCTCGAATTTAGCTCATAATGAAAGTGATGTAGTCATGTAACGTTCCATTATCTATAAAGATTAAATAATATTAATTACATTTTAATGATTACTTATTGTGATGTTATAAATGACTATATTATATCTCCCACTATTTTATCAAATCCAAATATCCCTCATTGTTGGATTTGGAATAACTAGGTGCTTAGATATTCTAGTATAAATGATCTATATTTCCCTTATAATAACCCAGATGAAGGCATTATCAAATTACTTGAATGTTTTTTAGTAAGTATTTTTTCTTTACAAATACATTAACTCATAGTTCCATGAAATATTGAATGTAGTCTCCAATCCTAAAATTATATACATATATATTTTTTGACACTTGAATCATTGTTAAACCAATAATGTAAGGTATTGGTACATAAAAACAAGAGAACAAGGCATCATGGGGATCCATAGAAGAAATAAATACAACCTCATTGTTTCCCCCACAACATGTTTGAGTAATTTCAATGGTGTTATTGATAAGGCTCCTGTAATTTTGAACATGAAAAGTGATGTTAATGGGTATGTATTTGTGACCATTCTGAGAATTGTAAATGAATTGGGATTTAGTTTCTAACTTAGAAAGCTAGATATTATTAGTTTTACCTAGATACAAACCAATTAACATAGTATTAGATTCTGCTGAAAGAGATTCACCATCCCCATTGGTAGTCGAGAAAGAAATGATATTTGATCCTCTATTGGCTCGAACAATACTTCTTTCCCAAATTGATCGCATGCTACATGAACCATTGATATTAATCTCAAAACCAGAACTGGGAGGGAGACATCTAATGTAATGGGGAAGGGAAGGTTTGAGGAATGTAGTGGGGGATCTCCCTGAAACCTTGAGAAAAATGAGAGAGGGAATAGTATCCCAACAATTAAGAGTCTACGCTGAATTTAGAAACAATAATATAGTTTTGAAAATCAAGGCCTTAATCAAAGTATTAATCCCCTTGAACCAAGATTTATTCCTTTCATTCCAATTCACTAAAATAATACAACATGAATGATTGTTATCTCCCTTTTATCATTAGTGTTATTCCTTGATCCATGAAACCACTAATCTAGTTGATTGATTGGGAGTTTATTATTCTTGTTTATCGTATTGGAGTTTCTTAATTCTCCTTAATTTTATATATTATATTTTCATTTTTTAGTGGATTTAAGAAAATTTTGATGTGGAGTAATTATTTTCATAAATTCAATTACCCATTTCCTTCAGCATACTGAAATTTATTAAAATAATCAAATGTTGAGTTTCCATTATTATAGATTTCTACAACATTCACTCATTATAATTAACATATTATGTGTATTTATATATGTATATATTTTATAAAATTAATTTTTTATGATCCCAATATAATGGATGTGAACTTAAAATGGATGCACGCTAATCGTGTGACAAATGAATTTGAAGATGGAGTTAAAGTGTTCATCATGTTCACAAGAGAGCATGCAGACAACCCTTATAAAATCCTCTCTCTATGTTTATATTGTTCTTATTCAAGAAAAATTAGTACGAAAGAGTTGTAAGAACATTTTATTTGTCATGGAATATCTAAAAGCTATAAATTTTGGACTAAACATGGGGAAAACTGAATATGGACGTCGATAGGGATGATACTACAATTTATGAATCATTTGATAGGAATAACTTTGTAAAGGATGATAGAGATCACATGGAAGAAATTATAATGGAAATTGAAGATAACCATAATGATTTTCCGAAGTTTTTTGAGGAGTTAAATATTTTTTCAAAGAAACCATTGTTTACTAGTCATACTAAATACACAACAATGGTGGCTATATTGAAGTTATATAATTTCAAAGCTGGAAGCGGATGGAGTGACAATAGCTTTATAGAACAACTTGGCCATATGAAAGATATACTACCAGTAGAATATAAACTACCATTTTGAACATATGATGTTAAAAAAATGTTACTTTCAATTGGAATGATCTCTAAAAATTTCTTCTCTTAATTATTGAATATTTTTTTTCAAGGACAATGAATTACTCATAAAATTCCCTAAGTGTGGCACAAATCGATACAAGAACAATGAATCAGCTCTTTTGAAATATGTAAGGAACATTACTATAATTCCATAGTATATAAGACTATATGGATTTCATGAAACCACATGACAATTAACATGGAATGTAGAGACAAGAATTAAATATTGGAACCATTGTCATCTAATAGAATCTCCCTAGTGGAAGAAAATTGATTATGAATTTATGGAATTTGGAGATGAGCCAAGAAACTTTCATCTTGTGTTATCTATAGATAAAATAAATCATTTTGGTGCATAGATTAGTACTCAATGTAAATTTCCTTTCATGTTGGTAAATTATAACTTTCTTCCATGGTTATGCCTGAAGTGTAAATACATTATGTTGTCTCTTCTTATATCTGGACCAAAGCAACCTAGTAATGATATTGATATCTATTTGGATCCATAGATTGAAGATCGAAAATTGTTGTGGGATATAGGTGTTATAATGTATGATGATCATAGAAGTGAATAATTCACATTTATTTCCATATTGTATGGAATGATAAATGAATCCCTTATTATGAAGATTTATTAGGCTGTAGCATTAAAGGAATGTTGGGGTGTCCAAATTGTGAAAAATGCACATACACAGTTCGGTTGGAACATTCCCTAATGAAGTGTTTTTAGGATATTGGAAATTTTTTCCTCGATGGAGTAAATATTGATCCTAGATGACAAAATTGAATTGGAATATCGAACAAGGTACAACACCTTCTCCTGTAATGGGTGATAAACTTTAAAAAAAATTAATAATGATTAACACTATTTTCAGTAAGCCATTTCCAAAAAACCTAAAAAATCATTTTACAATAAGAGTTCAATTTTTTTTTGAATTACAATATTGGAATTGTTTATATGTCAGACATTTTCATGATTTCATACATGTAAAAAATGTATTTTATAATGTTATTATCATGTTACTAAAAATTACAGAAAAAATGAAAGATGACATCAAGTAAAGCTTGGACTTGATTGAAATGGAGATAAGGGAATAGTTGGCACTGGTGAAGGGTAAAAGATATAATTTTCTTCCTCAAGTAGCTTACACTGTATCCATAAAAAAATTGAAAATTTTCCTTTTCCTTAATAGTGTAAAAGTTTCATAGGGGAATTCATCAAATATCAATAATGTCGTGACAATGACTAACATGAAGTTACTAGGACTAAAATCACACCACTGTTATGTATTGATGAAATATTTAATGCATGTTTCTTTATTTTGTATTCTGACTCGAAATTTATGACATACATTAACCTGAATCTACTTCTTTTTCAAATACATATGTAGTAAAGTTGTAGACCCAACAAAGTTTCCCATAATGAATAAGGAGATTGAAGTCATATTATGTGAGTTAGATATATTCTTACCACCATAATTATTTTATATAATTGTCCACTTGATTGTTTACTTGGTTGGAGAGGTTTAACTATGTGGTCCTTCCCATTACTGATGGATTTAACCCATTGAACAATATATGAAGATTTTGAAAGGGTATGTCAAGAATCAAAGTCAGCCAAAAGGTTGTATTGTAGAATGATATATTGTTGAAGAAGCTATTGAATTATTTACCAATTTCCTATCATATGTGAAAAGAACCAGTCTTCTAAAGTCTCGTCACAGTGAATGACTTATTGGTGAAGGGATTTATAGAAGAGATGTTGTCACAATTACCATGACAGAGTCAGAGAAGGCATATCATTACTTATTAAATAATAGTGATGATGTTAATCCATACATTGAATCCCACAAATAAATTCATAGATATATAAATCCATCAAGGGCTTAAGGATGGATCTCAAATACACATAATCAACAGTTTGTAGCATGTTTTTAAGATCAAATTGATAAGGAGTTATCTGAAAATATGAAATTAATTGGTGAACGATTTCAATGGACAACTAGAGGACTGAATAAAAATGTTATATCTTACACTAGTTTTGTAATAAATGGTTATATTTTATACAAAAATGAAATCGATGAATTCAGTATGATAAAAAATAGTGGTGTTACACTTGTGCCTAAAGTGATGCACATAGAGATGGTTCCAAGAATTGAAATCCACATTTTGAAAATAATTCATATTTTGGCATTATTGAATATATATATGAGTTGGATTATACAACATTTCAAGTTTCTATTTTCTTTTGAAAATGGGTTGACAACATCAATGGAGTGAAATTTGATGAAATGATCTTTGTGAAGGAGAATTTAATTATGGAAGGGGAAAATATGATCCATTAATAATGAAATCACAAGCATTTAAAGTGTTTTATGTATCAGATCCAACAAATAAGAATTGGTCAATTGTTATACTGGCAACAAAAACAAATGTTGAGTCTGATGAAAATTCAATTGAGGATAAACCTATCATTGGGTCATCATAATCAGTTCATGTTGGCCGCAATATATACAATGTTTTGTATGTTAGAGTGGACAAAAAATACAGGATTTGGATTCTCTATAGAGGAACCAATTCATTGAAACGATAAAAAGTGAGTTCAATGAGAAGCTAAAAGTGTTTTTTATTATATTATGTTTTTCCTCAAAATATTTTAGGCTCTCTACTGCATTAACATAATATAAATTAAATTTTTCTCCAATCATGTAAATAATTCCTTATCCATATGATTATGTTACCAATCCCTCGGAAGAAAAATCTATAATGAAGGAAACCTTTTATAAAGATGTAACATTAATGTTAAAATATACATTCTCTATTTTACCGATAAATTATACATTGGAATTTTGATTTAATTTTCAATATTCCTTGCAAATTTCATTTATTTTAGAATATTTTCATCCATGTGTACTACCTTTTAAAGAAGAGAAATGATTTTGTCTCTACTCAATCAAAGATTCAATATTGATGTTTTCACAGTAAAATCATTTTCCATAGAATTAATGTATTTTTTTAATATTTGTGTTTAATTTAATTTTTTTTAGTATTAGTCACATAATAATTTTGTTAATATATATATGGATTATTTTTTTCATGTTGGGATGCTCTATCCATATTTCATGCCATTCTACACAAAAACATCCACATACTTCTTCTCCCTCAAAACCTTTTCAGACCTACAGTTTTGAATTTATCACTTTCCTTTATGTTCTTTCCACTTCCTTTGTAGGAAGTGCAACAAATCTACCTCTACTCAATGATAGAGTTAATTTTGATGTTTAAATAGGAAAATAATTTTCTATAGAATTAATGTATTATTTCATATTTATGTTTAATTTATTTATTTTTAGTATTACTCACATAATAATTATTTTCTTATATATGCGGATTATTTTTTTCGAGTTGGGGTGCTCTGTCTATATTGCATGCCTTTTTGCACCAAAACAACCATATACTTATTCTCCCTCAAAAAATTTTCACCCTTGTAGTGTTGTATTTATCACTTTCCTTCATGTTCTCTATGTTTCCTTTATAGGAAGAGCAATGATGCTATCTCTACTCAATGATAGATGTAGCTTTGATGATTGCATAGTAAAATCATTGTCTATAGAATTAATGTATTATTTAATATTTATGTTTTTATATTATTAATCACATAATAATTGTTTTATTATAAAGGTGGATTATTTTGTTTCAGTTGGGTTTATTTGTCCATCTTCCATGCCTTTTTGCACCACAACTTCTATAGACTTTTCTCCCTCAAATCCTTTCACTGTTGTTATGTTGACATTTATCACTTTCTTTCAAGTTACCTTCACTACTCAATCATAGATGTAATCTTTATATTTTCACAATAAAATCATTGTCCATATAATTAATGTATTATTTAATATTTTTTCCTAATTTATTTCATTTTAGTGTAACTCATAATAATTTTTTTCTTATATAGGTGGATTCTTTTTTTTGAGCTGAGGTGGTTTGTTTGAAACTACTCATGCAGTGTTGGATGTTCAATAGAGTAAGTAAAAAGAAATCATTGTAACATTGATAGTTAGGATTTTTTGACACTTTGGGATGTTTAGGAATCATTCAAACCTCAATGCAGCCCACGATCCACAAGTCATTTGAGACATGTTGGAATCATCTGTACCTCAATCTGATGCATATTATGAATATTATGAATCCAAGTGAATATTTTTATTCAAAATTGACATCAATTTTAGTAAGTTAATTTTTTCATTATATTATTACTAACATAATAATAGTTTTCTTATATAGGTGTGTTCATTTTATTGAGCATGGGGTGGTTTGTTCAACAATAAAAAGAGATAGGCAAAGATTTATAAATCAGGGAACATTGTTATTTTTGAATGTATATAATAATATTTTATGTAATTGTATAAACCAATTTTTGAAAAGTCTATAATATAGTTTTTTTCTTTTATTTTTATAATAATTTTAATTTCATTAAAATTCAGTATTGTGACTTGTTTTTGTTGATATCAGGTGTGTTTTTGGTGCTGCAGTGTGCTATTACAACATATTTTAGTGGTGGTGCAGTGTGATGTTATAACACACTACAGTATGGTCCTTTATCAGTGTTTCTAAAGGTGATGATAAATTAAACAATTATTAGCACTTCTAAAAGCATTGATAAAGTTCTACTTAACATCACTTTTATGAGTTCTATTATAATCATTGATAAGAGACACTTTATCAGCGGTCATAAAAGCAATGATAGAGGGTTCCTTTAGAAATGATAAATAAAAGAAATGGTAAATGAGTCCTTTATCACTTATTTTGAAAGCACTGATAAAGATCCCATTTATGGGTACATATTTATCACTGATAAATGACCCCTTTATCAGCGCTATTTCAGTGCTAATAAAATACCTAGGCTTTTTGCCTCACTCATGTAGTCAACACTTTTATAGCACTAGGAATGGCCATTTGTATCATTGTTAAAAACATGTTTTGTAGTAGTGTTATGTTATGAATATCACATGAAATTTACCTTTTTTCTTCTTACTCATAATCCTCTAACACATATTGTTAATCCTTTTTTCCATGGTATATTTTCTTCCCTCATGATCAAATAATAAGAACTCTACACATCACCAAATTGAAACAAGTTTCCCTTTTTTATTTTACCTCTTTTAACAACTTTCCCATATACAATTAATTTTAAAATGAAACCATTTCATCTTGAAAAACTCATTTAACTTCATCAAAATTCTGTGAAACTATCTAAAAATTGTGTTTCGGAACATCTACATACATGGGTCTATAGTATTTTATTCTTTCTTCATCAATGAAAAAATATCCAACACCATTAATTAAAAGTGAATAATAATTTACAAATTTTTATGTACCTTATTTATAATATTTTTCATTATTCAATAACTTCAAATATCCTGTCGTATGAGTGTAACTACCATTATCCAATGTCCATGGTGGATATCCTTATGTAGCTTTGAGAGAATATTCAACAACGAATACATTTTACCTTCCCATTTCTTCATTTTCAAGAGACATTTTATATTTTGTATATAAACATTATTATGATTTCAAAATAATAATAAATCCTTAATCAAGGGCTTCAAGTTGATCACATCTTCCTGAAAATATCCTCATTGGTTGGAATATATTCTCAAACTTCAAAATGACTTTCTATGGTTGTATTCTTTGAGTGGGTTGACCCCCTAAAGATGTACCATAAATTTTATAAAGTGTTATTTAACTATGGATGATTAAACTAACACTTCATCACCATATTTACAAAGACACCCTAATAAAATAAATATCCATTTAAATTATATTTTCCTCATTAACTCACATGACCTATAGAAATATGTTCTAGTTTTCCATCGTTTTTATTACCATTCACCAAGGCACTTAGTTATGTACCAATATCATGGAAACCTCCTAACATATTATTCCTCTCCTTATATTTCTTATCATCCTTATCATAATCTCATACAGTTTCTTCTTTTTGTTCAAAATTTCAAATAATATAAATTTCACGATTTTCAACTCCACTTATTTTGTCTACATACATGGTCTTCTTGAATTACTATCTCTTATAAACAACATAAACATTTTGTTTAAAAATTTATGATGATTTTGGTTGATCCTCCTAAGGTTTAATATTCTTAGAACCTTAACCAACATTGGAAAAAAAATGTTTTAGAAGTTTTTCATTCCATTCTTAGGTTCAACATGTTTTTATTAAAAATGATCATGTGATTTATCCTTCAACATTATCATTTTTATTAAGATTTATGTTGAGTTTTTTCTTTTAACTAAGTAACTTATTTAGATCATCATTGTCTTTTTGAATCTTGGACTGTTCTTTATGGAATTATTATTTATATTTTCTTGAATTATTTTATTTCAACAACTTCTTGTTCTACTTTTTATGTATAATAATATTTGAAAGATTCATTCAACTCCAACTTGAGAAGAAACTCCAAATTTGTCTCTTATTATTATTATTCTTAGCTACCACTTTTTTCATTGGTGAACTTTTCATGACTCACTATTTCAATAAGAAAATTTTCAATAGTATCGTTATGAATGTTTTCATCTTCTTATTCACTATCATTATGTTGGTCATACCTAGAAAGACGATTATCTTTTTGTATCTATATAACTCCTTATCATTCCCATTTGTATGGTAATTGGACCTATCTATCTTCTTTTTTAAATATCTTCTCATATTTATATCCTCATAGTCATTATCTTAATCTTCCATAAGTGTTGGAAAATCTTCAGTAGAATGTTAAATAGCTACACATCCATTGCACTTCAGAGTTAACATCCATTTTTACTATACTATGTATATTTTCACAATTTTATAAATAAATAATAAATTCATCAAAAAAATTTATTGACCTTATAATTGGTGTAAGATTCACAGGCTTCTTCCTCAAGAAAATTCTTAAAATTTCCTTTCATGGTAGCTTTGAATAAAATTTAATGATCACCCTTTTTATTTTACATAATAAAATTTTCTATTATAATTTCATATGTGATGATAATTCCATTAAAATCATCCAAATATATAGTTTTAGGATATCAATATTCCAATAATGATACATTGAAATTAATTTATCTAGAGGATATATATGAATATTTACATCAATAACAGAATCTTTCAACATCTTATCAATTTTTTTGGTGATTATAACATCATTAACTCTTGTAATGATGTCAAAAAAACATTATTCTTCACTCATTTTAATATCATCATACTTTAGTCTTCAGATATATAATATTAGTTTCATTACTTTTTTATTTCCCTCATAGATGTTCTTCAAATTTTCCTTGATCCATTTAACTATTCCAAAACCCTTGAACCTAAGAAAATACATTCATAAAGTAATGGATTCAATGTATTTTCACTCTCCCATAATTCTCAATATTCTTTATATCAGAAACTATTATGGGAAAACATTTATAGTTGGAGGTAATCTATCAATTGTGGCTTCCAAAACATCATTGAAAATGTACATAAGACAAAGAATCATTCTATATTTATTTATACGATAGTTCTTTCCACTGAAAATAGGAATCCCCATACTACTAATGGAGTTCTGAATATCCCTATAAACCCACCTTTTTCTTATAACTTCAATAAAGAGCCATAAATGGAATCCTTCAATCAGATGCCAAATGAAAGGACCAATTATGATCTATGTAGAAACAGATAGGGGGAGAGTTGAATTAATTATCTCCTCCATTTAAATTTCCTTACATAAGAAAAAACCTTCACCCAATTTTAGAGAGATATGAAGCTACTAGAAAAACAAGAAAATATGAACCACCTTAGGAACACATGAGTCTGAAATGGTCGTTGTTCTATAAGAGTTTCTAGTCCATTGCGTGGTTTTTATGTAATCCAAGACTAAATAAACCACTATAAGATAATCCATTTTGTGGTTACAATAATAATGAAATATCTTATCCCTTTCATAAAAATATAGTCAATCAATATTGCATGTGCTCCTCACACAAAAAAATGACATGATAATGTTTTTCCAAAATAATAAGACCATCAAAAAATAGAATTTCGTAATATTTAACTTTGGTGATTTTAAATTTTCCAAAATTTCCCACATTTAATATTATTCATCAATTTCATTCATCGATGAAACTAATAACCTATTCCTAGAATTTTGTTATAAATTGTGTATTCAATATTATCATCTAGTATGCATACTATGATGAGACTTAGTCTGGTACCCTTTTCGTCTGATCAACTTGGTCTTGTATATACAGTCTGATGAGACAATGTCTAGTACCTTGTTAATCTAATGAAATTTTCTTACCAACCACCTATATTTTCTAAACCACCTCTTCATAAAATTCATCTGTTTCTCTTTAACCTATTGGTTCAATCACTTTTTCATACCATATACCCATTTAAATATGATATTTAGACACCATATAGTATTTATCATATAAATTACACATTAATCAACTTAACCAATTGACTCTCCACTTTAGTAGTACTTCACCAAGATATAAAAAATCCACTCACACACTCAGTGCAATGTCAACCTTTTGTATATGTGACGTTCTTATTATAATTAAGGATGAGGTAGGTCAATAAAATTTAAATACCCTTGTCAAAAAATGTGCAACCTTCTTGAAAACATCCTTTTATTGAATTCATTCACTACTCATTAAAATATGGTTCATTACTTATGACCTGAGGTCAATATCATTCATCATAAATCCTCATGACTTAATGAGTATCAAAATCTTTCTCTATGATTTTTCAAATTTTGAATGATCATATTTGAATATTAAAATAAATATCATTTAAATTATTTCATAATTTTCTTTGATCCATCTATTCAGTACTTCTCCATATAATTCTTCTAATAGATGAAACTCTGAGCAGTGTTCCAACACAACTTCATAGGAACATCTCAGAAGAATTTTTCCAAATAGTTCATCCCTTCGATGAATTGAATTTGAATAATTTTACCATTTCCTTCCTATAGAAACCTTTTAAAAAATATACCTCTTATTTATATCTAACCGATCACATGAAATGAACTCTTATGACCAGTAACTCAAAGACATATTCTTTTCAGATATTTAAATTTGTTCAGTACTTCTCAATAGACTTCGTAAATATATAAATTATATTTTTCATATTGACATTGCAATGGGTCCTTCCAGTTCACTTTATTTTATGATTTTGAGTTTTCCTTCTAGTTGATCATTCACACAAATTTATGTTTAATGAGATAAAAAATGAAGTAATACCAATGAATACTTTTACATGACTATGTAAAATCCAATATAATATTCTCCATCCAATTAAATTTCTTGGAGGATCTTATTTAAAACTTCTTCAAACATCCTTAGATCGATCATCTTTATAAACATTTAACTAATGAAACTTTGTACCACCACAACATCATATCGTCATAACCATATAACTTAGAATCATGTAACTATATTACTTTATGATTTTAAATTTTCACATTCACAACATTAATCTATAACATTCTTCCGATAAAAATTTACAACTTCATAGCACATATTTATACAGTTGCACCTAAAATACCCCTTTGAACAAAAGCCTATGTTATGAAAACAATCAGTAGTAATGATATTTAGAAATATAAGAACAAAAAAGAATTAATAGATTTTACTTAAATGAATGATCTATCAGATGAAACATGATATAAAACAAGGATTTACATACAACACTAATAATATGGTCAATCAAATTAGGATAGTAGTGTATGTCCAAGGAACTCATGCCATTGACTATATCTGATACACATGAGTCGATAAACTCTATCTAATTACTCTTGAAGAAAAGCACAAAGAATGGTGATTTAGGTTAGAAAAAAGTGATTATACTTTGAGAAACCATTATTCAACCATATTTTTCTTAAAATTTCTCTAAACTACTTGGTCCCAATAATATATTCTTACCCTTATTTTCAACCAATTCCTAGCATCCAAAACCTATATGATTTTTACGATCTTCACAATTCTGTATAAGAACTCATAGTTAGGTCAATGGTTATAATGAGTAGACACCATGAAAAATTATTCATTACATAATTAATCCCATTTAACTCAATTTTCTTCCTCATTGGTTCAATCAAACTTTAATCTACACTATCTTCACTCAGTTTAACCCTTGACTTCATAGAAGCAATTCATCAAACGCCATGAATGCAACACTCTCTGACCTCACATATGTATCCTTGGGGAACGATGAAAAAACCACTTATTAAAATCTATCAAAAATAGGTAAAAACACTATAATCAAGTTCCTTTATTCCATCATGGGAAAATATTTTTCATCTTTTTGTGATCAATAAATTTTAAACAAATTTCGAGTATCCTTAGTTTCAAACTCATTTATGTCATAATACTTCATTACTATTTATCATTGAAAGATATTCACTCATTATTTTAATTCTTTTATTATTTATACTCATGTTTTATATTTTCTTGTTCTAACAAAACTCATTCATATTTAAAATAGGATAAACCTATCTTTCACTTAAGTATCAAAGTTTTATTCCACTTGAATAAATTTCTCCAGTTCATAGTGATTATCATCAATGAATTGGCTTCATGATTGACCTTGTTTTACCCCAAAGTATTGAATGTCGGTCCATTAATAATCTACTATGATGATTATTTTTCATATCTATTTATTTAATATTTAGGATTCTATCAATATCTAGTATGATTCATATCAGGATAGCTTCTTCATTTTTATATTTAGCTTCACCTATCCTTCATTAAGTTAATTTGGTTTTAGAAAAGGAGAACCTATGTGGGAATCTTCACAAGGTATTGATCGTTAATTATATAGAAAGAACCATATTCATATTAGAATGATGCTTATATAGGATGTATGTATGTCCCTTATATAGGATGAATAATGAATACTTTGATTCCCATTCTTACCGTGGTGCCAGTTGATGTTTACACAAGTTATAAAATGACTATTACACAATCTATTACTAGGATAATTTATTCTTACTTAGTGGGTGCTTAGAAATATTTGTAATACTATAAAATTATCCATACACAATTAGATTACATCTTACATAGATGGAAAATTTATTTCAAGCACTGTAATTCCGACATATAAATACCATATATAATAATAAATGGTTTTATAGGGAAAATTATAAATTTAAAATATATATTTAATACACACGATGATTTAAAAAACAATGTTCAAGAAATTACAAATAAAATTAAAATGCATTCCAAAAAATGATATTTAAAATAAAAATATGGAATTTGGACAAATGAAAATCAAAATACAAAAATTTGTTAAAGAATTTTTTTAATTATTGATTTAATGAATATAAAATAATAATTGACTAATCCTTTTGGTCTTTAATATATATGTATATAAATTAAATAAAATACCATTTGAGAATTATAGAGCCTAAAAAAATATTTGAAACAAAATTGAATGAATTACATTTTTCACCCAATAAGACCAAGGATCCATTATTTATCCTCTAAAGAATATGAAAATTTAAAAAATAGAATAATTAAAATAAAAAGACTAGGAATAAATATATTGAAATAAATTGATACCAAATTCCCCCACATTTAAAATAGTACTTGTTCGAAAACAATCAGTTAAGCATATTTATTGGAATTCAAATTCATTTTAAAAATGAAAGAATTTCTATGATAATAATGATGTAAAATCCAAAAAAAATTCTCCCAAAGGAATATTTTGAGTAATAAAATATGGTTTCCCTATCTAAAATAAAATATTCATCCAAAACATGGTTTCAAATTTTAAGGGTAATGACTAGAGGATAAAATTGTAATTCTCTTGGCAGCTTTTTGGGATGGTGCTAGTGGGTTAGATTTTTTATGCATAATTGAGATTAATAAAATGTATGATTTTGTTATGTTGGGGGGCCATGAGATTTATATTAATTTTTGGTTGTTTAACTAATTGGATTATGAAAAATAATCCCATGTATCTCTTGAGTGCTTTGTATCTGTCTATCATGTGTTTCTTTTTCCTTATACTTTATAATAATGGATTATACCTCTAATACACATATGTAGTCTTCTAGGTTCATATAAATTGGTAAATCATATTGGATTCATTGTGGGAGAGATAAAAATATGTTTACAGTAATGTATGGGGTGGAATAATAACCCATGTTAATTAATCTTACACTTTCATCACTCCTGAATAACCAGCTAGTGTGGATATAGATGGTTTTGAAAAGTTGAATTTGATTAGCATGAAAAAGATGAGTATCATGAAGATCTCATTTTGTCAGCATGATTTCAGAAAAAGGTGAAATAGCACAAGGATGCATCCTTCTTCAACATTTTATATTTTTTATCCTTTTTCTGAGGTGATTGATGAAATTATGGTGTAGGAGTGTGATAAAGTAGCTATATTCTGTTATCCCTAAAGGAGGTACATGGATCTATTGGAAAACAATACTGGTAGGGTGCAAGGTGAGATACCTCTGATCTACTTACTATAGGAATAGGATCAACTAACACTAGATATGGAGGATAAAAGGGAATGATTGAAGAAATGAGGAAATAAGGATACATAATTGAGGCACGAATTTAGGATGTCAGATACATCTTGCTCGGGCATGTTTTAGTAGGAAATATTATTGAAAACAAGAATGAGGATCCATCTACAATTGTTTACCTATAGGATATTATGTTAAAAATTAGGGAGGATACCCATATTAAATAGGGTATCTTTCATTGTGGGAGACCTGTATATAGTAGGGGACCCTTACAAAGAAAAAAATTTCCTTGGTTGCTATAGTGACTAAAAGTTTATAAAACTCTTTTCCTATTTTTATTGACATGAGTTGTCGATGATTGAAGGAAAATTTCCATTAATAGAAAACTTTGAACATAATAATTCGATCATAGGTTAAATTTAGCCCCCTTTGATATTGGGCATTCACACAGGAGGAATCTCACTCCTATTTTGGAGTGGGATAATAATAAAATATGTTTGAGACACATATATTGGAATCAAGAAGCATAGGAAACCAAAAACCAACATGATCATTAAATTCATACCTATAGGGATGCACTTATTAGAGATTATGTGACAAAAAGTTAATAAATAGACATCATTGGTAACCAAGGAATTCAAAATAAATTTTAGTGGAATCAGAGCCAAGAAAGCATAAGCATGTGAGATATGATAAATGTAAAATGATTCTGATATAGTGTGTGGAAAATAATAGATTTTAGTGGAGCTAAATTACCAGTATTTTAGGAAAGGGAATCAAGGAAATGAAATAGATAAGAAGAAATACATTTCCATAAAAAGGAACAATCAAATGTAGAGAAAAAAATTTGGTCAGTCAATGTTTCATTAGGAAAATGTAACAAACAATAGAGAGTGAAGTTTTATGTAAAAATAAAATTATTTTTATTAAAGTGAGAATTTGGTTCCATAAAAAATAGAGGAAAATTTGATAAATTATTTGGAGTGTGTGTATAAAAAGTGTGCATAAAAAACTATTACTCAATTTTCCTAAAATTCTACTACTATCACATTTTTCTCAAAAAAAGAACACAATGAAAGAAAATTGATCAAGACTATAGAAATAGATTTAGGGACATATAATTTTTAGATGCTAAATTATTTTAATGAAGTTAATCCTAGGGTGGATTCTTCCTATACATCCAATCATATTCCAACGGAGAATCACTTTAATTTTCCTTATGATCGATAAAAATTATGTTTTATTAGTTTTTGATTGATGGGTTTTAGTACTGTAAGGCTAATGGTTTGGCTGATAAACATTCATTATTCATCTATAGTTATCAAAATGAGCTTAATTCTATATTAAAGATAGATAAATTGTAGGTGGTGGTAATGGGAGGGATGATTTTTAGATGTGAATTGATTTCCACATTTACAATCCAGAAATAGAAATATTTATATCCCCATCTTGTTTTTCACCTTGTGAACAGAATTGTAATTCTCTGGGGGGGGGGGGTTGGGATGGTGGTAGTGGGTAAGAGTTATTATCCATAGTGGATGGTAATAAATATGGGATATTATTACATATTGAAGACATGAGATATCTATTTTATAGAGGTTTGGTTGATTTTCTTGTGTGAGATTGTTCAGAGGATCTATTGAGTTCTTTTTCTCTCTATTTCACTCAATTATTCTCCCTTATTCACTGCAATTATGGTTAATTCTAATAATAAACACGAAATTTCTAATTAGTTATAATCATAAACATAATTAACCCATCAAATAGATTAAGAAAATTAAAATCTCAATCCAGATTAAGATTTTATTTCATGGAACATAGATTATTAGTTTAGTTATTTTCATGAAATTAATATATAATTATGATTGTAAAACATACCTCCTAAATTTCATTAGATACATGTTTTTTTAATAGTGAAATGAAATGATTTTACTTGATTGACCCCATTGTTTAATAGATATGATTTATTGGGTTTTCTAATATTTTTTGTTCCTTTTCCTTCTTAATCTTCATTGTTGTTTATTTATAGGGGTGTATTCTAGTTAAAATTACAACTCTTCGTTCATGATAGAAACAGTGTAGATGATATGAGGTCTATGATAGATGCAGATGCCACAAAGATGGATTTTGTTTGTTTTAGTTTTTTGTAAGGTGTTTGTCTCTTATGGTGTTTATTCTGAAGGAAGGATATGGTTAAGGATTTTGGTATGATTGTAAGGTGGAATGATGATGTCATGGTTGAAGGTGTTTTCAGTGGTCATGGTTTGAATCTTCAGTGGGATGTTTTTCAGTGGGTTTCTATCCTAGTATGGGAGATAAAGAAGGTGAATTTTTTTGTTTGGGGCATGGCTCAAGGTATCTCTTTATCCATGATATCATGATTCGAGGTGAGTCAATAGAGATTGGTCTAGGGTGTGGTTTGTTGAATTTTAAATGAGGTTTTTTTTGTAATATTTTGAATATCAAATTTCAGATTTTCAGGTGTTTTGGGTTTAATCGTTTTCATGTGAGGTTCCCTAATCAACATAACATGGATTTTAAAAATATCAAAAAACGGAATTTTGATGCGGAATAGATATGGTTTATCACAAAATGTTACATGTAGAACATTCTTCAGTATTATGAATGATTTTCAACAAATGAGTACCAAAACTAAATCCAATGGATAGTCAATTTCACAATATTTTACCTGAAAAATATTTTCAAATTAGTAGTTCAAAATAATGTTTAATGGGTCATAGTGAACATTCAAAAAGTATATTTTCCACTGAAATGAAACATCAGAATAATTGGTAGATGAAAAATTATTTTTAGTCAATTTCTACATAATATTTTTAGAATATTTTCTTAATTTTTAATGTCGTATTATGCATATTCAAACATAGAGTTCAAAAATATTTTAGAAGTAGAAAAAAATAAAGAACAAAATGAAAATGACTTGATAAATATAGAAATATAATTAGTATAGAAGAACTAATAGAATTTAATTAATTATCTGATCATGTAATAACACATTTAAAACAATTCTCAACAATTTAATTCAAGAAAACTCCAGTTGTAGTTTTCAATAATTACTAGAGGGAAAAAGTGAAAATCTAAATAGAATCCTCTCATGTAGTGAATCCTTACACTTTAGAGTTCATTCAAAAATAATCCCAATGTTTTCTACTTGACAATATCACATTTTTGTCTAATTACATCTTGTACAATATAAACTAAAGAACATCATATATAAATAATTTAAATCTATGAAAACAATTACCAGTGTTTGAGCTAATGTGGTGGTGGCTTAATGTTTCCCTTTAAAATTAAGCATCTAAATGTCTTTAAAGCTATTTAATTATTCTCCCTAACATATCACAACATGTTATATGGGGAATATAATGTTATTAAAGAGGCATAAAAGTAATAGTTTTTTATTCAAACGAGAGAAACAAAAGAAAACAATAAAAAAGGCCATAGATAGACTCAAATGAAGAATTGAGATTTATGTTCTCAGTTTGACACAATTTATGATTTGTTTTTAAGCATAGAGGTATCAACCAAGCCCTTATACTACCCTTAAATTAATTCTTAATTCAATTGGATAATGACCATGAATATTCTCTTAATTCTCCAACCAGATCCACCGCTTCATTAACTAAGACCCTAAGGATGGTAAAATGTTTACATCATTTAGATTTTACTTTCCCTACTAATAGTTTGTGTATTGAATTATATATATCATTTTGAAAAATTTTAAAGTATATATTTAGAATAATAATGTCACTAAAATCCTTAGTTCATTCTTTATAAATCCTAAAATGTTCATAAGTATCCCTTATAATCTCATCAACATCAATCATTTCCAAATAAATTCTTTCAATAGAAAATTTAAAATAATAAATTAATTGTTTCATAGACCAAAAGAACGAGTGTTAAATCTCCCCCAAAAAATAGTATGTTCTATATAAATAAATTAATCACTAGGGAGAAATTATAATGACTGTTATAAATATCATCCGATAGGTCAAAAAAGCCTCATCCGACTTTAATTAAAAATCCATTCTAGAATGAAAAACGGTTTTGAAAAATATTTTCTTAATATTCCTAAAAAACTCATCTTTTCCCCCATATTTTGTTTGATAAGTATTTCCAGTTTATTTACACATATTTACTTTTCCATCAAAGAATTGAATATTATCTTTTTAATGAGGGTCCAATTTTCATTGATATAATATTTTGGAACTCATAATCTTCCAAAAAAATTATCATCAATGAATTTAACACTATTGGCTTGGTTTTTTGGAAGTTCCACCACCTCTACCCACATTTAAACATAATCCAAAACCACCAAAATTTACTCATTACCCTAGGAATATGGAATATATTCCATAAAATCCAAACCCCACACATAAAAAATATAAACATTCAAAACACCATTTTAAGGAAGCTCCTGCTTCATAAATTTCTTATCCTTTGGAACTTTTCATACATAATAAAAATAAATATATCAACCTTGAATAAATGTATACACACACCTCTTAAAAAAATAGGGTCATCCCAAAATTAATGTTTAATTATTGAAATGAATTTATTCCTTTATTTTTGTGAGATCCAACTACTTATGATTGCTATATCAAGGATGTTAGAAATTTTTTCCTTCAATGAAAACTATTATACTGATATTGCAAGAATTTTTTCCCTCTAGAAATGAATAATTTATCTCTCTTTGGTCACATTTTTAGTAATGGGAAACCTATAAAGGTTTTCTACAAGCACATTATAATTAAATTTCACATACCAAATTTCCATGTCATAATATTATAGGAAATGAATCCATTTACTGAGCGATGGGTTTTCCTCTTTCATAGACAATATGTATTTTAGGGTATAATGATCATGAAAAACATTAATTTTGGACTTGATCAAGTACTTCATTATTTTTTCTAGAAAAAACACTGCAAAAAATTCCTTAACAGTTTTGGGGTAATTTATTTGATCATCAACTTGAAACCTACTAACACAATAAACCAAAAGAAATTAACCTTGAATTTTCCCAACATACCCCTATAAGTAGAATCAATCATCAACTAAAAGGGAAGTTTCTGATAGAGTGAAGTGATTATTGGTGATGAGTTAAATTTCACTTTATGATGGTCAAAAGACTCAAAAACGTTTCAAAAAAATATTAATATTTTATCCTTGACCATAAGAGAGAAAAAGGTACTTGTGATCTTTGAAAATTCTATAATAAAAGTTTTATAAAACCCATAGTTCTCTAAAAATATTATTAAAAAATTAACATTTTTATGATCAAGTATCTTTTTAATTACCACCTTTATAATATTCTCAACATCAGTACACCTCATATAACCCTGTGACTAATTTAACATAATGATTTTATTTTGGAATCATTGTAAAAATACATCCAGATTATCAAGATAGCATTGAAATGTATTTATAAACTATTTAGAAATTAATCATGAACATATCAATATTATTCTCAATAAAGTTAGATAAAATATCCATTATTCAACATTGAATAGTGGTCGGGGCACCACACAAGTGAAAAATAACTCATAAATAAGAGAATTTTCCAAATGGTCTTATGAAGGAGGTCTTTTCATAGACTTTAGAGGTTATGGGAATCTAGTTTTAACTAGAATATCCATCAAGAGAAAAAAATCATTCCTAGATAACCTATCACATATTTGATCCAAAAATGGTTTTATAAGATTTTCCTTTATAGTGGAGAAATTAATTTTCCTATAGTCAATACAAAATCTCAATTTAGTCACTGTTTTAGATTGAATTTGTTTCTTCTTTTCATTTTTATTAATAGTGATTTCTCCCTTCAAAGGAATTATATGAACAAATAAACCCCATAGACTCTTTGATATGGGATAAATGATTCAAACATCATGATATATAATAATTTCTTCTATAAAAACCTCTTTGATGTTGGGGTTTTTCCTCCATTAGAACTCAAATATCTGTTTTTGATCAAGTTTCATGGGGATACCATACATGTAAGACATCACCAATTTTCCTCTTGTCTTTCTCCTATATTAGAAATGATGATAACTGGTTGTGAAGAATTATCACATGGAAATGAATATTTCAGGTGTGATGAAATTTTTTTAATATGAAATGGAGTTGTTATTTTACTAGAGGAAATACTCACGGCTATGATTCCCAAAGGTCTTAAACTTGTTAAAGTAAGATCAGTAACTAAATAAAACCTCTTTTATATCACTCTATTCCACATTGGATGGCTCCCAACTTACTAAACATTGATATATTTAAAAATATTTCCCATGAAAAAATAATCTAAATCCTCTAATAACTCTCCCTAAAACTCATAAAAATGTCCATCCTACTTGTGAAAATATATTCCCAATAAAGATTCTGTAACGATGATTATACTATTAATCTCATAAATCATCCCCAAGAACCCTTCCACATCCACATCAAAATGTATCTCATATTCTAACAACATATCCCTATAATTTTTCATGTTTTGTAGGTTCCTTAAAATTTTAAAAAATAATTCTTCCATTATCCTCAAAAATATATAATCAGGATTCCATTAAATACATAAATAATAGCTCCACTGATTAATTATAAAGTCCTATGAATAATGATAGAATCATCCCAACCAAAATCTATATCCAAAATATGGAAATCATTGTGTAGTAACAATTTTTAATCTTCAACAAGTGAACCATCCACATTTCCAATTGGGTGGGTGATAAACATTCCATCCAACTTTAGGAAAAAATTGTTGGGTTCTTTTTTGGAACTATGGTCATAAAGAAAGTTGAGTATAAAAATTTATGCTAAGTTTCATGGGGTTTCAAAAATTTATATATCTGTGATTTTAGGAGGAATCCTATTATTAAGTCCTAAATTTCACACTACTTTTAGAATGCTGGAATAAGTTTATTCTAATGTTTTTATGCAATTTTTTTCAATAACATAAAGTAATTTTTTAATTTTACCAAGACTATATGGAAAGTAATCCCATAAAAGGAATCCTAAAAAAAATTATTTCTTATAGAGATAGTAGCATCATTTCTCCTATTGAAATTTGGTTTATGTATGTGGCCTATAAGAACCATACATAGTAGGGATGATGGTTGTGGTAATCCCTATCCTAATAGTGGTGTCATTTAATTTGTGTTCAAGTCATAAAATTACCTACTCACAATTTGATAATAGGCTAATTGATGCTTAATCTGTGGGTGATTGGATAATTTACTATTTTCCTTATAAATAATGGTTATTATGTAAGTGGTTTACATTTAAATGAATATGGAAAATGAATCATTTCCAATACAACAATTCCTACCTATGAAAATAACCTATAAGAAAAAATTATTTTCTTATGAAAATTATAAATTTAAAATATAAAATTATTGATTTTTAAAAAAAATAACATTCTAGAATTTATGAGGATATATAAATTTTTATGAAAATTGATATTTAATATTAAAACATTCTATTTGGTTAATTAACTACACAATCCAAAGATTCCTCATAAAAAACATCAAATTATTTTTTTAATAAAAGTTACATAAAAAATCAATTAATATTTTTGGCCTAAAAAATTATATAAAAATTCAAGAATATACCATTTGATAATTTTATCACAAATAATCACATATATTATTCAAATATTGAATGAATTATATTTCTCACTCAATAAAACCAAGGATGAATTATTTATTATATAAATAATATTAATAGTCCAAAAAAACTAGAATTAAATGAAAAGGATGTGGGAAAATATATATTTAGAAAAATTAACAACACACACCATTCATCATCTTTTCACCACCTACTATATTAATGGGTTGTGTTTTGATGAATCAGACTTAGATTCAATAGATATTGAGATCTAAGTCCTACAACCGACGAATTTGGATATGAAATATTTGTTTCGGGCATGCATGGTCAATGAAAAACAATAGGAACTTTGGGATGCATGAGGATATGTATTGTCAAAGTTTTGTACACTGATAACATCAGGGATACATTATAATTGATTATGGATTTTCTTTTTGATGGTCCATGGAAAAAAATGACTTCTAGAGAAATTAGAGTGATGAAAAAGGCTCGCAATAGTGTTTCATGTATGATCAGATGTTAGAATGGCGATGGAGGGAATATTTTTGGAATTATACTGAATCTCGGCTTAAATACATGATGACATGAAATATTGGATAGGGTTTCAGTTAGAGAAAAAAAATAAACATCGTGTAGCCCAAGGATGCATGCTATGTATCCCTAAGAAGACTGATATAGAATATATAGGGATTAGAATCCAATGTGGTAATCTGGCCACACACACCATAGGGATCTTGCCCCCACATAATGTACTATCATAACCCAACCTACCCAGGCCATTTAAATGTCCATCTGACCCCATTAGTCTCTAGTAATACCTTGGTTTCCTTCCTATCACAACACATGATATTACCCATCATGATATCTTGTCATACTAAGGAGTATCCCAATGGATAATTCATATTTATTCAGTGTTCTTCCTCTCTCTCTCTCTCATGCACCTTGGGAAACTTCCCAAGAGGTCATCAATGTTGAACACTAATCTAGGCCAAGAATACATTACCATGGATTCATAATTAGGTTGGATACCAAAAAGAAATGTGCTCCTTGTTTACATGAGGATTAACATTTAGTATTTCAATTATCACTTTTACAATGGTGTTACACTATCCCCCTTTAAATGAAAATTCTGTCATTTTTTACCTCGCACTTCAAATCCAGGCAATGCCTCTACACTACAAGCTGAGTATTGACTATGATTCCATTTTTCATGACATGACCTACCCATTCCATGAACCTGATCATCTGACCCCATGGGTCTCCTTTAATACCTTGGGTTCCTCTAAAACACACCACAAGATATTACACATCAGGGTCACTTATCAGACTAATGACTATCCTTATAGGCCAACACATGTTATTTGAGTGTTCCTTTTCTTCACTAACATACACCCTAATGAAATATCCCATGAGGTAACCCATAGGGACCACTACTCCTACCTAATAATTCTAAACTAAGGAGTTCTAATCTTATAGTATCCTGCAATTAAATATTCTCCTTGTTAAAATGTGTAGTAAAATTTTGTCTTCTAAGCCTCATTTTTCAAAATGTGTTAATTGTACCCCCTATGGTGCACAAGATGACCTACTCAGAAATTCATTCCATGTAAGTTTATTGAGACCAAATATTGTGTACCCTTAAAGGGACACGCCATGTAGTCTACATGGGAGTGAAGTGAGGATCCATCTAGGATAATCAATCAAGATCTCTGAGATCACAGAGAGGGGGAGGGGGTGAATCGATTATCATCATGTTTTTGGTTCTATTTATCAATATAAAATCTTGACCAAAGATTAGATAGAAATGAGCCTACTTAAAAACAACAAATAATTATAACCAAAGTAACATAAGATATTAGAATATTCACTACTAAATAAGAGTATCTAGTCCTGAGTATGGTTTGGAAGTAATCCCAGACCACACAAATTATGATAATACATTCATATAATACACATTATTTCATGATTTTAATTTATAGGTTCAAATTATACAATCCCAATTGATCATAAATACTGGTTTCATTGATAAATAAGGTATATATAACATTAAATTTATACATTTATAAAACAACATTATTGAAAATTTCTTTAACAACTCTTGGAATTTTATTGATCTTTTAAAAATTCATGCGATAACTTGGGGGTATGCATAATAATTGGGTGAGCTATAAATCCTAGTAAGGGACTAAAAAATAATAACACAAGGTAAAGTATTACAATTGAGAGAAGAGGAATATCAAGGTACCATTAGAGGGATGAGAATCACAATCTTGAATAATAAGGCATGATATAACTTGATTGCATAAAGGAATTATTGGAATATAGAAACAAAGTTAAACAAGAAATCATAAATATAGGTCAAGGGTTACCACCAAGATATCATAAAATGGTGGGAAAATCCCATAATTGATTACCTTTACTATCTAATCCCATACATGTAATCTAATAAAACTAAAAAATTTCCCAATGAATTGTGGTGCTATATGTGAATACCCATAATTTTCATATCATGTACATGAATAAGTGTTCCATATATATCCTTGAACATAGGATTAAATTCTATCACATTTAATCCCATGATTATAGATTGTGGGATACATACATGGATGACCCCAATAAATGATTCATATTTACATCAATGTGAATGCACATGATTGGGAATGGAAATGATAATTTATAAAATAGACGCTTGGAAAATAAAATCACTAGACAATTTTAAAAATATAATGGGGGCACTCGTGTATTAATGGGATAGGTTAATTAGAGTTAATGGATTCTTTCAAAACTTTAACATTATAAAGGAATCAGGAGGAATATGTAATTACCTAATCCTATATGAGCATCTGGGAAATCAAAGGGTATAAGAAAATGAAGGTTCTTGAATAAAGATTAGATGGAGGGGATACTTTACCATGTGTGGGTGTCTCCAAAAGATTTGTAGGAGGTTCTTAAGAGCTTGGAGACACCATGGGATGATATTTAGAGGTAAGGAAAGATTTATTTAATTCACCAATGGATTTTTTTTGATGATAAATGGGTGGTTGGGTGGGATTATATAGAAAAAGATAAGAGATATCATTATTAATTTCCAAACATAGGTATTGTACTATATATGATAAGGTAATAAAAATGAGAATTTGTCGAATGTTTTTTCATTTTATTATTATGAATTGGAGTTTTTTCAATATTTTACATGTTAAATAACCATGACCATTATATTATAACCCTTGGTGACGTGTAAGTGAGTCATGTTTACAAATAATATATTTTAAAACCTTAAAACATAATATAGGTTTTGAAGGATTAATTAAGGGTTTATAAAATTCATAAGATAATCCAAAAAAAACATTATTTTAATGTTGAAATATATATTTGGTGATGGTTACCTTTTATGTCATATATTATATCACTATTGGGCCATTATGATTTCATAATACACATTGTATATTTATACCATATTTAATTCTGACGCAACAAGTTTACTATCCAAAAATATTTGAAAAAATAATCATTATATAGTTTCTATGTTATTATTTAAAAAATAATATTTGTTTTATCCAAAAAAATTAATAATGATAATTTAGACTTTTGAATAAAAAACCTATATTTATTTAAAAATAATTCTTTTTTGATAATAATAGTTTACTAAACCTTATAAAAATTATTTTTTTTACTTCGTAAAATTATATTATCCTTTATATTTAATAAAAAATATTTAATAAAAAATATTTAATAATAATAATATTTTTTTAGAATATGATTTATTTGAAAAATTAAAGTATTCATTTAAATAGATTATCTTTATTGAAACTCTACATTTCAGAAAAATAAAATTTGTGCAACATCATATCATAATAAAATTTTAATCAAACTAGATATTTAATAATTTAAAAATTAATATTAAAAAGGGTTAAATATAAACATTATTTTATTAATATAAAATAAAAAATTTAATATTATTAGTCCCTATATAAAAATCTAATCATTATACCAGCGAAGTATCTCTGGGTTAGGGGTGTGATTGGGATATTTTTTTTGGGCGGTTCGACATACATGGTTTGGGATGTGTTCTTGATGAGCGTGAATTTGTGCCATAGTAGTTTCCTTCATGCATCAATTGTTTAATCTTGTCATGGAAGTTTTCAAGGGAAAATCCCAACAATGATATCTCCCTTAAATGCTATGAAAAAATGGCTTCATAAGGGTTGATCATGTTGGTCAAACCCATTAATTATTTTGACTATATCAATTTGAAATTTTCATAACACTTAATATACAATTAATAATAGTCACCATACAATGACTATATTAATAATTGTTATGATACTTAGCAGTATTTTTAATTTGTTAGGATATAATGTTCCAAAATTACCAATATAGTCCATGTGTTTTCTATAACTTCATTACTTAATATGGAATTTATTTATTCATAATGGGAATTTAATTTATTAAAGTTTGGGTCATCACATTCTACCCCTATTGAGAAATTTCACCATAGATGTTTTCATTTCATACACTAAAACATATTAGGGTACTTCTGCTTCATCACCTCTCCTAGTTCTTATGTACCTTCTTCAAACTTGTGGTACCACTATAAAACAATGAGTAGAGATTTTTTATTTCCTAGAAATATTTCTCTATGATCTAAAATCATCATTGGTTGATACTCATATGAAATATCATTATCCAATGGTACCTCCTCTATATTAAGTGCATGTGAGTGGTCTGGTATGTAATTCTTTAAGAGTGATACATAGAAAACAATATTTACATGAGATTAGTAAGGTGGGAGTGCTATTCTATAGGACACCACTCTGATGTGATCAAGGATATCAAATAGGATTATGTATCTAGGACTAAAATTTACCTTCCTTTCAAACCACATGACATTATTCCATAGTGATATATAAAAGAACACTTTATCTATGACAAAAAAAAATTGATCATGTCTATGATTATCTATATATATATATTGTCCGATTTTTGAAAATTTAATATGAACTATAATGGAATTAACCTTCTTTTTCATTTCATTGTAAAGATTAGGTCTCGTTATCTTTTTTCTCTCCAACATCAACCCAAAATTTCATTTTCTAACATCGCTTCCCATATAGAGCCTCATAAGGATCCATTTGAATGATATAATGGAAACTATTATTATATGATTACTCGACTAGGTGAAGGTGTTTGTCCAAACATCCTTGGAAATCCGTTGAACAAGATCTCAAAATATTCTCTAGAGTTGTAATAGATCATTTATACTAACCATTCGTCTAAGGGTGATAAAAAATGATGAAGAATAATTCTATATCCAATTATTTTGAAAGTATTATACAAATCATAGAAGTAAAAAATGGATATTAATCCAGTATTTTAGTGAGTGGATCTACAAGAAGTATTACAACTTCTCTTATGTATATTTTGTTGATTTGGTCAATTTAAAAATGTTCCTTGATAAAAATGAAATTTTTTGACATTATAATTTGATCAAATTCCACCAAGATGGAATTATTTATTTTATGTGTCATGGGTATTACTATAATGAAATATGTGGTTATGTTTTACTATTTCCATACTAGTTTTTGAAATGAATGCATCACAACCTCATATTTCAGATGTTATACTTTGACTTGTTGGAATACCATGCATTGAGATACATACTTTGCAATATCCCTATTTATGTTATCCTATCAAATCATTTTCTTCAAATATATATACATATTTGTGTTTCATTGATGAATAGATAATTATGAGCTATTCAAAACATCCAGATGTTCCCTTTTCAATTTGGTTTTGATGGGACACAAATCTAGGTTCTAGACTTTATAACGCCATCTTTAGAAAAGTTGAACTCCATAGTATTCAGTACCTTATTATGTAGTAAATCATCATCTTTTTGAGCCTCCATAATCCTATTATGAATGAAGGGTTGGGAAGTTATTTGAGAAATGTATGATGGAGAACCATTTACTATCCCATGTCCATGCATTTTATGTCCATGAATATTGGATCCCTTGAAATACTCGTCATAGATAAGGTTGTATGATCCTTTCAACTTAGAGCATGTGCAATGTTTTTCGTTCCTAGGATGGTAATGGATTATAACAATCATAATTATTGATTATTGAAAGCTACCTTCATTAGTGCATATTATAATACTTTTTGTGTAAATATATACTTGAGGCTTTTATGATTACAATATATTTCGGAATTTTCAACATTGAAGTAATTTCACCATATATTTAATGTGAAGATAACTACATTCAATTCTAGATCACGCATTTAGCAGTTCTTTTCATGTATATTTAGATGGTGGAAGGAATATGCTATCAATTTCTCATATATCACAAGTACGCAACCTAATATATTTTTTTATGAATCACTATTGATCATAAATACCTTCCCACTAGTTGTTAATGTGGGAACATTTGTAATTATTAGCCTCTTATTCATATCTTTAAAACTTTTTTTCACATTTATTAATCCACAAAAAAAATTTCTCCCTTCAACCTAATCATGGGTAATGGGCATGAGAATCAAGATATGTATCTCAAACAACTTTGATAGTACCCATCTAATACAAAAAAACATTGGATTTCTATCATAGATTTTGGCCTGGGACATTTATCAACTACCTCATTTTTTGAAGGATCCACATATATCCTTTTACTGGTGAAAAACTTTTCTACTAAAATCACACTCTCCAACCATAAATCACATTTAATATACTTCACTTATAACTTTTCCTTCATTAAATATTCAACATAGAATTCAAATTTTCTGCACGATCCTCCTTTATTTTGAATTAGATTAGTATAAAAGAATTAAATACTAGCAAAAATTTATCAAGGAAATAACTAAAGATTCTATTCATCATGTATGTGAATATTTTTAGAGAATTAATGAGTCCAAATGGAATCAAGGTGAATTCGTAGTGCATGTATAGTGTATGAAATGTAGTCATGGGGATATCCAACTTATTCAACATTAACTGATAATATCCCAATCGAAGATCCACCTTAGAGAAGTATTAGGCTCCACACGACTGATTGTACAAAAAATCAATCCCTTAAAAATGATACTTGTTGTTTATTGTGATCTTGTTGATCTCACAATAACCAATGTAGAAGAGAATTTACCCATCAAATGTCTTGATGAAGAGGATTAGTTCCCCCCATGATAAAGCACATAGGAATGTGAACTCATTATCTTGATACTCGTGTAGTCTCTTCTTTAACTCCAAATTTCCAATAACAACCATTCTATATGGCGTTTCTGAGATTTCTAAAGCATTGGGTATAGATCGATTGAAAATTTAACCTCTCAAATAGTATAAAGAAAGGAAATTCTCCAATAAACACAACATCCTATTACCTCCCAATGGTAATGTCCTCAAGGATGATTCTTTCCTTAGTCTCAATCACTATAGGAAAAAATTATTTCTCATAGGGAAATATTTTCCATTCTTGAGATATTTGTATGCATGAATATTCATCATTCTCCATGAATGTGTATTTAATAGAAGGGATATTTGTAATATTTAGGGAGATTTCTATATCATGGAAATTTATGTTCAATCTATATAAGGAAATATAATCCATGTAAATAATTGCATCAAATTACACTAAAGGAAGAATGATAAGATTTTCAAGAAAATTCCTATAAACATCAACTTGTTATAAAATAATCATAATTTTTTTCCCAATGATATCAAGTATCTTAGGGTGGTGACTTGATGTTATTTGAGAACTTATAATATATGATAATATGGAATGATTTTAAATACAATAAGACAAACACAAATATGTAGTTGAGGTTACATGTACATCAATTATCATGATCCACATCAGTATATGACTTTCCTTAATCCCTTTTTCTCAGAGATTGTTGGTCATCATATTTATTATTATCCCTTGTAATAAGTAATTGGATTAGATAATTCCATGCTTCTCAACATTTACTATTATTTTATATTGAACTTTATTTCCATCCATTATGTTAGTTTAAATCTTCATTTTCACTATAATTATCTACTTTATACCCTATTTTTCTAAAAAAAAAAATTTGAGTTACTTTATGGAATTTCCCTTGGATACTATTTCTTAATTTTGGATAGTTACAAAATTGAATATTCTTTCATTTAACACCTTTATCAGATGAACTTCCTTGAGAAGCCATCCACCTCCTCTTTATCATGTTTTTATATTCAACTATTTTCCAGTTGTTAATATTTATTTTTGATATATGGTTTTATATAATTAAATACATCTTAATTTAGCTACCATCATGTTATAAATTTCATTTTGGAAGAAATCATATTATCCCTCATGTTGGTTATTGACAGAGTTTTTATGATTTCCATCCATTGAGTAAAAATAAATGGAAAATTAAGGATTAATTTTTTAAAACAATTAACCACATAAGAAGGGAAATCATGAACATTAAATAGTTAATTCATAAATGACATATATTTTTTATCCTATGAATTTTTATGTTTTAATATGTGTTATCAAGGATCAATTTCATAACATAAAATATTAAGAAAATTATGTTCCCTTCATAATGGTCAATAAAGGGATTATAAATATACCAAATCATAACCACTAGGAGGGTCCAACAAGGTGTGTATCAAGTCTTGTTTTCCTGCAACTGGTGAAAATTGATTCCATCTCAATTTTCCATTTTCAGGTTTATTACCCTTATTAACAAATCTGTTGAGCCACATCCACTTATAGTATCTATACAAGGATGAATTTTCTTGGAAACCAGTTAATCAATTCTTTTCCAAAATTTTAGGATGTTTTTTTATGTTTATTATTTCCATAAGGCTTTTAATATAGTTTTCTAATCTTAATCTATGAAATTACTAGCCTTTTCACTAATACCAATTATGACAATCCATGTATTTATTGAACTATTTTTCATGATTTATTACATAAAGGTACACATTATAAAACCCCAAAAGGTGATGAATCCTATTATATATGTGAAATTAAGTATATAGAAAATCAACATGATACAATGATAATATAACATTATTGATTTTTTTAACATGGTCTGAAAATCCCATTGCTATTTTAAAACTGCACGAGTTAGCATGGGGACATATGTAATAAATATTTGAGCTTTGAATCCTTGAATGGAAATAAAAAATAACAATAGAATAAGGTATATAATTTCATGTGATCCAAGATCCATATCAAGTTCACCTAATAGGGATTATAATCATAACATTGGACAATATGGGGTGATGTAACATGATAGGATAAAGTCAACATGGGAATTTGGAAACAACATTAAACAAGAAATCATAATCATGAGTTAAGAATAACCGCCAAGATAACATAATATGGTGAAAAAAAGTCCAATAACGGGTTTGGTTTACCCCTAATACCATATATGATGTCTCATGAGACTAAAACATTACCCAATGAATTTTATTGCTATATGGGAACACCCATCATTTTCATATCAGGTACATGCATAAGTGCACTACATAGATTATTCAATATAGGGTCGTATTTCATCACATTTAATCAAGGAATTAAGGATAGTGGGATAAATAAATGGAATTACATATTAAATGATATATATGTACATCTAGGTGAATACCCTTGAGTGGAAATTGGGATGATTATTCACAAAATAATTGTTAGGCATTGAAAATGGTAGGATAATTTCCGCAGCATAATAGGGGTATTCAATGATTCTGAAAAGGGAATAATCAGAGTGAAATGGGTATCTAATAACTTGTAAATAATAAGGGAATTCAAATGGAAATGTAATAAAATAGTATAAAATGAAAAATTGGGAACTAAAATGCATAAGACAAAGAAGGTTCTTGAATAGAGATGATACAAAGAAGATCTTTTACCCTGAGAGGGTATTCACAAATGATTGGGAGAATATTATTCAAAGATTGGGGACACCATGGGATGTATCTAGAGAGGTAAGGGAAGATTAATGTTGTGGTCAATGGATTTTTAGTGATGTTAAATGGTAGGTTGGGTGGGTTTATATAAAAAATGGAGGATATTTATTTATTAATTTCCAACCATAGGTTTTGGACACTATGTTATAAAGAAACCAAACCAACAACCATACCAGATTATTTTCCCATTTTCCTTCCAATTTCGACTTTATTTAGTTATTTTAAATTTTCAATAATTGAAATCATTAAAATAAAACCCTTTGTGATGTGGATGTGTGTCATGTTAAGAAATAATTGATTTAAAAATATGAAATATAATATATGTTTCGGAGGATTTATTTTTGGTTTATAAAATTAATAAAATAACATCAAATTGCATCCGATTAAATTGGAAATATTTACTTGGTATCAGATGATTTTTTTAAATATATTACATCACTTTTTAGTCATTATGGTGTCATAATACACACTATATATTTATATTGTATTCAATTTTGACCCAAAAAATTGGTTGTTCCAAAAATTGTCAAAAAATTACCATTGACTAATTTCAACATTCTTATTTAAATATTAGTATTTATTTTATCCAAATAATTATCTGTGAATTTTAGTTTACACTTTTAAATAAAAAACCCATATTTATTGAAAAATACCTTTTTAAAAATAATTATTTTCTGACCCTTATAAAGGTTCTTTTTGACTTAAAAATATTATATAATCATATATATTTAATAAAAATAATATAATAATTATATTTTATTAGAAAATAATTTATTTAAAAAATTCATTAATTCATTAATATTTAGTTTCTTGACTGAAAATTTACATTTCCCAAAAATTCAATTTGTGTCTAATCATATCAGAATATAATTTTGACCAAATTCATTATTCAATCATTTAAAAATTAATATAAAAAATTGGTAAATATAATCATTGATATATTAAAATAATATAAAAATATTCATACAATTATGGTCTAGATACATAAAACTTCATTACAATAGTGAAATCAATAAGGGTATGGTGTGTGATGGTAATATTTTGTTAGGCTGATTTGGTGTAGTGCATTGATCTCAATGAGCTTGATCTTCTTCCATAAAAAGTTTATCTCATGATTTAGTTTTTGAATATAGGCTGGGGATTCATCACGGGAAAATCCCAGTGATATTTTCTCCCTTAGAGGCTTTGATAAATTAGCATTATAGGGTAAGATCCTACTGGTCTAGGCAATGGCTTCATTCACCTGTATCAATTGGACTTTATCATAATCCATAAAATAATAATATGAATGGTCACTATAAAACATCTATATACACATATATTAAGATGGTTAATGGTATTTTAAATTGGAAATGATGTAATTCTTAAAAATAACCAATGTTGTGCACATTTTCTGTATAAATTCATTAATTAATATGGAATTTATTTATTAATAAAGTGAATTTAATTTATAGAAGATTGGTTCATTACAAAAAACAGTAGAAAATAATACTCTTTTTGTTTAAAATAAGAAGATAATATCATTCACTTGTATAGAACTATATTATTTCCCACAGTACATGTGTTACTCTTTGAGAAAAAATGATATGACAGTGTTTTGTAACAACAACAATAACCATTTATAATACGATTTAGTACTTTTTCACTGTGTTTATTGAACTTTAATTACAATTGTGTTTATTGAAAGTACCACTTATTCTTATTCAATTTTCTGACAAAAATAGTAAGAAATTATTCTTGTATTTCTGTATGAAATTTTTTGTCACATCAATTCTTTATCCAATACCCTTAATCTGATGAAATTATATCTAATTCACTATTCATTCAAGCACCTCTTCACACCACTTGTCCTATACAAATAGATAGTAATCTATATCCTGTACCAGATTGACCAAAATAAAATTAATCTTTTCCATATGGCCTTATCCTTCACACTATTTTTCTTGATGCCTCTACACCCTCTTAATCCTATACTAAAAGATTGGAAAAATCTGACCAATATATCTTCCTCATCCAAGATATTCCACTATTGGAAACAATCACCAAAAATCCTTAAAAACAACCTCTACCTTTCACAAAAAATAATGTTTACTTTTGTGAATCTTTCAAACATTTATATATGAATTTATCCTATGAATTCCCTGATGAAAACCTAATCCTTAAAAAATTAAAATTCAATTTTTCCCACTCATATTTTTGGATACTTTCTCAGAACATCTAATGTGTTGATTGAATTAAAAACACCAGAAAGTGAGGAACATTACATCAGTATTAATGATAAAATCCATAATTAAACATCCTATAACATCATTAAGAATAAATATTCTTCATTCATGAATTGTTGAAACATCGAACATCCATCCCAATATTTTCACCTTAATGAATTTATCAAAAATTATTAATGTCCTTTGGATATTAAATCCAAAATAACTTGATAAAACCTCTTCCATTATGTAAAACATCCTTTTGGTGTTCTTTCATAATGATATTATCCATTCACCTTCATATGTAATTTGACATGACTCTTCCTCTGTTTAATAGGTTCCCATATGTTTAGACATTTTTCAATGTTAGAAGAACCCTTAGAGGTCATCTCTTCTTATTTTATATGAAGAATTCCTAGAGTTCAATCAAACTCCCTTTCAACTGTTGATACCCTAAGAACAACATTATCCTATTACTTTAAAAAAGTTCATATGGGGAACTCAATACAATGAATTTGAATTTGACTAGAAGAAAAACCTACAAACAACATATTTTCTGATGTTGTTCATCCAAAAACAATTTTTTGATGACTTTTAAATGTTCATTTGTTGAAATCTGTTGGATGAATTTGTAAAATTCCATCTGATGGTCCTCATTGGATGCAATTACGTGGATTCCACTATTGAATACATCTTTAATATTCCTTTTATTATATTACATCATAAATTTCTATTTGATAAAAATTTTCACCCCTAATACTATGTATCATCATAAACCATAAACATTGAATCATGGTACTTCAATACACCCCGAAATCAAATTTTATTTGTCCCACAAATGTACAACAACAAAAGTCTAATGTACATAACAAAACATCATAGCATGAAATTTCTATATTTGTACATTTATATGCCCTTTTTATATATTCATGGATCATAATAACTTTAAGTAACCTAGATTATTGATACGTTTAGGAACAGGAATGAATCACTTGAATTTATTTATTGAAAATCTATATATGATAATACTTGTGATCATAATGGGATAAAAAATTAGTGTCTCACTCCAAAAATTAGCTTCAGTATTCTAGATTCTATATGTTAGGACTATTTTGTCTCTATCAATTTATCTCTACCTTTAGTGTCTAAAAATATTGTATTTGGTAACCTTCTTAATGAAAATTCATCAAGTAAACATCATATTATGGATAACAAACATGTTTCTATTTTAACAACCCTACTATTTATCACCCATTTAAACAAGATTTATTACATAAAATTACACTTAATGAAACTTAGATGATCAATATGTGTAGTGTCTTGAAAAATTAGGAACATTACATAACAACATAAACATTAAATACAACATATTTATCGAAAAATGCTTTTACATGAAAACAACATTCCTTTGTACTCAACACTGCATGGGATGACTTGAGGAAATAAATAAGAAATGGGTGATCTATAAATCCCTGTAATGGAATAAATATGGAATAGAATGAGTATAATAATACATGTTAGAAAAGTCATATCAATTAGGCATCAATAAAAATGAATATAAAGTCATGATATATCATGATAATCATAACATGGAAATGTGGAAACAAATTAAAACACTGCATCATAAAAAATGGAATTAAGAAAACCCCTATGACAACATGGTGGAAAAAATACCCATCAAGGAATCATTTAAACTCATATCCCAACATGATGTATCATTAAACTAAACATTACCCAATGCATTTGATCGCTCTCATGGCACAACCTTTATAATCATTTCAATCTCATGCTTAAGTGTTCCACATATATCATATAACATGGATTAATTAAACATTATAATTTGTTGTAAGGTAAAGGAATGTAGAATACATCCATTTAAGTCCTCAATAAACAAATATATGTGTATAAAGGTGAATAACCTTGATAGAATAATGTGCATGGTATTCACTACATGATTATTTTGGCATGGAAAATCACAGTGCAATTTCAGCAGTATAACGACGTCATATTGAAATTCAAAAAATGGGTTGATGAGAGACAAAGGGGTATCTCATAATTTATACATGATATAGATAGTAAGGGTATCATGGAACATAATATCCCAACATATTAAATGGATGTTAAGATGCATAATATAAAATAAGTTCTTTAATGGGAATGAAGAGAGAGAAATCCCTTACGGAATTTCAGCATGGTAAAAGGTGTATATAAAGGATCATGAATGGATTAATGAGAGTTGATGTAAGATATAATTATTTTTAAATAAAAAGGACAGTAAGGGGATTATGTACTAAAATATCCCAACATATGTAAATTTAAATTAAAAGGCATATCACAAAAGAAGTGCTTGATAAAAGAGGAAAGTGAAAGATCCCTTACTTGGATGTGTGACTCCAAAGGCTTGGGAGAGGCTTATTGGGAGCATGGGGAAACCTTGAGAGGACTCTAGGGAGTAGAGATAAGACATTGGTCGAGCATAAAAGAGTTTTAGTGAAGATAAATGGGATTCTGGGTGGGTTAATATTGGAATGGAGGGTGATTTCATTATTATATTGGTTTTGGAGTTTACACATTAAAATATTCAAAACAACAAACCACACCATGGGTTTTCCCATGGATCCTGGAAAATTAGGTGGTATAAATTATTTTATAAGGATGAGGGCTGAAGATATTAATATATTTCCCTTTCTTATGTGGAGTTGAGTCATAATATCAAGGAAATCATTTTAAAATCATAAAATATATTATATGTTTTTTGATGATACACTAAGGCCTTATAAAAAAAATAAAATAAACATAAAATTACTTTATTTTAATGGAAATACATATATTAGTATGAATAGACCTTTTATAGTATTTATTACATCAATATTGTGTCATTATGATGTTATAAAACACAAATATATTTATATGGTATTTAATTTTCACCCAAAAATCCACTGTTAGATAATTTCAATTTCTTAATTCTAAAAATATTATTCATTTTATCGAAATAATTTTTTAAATATGTGAACTTTCAATTTAAAAATAAAAATTGACATTTATTGAAAATTTATGGGTTTTGAAATAAAAAAAACGGTTTTCAAACCATAACAATATAACATTTGACTTCATAAAAATTATATGATAATTTATATAAATGTAATTAAATAATAATAATGTTTTAGAATATTATTTATTTCAAAAAATACAATAATTCATCAAAATAGAATTTGTAATTTAATTTGAATATTAACCGAATGTACTATTTCTGCTTTTAAAATCATTAAAAATGTAACAATAAATTAATGAAAGTATATTTATTACTATATATAGAAATAAGGTACATAATCACAATTCTAGGGTATTGTTACATTTACCATTATTACACCATTATATTTCCTAAGAGTAATGTGTGCAATGGTTGGGCATTCATGGGGCCATTCGGTGAACATGGTTTGGGTTGTGATCTCGATGAACTTGAAATTATCCCGTAAACATTTTAGCTCATGCTTAAGTTATTGGATCTCTAAATGGGATTTGTATAGGGAAAATACTAGAAATTATATCTCCCTCAGAAGCTCTGATAAATGGGATTCATAGGGAATGATCCTATTGGTTGAGGACATCACTTCCCTTGTCTATGCCAGAAGTTTTTGTTAAAACCCTATATTTATACTAGTCATGTGATCACTATTCAACAACAATATTATCAATGGTATTGATACTTAAAAGTCATTTTAATCGACCTAGATATAATAAACAAAAGAAGTTCATGTGACATCTATATCCATAATACATTAAATTAAATAATAAAGGGGATTTTTTTCATAGCATTTTGGGTCATTACATAATTCCCCCTTAAGTAATTTCTCCTTAGAAATTACCTTTTTCAACACTAAAATAGATGGGGTATCTCGGCATAATTAGCTCTTTTGTTCCACACATTTCTTCTTAAATATTGTGGTTTCACCACAACACTTTGATGAGTGGTATTGTATTAGTTTGTAGAACTTTTTTTCTATGATCTAAGATCTTCACCGGGTGCTCCTCATAAGAAAGGTCATTCACCAATGGTTCCACCTCTAGATTGAGTACATGTGATGGGTCTGGTATGTACTTCCTTAAGAGGGATACATGAAATACATCATGCACTTGGAATAGGTTCGGTGGGAGTTCTAGTCAATAATCCACTACTCTGATGCGATCAAGGATCTCAAAAGGGATGATGTTCGTTGGAATAAGATTTCCATTATTACAAAATCTCATCACTCTCTTCCATAGAGATATAAAAAAATACCATGTCTCCAACATCAAACTCTAGGTCACGTTGATTATTTTTAACATATCTCTTTTGTCGACTATGAGCTGCTTTGATGTGCTACTAGATGGTTTTAACCATCTCCACCATTTCATATACCATTTATGTAAGTAGAAATTTTCGTTCCCTAATATCATCCCAACATGTCGGTGTTCTATACTTATTCCCATAAAGGGCATCATAAGGGGCCATTTGGAAACTCGAATGGAAAAGGTTGTTGTAAGAGAACTCCACCAAAGGAAGATGTTGGTCCCATCCACCTTTGAAGTCCATTGAGAAAGCTCTCAACATGTACTCAAGTGTTTGGATAGTCTCCTTAGATTGACCATCAGTTTGATGGTGACATGTCATATTGAAATTCAGTTTAGTTTTTAGAGTATACTAGAGACTTTTCCAAAACATAGACGCGAATCTTGAATATCGATCGGACACAATCGATAGTGGTACACCATGCAGGCTTGCCACTTCTCTGATGTATATCCATTCTAGTTGATCCAGTGTGTAATCATCTAAAATCTCAATGAAGTGTGTATTGTTTGTATGATGATCCACAATAACCCAGAATTAATTGTTTCCTTTGGATGTCTTTGGATGTCTGGTGATAATGAACATGGTGATATTTTTCCATTTCCACATTGGTATGGGTAATGGTTGCATCATCCCCTTAGAATTATTCCTCTAATCCTTCACTTTATAACATACCAAGCACTTTGATGCATATTCAGTGATCTCCTTCTTCATGTTATCCCATAAATAGTTCTCTTAAGGATCTCGATACATCATTGTGCTTCCTGGGTGAATGGAGAAATTCAAAGTATGTGAATCATCCAAAAGTTTTTTCATTAACTTAAGATTTGATGGATTACATAGCCTCGACCCAAATCTCACAATTCCTTCTTCATTAACACTGAAATCTAAGGATTTACCTCTTATGATAGTTTCAACTTTTTTATGAATTCCCTCATCATCATTTTGAGCATCATTTATCCTTTCCAAAGGAGATGGTTGAGCAATAATTTGTAAAAGGATTGATGATGTCCCTTTATTTATGATTCTCATGTCCATATTTGTAACATAAATGAAGATTTTATCCTTTTTAATTCTCATCAATGATAGAATTGTTCGGTCCTTTCTTCATTGAGAACCAACTGCATTGTTCAATTTCTGAGGATGGTAGTGGATTGAGATTTCATAATCCTTAATGAGCTCTGACCATATTAATTTTAGCTTATTATTCTATTTCTATGTGAATATATATTTGAGACTCTTGTGATCCGTATATATTTCAAAATTCTACCCAAAGAGGTAATGACACCATATTTTCAATGCAAATATCACAATTAACAACTTCAGATCAATTTTGGGAATGTTTTTTCATGAATTTTAAGCTTACTTGAGGCATAGGAAATGTCTTTTTCATTTTTAATCAACACACATCACAATCCCTTCTTTGAAGCATCACTAATTATTATGAAAATCTACCCACTTGTGGGTAGTGTGAGCATAGTGGTAGTGATAAGCCTCCTTTTCAACTCCATGAGGATTTATTCACATTTATCATTCCATGAAAACTTGACTCACTTCTTAGTTATATTAGTAACTGTCTTTGAAAATCGTGAGAAATTTCTCACAAATCGGTGATAATATCCAGCTAATTCAAGGAAGACATAGATATCTGTCAGATATTTTGGCCTCAGGCATCCCTAAATTGAATTTTTCTTTTAAGGATCCATAGATATCCCATTTCTAGTGATTATATTCCATAATAAGTAGAATTAAATCAACTATAACTCACACTTTCTATAATTCTCATAGAGATTCTTATTTTGCAAGGTCTTTAAAACAATGACCAGATGCTCTTCAGGATCCTACTTAGTTTTGGAGTATATTAGAATATCATCTATAAATACAACCAAAAATTTGTTGAGAAAACCTCTAAAGACTCTATTCACCAAGTTCATTAATATTTCTAGAGTATTAGTGAGTTTGAATGGAATCACAATGAACTCATAATGCTCGTACCTTGTATGAAAAGTATTCTTGGGGATATCCACCTTATCCACCCTAACATGGTAATATCCCGACCATAGATCCACCTTGGTGAAGTATTTTTCTCCATGTAGCTGATCAAAAAAGTCATTAATTAATGGAAAAAGATACTTTTTCTTTATTGTGATTTTTTTGAGCTCAGGATAATCAATGAAGATGTGTGTTGACCCATCCTTCTTATTGACAAAGAGGACTTATGCACCCCATAGTGAAGCACATGGGCATATAAAAAAATTATCTAAATTCTCTTGTAGTTGTTTCTTGAGTTCCTCAAGTTCCACAACAACCATTCTATATGGAGTCTTAGATCTTGGAAATGTACCAAGTATAAAATTAATTGAGAAATCAAAATCTCTATTAGGAGGAAGACCAAACATTCCTTGGAAAAAACATCAACGAACTCCCTAATAATAGGTATGTTTTCATGGATGGTTCCTTCCTTATAATTGATCATCTAATCATAATAAACGTGCTCATCAGGCATTAATATTAATTCTTGGGATGATCGTGACAAGGATGATTCATCCTCCTCCTTACACATGTATAGAATTGGGGGTCGATTCATAATATAGAGAGTGATTTCCCTCTAATAGCAATTCATGTTGGCTCTATATAGGGAAAGACAATCCATGCCTAGAATATCATCAAATTCCACCAAGGTAAGTATAACAAGGTTCACTGGGAAATTCAATCCACAAATGGTGATATGGGAGGATTTATATTCTATTGATGTAATAATTTGTCCATTTTACATCTTCACCAACATCTCTACTTCCTTTATTTGTGGTGGTGTTTATATTGTTCCACTAATCATTTAGGATATAAAAGAATGCATAGAACCAGAATCAAAATGTACATTTGATATTATTGAATGAATAACTAACATAAATTTCACCACTTTTTTTCAGGATTCACATCGGTAGTGATGGAAAATGCTCTTCCTTGCTACCTTTGAGGTTATTAGTTGCCTCTGAAAACCCTTATCTTAGGGAACTGGTTCTCAATGTTCCATGGTTCCTTCTAGTTGTAGCAATGAACAACACATTGAGTATTAAACAGAGGGTTCCTTTCCTCTATCACATTGGTGATATTATTCTATCGAAAATAATTTTCCATAGACCCTTATCTTCCTCACCTAAATCATTTCGTCGTTCCCATTAGGCAATTTATAGGGTGATTCTTTCCACGCCTTTGAAAAGTGGGGTGGTGGAATTTCATAGCACCATTGGATTTATCTATCAGACAGACATAATTAATGTCCACTTTCCTCTTCTTATCCCCATGATACCCCTGAGATTCATCAATATCCATCTCGACATTGAGGGAACATCATAATATTTCCTCATTGTTATCAAAGTGAAGGATTTCCAAGGCTTTTTGTATGGTAGGATTTAGCCCACCAAAGAAGCGGTAAACCTTTAATTCTATGGTAATGATGAAACCGAATAATTGTTGTGAAAGTATTGGGATTTTTGTTTTGTACGCCCCAACAGATTCTTTATCTGTTTTATTGAGTGCAATGCAAACTCTTTCCATCTTAGGATAGAGGATTAAGAGAAAATATTTATCAAAAACATTTTCCAAAATTCCTTCACCTCCATTTATTCAATAAATTCCTTAGGATTTGTATTCTTGATCAATGT
Organism: Viscum album; assembly: GCA_963277665.1. Lineage (NCBI taxonomy): Eukaryota > Viridiplantae > Streptophyta > Magnoliopsida > Santalales > Viscaceae > Viscum > Viscum album. The sequence continues at coordinate 4,236,645 of CAUJRU010000003.1, forward strand.
ACCCCACTGATAAGCTTCACCCTCCATATGATAAAATTTTGAAGAACCTTCTCTTGTTTGGAACATTAAAGGATAGAGAATATCTTTTCAATGGGATTGATCCATTGATCTGCGATTAAGGGATAATATGATCCATTGAACCTAGTAGGCATTTGATGCATGATTCCCTCAACTCTAGGTTGTTATCTCTTAGGAGATTTGGGAGGTCCTCATGATCTAGGTTTTGATTCAGAACTCGAGTTAACTGAGAGAGTATCGTAACAATGTTTGTGATCCCCACTCCCATCAGGTTGGGAATCTCATTGGGGGAATCCTCACACTCCCCTCGTATAGGATGTTAACATGATTCCTATTATTATCATTTATTGGATATAATAAAAGGGAAATTGGTGATGAGTTTCTTAAGAAGTTTAAAAAAATGGAATCCAATGACATTGAAGAGATAACATATAAATTTCATTTATCTTCTTATCATATGTGTTTCTAGGCTTCACTCAATGTTATCCCTGATCTAATTCCTTACATATATTATTATAGGAATTTTATTATTCCATTAATAATCATTTGTATTGATCTTATAAATTGACCAAATCATATCCCCTAGGAGTGTCAAACAAGGAGTGTATCTGGGCCTGTTTTCATGCACCAATTCCAGCTTGAGTCTAGAACAAAGCGGTGTTTTGTTGTTTTATCCCTAGATACAATTGTGCAAGAGCCACATCCCCTTATTTATATCCAGAAATAGATACTGTTTTCTTGATTAAAAACTAGCTCTAAAATTACCCAAAATATAGGGATGTATTTATTAGACATAGTATTATCCCTATGGGTTTTCACAAGGGTTTTCTAATCCTAATCCTAGAAATAACTAAACCTATCCTATGATACCAACTATTACACCCCTATTATTTATCACACATTTAAAAATATTTATAACATAAAATGTTACATAATTAAATTCATAAGATAGATAGGTTGAATGTATTGGGAAATTAGAAACATTATATAGCAACTTATAACATGAAATAAAATATCATTATTGAAAACTTCTTTTACATGACCATAACATTCCTTTATACTTAACACTGCGTGGGACAACCTGAGGACATACATAAGAAAGGGATGAGCTATAAAGCCTAGTAAGGGAAGAAAAATGGATGCAAATGATGATTATAATACATGCTAGACAAGGAATATCAATTAGGGATCAATAAAAATGAATATAAATGCATGAAATATCATGATAATCATAACATGGAAATGTGGCAACAACTTAAAACAATGCATTATAAACAAAAAGGAATTAGGTAAAACCCTTTCCCAACATGGTAGACTAATGTACCATAAAGGAATCATGTAAAAACCTATCACAACATTATGTATCATGATACAAAACAATACCCAATTCATTGGATTGCTATTAGGGCGCTCCCTTCATAATCATTTCATTCTCATGCTTAAGTGTGCAAATTATATCATATAACATGGATTTATTAAACATAATGATTTATTCCATGATCAAGGAATATTAAATAAATATATGTAAGTACTCAATAAAATGTATAGGTTCATAAAGGTGAATAACCTTTATAGATTAATGTGTATGGTATTCACTACATGATGATTTAGGCACGGAAAAGTGTTGTACAATTTCGACTGGATAACGATGTCATATAAAAATTTGTAAAATGGGTTGATGAGAGAGAAAGGTGTATATAATAATTTATACATTAAATGAATATTAAGTGGATCATGGAACATAATAACCTGAAATATGAAATTTAATTTAAGATTCATAATATAAAGTAAGTGCTTTAATGGTAAGAGGAGAGAGAAATTACTTATAGAATTTCGGCATGGTAATACGTGTATATAGAGGATCATGAATGGATTAATGAGAGTGTAAGGAAGATATATTTATTAAAAAATAATCTTGACAGTATTTTCAATATAGATAAACATATTCCAGCATATGAAAATTGAAATTAAGAGGCATATCACAACAAGAGTTCTTGATAAAAGAGCAAAGTGAAAGATCCCTTACTTGGATCTGTGACTCCAAAGGCTTGGGAGAGGCTTCTTGGGAGCATGGGGGTGAATTGGGAGGACTCTAGGTAGTAAACGGTAGAGGTTTGTAGATCATAAAAGATTTTGGGTGAAAATAAATGGGGTCATGGGTGGGTTTGTATAGGAAAGGAGGGGGATTTCTTTATTTTTTTGGTTTTGGAAACTACATAATATAATATTCAAAACCACAAACCATACCATAGTTTTTTCATTATTATCTGAAAAAGTGGAGTGGTATGAATTATTTTAAAATATTATGGGCCAAATATATTATAATATTTCACTTTTTTTTGGAGGTGATTCATTCTTTCATGGTAATGATTTTTAAATCATAAAATATATTATATCTTTCGGAGGATTCACTATGGAATTATAAAATAAATAAAATAAAATAAAATTACATTATATTAATATAAAGACATATATTTGATAAAATATACCTTTTATTGTATTTATTACATCACTATTGGGTCATTATGATGTCATATAACAGACTATATATTTATATGGTATTTAATTTTCACCCAAAAATTCGACTGTCTAAAAAAATTACGAAAATTTCACCATTGGATAATTTTGATATCCTGATTCCATAAAATATATTAATTTTATATAAATAATTTTCTAAATATTTTAATTTTCACTTTTAAAATAAAAATAGACAATTATTGAAAATTGATGGTTTTTGACAAAAAAAGTTTTCAAACCTTAATAAAAATTACATTTAACTTCATAAAAATTATATGATCATTTATAAAAAAAGGAATTTAATAATAATCTATTATTATGATATTATTTATTTTAAAAATACATTAATTAATCAAAATAGATTCCTAAATTGAAATTGAATATTAACCAAAAATACTATTTGTGATTTAAAATTCATTTACAAAATAACAATAATAGAATGAAAGTATATTCATTATTATATATAAAAATAATGTACATAATCATAATTATATGGTCTTGTTACATATAACTTTATTACACTATCACAAACATTATGAGTAAGGTGTGCGATGGTGGGGGCATTCATGGTGTTGTTCGATGAACATGGTTTGGGTCGTGATCTCAATGAGCTTGAACATCAACCGTAAACAGTTTTTCTCATGCTTAAGTTGTTGGATCTCAGTTTGGGATTGGTCTAGTGAAAAGGAAAGAAATTATATCTACCTTGGAACCTCTAATATATGGGATTCATAGGGAACAATACTACTGGTTGAGGCCATCACTTCCTTAGTCTATTCCATAATGATTTTTTAAAACCCTATATTTATATTAGTCATGTGATCACTATTTAATGACAATGTTATCAACGGTAATAATAAATAACGTTCATTTAAATATAATTGGATATAATAATAAAAAATATGTTCATGTGTCTTCTATATCAATATTATATTTAATTAAATCAAAAAGGGGAATTTTATTCATAATAGTTTGGGTTTTCACATCTCTAAACATCGAGAAAATGTTTGATACCTTAAGATCATATCATCAATCATTATATATTATACAGGATTTCCAAAAAAAGACAATACAAAATCAAACCCCAATTCTTTTTTCCATCTCCTTCTTATCGTAATAATGCCTCAAAATTTCCGATCCATAATGATATCCTCCTTTATATTGTGTTGGTAACCTAGGAACATAGATAACTGATTCCTTTCAAATAAATTAATGGAATGACTTCACTAGTGAACTCTATGTCTGAATGAAGAATATTTGAAAAAAATATAATGTTATTCTTAGGCATTTGTTTAAGAATATTTTTCTAAAAAAATCTAATATTAGACATATTCGATTAATTTTGGACTTTCAACCTATAAGGACAACTCCCTACACCCAATTCATAGAAAAACTATTGAAATATTTCACACACACCAAAATCACATCAGAACCATTTTAAAAACTCCCAATAAATATATACAATCAATCTAAACGGAAAAAACATACTAATGGTTATATTTGTGTTACATGTTTTGTCCACCATTGATATAACTATTGATAGAAAAGATGAAATAGGCAATTAAACAAATTCCATATCCCTAAAGAGAGTGAACTTGTATAGACCTAAAAAAACTCCACATATGAAATGTTTCCATTGACACTGCTTTATTAAAGATATAATCATCTTTCATCATTTTTAGAAAAAATACAAGATTTTGTTAATTTCATTCTACATTCTATTTGATGATGTTATATTTAATTTAAATGTGCATAGAATGAAAATGTTACAATAGATTCTTAGTGAGATTTATAACACTATGATTATCAGAAACCATTAGAATAAGAAACATTACACCAAATACCAAATATTCTAGTTGTTCCATTACCCACTTTAGTTGTGTTAAAACTTCAATGGAAACAACATATTGAGCTTTTGTAGTGAAATGATTTATTTAGTTTTCATTAACAGTATTCCAACTCACACAAAATTCTCCCAAGAATAAAAATCCACCAGATATTGATCTTCCCTTATCAAATTAACCACCCAATCAGTATATGTATATCAAAACAGATCAATACTTCCGATGATATCATACTATATTTCCAAATCAATTACCCCTTTGATATATCTAATAATTTTTTACAACCATAAAATGAGATTATATTGGTTTAATTTGGTAACTAGTATAAAAGTTAACTACAAACATAATATATGTCATTAGATCCATACAATATAATATGATTCTAATCAACTTTCTAAACACTTTATGAATAACTTTTTTTCCATGACCATATTTTTTCAACTATGTTCCAAATGAAATTGGTCTGTAAATAGTATTTGAATCTTCCATTATAACCTTATTTATATATTCCTTTAAATATTTATCTTCAGATATAAAAATATACATCTTGTTTTGAGAGAATATTATTCCATGAAAATAAATCATATCTCCTAGCATGGATATTTCAATTAACCTTTTCAAATTCTGATAAATTATTTCACATAATAATTCATTATTCCCTATGAAAATAAAATCATTAACACAATAAATCAAAATCAGAGAACCCTTTTGATTTTATTTTTTTAGAGGTTGATATCAACTCTTCCTTCTTTAAACATCCAATTTCTCATGAAATTTTCCAGCTTAGAGTACCATGTTCTTGTAGCTTGTTTCAATCCATTAAAATGTTTATTTAACTTGAAAACAAAGATTTATTTTTTAATAGGTTATAAACCACTTTTTTTATCAATATAAACCTCTTCTTCCATCTTCCCATTAAGAAAATCATACTTGACATCCACATGAAATATCTTATATTATGGTTGTGTTGCAATTTAAAGAAATATTATGATGGTTTCAAAAAAAAACTAAACAAAATGTCTCATTAAAATCAATACCATCAACATGTTAGTATCCATTAAAAAATTTTATTTCTATGTATCTTGTGACTTCATGTTCTTCAATAAACGTTTTACTGAATGCCCACTTTGTACTGATATTGATTTTATATTCTGGTATGGGTAAAATTTCACATGTATCATTATTCTCAACCTAATTTAGTTATTAATTCATGGAATCAATCCACTCTTGATTATATGAATACAATTCATCATCTCTCAACTCAATTTATGTATATAAGGAATTATGTGAAACTGGCCTCGATTTTCTTCTGGTTTGAACCGATTTCCCTAGGTCACCAATTCTATTTTGGAAGTATACATATTTTCATATCCTTGGATGAGATAATTGAAATTTTTCCTTATCAATTTAAATAACTAAATAAATATATTCATTCTGTCTATCTTCTACATTATTAACCTTGTTATAAGAATTATTATATTGTTTATCAGCAATAACATTTTTTTCACCCTCTTCTTTTTCTACAATTAAATGTGGAATCTTTCTATATGAATATTCCAGAACATTCACATATGTATAGTCAACAATATATAATATTTATTTATTATATCAATTTTATCCTCAACCATTAGGAGAGTATCAATGAAACATTTCCTCAAAACCTATTTGATCTTACTTCCCAATATTCTCACCATTGACATTGATAACCGAGGGACTACCAGACACCTTTAGTTATTTATAACATGGAGTTTAATTGTAAAGAATCTTATAAGGAGTGATGTAATTGTTTTTCATATAGAAACATTGATTCTAAATATGAAATTATACTATAATATCTTGCATCCAAAAGAAACGAGAAGTATCTAGTTCAATCAACATAGTTCATGAAATATCCACCAAAATTTTCATTTATCCTTCATCAAAACCAATCTAATTTGGTGTGTATGGTTTATTTAATTCATGATAAATGTTGAGAAATTAAACATGATCTATATACTTCCCATTTTTTATTTGGAACCATTAGCAGTTAGAATCTTCTTTACTAAATATCCACATTCTTTATCAGCACTTCATAAAACTCTAAAACATTTTGAGAGCCTCTAACTTATGTTTCATAAAAATAACACTTGTAATGTGGGTAAAATAATAAATAACGAATTTAATGTACATATAATAATTTATTGTTATATTTATTATAATCCCAAATATATTAAAATGTATAATCACTAATGGATGAGTTGAATGTGTCTAAGCTTTATTATGTTTTTCTTTTCAAATCTTCCCTTTTATGAATATATTACAACTTTAATATCTTCTTTATATCATGTCAATAATATCCTAAAAAAATTATATGTTTTTTATCTTTATCATATTCCTATAGAAAATATGTCCCAACATCTTATACCATATTCAACATTCTACTATCACTCATACATATCGTGAACTCTACACAACACAAATTTTGAACATGTAACCCTTGTTTGTTTACCTCCAATAATAACATTCCCATCATTATGGATTTTATAAAAAACCATTAAATTATGAAAAAAATTCATTTCATTTACCATATAGTTGAGAAATAATTAAAAATTAGTGTTTCATTACACCAACATATAAATCTATTTTGGATTTTAGTTTTTTTTCCAATGATAGGAGATCTAATGCCTTTTATTTTAAGGGAATAATTTTTCCAAACATCACTATCCCTTCATTGTAAATTTTCACATTATTCAATAACCTCGAACCTCCATTCGTTTTTGAAGAACACCCACTATCCTGTATCCATGGTTGTTCTCCTTTTGTAGGTTTGAGAGGAATTTCAACAACAAAGGCATTTTCCTTTCCCTTTCTTCCTTATTATGTGGCTTTTATTATTTTTATATAAATATTTTTATTAGTAAAATGAAAATAAATTATTTATCAAGACATCTATGTTTCTCAAATATTTCAAAAATAATTCCAGAGGTTATAATCAACCTTAAATCTTCAAAATCACTTTTAATGTTGTCTACTTTGAGTGGGTTTCCTCATCCTCAAAGTCTACATCCGGTTTTCCCTTGATTCATATTAGTATTGGTTATTGAACTGATACATATTAATTGTATGAAAAAATCCTCAAAAATACCAACAATATTCATATATATAATATTTTATTATGTCTCATACATGTTTTTTAGAACAATGTACCTGCTATCAATTATCATTCGTACCATCCAACTTGGCACTTTTTTGTGTATGAATGTTTTGGTGGCCTCTTGGCATGTTATTTTCTATACTGTTTTATTATTATATTTAATGCGATATCTAGTAGTAGATGGTTTTGGTTCATACTTTGAATCATCAGAAATTATAATACTTTTAACCACTATTGTTTTGGATACAAAAATTGTCTTATTAAAGTTATTATTTTTCAAAAATCATCAATCTTGTTGTTAAAATCCAAGGATGATGTTTTTGATCCATTTATGTTTTATAATTATTAGAACATTTAGAAACTATTGAAATCAATTTATGTATTTTTTTATTCCCCAATAAGCTTCAAAATGTTGTTTTTGGATAAGATAAAATTATCTCTGCATTAACTTTATCTTTTTCCCTGTACTAATGTTGAGGATTTTCTCTTAGTTAAGAAATGTATTCAGATCATCAATATATTTTGGAAACATTGATTTTTATTCCTGAAATGAATTATATTTATTGGGTGATAGATCTTATATCTTTCACTTTGTGTTCTCTATTTCATATTTAACAATCTTTGATATAAATTCTATTTACTATATTTTAAAAATAAACTCTATCTGAGTCTCCTACTCTTCTTTTACAGAGCAACTGTTTTCCTCACTGGTAAGATTTTCATCATTTACTTTTTCAATAAGTAATATTATAGTAGAATCATCATCTGATTTTTCATCTTCCACTTCTCTATAATCAAATTCCACACATTTGAAGAAATTTTTTCTATTTTTATATTTAGTGGAATTCATATCCTTTCCCTTTGAATAAGAGATTGATTTTTCTTCCATATTCTTTAGCGGTCTTCCAAAACATTCCTTGTTCTTCATCATTTTATTCATCTTCATTACACTATGGTAAATTTTCTACAATATATCCAATTGATATAAAAATTAACCACTTCAGTGATAAAATTCCTTTATACTTACTTGGGCTTTATTTCATCAATTTATAAAAAAAGACATAAATTGGTTTAATTATTTAAACTCCTCATCTTTGGTTTCAATGTCACTGACTTCTTCCTTGAGAATTTTTTAAAGTTTTGTTTCGAAGTATTTCTAATGATATTCCATGATCAAATTTCCCCCCCTTAATAACCTTTTATCTTATCATTTTATAAGTGATGAGAATGATATGAGGATAATCCAGAGATAGAGTTTCATGATATCTCTCTTCCAAAAATGATACATTATTATAAAATTAATATGAATGTATTCAAAAAATATTTTCAACAATAACTAAATATTCTTACTTATCACTGAAACATCCTATTGTACATATAGTTTCATTAAAAAATTTAAATAAGTCACCAATAGATTATTCATCAATAATTTTAAGATATTTTTACATAAATCTATTGATCTCTGACCAAATATTCATGACTTTTAAATTTAATTCTTAAATTTTCATCATCTTTTACCAAAGTAAATTAATTGATCCAATGAATTTAATCAAGAAAAACTAACATTTAGAGAGTTATTAAATTATAACATTCCTAACACAACCATACATTTCCAAATTATTGTTTTTAGTAGCTATTAAGGTAATACTCACAACTGGAGGAGTGTAAATATTTTTATCATATTTAAGAACTTCATAGCCAATAGATATAATACAAGGTAACATAACATCCTTACATATGTGATAGTTTTTCCCATCTAATACATCAATACCCATATTGTTAACAATGTTTTGAATATCCATGAAAAAAAATTAATTTTCGTCAATCTTAAATGAGCATTAAATGAAATAATCCTTTAGACTAACATCATTTAGGGGGGGGGACCAATAATGATTTGTGTGATCACTGAGAGGGAGAGTTATATATGTTATTTTACCTTTTTATTTTCCTGTTCATAAGAAAAAACCTTCACCTCCATTTAGATAGAATCCAAGCTTCTAGAAAATAATAAATCAGAACAACCCCATGAACATATGTTTATAGAAGGTTCACTACTCATTAATAAGAGTTAGTCCTTGACATGGTTGAGATGTAATCCAAGACCATAAAAACCACTATAAAATAATACTTTTGGTTATTATAGAAATCATGGAGCATCATTAACTTGAATAAAACTATAGTCTTTCTGAATGATTATGTGATCATCGACTAGATAAAATGATAAAATATGTTTTGTAAAAATATTAAGAACATTAACCAACAGGATTTAATACTTTTTCATTTTGTAAATTTAAATTTCATCATACATTCATTTTATCAAAGTAATTATTCTTTCTTCTTCACTTTATATACACAATGGTGAGCATGAACTCTCCATATTCTTCTATTGGAATCAAAAATTATGATAAATTATTTATTGTTACCCTCAATACAATGAAAATTGATTGGATTTCATGTTCATATGATCACATATTCACATCATTCATCATATAGAAACTGATATGAAACTCTATCTAGTAATAATTTTACTTAAATTGAATGAATCCCTATTTTTCCAATTTTATTCTCCATACAATTGCTCTGATTCCTCTAAACTCTATTTATCCATTATAAAAAGAATGGAAAACTAAAACTGATATCTCTTCCTCAATAATGATATTCCATGGATGGAAAATTTCTCCAAAAAACCTCCAAAGCATCCACTCACTTATGTATACAAATTTTTTTACTTTATGTGGCACAATTAAATATTTATATAAGGATCCATCCTCCAAAACTTTGAGAGAAAATTTTTCATTTAAAGATTAAAATGTAAATTAACTTGTTCACATTTTTGGAATCAAACAAAAAATATTCAATGTGCCGATAGCCTTTAAACTTTCTAAAAGTAAGGAAATTTCATTAAAACATGGTGATAACATCCAAATTTAAAATTACTATATCCTTTATGATAATAAAGATTCTTCCTTTAATAATATTTAAATTTTGAACATCCAAATCAATATCATCACATTAATGTTTTTACCAAAATTATGTAATGATCACCAAACATTCAATCAAGGATAACATCATTACACCTCCTCTGTTAGCAGAAAACTCCAACTAATGTTCCTTTGTAATGAACTTCTTCATTATTCCTCATAATTACATTTGAAATAATCTTCCACAATTTGATAGGTTCCATGATGTTTTTACATTTTTCACCTTATGAAGATATCTCAGTGGTTAAATCTACTTTATTTATCTGAAGACTTGGTAGAACTCCATCGAAACCCATTTCACATGTTGATTCTATAATAAATTCTTTTTTAGAATTACTTAAAAAAAATTATACATAGATAACTTGATCCTATACATTGAATTCCCCCATATAGTGAACCTATACACAACTTTATATTTAATGAATTTAATTATAAAACACTTTTGGGATGACTAACCAATGATTAATCTGATGAAATATATTGGATGACAATGTAAAAGTATATATTATTTCTTTAATATAAATAAATTTCATTGAAAAAACCATTTGAGAATCCTTTAAACATACTCTGATTGGTAGAATAAATAAATTTTTTCTTAATAATTATTTTTACCCCCATAAATTCAAAACTTCACAGACCTCAAATTGTTAATCATGTAACATCATTACATCATGAATTCAGTATTTCATAGTTTCACCTCTATCCAACAATATTAGTATGATGTACTTTACAAAACATCATAGAATTAAAATTCAATGATCGAACCTCAATCCCCCTCTATAATTACTCTAGGTTCATGTGTACATTTAGTTAACACAATGATTGAAACTTTTAGGAACATAAAATTAGCGAATGAATTTTTCTATAAAACACCTCTTTATGAGAGTAATTGTGTGCATAATTAAATACAAATTCAGTACATATATCTATCTTCCATCCTTAGTATGCTAGCATTTTTTGGAAGGACTCTACAGTCCCTATCTATTTATCACCAAATTCTCTATGTGGTAACATTATTTTTATAATCCTTCTCAAGGAATAATAATAATGAAAATTTCATATTTTGGATAATAAACATGATTCAACAATGCATAAAAAACATGTTTTAGAACTCAAGATCATCTCACCAATAATCAAAAGTTATTTAGGTTTTCTAAAAAAACATAATACAAAATCAAAACATTATTATTATTCACTAAATTATTCTTATCATAATAATTCCTCAGAAACAATTAGAATCAACACCATCTATGTGTATGAGTCCTACATGTTGTGATCCATATCACATAGATCATATTCCATATCACAAACATAGTGTCAGTAGAACATTTAAATTCCATGTGATGAGTAAGTACATGAAGGGGTGTACCTAGTGGGAAAATACATCATGTACCCCTATAGTACATGTCATGTTCTATTCTATCTATGATTTTTATTGATGTATTCTTACCAAGGGCTTGGATTTGGGCATGGTAGTTTTCCCCCTTGAGAAATTTTAAGTATAAGACATGATGCTACACCTATATGTGACATCATATTATAGACATGATGTTCAATTATGAATTATATGTGATAATTTAGGTGATAAAATTATCATATAATCTTTAGATCTATAGAGTCATCAACTGGGTATATGTGTGATGATTAGAGCATTCAATGGGTCAGGTTATATGATGTATTTTGTTCACCACTTGATGAGGATAAAATCCCCTATATTATTAATATTTTAGTCTATCATGTGTTAATATCCATAAAATACATAGTGGTTCACCACTTTTCAAAATAAAATGTGATAATTGAGGACCTATATGACATCAGTGGTGATATCTAAGGTGATATGTGAAACTTAGAATCCATTGCTCCATAGATTCATTGACTGGGTTTTGATGTGGAAATCAGAGCATTCTTGTGGTCATGGGTTTGGTATCAACCAAATTAATGGACTTGATGGGATCTATGAAGGGGTATAATAAATAAATTTATGGTTCAACCGATATTATTAGTAAATAATGAAAACACACAACACATTAGTGCCATTTCCCATTACACATACACATGGAAAATATCATGACTATGTGGAAAGAACCATAAACCACCTACTTTATATTCATTGATTTCACCTCATCCATCCCAAATCAATGATTTGAGATATAATAGAAACATATAAAAATGAATCAAACCACTTAGAAGTAAGGAATATGAGATGTAAATGAAGTGGTTTTAACATCCCATCCTAGGTGCCACTCACCAGTGGCCCGAACTAGTCAGTCATAAGACCTCAAGCATACCTCCCCATAAGTCAGAGGACGCCAACTAGTAGTGAGTGTTTAATATCAGTCATAGAGATACTATACCCTCTTTGTCAGAGTAAAAGACTAGTGGAAAATAAATAAATAATAACCAAATATACATCCACAACCAAAAAGATTCCAATATCACATGATGACCAAATCTATAGATATAATATCAAACTGAACAAGAAATATATCATGCTCATATATGTTCCAAGTTTCAAAATGATAATTCAAAAGTAAATACACTTACGACATGCATAAGGGTCTCGAGCCATGCCTGGTTCCCTTATCCATGCTCTATCCCAACTCAGCCACCAAACACTAGACCTTTTCCCTTATCATGTCCTGCAACAATGAAATCTATTCATGTACCAATTAGGTAGCCTGAGTAGGGTGTGTGTACAACTTATTAATCCACCACGATTGAAGTCTAAAACAATATCCAATAAAATTATAGAGTATTTATTTGTATAATGAATAAATAATATGGAATAAATAAATAGTTATCACATTTTCAATTATTCTTTATTTAACCATATAAACCATTGGGTTCCCATAGACACCCATATCTCAATACCTACTTCAGCCCATGTCAGAGTATAAACTATCCCCAAGGAACATCATATCTTAGAATGAACATGTTACCATTTTCTAATTCAAAATTAATAAATGAATGCCTGTGTTACCATTGGTTTCTCATACTTGAATGACAGTGTTACCATTCATAATTCACAGTTGAATTCCCATGTTACCATTCATATTTCACAATTTAATGTCCATTCTACCATTCATCATTTCAATTAATACAATGTTATTTTGATACCAAGGACCATGTACCACAAATGATTATCAAATATGAATTCCATTGTTACCTTTCATCATTTCAATTCACACTATGGGATTTTGATACCACATACCATTGTCCACACATGATTATCGCATATGAATTCAATTTTTATCATTCATCGTTTCAATTCACAATATGGGTTTTGATTCAACATACCATATCCCACACAATATTATCACATTAATTTAATAATCAATTAACTAACCACATAAATTACACTAGTTAATTAAAAAATTAATTGATCACATTAATCCCATTAGTTAATTCAACATGTAACAAATCTCATCAATAATACTAATTAATTAAAAAATTAATTAATAACATCCATTCAATTAAATAATTAAATAATTAACTAATCACATCAATAACATTAATTAACTCAACATTTAATTAATCAAATTATTTTAATTTGTTAATTATATAATTAACTAATCACATTAGTAACATTATTTTATTCAATAATTAATTAATCATATCAATAAAATTAGTTAATTCAACAATTAATTAATCAGATCAATAAAATTAATTAATTCAAAAATTAATTAATCACAACATTTCCTTTAGTTAATTAAACTATAAACTTCTTACATAAACAACATTAATTAATTCAAAATTAATTAATCACATCATTTCCATTAGTTAATTTAACTTTTATCTAATCACATCAATATCATTATGTAATTCAACAATTAATTAATCACATCTAACTCATTAATTAATTCAACAATTAATTAATCACAACAATTAAATTAATAAATTTAACAATTAATTAATATGTTTAAACTCATTGATGAATTCAACAATTAATTAATCAAAACAATTCAATTAATTAATTGAAAAATTAATTCATCACATGACTCTCTCAATATTACAATAATTAATTCAATAGTTATTTATCTCCATTCCAAAATCTCCATCTCTCTTTAATTAATTAAATAATTAATTATACCACTTCCACAATCACAATATCTCAATGATTAATTCCATAATTAATTATTCCAACTCTAAAATAACAATATGTTAATAATCAATTCAATAATTAATTATTACAATTTAATAACCACAATATCTCTGTTAATTGATTATAAAATTAATTAATAACAATTAATCACCTTAATTAATTCACTAATTAATTGTTCACATCAATTAAATTAATTATTTCCATAATTAAGTAATCACATTAAATCCCTTAAATTAATTCTCATGTTAATTATTAACATTAATTTCTTCAATTAATTACATATTTAATTAATCACATTCAATCCCTTCAATTAATTGTTCATGTCAATTCAATTAATTAATTCTAAATTTAATTATTCACATTAAATACCTTAAATTAATCCTCTAATTAATTGTTCACATAAATCACATTAAATAATTCAACAATTTATTAATCACATTCATTCCCTTCAATTAATTTTATAAATTAACTGTTAACGTCAATTGCATTAATTTTTTGACCAAATAATTAATCCCATTTAATACCTTCAATTAATTCACCATTTATTTGTTAAAATCCACTCCATTTATTAATTACACGATTAATTAATCACATGTAACCCCTCAAATTAATTCTTTAATTAATTGTTAATTTCATTAATTATTTCCATAATTAATTAATAAAATTCAATCACTTCAATTAATGCAACAATTAATTGTTCACATAAATTGCTTTAATAAATTCCACCATTATTTAATCACATTCATCCCCTTCAATTAATTCACCAATTAATTTTTCACATCAACTACATTAATTAGTTCCATAGTTAGTTAATCACATTCAATTCCTTTAATTAATTCTCTAATTAATTGTTTGTGTCAATTTCATTAATTAATTCCATAATTAATTAATCACATTGAATCCCTTCAATTAATTCACCAATTAATTTTTCTTGTCCACTACATTAATTAATTCAACAATTAATTAATAACATCTAATACCTTCAATAACTTCACTAATTAATTGTTCCAACTCAATAAATTCAATATCCCTAATCAATTCATAAACTATATGTTCCAACTCATTTAATTCAATATCTTCAATTAATATACTATTTTAATATTCATTACATTAACTGATTCAAAAATTAATTAATAATCTTAATTTCATTAATTAACACACCAATTAATTAACTATCTCAATCTAACTACTAATTTAACAATTAATTCATCAAATAAATCCCTTTAATTTATTCCAATATTAATTAAGAACACAATCCCATCAATTAATTCTGTAATTAGTTAATCAATATCCACTACTCAATATCCCATAATTAAAAAAAATTAATTATTCAAAATAGAAATCTAAATAATTCATAATTAATTATACAATTAATAATTCAAATAAACAATCTCAATACCTCATAATTAATTCAACAATTAATTATCTCATTATTTAAAATCCCAATATCCCCAATTTCACATTTCCCCCAATTAATTAATTTACCAAATTAATTAATTTGACCAAGAGGTCAATTTATAAACATATAATAGTAATTATACAATTACATACACATAATTGTAATCAATACTTTGGGATTTGAATTATAAACCCGCTAAATCATTATTGATGAAGAACACACATAAAAAGAAATCCCTAATTTAAAGCAGATCAATCAAGAATGTGACAAAGAACATGATCTAGATCTGAAAACTCTAATTCAATATTGAACAATCAAGATGATTTATTTCAAGGTCCTGATCCAAAAAGTTATAGGATATATTCCCTCTGAATGATGAGGGATATATGAGATAGAAGAAAAAAACCATAAGGGATTAGATCCACTCACTGGGGAAGGTGCAGATCTTCAGTATAGACATTGAATCGCCAATAACAGAGGTTATGAGCCCTAGTTAATATTTCGGGAGCCTCTATAATCTAGTTTAACCATTAGGGGATGAGTGTGGGGTCTATTTGGGGTTAATATAAGGGTTTAGGTATGTTAAAATCTAAATTTTTTGGACAATTAAAACCGCATGCACTCTTTATTGTGTAGGGGCATGCAATTTCCCCTATCCATGTGACTTAATTGTTCAACTATTATATGGTTGGGGGTGTACGTTTTCTCCATTTAGGGTTCATGATTTCACAAACTATGTTCCATCCATTAAAATACTCTCTGTTAGGGTTGCACTATTTGCTGGGTCGGGATGCAGGTTTAGCGAAAATCTTGTGCCAACCGTACATTACCCACTTTCTCCCATTTTTTTCAAATTTTCAACCCAACACATGAAAAGGTAAAACCCAAATGAAAAGTACTGAACATGTGAAAAAAGAGTACCTAAAAATGAGCCTGAGCCTTCCAGAAAAGGGTGGGGTTTTACAATCTCCCCACCTTATAATAGCTCTTCCTCAAGCTCTACTACCGAGCAACTCAAAGATTCCATGTAAAAAAAAATTGGACACTGAGTCATCATATCTTCTTTTCTCAACCATGTTTCCTCCTAAACACAACCATGTTTTTAAATTACACATAATATTAGAATGATCATTCCCCAAAAAACCTTCTCACTGTAATCCAACACATGCATCAGATGCTCCTTAAAGGAAAAATCTATCTCCGACACGTCTCTCCCCACCATAGGTGTATTTTTTTCATCACATTCCCTATTAAATTACCAACTAGCATTGATCACACCTCCTCCACTAAAAGTCCTTGCATGTGTGCATGGATTTAGAGTGTCAAACTTGATATATTAACTATCACATATACCTGGATTCCAAGAATGACACCCTTAGCATATATCTACATCCAACCTTCTTATGACACTCACTCGGGTATGACCGGTGGTAAACCATGCACCACACAGTTTCAACATTAACGTATTCAAGGGAAAAAAATCAATAAGTCCCTTTTTATCCCAATAGACAAATTCCCAATGTAGCTTTCCATATAACCAATTCTCTATCAGTGTACCTTGGATGATGTCAAGGTATAGTGAATGACTGTCTCATGTTTGGAGGTACACCATGATTTTCATTGACGAACACCGTCCTTTCCCACAATGTTCCCAACCAAGTGACCA
Organism: Viscum album; assembly: GCA_963277665.1. Taxonomy (NCBI): domain Eukaryota; kingdom Viridiplantae; phylum Streptophyta; class Magnoliopsida; order Santalales; family Viscaceae; genus Viscum; species Viscum album. Next base: position 4,254,305 of record CAUJRU010000003.1, read on the forward strand.
CCCCTCACCCAAGGTGTCACTTCCCATAATCCCTTCAACATGGTGAAAATGAGGCACTATCACTAACCTTAAACATCTTATGTCTAGGTCAAGGTTAACAAGGTTAAACACATTCTAACTATTCATGTTTTCAAATCAGAAACCCATTTATTAACATTTTGCATCATTTTATAATTCTCAATTTCATTTAGGCACCATTATCCATTTAATTCACACAAGCAAGGATAAAAAGTTTGTGTTTGACAACTTAACCCAAACCCATTTTCCCTACGTTCGTAAGATGATTGATGACACAAAATAATCCTGAGTGCCTAGAATTATTCATGAAACTCAACTCCTGTGACATACTATTCTTTGAGTCAAAACTCATAAATCTCAAAATTATTGTCACATAAAACCACAAGTGTGTCACCCAAGGTCAAATAATATTCACCTTTAATAGAAAAAACAACTGCAACAATCCAACCCTAGGTACATGGGTTGTCCTCTATATACGAGTTAACAACTCCAATGCATAATATCATAACCATGGCCCGAATCTTCCTAGTCACCCTTCTGCCTTTCCCAATTATTTTGAAAATGAAAAGAATATAAAATTTGGATCTAAAACCACATTGTAACATCCAAGCTTGGGTACCACCCACTAGTTCACCGAACTGGTCGGTCGCATGACTTCAAGAGCACCACCACATATGCTAGAGGCTACCGACTAATATGATATCTGTTTATTTATGAATCATGCATTATTCTTTGTACAACTGCATACTCTATGGGATTTTAATAATGTAGAACTTGTCCCACACATTATTATCACATATGAATGTCCTTGTTACCATTCTTCATTTTAATTTACACTATGAGATTTTGATGCAGCAAACCATGTCCCACACATAATTATCACATTAATTATTTCAATAATTATTTAACCTCATAAATTCATTTATTTAATTCAATGATTAACTGATCACATTAATTCCATTAGTTAGTTAATCAATTAACTAATCACATCAATAAAATTAATTAATTCAACAATTAATTAATAACATTAATTGCTTTCGTTAATTCAATAATTAACTAATCACTTCAATAATATTAATTAAATAAACAATTAATTAATCAAATCATTTTCATTAGTTAATTCAACAACTAATTAATAAAATTAATAACATTATTTAATTCAATAATTAATTAATCAAATCAATAATAACTATTAATTCAACAATTAATTAAATAACCACATCAACAATATTAATTAATTAAACAATTAGCTAATCACGTCAATTCATTTTTTAATTCAACAATTAACTAATCACATCAATAAAATTAATTAATTCAATTTTTGGTTAATCATATCATTTCCCTTAGTTAATTTTTCTCTTAACTAATCAGATAAATAACTGTAATTAATTCAATAATTAATTAATCGCATAAAATTCATTAATTAATTAAACAATTAATTAATCACATAAATCACATAAATAAATTTATAAATTAATTAATCAAATCAATCTCATTAATTAATTCAAAAATTAATTAACCACAAAAATTCCATTAATTAATTCAACAATTAATTAGTCACATAATAATATCAATATTATAATAATTAATTCAAAAATTAATTAACTTAGTTCCAAAATCACCATCTCCCAAAATTTAATTCAACAATTAATTATCACACTTCCAAAATCGCAATATCTCAATAATAAATTGCATAAGTAATTACACCTACTCCAGAATAACAATATGTTAATAATTAATTCAATAATTAATTATTATAATTTCATAATCACAATATGTCCATTAATTAATTCCACAATTTATTATTAAAATTTAATCCCCTCTATTAATTCACTAAATAATTGTTCATGTCATTTGCATTGATTAATTCCTCAATTAATTAATCGCATACAATCCCATCAATGGATTCTATAATTAATTATTCATGTCAACTTCATTAATTAATTCCTCATTTTTTTAAACACATTCAATCTATTCAATTAGTTCTCCAATTAATGGTTCACGTCAATTGCATTAATTAATTCCATAATTAATTACTCACATTCAATCTCTTCAATTAATTCACCAATTAATTGTTGATGTCCACTCAATGAATTAATTTCACAATTAATTAATCACATCTAATGTAACACCCTGAGGATTAAAGAATAAATTTATTATAGAATTCATGAAACTCTGAGTCTATATGAAACATAAAATTTTTTATTTGTAAGAGATAGTTATAACCTAGCTTTTAAACATAATTTTTCCACTTTTGTGTTTTAAATTTCAAAAAATGGATATACACGATTTCGATTAGTAGGATATTTGGGATTAGATAGGTTCAATTGAATTTTTTGGTTTATAGTAAATTGACCCTTTGGAATAGTAATATTACCCTTATGAATATTAACATGACCAATAGAATGGTAACCTCTCCTAAGAAAGTATAAATAAAATTTCTGTTCCATCATTTTTGTTTTGAGTTTATTTTTTCTTAAAAATATGACAAAATTGATAAATTGATAATTCAAGTAAAAATTATACATTTTAGAGATATTTATATTATTATATCATATTAAGGTTTTATTAATGGTTATTATAATCAAATATTTTTATCAAAACAATATTTTTTAATTACAAATGATAAAATAATTTTAATTTTTTAAGTGTAAAATATTTTACAATGCATTTTCGTATCCATTTTATATCTAATATTATTTTTAATAATAAGTATTTTCATAGATAAAAGATCACATTTTAATATTTATTGAATTACTATGATAAAATAAAGTTCATTTTTTAATTTCTAACATCCATAATAGGTTGTGCTGAATTTATGAGAATTTTATAAAATACATTAGTTTCTCGTGAATAGTAAACCTACAGTTTTTAGTTTTCAATATGTTTAATTACATTATATTGATGTAATAATTAATATAATATTCTGGAAGAATTTTAAAAATTAAAATATGATATTAGGTGTCCCAAGTGGCCAATACCCTATGCAAATTCTTTGGTCAAGCCCATGGTTTTTCACATACCACTGTTGTAGTGTCCTCGAAAATTAACAAAAACATCACTCACTTTAGCTATAAATACCCATACATTTATTCTATTCCTTTCATTAAAATTTATTCATGCCCAAAAATTTGGTATATTTACCTCCTTAGGATTCCACCCAATGTTTTCTAAATCCCCTAAGATCCCAACCTTCGAGTTTTAGGAGTTAATCTACAAGGTTAGGGAATCCACCACCCTTATCATTTTCACGCACTCCTTTTCGGTTATTTTTTAATTACCATTGTATTTTTTTGGGATATTTAATTACATATCCCTAATACTGTCCATATTATGTAAAAATTATGAGATACCACTTTTTTCTCTCATCAAAATAGTTTATGAATTTTTAAGTGATGTAGTTAGGTTGCCGATTTTTTGTAAGGGATTTCTCAACTTCTCTTTTTTCCTTTCAAATTCCATTATTTTACTCTTCTCCCTTCAACTCCAATCACCCAAAAGATTTGATAAATTAATTACTATACATATAATGTATTTTTTAATAATGTATTAATTCATCATCATCCCTCCTTTACCCTCCTTTTATATAAAAAAATGAAAATACCATCTGATATGTGTTAATTTATCGCATTCAAGGATGAAAGGTTTCCAATTTCTGTTACTATATTCGTGGATGGTCATGAAACCATTTTTATTGTCTAATAAGATCATATTATATTTATTTTAACTTATATAATGTTCTGTAATAATCATAAACACATGATGTGAAATAATAAATAAAAACAATCTCATTGTGAGTGAAACCGCTCAAAATAATCCAAGCGATTATATTAATGTTTTACCTATTGATTCATCCTCTCCCAAAATATACAAAAGACTAATATGATCATTTAAACTTAATTTTGATAATTTTTAATATATAACTTAAATTTTGGACTTCAATACCCATTTTACATGAACTTCTATACTCTTATAATCAAGAGAACCGATCATGAAATCAAGGAAATGAACACTCTAAAACGACAAAATTAAATCTTATAAGTTATCAATAATGGAATAAATGAGAATAAAAAAACATTAATGAATTAAATTAATGTATATAATTTCATTAATTAGTTAATTAATGGATTTAATTTGATTATCCAGGACATTAAGTTGAAGTGAAAAATACATTCGGACATAAGGTAAGGATTTCCTACCCGAACCTCCATTTTCATTTGGGTTACTCTTATTCTATACTTAATTCAAAAGAAATTATTATTTATTCTTATATAATAATCATAAATTATGTTTTAATTATATATATATGTGTACCATCCATAATCCTTATTTATTTTATGAGGATTTACGTGCTTTAAAATATTATTTAAAAAATTCTTCCCGAAATACAAGCCTATTTCAAGGGAACTTCTCAAATTCATACCTATGTTCATGTACACCCTATAATATGTGTTTACCCAACATTATTATTCTAAAATCACTCAATTTATTATGAGAAAACTATATTATTTCACCTCTACTGATATATAAATATTTTTCCTAAAGAACTCTTCTTTTCAATGTAAAAGAGTATTTATCTCAAGAATTACTTCATGATTTTATAAGTGTAATTTTATCTATTTAAACACTATTATTGAATCATATGTATAGCTAGGAATAATCTTTTATAATATCATATACCATGTTTTATTTAATTGTTTATGATTAGTTTTACTATGGATGTGCTATCCTGAAACCATTCCCCATATTACTCTGAATGGTTAGTGTTTATGTTTGGGGAAAGTTATTTAAATTTCATATGTTACTTTCAATATGAATGTATATATTGTTTAATTTTATCCCCATTAATATGAGGCATTAATTGGACTTAGTAAGTGATATGTGGGGCTGGAAATATCCCCTAGATGCATCGGTAGGTATCATGAGACAAAAAAAATGTGGACTTGGTAGAGGCTTTTCCCATTTTTAGATATGGTTTTTGTCGAGGACTTAATCATTTTCGGATGTATTGTCTAAGGCCTGGATGGTATATTTTATAATATCCAACATTATGCATCTCCCTCATTTTGAAATATGTAATTTTCAGTCCATGAGTTTACTCTACTAGTATAATACCCATGATTATGCTTTGTTATGTCATTGTTTATTAATCCCTTATTCCTATCATACTATGTTCAAATTAATTTTTTAAATGCATGTGTTTTTAGCTATTCATCATTTATAATTTTTATTTTTATGATATTTTCAACTATATTACTTATCCTTATTGTTCATCTGAGCTCACCCCTTTCTTATGTTTAATTTTTCCAAAATGTAAGCAAGTAAATTATGAATGACCTACAGGGGTAACCTAGTAGTTATGGATGTTTTAAAAGGAATTTCCATATTGTATTTTATTTCAAGTAGTAATAATGAACTAATGTATGTATCTAGTTTTCTAAAACTACTAAACTAATTTTTTTCCTTCGTGATATGGCTTTCTTATAATTATTCCAATGTTATAAATTATGAACCAACTCCGAGAAACAAGGGTTGGGTCATTATTGTTGTTATAAATGTAAGTTTAGTAGAAAACTTGGAAACTAGATTTAGAAAATGTAGAGTAGGGATCAAAACCCTAAGATAGACTTTGAGGATATGTATACAAGAACATCCTATAATTTTGGTAGGGAATAAATTATGTGGATATTATTAGAAAATAATTCCATGTATGGATATTACAAGTGGACATGGTTCTAAAACAGATGTACCTAGGAGTAACAACTCTGACAAGGTGTTTTGGGATTGAATAGGGGAACCCTAGTACATGAAAACATGCCTTATTGCACACCTATTTTATCACTCTTTGGGGATATGATTAGTATAATTCATATTTTATTTACATGCCATCATGACAGTTTTAAAAGTAAATTTTTCTTTAAAAAAATGATGTTTATGATGGTGATATTAGATATGCATGGATTTAATTTTTTTAAGTATTTTGGAATTTGAGACTATAAATTATTATTCATAACCTAATCCAATGTGTGCTATTATTTATAAATGGTTTCTAGTGGAAGGAATCGAAACCATATCATTACGTGTAACCCATGTAGGGATTTACCTCATATGAAAGATAATGATATTCGTACTGGATCTATGAATGGTGTTGAGAAACTCATAAATATACTGGGAAACTGACTCAACTTATGAACAATAACCTTTACCATATAGATAATCCTGACCCACAATATAGAGGAGAAATGTTATACCACTTTATATGATAATAACCTCCATCATTCAATGGGATTACAAACCCATTCGTAGAGGAGCTGGGGATAAGTTCTTAAGAGAATATATTTCTTACTTTGGGATATCACAAAAGCGAAAAGAATATGATGGTGGTTTATGGTCTATCAAGATATTTGAATCATTGGTGGTATTTAATTCAAAACAATAAGGAGAAGGTATAAATAGAATAAATTGAATGGAGGTATTTTAAGGAAATTTCCCTAGAAAAATATTTTCCATGTCAACAATGAGACGTTATGGAGTTGAAATTCTTGAGTCTCAGACAAAAATAAGATGGAAATGTTGAAAAGTATGAATCCAAATTTACAAGGTTAAAAAGGCATGATGAATAATATATACGTAATCCAAGGATCATGATTGATCAATTATTTGATGGTTTAAAAGCATTCCTCCGAAGGGAACTAGTCTCCCAAAGTTTCTGATCATACAAAGAAATTATCTCATGTGCTATCAATATAGATAAACAATTATATAAGTCTTATGTATTTATGGGAAAAAAATAGAAGAATAGGGTGGCATAGGATATAATGTATAAAATGGAATAATAAAAAAGGGAATTTTTTAACATGCGACACTTGTGGAAGGAAACACCCTGGTTCTTGCTTGAAGGAAAAAGGCATGTGATAAAAGTGTGGATAGAAAGTCCATCATACTAGAGATTACAAGGGAAATTAATAATATATCATGATCAATTATATAATTATATATATATGGGGCACTATGATAATGACTTACCAAATAATCAAGGAAATGGGCCTCAAAAAAGGCCAAGAGAGCTAGCCCAAGCTTATGCAATCACAACTATTGAGATGGAAATTCTTAATGATGTGGTGGAACGTATTTTAATCATTTCCTAACACTTAGACAATTCATTATTTGATTATGGATCATATAATTCTTTTATATCTTCCTAGTTTACCTAGAAAATTTGATATTTCAAATTTTATTTAATGAATTATTTTTTAGTTAAGACTCCTAAGGGAAGTATCATTGCAATAAAGATGTGTTGATCAATCCCCCTTATGAAACATAAACATGCCTTAGTGGATAACCTTATCATCATATCCATCATCGCCTTTTATATAATCCTCGTTATGGATTGGATTTCAAATTTTTATGTGAAAATATTTTACATGAATAAGGAAGTTACATTTTTTGAGAATGATGTAGAATCCCTTGTCTTTAGGATAGAAACTTCATCATCTGATTCATATCTAGATCCATCCCTAGAAGATCTAAATAATGAAATTCGTGGTGAGGATGAGAATGAAATATCAATGGTTTAGTAAAGAAATATTTAAATTTAGAGTGTACCTATTGTGTTAGAATATATTGATAGTTTTTCAGAGGATTTTCCTAGACACCCTCTAGAGTGGGAATTTGAGTTATCTATTGACTTAGTTCCTAGTTCAAGGACTATATCAAAGAACTCTTAGAGAATGGACACTATATAATTAGTATAATTGAAGAAACAACTAGAGGAATTGAGTGATAAAGGATTTTTTCACCCCTAGTGTTTCTCTTTGGGGATCCCATATTCTCTTCGTTAAGAAGAAAGATGTTTCGAGGAGGTTTTTGATTGACTACAAGGAGATTAATTCTATTACATTAAAGAAAAAGAATCCCCTCCCTAACATTGATGATTTATTTGATCAAATTCATGAAGCCCAATATTTTTAAAATATTGACCTTCGATATAGATATTATCACTTTTATGTGAGGAGGGAAGATATTCCAAAGATAGAATTTCAAACCAGGTATGGGAATTAAGAGTTTATAATAATTCTTTTTGGACTGACTAATGCACCCTATGTTTTCATTGATCTAATGAATAGAGTTTTCAAGGAATATCTTGATGGAATTATTGTTTTATTTGTTGATTATGTATTGGTATTCTCTAAAATCTATGAATATCATGAGAATCAATTGTGCATTATTCTAAAGACTCTAAGTAGAAACAAATTATATGGGATGTTTAGCATGTGTGAACTCTAGCTTCAAAACATTTTGTTTCGTGGACATATTGTCTCTAAGGATGGAATCTTAGTTGTTCCTGCAAAGAAAAAGGAATTTTAGGAATGTCCTACTATAAAAAAACATCACTAAGGTTCATAGTTTTATTGGATTAGCAAGTTATTATCTATGTTTCATGCAGAACTTCACTCAATTATCCAACCTATTAACCAATATTACAAGTAAAGTGGTTAAGTTCATAAGGAAAAAATAATGTGAAGAATGTTTTGAAGAATTGAATAGGATATTAGTGAATTATATGATCCTAACTCTACCATCATGGAATGGTATATTTTTGATCTATTATGATGCATCGAAGAAAGGACATGGTGGTGTCCTAATTCAGAATGATAAATGTATTTCCCATGCATCAAGGCAGTTATAAATTCATGAAGAAAACTCTCCAACTTAGCATCTTGATTTAGCAGCTATAATATTTTCTCTAAAGTTATAGAGACAGTATAAAAATGGTGAAATATGTGAGATATATACTGAACACAAGAGCATGAAATACATCTGCTCACAAAAAGAACTCAACATGAGGAAAAGGTGATGGCTCAAGCTGCTCAAGGATTATGATTTTTCCATACACTACCAACCATGAAAAGAAAATAAGGTAGATGATGAATTGAGTATGATGGATCTTTGAGTTATAAACAAAATGATAATTGAAAAGGATTATATGTACCAAGATCTAGCGAGGATGGATATGGGAATCGTCAAAGAATATGAAACATCATTATTTTTCAATTGGTTTCCCAACCTTCTATATTATAAAGGATTAAAAATTTTCATCTTGATGATGAGAATATTCGAAAGAAAATTAATGATGTGAATGATGAGATTTTGGTAGAATTCATATATGAATATTTAATTATGATGTTTGGGAAGAGGCATTGTGTTTCCTCAATACATGATCTAAAAAGGTAGTTATTGGATTATGCCCACAGTTCGAATTTCTCTATACATCATGGTAAAACTATGTTGTATTTAGATTTGAAGGAACATTTTCTAGTGGGTTAACATGAAGAGGGAAATTTTTGATTATTTATTAAGATGGTCAGTATATCCATAGGTGAAGGATGAAAGACAACATCCTAGAGGAGTCATGCAACCTATACCTATTCCTATATGAAAATGGGATAAAATCATTAGGGATTTTGTTAAGGGATTACCTAAAACTCCAAGATTGAATGATGCAATATGGGTAATTGTTGATCGACTTTCGAAATCATCACATTAACTATATTTGAGGGAGGATTTTCTGTCATGACCCGACCCTACCCGGGCTCAAGCCGCAACTACCCCAAGATCGCCTCCATAGGCCAGGGGCTGGTGACCAGCACCGAAGGAACAATGACTCGGGGAGGCCTTTTCCTAAGTACTTGTTCACACACATGCAACACACTCAATGAAAAAGTGCAGAGTAAAAAGAAAAGCAAAGGGGAACTGCTATAAATAAACCAGAATTTGCATCGACCTCTAAAAGTACAAAGAATGTGCTGAAGGTAAACTGAAAAGAAAAGGGGAAAAACACGCACCCAACTAGAAAAGTGCCACAACCCGGAAACAGGTAAAAAAGGAAAATAGCTGGAAGGGTCCCCCACTTGGATCCCGACTCCGACCACCGCACGCGGTCCACGCTCCTGACTCTTAAGCTCCTCTGACGTCACGTCCAACCTGTCTGTCATCTGCAAGGGAACACCAAGTGCGGGCAAAGACCAAGCAGGGGTGAATATAAAAATACTCAGTAGGATACCCCGAAGGCTCGAGGGAGCAACAAAGGAGGTACCGAAGGGTGAGAAGTAGAGCGAACAGAAAAAGTAAAGGAGTACAACAGAGGGTGCAGTAAAGAGTCTAGTAGAGAGTCCAGCTCAACCCAATAAGAGGAAAGAAGGTAGACTCGTCCAGACACAAGGAGTTGGAAACGGTGAGAAGATGAACTTCCCGTCGAGTCTTCGCTACCTATAGCAGGGGGGTAGACTCATCCAACCACGATAATCTAGACTCGGAAAGCACGTGGCATACCCCACGTGTCTTCTCCTCTCCTGAAAGGAGAGTAACTAAACCCAAGAAGTGGGTACTAGAACAAGGTATATACAAGTCCATATGCTCAATCAAGAAGCCCAAACAAGATCGTAAGGGGATCTTCATCCCGTAGCTCAGCCCATGAAAATGTGAGTCGCAAACTATCCTAGAAGTAACACCATCAATGCCCAACATCCCACACGCCTGCCCCGAAGCACAAGTCAAGGGCTCAATCACCACACCTTGACACTATCTGCTTCAGGCGACACTGACTCGCCCGCACAGTTTTATGTCGCGTCACAAGGACACGTCTCAGTGGGGAAAGTGCTCCTCATACTTGAGAGTTCTGGGGGAACATCAAACCACAACTCGTAACTACCCCGCAGTTGAGAGGTCTCCTCAAAGTCGATAGGTGACCCCCTGACCAGCCCCACTGGAGGGTCCCTAGAAGTCAACGGGTTCCTACTATAGGGAGACCTGGAAAGAGTCGACGGGTGCCACACTGCCCAGTCCTATAACATTGTAATCCACTGGAGTGTGACCCGGATAAAGTCGGTGACGAGACCACTGCCCAGCCCAGTTGGAGGTAACCTAACATCGAGGACCACTGCCCAGCCCAGCTGGAGGTAAGCCCGACATCAGGGACCACTTCCCAGCCCCGCTGGAGGTAAGCCCAGCATCAGGGACCACTGCCCAGCCCCGCTGGAGGTAATCACGGAACTGCTCTGGCCATCCCTACTGGATGGTACCGCTCGGTGAACACCGCTGTACTGGCCATCCCTGCTGGATGGTAACCCACTGGCGAGCCCTGCTCAATACGACCTCAGTCCTGCAAGAAAAAACCTCAGCCCTGCTGGAAACAACCTCAGCTCTGCTGGAAACAACCTCCTGAGTAGAGGATCGATGCCCGCGTAAAGTGTTGGTCACACCGAATCCACAAGAACTCTACCAGGGAACACGAAGCAATGGGAGAAACTCCCCGGCCCCTCAGGTAGATCACACTCCAATCCGCTGAGTCACTGTCGAAGCATACCGAGACATCTCATCCCAGAAAGTGGGGGAAACACCCACGCTGCACGAACACCCGTAGTCGTAAACAGTGCCGCATTCTGGTGAAAGGGCACGGTACTGAAACCCCTCACAGCTGAAGAAACAGAGGAAAAAACCATCTCTGTCAGCCAAATGAGAATAGGACCCGGGGAAAACTCAACCCTACTAGCCAAACAAACGAGCACCAAGCTAGGGGAAGACTCAACCCTTCTAGTCAACAAACAAGAACAGAGGAACCCTCTACGTCACGAGAGGTCAAAACTATATAAATAAGAACACGACACACACATGGGGCCCCAAGTCAACCCCAACTGAGCGCACAAATGTCCTCAGGTACAAACAACCATATGTACCTCCAAGAGTTCCCGTATACTCCCAGAGTATACCATGTTCCTTTCCAATGGCTATCGTGCACACATCACCCAACGTCAACGCAAAGGTGTGACATAACAACTCCAACCTTCCACCTCAACGGTGGAGGCACATCCAACCACTTCTCTTCACTCACACGGGAGTGCACGTGATCACACGCTAAGGGTTCTCTGCAAACACGGCCAGAAGAACCGCCATCAAAGCACCTTTCACATTTCCACATTTAATAAGATCATGCAAGAGGCTCCGCACAACCAAACGGATCGCACCGTTGTAATCCTCATGGAGAAACACACGAGATAGACTACTTACTCACCTCAAACGGATATCCGATGGAAAATTCACCAACACCACCTCATGCCCCAACGACATCTTGTGATTCCGATCCTTGGCCCCAAAAATAATCGGGTGCATCGCACCATTGCGATCATCTCGGGAAAACACGTCAAAAAGACTTCTCACTTGAGTGCAACAGATATCCAGAGAAAAAGATGTATTACGGCGCACCACACATGATCGATGCTACGTGGAACCCACATCCCGGTCCCGAAACACAACGAATGGATTGCACCGTTGTGATGCTCTCGAAAAAGTACACAAGATGGACTATTCACCGGTCCAAATGGTCGCCCGATGATAGAGATGGAAAATCACCGTCAACACCCAAATGACCCTCGCGGGGCCCGCACCATCATGCATAATTACAGTGGGCAGACGACGCCAACGTGATGCCCTCAAAAAAACACCCAACATCGACTGCTCGCACGCCCCGAACGGACGTCCCATGAAAAAGTCGCTAAACGCTACTCGCAGCTCAAAAGATGGGCCGTGGGGACCACATCTCAACTCTAGAATTAATGCCCAGAAAAACCCTGGAAAGCTCCGCCTTGGTGCCAGGGTTCCAACGCCACTGACGGTGCTCGAAACGGACGTCGGACGCGTCCGTGCTGTCCAAAACAAGTCCCCTGAAAAAACGCCAATTCGCTTAAAGACACGTCGTGCCTCCGAGGCCCCTCTTTTCAGGAATTAAAAATTCCCGAAACCATCTCAAAAACTCCTTCTCGATCCAAGTATCGCGTTGCCGCAGACGACATGCAAATTTGTTTTACGGTTTGAGTTTGAGGAGCATTTTAGTATTTAGGGACTGAAATGGGTGAGCCGGGCCAGTTCGGCCGGGCCAGTTCGGCCGGCCCACCCGTACTCTGGACCGACGGTCCGCGGTTCACCGCGCGGATCGCCCTGAACCTCCCGAACTGGCTCATATGGTCCGATCTCTACGTGGACCTGCACGACGCGGGTCCTGTCCGCGGACCAGGCTCACGAAGACCCTAGGTCTTCTGCACCTCGCGCCCTAGGCGCTCGCCGACGACCCCGCCGACCCCAGCTCGCCTGGCCGCTCTGCCATACCCCGAAGCCAGCCGCCGCCTATACCTATCCGACCTGCTGCCACCGCCCGACCGTGACGCCACCGCCTCCGCTGGAAGCTGCCGCCGCCCGGATCTCGCGTGCCGCTGCCCTGGGAACCTCGCCGGACCGCCACAGGTCACCGGAAAACACCAAAAAACCCCCAATTCCCACAACCTTCGGCGAACCGCTGCGGGCTCCTTCGAACTCGGATTTCAAATCCAAGACAAGCTTTGGAAAGGGAATAAAATCTACTATGCGTTCATAGGCTTTATTCGAAAATCTGATAGCAATTAGACATGATTAAATGGGCTCAAAGTAGGGTCGGGGAGGATGAAACAAAAACGACAAATCCTACCTCGTGGGGCTTCGCCCGAATCTTCGCGACGATCCGCCAGCTGCAACACCTTGGAGAGGATAGAGATGGGGGGAGGGGCTTGAAGGAGAGCTCCTTGGGTTGCTGCCTTCTACCAGAGGATGCAGGGGGAGGAGGAGGGAGAGGGGTGTTTTTTATTTAAGGGAAACTTAATTAAATTTTAATTAATTAAAATCCCCCAAATTTAACCTGCGTCTGAAACATCCGACGGGGTCAAGATTAAGCCTCCCCTAGGGTAAAAACCACCCACCGAGCACAATAGTGGTATCGAAATTTGATTCCGAGATTTCGTTTAAAAGTTATAAAACTGAACGCCCAAAGCCGCCAAATTACAAAAACGCCCATGGGGACATTTTTTACTGACGACCCACACCCGCAAAACTTATACCCCTCCTAGGGTAAACGACACGCTCCAAACTCAACGGTGACCTTAGGTTTCCAATCTGAGCCACCGTTTAAGAGATACTTGCATTTCAACATTAAACGAATAAATTAATTAATTAATTTGTCCATTTAACGTTTCGAAAGCGAGCGAGGGGTCCAAACATCCCGAGCCGACATACCCTATATCATTCCTAGGGTAACCACCCCATTCCGGACCCATCCGTACACTTGGAACTCTAATCCGGAACTCCGTTTAGGAGTTAACCCATTTATTTGGCATTCCTAGTGTGAACACACTGAAAATTTAAATCCGGCCACTCCGGGGCTCAGAATCGCACGCCGTCTGAAGGCGCTGCTCTGGAATATCATCAAGAATATTCCAAAATCTTCCACAGCAAAAACTGGGTTCTTAAATTTTCTAATGGAGCGCATTTCATGACCCTATATGAATAATGTTGTAAGACTTCATGGAGAACCTCTTTCAATAGTGTCTAATAATGACCCTTGATTTACATAATGTTTATGGAAAGGTATTTAGAAATCATTGTAAACTGATATCTATTTAAGTACTACTTATCACCCCCAAATTGAAGGGTAGTCTGAAAGGATGATCCAAAAATTAGAAGACATTTTGAGATCATGCTATCTCTATATTCAAGGTATGTCAGATAAGTATTTACCCATGGTGGATTTTTCATATAATAATAGTTTACATTCCAGTATTATAATGAAACCATATGATGCATTGTATGGAAAGTTATGTCTTACACCAACATGTTGGAATGATGTTGGTGAAAGGAAGCTTGTGGGCCCAGAGCTTGTGGAGGAAACAACAGTAAAGGTAAAGAATATTCAAACCCATATCATAGAATATCAAAGTATGGAAAAGATTTATGCTGATAGTTGAAAGAAGGATTTGAAATTTTAAGAGGGAGATAATGTTTTATTGAATGTATCTTTATGGAAGAGTGTTATAAGATATGGAAAGAATGGGAAACTAAGCCTCAGGTACATTGGTCCTTTTAAAATTATAGGGAGAATTTGTGATGTGGATTATTGTTTTGAAATTCCACCTAGCCTTTATAAGGTACCCAATTTTTTCCATATCTCATTGTCAAGAAAGTATATGTCAGACCCAACACATGTCCTGATGTGAGACGCATGGGGTGGCCTGATCTTCACGGCATAGGGAGATGGATGAAGGATACAGTTTTGGGATAAGAGGTGGATGATGGGTATGGAGAGCAGATGAAAGTAGTCAATCAAAGCTATAAGGAGTGCAAACTTCTCCTTAGACAACATCTGAAGGGAGGGATGTGATAGTTAATCCACACAACAATGCACTTGGGTTAAGTCATGGAATTGGGGTCTTTGTGATCTCGGATCACCAATCTAACATGTATATTGTCAAGGAAATAATTCACACAGGAAATGAAAAAACTAGGACAATCCTCACACAATAGAGAGAAAAAAATCATAAGCCCTCAATTAAATCTTGAATGCTAAACAAGTGCCATGGGGGGGGGGCTATTTATATCCAAGGGGATGGTACATTAGTTAAGTGTCTAATACCCTAAATTCATATTGGATAAACTACTTTATTCCCTAAAATTCAAAAAGATGAAGTCTACCAATTTTTTTTTGGAAAATTAAGACACCACTTTCCAACTATATCCCAACGTATTTGACTTTGAGTGAATAGCCCACCAGATTTGAATTTGGTATCCAAATATACTATTTTGGAATTTCCCATGTGGGAAAGGCTTCCAAAATTCATGAAACCATGTAGGACAAGCTTTAAACGCCGTGTTTGGGATTGAATAAGTGATATTATCAGCCCGTTTTCTCCATCCATGAAAGGTATGATCCATTGGGGATTTGATGAAACAAGATGGGAACCCATTGTATCATTGAGCCTCTTTAATCTCCCTTACGTCATTGGGCCTTGAAAATCCAACTCCTCCACCCGAGCAATTGACTTGGTGCCATTGAAATGGTTCTCATCATCCTACCCCTCTAGAAAAGGATTCGTCCTTGAATCTATATCCTCTACACCCAAAACATGAGAAAGATCATAAATATTGAAAGTTGAACTCACAACATACTAACCTGGGAGATCTATCTTATAATAATTGTTGTTAATATTCTTGAGCACTCATAATGGTACATATCTTCATGGAATGAGTTTTTATTTTTGTTTTTTGGGAAATATTTCCTTCCACATATGAATCCATACTAAGTCACTGGGATCGAACAACACTTTCCTGCAACCCTTGTTTTCACGATCAATGTATTTTTGTGTCATCTGCTCAATATGTATCATTTCATTTTCATTGATTTTCTTGATGAATTCTACACGCCATTTCGCATTCATATTAGTAGATTACAATAAAGGCAAAGGAACTAGTCAATAGGGGTAAGGGGGATAAAGCAATAAACAATTTCAAATGGAGAAATTTGAGTTGTGGAATGATTGGACCTATTATATGAGAATTCCACATGTGGAAGACACTACTCCCAATTATTTATGTTCTTCATGATAATTGTTTGCATAAGGGATGATATTGTTCGATTCACCACCTCTGTTTGTCCATCGATTTGTGAATGATAAGTAGTGGAAAATAGTAACTTCATTCCTAGTTTTCTAAACAATTTCTTCCAAAGGAACTGAGGAATTTTCTGTCTCGAACTGACACAATCATCCTTGGAATTCCATAGAGTTTGACTACTTCCTAAAAGAAATGTGTCCCAATTTTAGCGGCATCATCTGTTTTTTACAAGGAATAAAATTTTCCATTTTTGAAAACTGATCCACCAAAAAAATAATGGAATCTCTACCCCTCTTGGTCCATGGTAATCCCACAATAAAGTCTATTGATATGTCCTCCCAAGGGGTGTTGGGGATTGAGAGTGGAAGATATAGTCCATGTGGGTTTAGTTTCGATTTGGATTTATGGTATAAAATTATCTTTCCCACAAATTTATCAACATCTACAGATATCCTAGGCCAATAAAAATTCTCACTAAGAACATATATAGTTTTTACAACACCAAAATGTCCATTTACCAAAAAAATGTTACTCATTCAATAAAAGTAAATTGATAGATCAATTGGGAATGAAAATATTATCAATCTGGAATAAGAATACATCATTTAAAGAGAACTTTTCCCAACTAACTCCAAGTTTAAAATCTCCATAAGGTTCTCTAAAATAACAATCAAAGGCATATAAATCCTTAATGAATTCAAACCCATGGAGTTTTGAATCCAATAAGGATAAAAGAAAATATTTACATGAAAATTCATCGACCACAATATTTTATTTATCCTTTTTATGATTGATGGAATATGGAAATGATTTAATGAATTCCAACCATCTTGAATGTCTCATATTTAGTTAATGTTGTATCCTAAGGTATTTAAGAGCCTCATGATCAGAATGGATAAAAAATTCTATAGTAAAAAGATAATGTTTTCCTGATTCTAGAACTCTAAATAATGCATACAACTCTTTATCATATGTAGCATAGTTTAGAGTTGGGCCATTTAACTTCTCACTGAAATAAGAAATAGGCTTACCTTACTACATGAGTACTCCACCACTACCAATTCTACCGACATCACATTCAATTTCAAAGGTCTTAACAAAGTATGGGAGTGCATGTAGAGGGGTGTGGGTGTGTCTCTCCATAAGTTCATGGAAGACCTTCTCTTGAGTTATCCCCCATTTGAAAGCAACATTATTTTTTGTATACTCATTCAACGGTGCTACTAGTGTGCTAAGGTACTTAAAAAATCACATTTAAAAACTAGAAATCCCATGAAAACTTCTTACTTGTACAACAGATGTTGGAGTTGGCCATTATTGTATCACTTTAATCTTATTAGTGTCGACTTGAACTCTATTTTCACTCATAATGAATCCAAGGAAAACAATATTATCGAGGATCAATTCACACATATTTTTTTTTCCAAACAAGAATTCATTCCTTAATACCTCTAGTATTTTTCTTAAGTTATCTAGATGTTCATGAAAATTCATACTATAAAACAAAATGTCATCAAAGTAAACTATCGCAAATTTTCTAATACATGCACATAAGACCTGATTCCTTAACCTCATAAATGTTCTAGGTTCATTGGAAAGAAAAAAGGGCATGACTAACCATTCATAAAGTCCATGAATTTTCTTAAATTCATTTTTCCACTCATCTCCATCATTCATCCTCATTTGATTGTAGCCAATTCTTAAATCAATTTTTGAGAATATAGTTAATTCATTTAATTCATCTAGCATATCATCTAATGTAGGGATAGGATGAAGATACCTGACTATGATGTTATTGATGGATCTACAGTCAATGCACATTCTCCATGTTCCATCCTTCTTTGGTACTAGAATCACTGGTATGGCACAAGGACTATGATTCTCTCTGACATATCCCATATCCAATAGCTCTTAAACTTGCCTTTGAATTTCTTTTGTCTCTTCTGGGTTGGTGCGATATTCATGGTGGTTCTGGATTGACACTCCAGGTATGAGGGCAATTTGATCATCAATACCTCTAATGGGTGGAAAACCTTGTGGAACATCTTCAGGAAAGACATCATCATACTCATGCAACAAGGACTCGACTACATTTTTCAAATGGGGTAAATCATTAGTATTTAGCGACACCACTTTTTACATGAGTAATAAGAGGGTTTGTTGTAAAAAAAGATTCACCAAACTCACCCTTTTTTGATAACATCACACTTTTCTGTTATCTCAAATTACTTTTACCACTTGATTTTTATTTTCTCTCCATTTCTTTTCTTCTCTCACTTTCTCTCTTTCCCTCATTCTCTCCTTTTTCATTTTCACCCTTTTTCCTCATCACTCATTTTTTTCATTTCTCTCAAAATTTGATCTTCCAAAATTCATTTGGGGAACATGTGGTTGAGGGTTATAGGTTCCCCTCAAAGTACAAAGGAGTGACGATTCAAGAAACCATCATTGGTAACATACAGATCACACTACCATGGTCATCCCAACAATAAATGGAAAGCCTTCATAGGAACAACATCGCAAAAAACCTCATCTTTATACTTCCTAAGTGTGAATAGTACCTTCAATTTAGTTGTGACTTTTAGATCCCCACAATCATTCAACCACTGAATCCAGTATGGATTTTGTTGTCTCAAAGTTAGGAGTCCCAACTTCTCCACCAACTCAGTGCTCACAACATTTCTACAACTTCTCCCTTCAATAATAACACTACATACCTTCGTATTGATCTTGAATCATGCATGGAAAAAGTTATCTCACTGAACCTTCTCTCCAATGGTCATTTGTGAACATAAAAATCTCATAGTGACAATAATATCACTATCTTATACAAATTCTTCACTATCGATTTCTAAAGATTCTTCTTCCTCCTCTTCCGAGCTCTCTCCATCGGTCTCCCATTATCCATAATTTTAAATGGTCATGGTGTGTTGGTTTGAGAACTCACTAGTTATGTGACCTCTTCCATGAAATTTTTAACAACGAATATCCTTATTCCTAGTTTGGTTAACCTCAAAAGTAGGATTCTTAGGTGGAAGAATTGCGTTGTCACTTTTTTGATAAACCACCTATTTTGCCTTTGATGGTTCTCCAATATCCTTCCTTAGATTTATCCATGGTGTGAAAGAGGTAGTGTGTTTCCTCGTGTTTCTTCTCCTTTTGATTTGTTTCTCAATATTGGTGTCTTGATGGATCCTATCTTGTATTTCCACATGGCGGTACTCCACTTGATCGACAATCTCCCGATTAAGCCCATGTAAAAATTATGCCACGGTTGGCTCTGGATCCTCCTACATGTTTTTCCAAATCATGTAAATTTTCATCTCCTTATAGTAATCCACTATCAACTTACTCCCTTAGGTGAAATTCTAATGTTTTTTGTGGAGATCTTTATGGTAGTGTGAGGGAAAAAACCGCTTATATAAGGAAAACATCATGTCTTCCCAAGTTTGGATAGGACGTCCTCCATATTGGGATCTCTCCTTTTGAACATGATCCCACCATATTAATGAATAATCAATGAATTAAGGATCTGAATGTTTTAACCTTTTCTCCTCAGAATAGGAATGACCTGAAAACACTTGCTCGATCCCCATCTCCCACTCCAAGTATGCTTCTAGAAACCTTTTCCCTTGAAATGATGGGACATTCACCTTGATCCTGCCAAGTAGGTCATCATCCTGTGGCCTCATTTGGCCTTCTATAGGTTGTTGTTACAACCTCCTACTTTGTGGGACATACTCTAAATCAGCATCAAGGTTTTCCCTTTCTTGATCCATGATGTGGGGGTGATGTGGCATCAGAGCTCACCATGGGTTATCATAGATCATCCTCAGTCTTGGTTGATTCTCCATGTTGAAAATCCTCTCATGTAACACCTCCAACATCCAATCAAGAAGCTTCTTGAAATGGAACACCAAGTATTTCATTTGGAGTTGTGAAGCTTCCGGTGTGGGAGACCTACTTTGGCTTCCTCCATCACTAGCATGAACAATTCTCTTCCCATGATCTTCGGCCATGATATATTGCACAGACACAAACACACTCGTTGAGAAACACAAACACTCACACACGTAAAGATACAAACAAGCCGAAATACACACACACACACAAAATATCTACACACACACACACACGCAAATGATATGGAAACAGTAAAACTCACACGCACAAGATGTATGCACACATGCCCACGAGATGCACACACTCACACTCACACACACAAGAAAGTTTTTTTAAATTTATATCCACTCTCACAATGAATCACAATATATTATTAAATATAATACCTTGTTTAGGGATATCATGTGACACGAATCCTTCCCAAACCATGATTTTTTTGGGGATGATTTAACACAACCCGTTTGAGTTGTAATGGCTAAAGAGCCAAAGGAGGGTAGAAAATGGATAAAGGGTGGGTGGAAAAGGTGGTAGAAAGGGGGTATTTTGGATTGGCCTAATTGTGAAAGATAGGAAAAATTAATAACAATATGAGCCAAATATAATATGCGTATGAAGTAAAATGATGGAGAAAGTGATGTATATAAATGGAAAGTGCTAATAATGTAAAACACAACGAATTAATTGTATCCTCTTTTTTTTCTTTTTTGGGTCAAATCTCCCAAAAAAGTGTTGTGATTGGATCTTTAAAGGAAAAAATTATTGAATAGAGAGTAAGACAATATTTTTTTGAAATATCTTGAATAAAGGATGTGCTTAATTTTGAAAAGAACAAAATGATGAGTTGAGAGAATTTTTTTTTATTTTTTTCCCGATAAAAGTCACATATAGAGAATCAAATGCACAAAAGAAGATGAATGAAACTTTGTCACAATTTATAATAGTCCAAGCTTTCATAGACTAGGAAAATTTAGGAGGCTTTCAAGAAAAGGTATTTTTTTTGAATTGGTGAAAAATATGGAAGGATAAGGAGGGTACTGGGTAAAAGTAATGTTAATGAAGAGATAGATGGCTATTGTGTCAACCGGATTTCTGATACCAATTTATGTGAGACACACGGGGTGGACCGATCATCACGACGTAGGGTGGTGGGTAAAGGATACATTTTTGGGGATAAGTGGCAGATGATGGGTATCGAAAGAAGATGCAAGTATCAATCAATGCTATAAAAAACGTGACCTACTACATAGACAACAAACTCAAGGGAGGGATGTTATATCGAATCCAAAGAACATCGCAATTGGGCTGAGGCACAAAATTGGGGCTTTGTGATCTTAGATCACCAATATAACTTGTAGATTGATAAGGCATGAATTCACAATATAAAGGGGAAAATCGGGACAATCCTCACACAATGGAGAGAAATAAATAATATGCTCTCAAATAAATCTTGAAGGTCGTACAAGTTCTATGGGGTAGATATTTATAGCCAAGGGGGTGGTACATTAGTCAAGGGTCTAATAACCTATTGTCATAAAGTATGAACTAGTTTTTTACCTTAAATTAAAAAAGATAAATTCTACTGAAGACATTTTCGAAAAGTAGGACACCACTTTCCAACTATATCCCAACAGATTTGGATTTGAGTGCATAGCCCACCAGATTTCACTTTGGTGTCCAAATATGCCATTATATAATCCTCAATGTGGTAAAGGCTTCCCAAATTCATGAAACAATGTGGTACAAGCTTTAAACATCATGTTTGGGCTTGAATAAGAGATATTATAGGCCCATTTTCTCCATCCATGCAAGGAAAGATCCATTGGGCATTTAATGAAACAAGATGGGTGCCCATTGTAGCATTAAGACTATTTAATGTCCCTCACATAATTGGGCCTTTAAAACCCAACTCCTCCACCCAATAAATTAACTTAGTTCCATCGACATGGTTCTCATAATGTCCTCACTTCTAAAGTAATAGAATTGGAATATAAATTATCTCATAATAAAGATCCTATTTGGATTCTGGAAACTAAATAATAGGTGTTGAGGAATAAGAAGAATTGGCTGGTAAAGGTTATTTGGAAAAAGAATTAATTTAATGAGGTGATGTGGGAGCCTATTTATCTTATGATAAACAACTAACCAAATCATTATATGAGGTAACATTCTGGTAATTTTGAGGAAGAAATTTTTGTAAGGGGGGAAGTTGTAACACCCCCATGATTTACAAATAAATTTAATACAGAATGCATGAAACAATGAGTCACTATGAAACAATCACTTTTTTATTTATATGAGATTTTTATAACCTAGTTGTTAAACATAATATTTCTGCTTTTATGTTTTGAATTTTCAAAAACGGACATACACGGTTGCGATCAGTAAGATATTTGGGGTCTGATTTGATCAACTTAATTTTTTTTGTGAATAGTTGCATGACCCTTTGGAATAGTAATGTTACCCTTATGAATAGTAATTTAGACAATGGAATGGTAAACTCATCTATTAATGTACATATAAAATTTTTGTTCCATCATTTTTGTTTTGAGTTTAGTTTTTTATAAAAACGTGACGAATTTGATAAATTGATTTTTTGAGTAAATATTTAACATTTTAGATAGATTTAAAATATTATAACAAACTAATGTTTTATTAATGTTGATTATAAATAAATATTATTATTAAAACAATACTCTTTAATTACAAATGATAAAATAAATTAATTTTTTTAGAGAACAAAATTTTACTATTCATTTCTATACATTTTATGTCCACTATTATTTTTCTTAAATAGGTATTTTAATATATAAATGATAGTTTTTTTATTTATAGATCTATTATGATAAAATAAGATTCATTTTTTAATTCATAATTTCTATAATTGGTTATGATGAATTTATGAGAATTTTATAAAAAACTTTAGTTTTTCGTAAATTGTAAAATCTGAGTTTTGAGTTTTTGGTTTGTTTAATGACCTTATAACGATGTATTAATTAATATAAAATATTTGTATAATTTTTTTAATTAAAATATTATATTAGGTGTCCCACGTGGCCAATACCGTGGGAAAATACCCAGGGAAATCTCATGGTTTTTTCATATACCACTATTGAGATGTTCTCAGAAATTAATAAAAATTTCCCTCACTTTAGCTATAAATACCCACTCATTTATTTAATTACATTCATTAAAAATTCATAATCCTAGAATATATGGTAGTTTCAACTCCCTAGGATTCCTCACAAGGTTTTATAAATCCACCAAGTTCCCAACCTTAATGTTTTATGAAATACTATACAAGGTAAGTGAATTTACCACCCTTCTCTTTTTTAATCACTCCTTTTATGTTTTTTTTGTAATTTCCATTGGATTATGTTGGGATTAGTCATTAATTATCCACCTTAATTTCCATATTATGTAAAAATGATTATATATTCTTTTTTTCTCCCATCAGTATATTTTATGAATATTTATGTGATGCTGTTAGGATGCCAAATTATCATAAGGGATTTCTAAACATCTCTTTTTCTTTCAAGTTACTTTTATTTATTCTTCTCTAATGAAATCCCCTCATAAAAAGGTTATGATATCTCCATTACCTTAAATATACTATAATTTAGTTATTATAATTCAATAATTCATCATCATTTATCTGTTACCCTCCTTTTATATAAAAAATGAAAACCCCACCTGGGATGTGTTAATTTATCTCATTCAAGGACGACATGTTTTAAATTTCTATTACCATCTTCATGGATGGTCATGAAACCAATTTTATGGTTTAATAATATCATATTATATTTATTTTAATTATAAAATGTTCTGGAATCGTCATACACACATGAAGTGAAATAATAAATCAAATCAAGTTTGTTGTGAGAGAAAGCACTCAAAAATAATCCAAGCAATTATCGTTAATGTTTTATCTAATGATTCATCCTCACCCAAAATATACAACTGAATTATATGATCATTTAAAATTATTTATGATAATTAATAACATATAACTTCAATTATGTACTTAAATTAAAATTTTACAGGAACTTCCAAACTCTTATAAT
Source organism: Viscum album (assembly GCA_963277665.1). Classification (NCBI taxonomy): domain Eukaryota; kingdom Viridiplantae; phylum Streptophyta; class Magnoliopsida; order Santalales; family Viscaceae; genus Viscum; species Viscum album. The sequence goes on from CAUJRU010000003.1 coordinate 4,278,754, forward strand.
CAAGCGAACCGATCATGAAATCCAAGAAACGAACACTCCAGAACGATGAAATTCTATCATATAACTTATCAATAAAGACATAAGTGAATGTAATAAAACATTAATGAATAATATATATATATGGTTATAAATTAGTTAATTAATGGATTAAATTTGATTATCCATGATAATAATATCAACTTAAAAATACATTCAGACATATGGTACATATTTTCTACCTGAACCTCCATTTTCATTCGGGTTACTTTTATTTTATACTTACCTCATTGAAATTATTATTTATAATTATTTAATCCACATAAATTATGTATGAATGTTATATATATGTGTATCAACCAGAATCTTTCTTTATTTTATGGGGAGTTACATTCTTTAAAAAGATCTTTAAAAAATTATTCCTGAAATACAATCACGTTTCAAGGGAACTTCTCGAACTCTTACCAATGTTCTAGTAAACCCTATAATATGTTTTTAGCCACCATTATTTTTATAAAATCACTCATTTTATTATGATAAAACTATATTATTTCATTTTTGGTGTAATACAGATATATTTCCAAAATAACTCTTCTTTTCAATGTAAACGAGAATATATATCAAGAATTACTTGATTTTATAAGAGTAATTTTATCAATTTCAAAACTATTGTTGAATCTTATGTATAATTGGGAATAATATTTTATTATATAATCTAACATGTTTTATTGAATGTTTTATGATTATTTTTACTATAGATGTTCTATCCTGAAACAATTCATCATATTACTTTGAATGGTTAGTGTTTATGTTTGGGAAAAGTTATTTACATATCATATGTTAGTTTCAATATGATTATTCACCATGTATAATGTTTTTGATTATGATATATTCCATTGTATTGTTTATCCTTACTGAGAATCTTAGCTCATCCCTTTCTAATGTTTTATTTTCCTAAGATGGGAAGAAGTAAATTATGAATGAACTCTAAGGGTAACATGGGAGTTATAGATGTTTTCAAAGTAATTTCAATATTGTATTTAATTTTAAGTTGTAATGTGGAACTTATGTATGTATCTGGTTTTCCTAAAATACTAAAATAATTAATTATTTTAGGATACGAAATTCTTGTAATTATACCAATGTTAAAAATAATTCACCTCCTCCAGGAAACTAGGGTTAGGGAATTATATCTAATCCCTTCAATTAATTCCCAAATTAATTCATCACATCAATTACGTTAATTAATTCCACAATTAATTAATCACATATAATCCCTTCAATTAATTTACCAAAAAAATGTCCACGTCAATTTCATTAATTAATTCCACAATTAATAAAACATAGTCAATCACTTTAATTAATTCACCAATTAATTGTTCATGTTAATTACATTAACTCTTTTTGCAGTTAATTAATTACATTTAATTCGTTAAATTAATTCTCCAATTAATTGTCCATGTCAATTACATTAATAAATTCCAAAATTAATTAATCACATTCAACCCCTTTAATTAATTAACAAATTAATTATTCCAATCAAATGAATTAATTAATTCTAGAGTTAATTAATCACATTAAATTCCTTTAATTAATTTTCCAATTAATTGTTCACGTCAATTTCAATAATTAATTACACAATTAATTAATCACATTCAATATTATCAATTAATTCACCAATTAATTTTTCACTTACCCTCCATTAATTAATTCCATAATTAATTAATTTCATTCAATCCCTTAAATTAAATCACCAATTAATTATTCCAACTCAATCAATTAAATATCCCCAATTAATTCATCAATTAATTGTCACAACTCAATTAATTAAATATCCCCAATTAATTTACTATTTACATATTCATTACATTATTTAACTCAATAATTAATCAATCATCTCAATTCCATTAATTAACTCAATAATTAAAATCATCTCAATATCATTACTAATTCAAAAATTATTTCATCATATCAATCCCATTATTTTATTCCCTAATGAATTAATCACACAATCCCATTAATTAATTCACCAATTAATTAATCAATATCCACAACTCAATATCCCATAGTAAATTCAAAAATTAATTATTCAAATAAACAATATCAATATCTCATTGTTAATTATACAATTAATTATTCATATAAAGAATCTCAAAATCTCATAATTAATTATACAATTAATTATCCCAATATCTATAATACCAATATCCATAATTTCATATTTCCATCAGTTGATTAATTCAAAAAATTATTTAATTCAATCAAGAAATCAATTTATAAAAATATAAAATAAAATTCTATAGTTACATACAAATAATTTTAATCAAGACTTTGGGATTTGAATTATAGACCACATATAACAAAATTAATGAAGAATGATCGTCAATAGAAATCCCTAATCTAATGCAGATCAATCAAGAATGTGATAACGAACATGTTCTAGATCCAAAATAAGTAATTATAGGTTGAAAATCAATATCACACAATTATAGATATAGTACCAACAATAAAGATGTTACATTCCCTCTTAATATGAGGGAGATATGAGAGAGACGAAGAAAACCACACAGGATTAGATCCTCAAACCAGGGAAGGTGTGGATCTTTAATCCGAACTATGAACTGCCAAGAATGGAGGTCAGGAGCCCTATGGAATCTTCCAAGAGCCTCCAAAATCTATAAAAATCATTAGGGGATGGGTGGGGTTGATTCGGGGTTAATATAGGGGCTCTGGTATTTTAAAATCTAATTTTCGGGTTAATTAAAACTGCATGTATGGTTTGGTGGGTACGGGAAAACAGTTTCCCCTAAAAATGAACCTTAACTATGAAACTCTTATATTGGGGAGCATGGTTTCTTCTTTTAGGTCTCACATTTTCGCAAACCATGTTCCAACTATGAAAACCCTCTATGTCTAGGGTTGCACAGTTTACTGGGCCAGGGTGAACAGTTATGGAAAATGGTGCACTGACCATGAAATTCCCTCTTTCTCCCATTTTTCTCAGATTTTCACCAAAACAAACCCCAATTTAATTCCCAAAAAAATTTAATCAAAACAAGTCAAAAGAGTACCTGTAAATGAGACCCATACATCTTAAGAAATAGTTGGGGTTTTATAGAGGTATAATCAAGAGGTGAAACATTCAAGAATAGAAGGAATCAAATTCATAGACATACAATGTGATTTATATTACAATAAAAAACACTTAAAATTGATAAAAATAAAAGTAGATTTACCCTTGGAAGAGGTGGATAATCTTGGGATGCACTAAGTGATGCTGATAGTTAAATAGGGGGAGAACTCAAGAGAGTTCTTATAAAACATGAGAGGGAGATTTTGTAATTTTACTACTCTTCATATTGGGTTGACATATATTTTTTCAAACCATGCACCAACCATGAAATCCACACATTATAATGGAAACTCTACTTTGCACAGTCACCTGGGTAACCATAATATGGTTTTAGATATCATGACCTCCCCCCCAAACTGAGATGCACAGTCATGGGGCATAGTTAACACTATAGGTGTGCTAACCATGAACCATGTGTTGTAAGCCCAATATTCCACATTTTCAAGTATCAAGCCCCTAGAAAACTCCCAAAACCTTCCCTAGTCCTGTATAATAATTCCATAATTAACATAAAATAATATTAACAAAAACTGAAAATAGAAACATGCATTGATAATGGAAAGGATCATATAGGCTCCCTACTATAAAATAGATCATCCCTGACCTTCCCACCCCGACATAAATAAGCCTCCATAGTAAAACAATTGGGCCATTGGGCCCTCATATCATCTTTCCTCTACCATGTTTTCTTCCTAAATGTTGTCATGCATCCAAATTATATAAACTAAAACCATGGTCTTTCTCCCAAAGTGTTTCCTCAATATGAACAATAACATGAATAAGATTTTATTCAAAGGACATATTAACATCAATTTCCACATTATCAACATCAATAACAATTAAAAGTATGGGGTGATACTTGAAAATAAAAATGACATGAAACAAATCAAGCATAACACTTTATCACTATGGGTGTTCCAAATGATATGCTACTAGGAAAATCCTCTAAATAATTTTGAATGACCAAACATACATGGGAATCAAAATTCCTTTCTTCTGAATCTAAATGAGACCCAAATTCGATGATAAAGGAAGTAATACAATATTACCCACTGTTAAATTGATTGGTCGATGGATTGAATTGGAATATGACATCAGTTTACTCAAATATGTTTCCATACATTTTCAAAATATCTATTCATGCTCCAGTGTCTCTTGCATGATATTCAGTCCCAAAAATACTGATTCTCTTACATATAAATAACACAAGGGGAAATTTCATGTCCTACCAAAAATGCCTCATATGATTCTATATGAATAGTTCCCAAATAAATGTTGTTATAGGTGAACTCTACCAGTGTTTTTTTTGTTTCTCCTAGGTTCCACCAAAATCATGTTCACATTCTCTTAGAATGTCCTCTAACATTTTCAAAGTTCTCTTAAGTTTCTCATTTGACTACTGGTAGTAGGATGTGCTAAAAAATGCATAACTATCATGTTCCTTATGCAATCTCTTCTAGGAGAGTGGTGTAAATTTCAATATTGATCTAAAATAATAATTTGATCCATCCCATGAAAGCAGACTATACCTCAAATATATTTTTTACTAAACTCATTAGTGGAGAAAGCCTCATGAATTAACATGAAGTGGGATAAATTTTTTAATAAATCCATAATCGCCCAAATTTTTTAACTCTTCTATGAATTCCTGGGTAAATCCCCATGAAATTCATGGTAACATCATCCAAAGCCCATTATGGAATAGGATATTGTACTTGACATTCTCCTAATGATAGGTGAAACATTACATTACCAAACTTGTGAAGTCATTTATCCTTAACTATCAATACTATATTTGAATATCATACTATATTTTTGTAAAACTATAGTGAAACACTCATTTCTAATCTTGATACTCATGAATAATCACCTCCCACAAACTTTTAGGTGTGTAGAAATTTCCATGAATGTGGAAAATACCAGCCCCATTAATGGTCTAGTTAGGAGGGAGCTACAAATGATCAAATATGTCACTCAATTATAGGAACTGTAGATCATCATATCGCCTCACATTGATTTGAAATAAAATAGAGGGTATGAAAAAGGAAGATTTAATATTCAACTTCTTTGTCTCTAATAAAACTATAACCTATAAGATAATGTGACCTAATAAGTGAACCTTTTCAATGGAAAAATTGCATTTAGATAGATTTGTGTATAACTAATTATCCCTCATCATACCCAGTATGATGCTAGTTGGTTGTAAAGGACCATTTATAGAACAAGGTTACACTAAGAGTTAATCGATGAATACAACCAAAAAATGAGCTATATGGGTGGGAGATTCATTTTATCATGACTATGAACAAAGAACAGGGGTTTCCATCCGAAATGGAATATTAAAATAGTCATACAGGCTACAAATGTTTCTAAAAGTAGTCTTTGGTATATCAGACTACCTCACCCCCAATGAACTGTATCGTGATCTAAAATAAATCTTAGAGAATACACGTGCTTCCCTCATCCAGTCGAAGACATCATCAATACACAGAAGAAGAAAATAGTTTATAAAATCATCTTGTTCATATTTTGATAATCAACACATAAGATCAAGGATCAATACACCTTGATGGGAAATAGAACCGAATAACCCCAAGGTGATGTACTCGGTCGACTGAACCATTTTCTTTCAAATACTACAACTGAGTCTTATGATCTTAAAGCTCTAATGGTACCATTATATAAAGATGTATGGAAATTAATTTATCCCCTAGAAATATTTCAATGGATAAATCAATATCTCTCTCAGGTTAAAAACTTTAAAATACCATAGGAAACACATACTAAAATTAAACCACTATATGAGGAAAAACATCATGTTCAACTCCCTCTTCATCTAGAACATGACTCAAAACCTAGGCCATGATGTTACACAGTTATTTATGAATTAGACCTAAATTTATTTTTTTTATTTTTCCCATTATATTCCAAGAACATATATATAACTCTTAGGATATGTTAAAGTCACTATCCTATGGTATTATTCAATATGATCAAGGTATAAAACTAATATTTCCATTCCTATTATCAAGTAAAATCCTAACATCTTAATTTTTAATAATTCCCAATGGAAATAGAACCAACCAATTTCAAGGGAACACTATTTAAAATAATGGATTCCCTCCAATCACACCCATAATGGTCTGTCGATCAACATAACCCCATACAATAACTCCACCACCTAGCCCAAACCTTTAAATAAAATGTTAGATATAATTGAGTGTGAATCCAATGTATTAAATAAATCTCTATAAAGTATATAAGAAATAGGAATCATAAACTTTACATTAAATGACCCAACCTCATTATCAGTAGGAGCAAGAGGAACTACCTGGAATTTACCCTCCCATCAACCATAACCTCCTTTCTGAGTCCCATGAACTAATCTACAATGCTAATATTATTTCTTTTCCTAGGGGTAGAACATACTCCACCCTGAATAATATTTCTATTAGTACTCAAAAATCCATTTTAAGGAAGGTTTGTAGATCCACTCATGATTCTATAACTTGGATATGGTCCTTGATCACTAGCAATTTGATGAGGGTCCCTGCAGAACCTTTATATGTGCACCATAATACCCCAATTTCTCAAATCCAAATATGGTCAATAACACTAAAAATTCCTATGAATTGTCCTATCATATTGGTAACAGAACATTTATCCACTTACCTAATATTCCAATACAATCCATTAAGAAATATTTATGACACTACCTTGGTCTTAGTAAGAATTTCAGTGCTTTCTACTATAATATGATACACAACTAGATCTAACATCTAAAATTATTTCCCACCACTAGAGGCCTCCTTTCGGTTTCCCATAAAAATGAGGACCATATTTAGCACCTTATTGAATATCTTTATTAAGAAAATATTTACATTTGACATAATCTAACATCTAATTCCATCCCAAAAACATTTTACCCTAGCTAGCTGATCTCCTACAATGATAAAAAAATGCTGTTGGTATGTTATGTGTCTGATATATTCCATCATCAGCATATTACACTTGGTAAAAATCATAAACTCAATAAAACATTTCAATATCAGGGTATCTTGGAAGATATTATTCATGATCTTCACCTAGAAGTCCTTCCAATTAATTCCCTCAAAAAATTATCCTATATCTTAATATCTGACAAGTGCTTTACTAGTCATTGTAACATATAATCATATAACACGACCATCCTATTTGGGGAAGTCTCTAAGTGGAAAAGTATTGTATAGATACACTTGACCTATAACTCATATATCTTAGTTCCATACTCTTTAGTGAACTTCATGGGGTACTATATATGGAACTCCCTAGTGAGGTAAAACATGGTTTGTATAGCCCGCACAGGGTCTGTCTCCATAAAATTAAAAAAAAGTATGAAATTTTCATTGAACTACTCTTTCTTCCTATCACTAAAAGCCAATGGGGGATCTAGTTGTGCTACCATAGTTTCATTCTCAATATTTTCCTCCTCTCTACCCATTTCAAAACATCACCATAGAGGGTAATGGTGTCTTTGGTGATGTGTTTAAGGAGTTGAGATCAATTTGAAGGTGAAATGGTGATGGAAAGGTTAATGGTGTTTTTAGTGATGTGGTTTGAATTTTTTATGGTATGATTGATGGTGGATTCTTGAGGGAAATACTATATGGTGAAGGTGAAGATGGTTAGGAGTGTGGCTCAAGGTGGGCATCGCTCAAAATTTTGTGAATTGAGGCCGCTCAGAAAATTTTGGCCCACGAATTGGTTTTTTGAATTCAAATTGTGTTTTTTATTGTTTACTATTTTTAATTTCAAATTTGGTATTTGTGGGTGTTTTGGGTTAAATCTGGTGAATGTAATGCTCCCAATGATCCATAAATTTGTTTTTTTAATATCAAAAAATGAATTTGGAGGATATGGTTATACATAATAGTTTCATATCATGATGAAGAAATATATTACACATGAACTATCCCAATGGATATGACCACAACACAATAAAAAAACCCCACAAACCCTATCTATGGATACTAGCTAACTCAATGTAAATGAAATTTTAAAGACACAATAATTAGTATCAATACCTTGGCAACAATTAGATTTAATATATTTAGATTTAAAACAATTCAATCCTATTTATTTTTCATTATTTATTTAAGACTAGAAAATATGTATCAAAACAATTTACATACCACATGTTGACATATCTATTTAAGAATAGATAGACCATAACATATATTTTTATGAGTCCCTAATATGTTCTAGGTCACATAAACCCATGATTTTCTAAAATGATCCATAAAAACATAATCTCATTCTATAACATCACATGACTAAAATCTCATAAATCAGTAAAATAACACATCATATTTATTAACTAAGGTAAAATAAAATTTTTACTGTAATAAGAGAACCTCAATAACAATAATCTTGTCCCTGGGAAACTGGTTTCCCCCCAAACATGGGTTAGAAAATCCCGTGAAAGGGATCATTAACCAGTCTTGGAACATCCTATTCTCCTATATACCTTTCTCAAATAGTATATAAATAGAAAATACCTAGATCTCTACTACCATTTTTTAATGTCCCTAACCATATCTCTCTAAATTTTAGTCAAACTAGTTCACCATATGGCCTAAAGCACACCTCCCTAAACACTAAAGGATTCCAAATAGAAGTGAGATTATATAATAGAAAATGGTGAGAGTATACCCCCTTTATTAGAACAAAAAAATAGTATAATTAATCAGAAATAATAACCAATTAATAACCACATATCACATACCAAATTCCAAAAACCTAGTAAGTTTCAAAAAGTTAGTTAATAAAAATGTGATTTCATGATAGTCACATGTACAAAATGAAATCTAAAAGAAGAAAACAAACTGAAGATCACCAAAATGTGTCCTGACACATATCCCAGTCCCCTTATATATGCTCCATCCCATAATGTCCCAAATAATCCATCTATCACTAGCCATTTTTCCTTTTCCATACCAGCAACCATGATGTTTACTTAGGTACCATTAGTAGCCTATTCTTGGTGTGAGTAAAACTCAATAGGAAACCACCAATAGTTTATAAAGTAATGTCCATTCTAAATAGTATTGTATGAACTGAAATGTTTGATGGAATAATTGAAATGGAAATAATTTTTTTTAAATATTTATTAATTATTCTTTTTTCCCTCATGTTCTAAAGTGACAGTTGATCCAAACAAACCTACTAAGACCAAATCCATAAATATGATCCATATTCATAGGGGAAACACACATCAAGTAAACTACAGGATATTTAATTAAAATTTTAAATCTTGGTACTTTGGAGAATTTTCCAAAGTTACCACAACATGTCAAGTGATATCAAGTCATAGAGGGTCAGTCCAAAAACCAAACCCCACACACAAATGTCTATTCCCTGATCAACATTCCACCCCCAAACCCGAGGAGAATGATTTTAATGAATTAAGCATCATCACAGTATTGAACCTATGGATGTAGAGTGTCAATCTATCATCCAAACTCATACACTCAACTTATTACCTCCATGGTTCAACATACATGACCTTTTAACACATTTATAAATTAATGAGCTCCATTTCAATATTGATTATTCTCTTAGTTCTACCATACTCACCACATTTAAACACCATTTCAAACATTATACAATTCATTATTTATTAATATAGAACTATATTTTAATTTAATTAAAAAAAATATGATCAAATAAACTTTGTATTTCAACAATAAAAAATTCCATTCATTATAAAATTTTAAGGACAATTTAATTCCAAAAATACACTAAGTTTACCCTTAAAACATTCCAAAAATCCAACCAAAAATCATAAATATTTTAATCTTGTAACCAATTATTTAGTTTTTTAAAACCCCAAAGTACCATTTACATGAAGTTAGAACACCAAATGTGTGGTTGTGGGTTTAGTAATTTTCATATAAAAGAACCTGAAGAGATCTATATATTGGTCTAAGACATTAATTTATGACATGATATATGTTTTAGTCAAAAATAATATTCATAAAATAGTAGTGTCATCACACATAACACATACACATAGAAAATATCATGGCAATGGGAAAAGACTTTTAGAACCCCTACTTTTTTTAACATATTTCCACTCATCAAACCTTGGTCTTTAATTCGAGCTAAAATAGTCGCAAACACAAAAGTAGACTAAATACATGTAAATAGTACATATGAGATGTATACAATGAGGGATATCCAAGTAGTATAACATCCAGAGAATAGATGTTAATAGACATTTAGACATACTTTATGATTTTGATCAAAACAAAAAACTCTAAAAATGGACAATGATCAAAGTATATTCACTCTTGGAATAGGAGGAGAGGCATGGGACACAATAAGGAATATTGTGAGTGAAATGGGTGGAGAAAACTAGGGGAGTTCGAATAAATAATAAGAAAAAAATATAAAAATGTTTCTACTTTTAGTGAGGTACATAGTTGGCTTCATGGTTTGAGAAATGTGCACCAACCATGCAATCCCCACTGTCCAAGGAAAACTTTACTCACATGTTCTCTTACGTCACCTTGGAAAGTTCACAAAACCTTTCCCCCCCCCTAAACAGAGCCACACAGTGATGGTTCATGGTTTTCACTAGTCATATGATAACCATGCACCATGTTTTGTAAGATACATTTTTTTTTTCAAGTACCATGCCCTCAGAATTCTCCCAAGACCCTCTCTACTCTTATTAAATCATTCTATATGACATTTAAATACAGGTTAACTAAAATGAAAATAAAAACGTACCTATAAAATATTGGGATATTACGACTGGTTACTTTTAACATTTGATATATGCATATGTTTCTGGATTATATATGCTAAGGACTCCCTATGTGTTTATTACCTACCCCTGGCCTATTGAAGGTTGATGTAGAGTAGCACACTCAACTAATAGTTGGATTGAGTGTGTACTTGGTTAGTCAGGTGTTTTCAACTCTCAATGTTTAGATTACACAATCATATATGTTCTCACTCACATTGTTTACCATCTGTTGATGTATATGTTGCATAGGTGGGAGTGAACATAAATATTTGAAGTTAGGGAATTTAAAGATAAAATAGTGCAGTGGGAATTATGTATTTCCAATCAATTATATATAGTGATACTTGCATCTTTAAGATAGACCACATACTATTTGGGGATCTTCCATAGAATGAAATATCCAAATACCCATTATCGTTGTGACTAGAGAATCATTTTTTACTATTTTCAATCAATTGTTTTATAATATTTCGGTACCATAAGATCTTCATAGCTAAACACTCTACCGTCCTTTATTTTTATCTTATAGAAAACTCACTTACACACTTTGGGCCTTAACCCTTCATGTGAATCTACAAAATTCGAAACAATGTTAGTATACATGGATTCAATTTCATATTTTATTTCTTTTAAATATTTCATAAAATTATAATTATAAAGGTATTATTTTTATATAGTAGGTTTATAATATAGGAATATTATTTCATCATAATTTTTCAAACGAAATCCATATCTTTAAGATGAATCCTACTAATCCTTTATGGTTCATCTGTACCATGTGTTGCTTCTTTTTCCAAAAAACATTGTTGAATCGACACAACATTAATTTTAATAAAACACCACATTTTTTGGTCATACACATTTCCAAGTTGAACATTCCTCCCACCAACTCCCCAATTTATATATTAGATCTCAAATAACATAAAATTTTAAGAAAAAAATACTTTATACTCAATAGTATTATAAAAATAATATCTCATAGAATCTTTACAATAACAAAAAAAAAAATTTAAATTTATTAATATTTTTTCATGTAACATAAATTATATGTATGCTTTACAGCCCTAAATTCTCATATAATACTTGTTGTATAATTTCCCATTATACATATCTTTTTATTTATTTATAATTCGATAAGATAGAATGAGGTTATATTTGAATAAATTAAATTCTTCTAGAAAATATCCCCATAATGATATAGGAAACTCACAATAACATATCATCAATCAAACCGTTCCCATCGGGGAAAAATTATAACTCTCAGACACAACATTCCTTTGTGGTCTCAAATGATTGAGTTGTGAATAATTAATTCCCCAATATCTTAAATTATCAATGAATTTGTTGTTCAAGTATTCATCAACAAGATCTCATCAGATAATTTTAAAACTATTTCCTAATATATTATGAAATTTTCATTAGAATACCATGATATTTTCAATCATTTAAATCGTGTGTATCATTAAAAACAAACAATCATGCTTACTAATTTTATTAGTAAATGTTATAATGTACATGTATTGATCACTTACTCATGCCATCATTTTTCTAAATACAACACTATGTATATGATCTAAAAACCAATTATCCCACTAATTTTTTTCACTAAAGTTTCATTGTTCATTTTTTCAAAGAAATAAGATTCAATAATATCAAATGATTCATAATAAAATGGTCAAATAATATATCTCTATATTGTATTTGGATGTGTTTTCCATTTATATGCCCCAAAAAAAAATGAAAAATATAACTAGTGTTAGAATCAAACTTGAATTACTTATCATGAATGTATAAAAAATTCACCATATTTAATATACAATAAATAATTTCATTTATATATTTAGAGAAAATATTTTAATTAATAAAAAAATGAAAACCCCTTCTTACCCAAAACAATATACATAATAAAAATAATTATATCATGACTATAGTAAAAGTTATCCAAATCTTGAACCACTTGGTGGACATTGACCACAAGTTCTGACCTCCAATGCAACAACTCTTCCACCATTCACAATATATTGATCAAATTTACCTTTCACTTATTTCATCCAATTTCTAAGTCTCTTTTTATCCACAAAAATTTCAAATTCCAATTTTGTATCTCATACTAATTAGTTGTAGTTAGAAAAAATGATATTAAAAAAATTCACATTCATGTTCTCAGAATTCTTATCTTTGGGAACATATCTCAACCATAGATTCCAATCTAAATTATATTATAGGTCATATCAATATGTTATCTCAATATAATAATCAAGATCCATGTTGCAATCTATAACAAACATATATGTCGTTAAGTCTTTATATCTTTTCATCATGTTATTTTAATGGTAGTACACTCAATAAAATTATAACCTCCAACAACATTATTGTTCATGATTGAAGATTCTCATTTCACTGTATTATTAGTAAATTTAGATAGCTCATCATGTTAATCAAATCACAGATGGAACTTGGAATTTATATTAGTGAATCTCTTTTGCAAATTAATCATATGAAAAATATATAATTTATTCCTCTACTATCCTAATACTATTATGGTTTCCTAACCATGGGTGTCCCAGTGCTCACAGTTGGAATAAAAAATCCCCATAACAGAAATCATTGAGTGATTGGTGGTCAACCAACTCTTTTCATAGAAAATGTATAAGCCTCCATGACAATGACTAATTCTACATAATTTCCATATGATACATGGTTCATTACCCATGAGAGGCTTCAATTTCATCATAAATATAAAAAATAACATGTATAAACTATATTTAAGATCTAAATTCAAGATTAAAACATCATAACATGTCAAAATCAAGGTAGATGAAAACTAAATATTATTTTTTCATAAAAGGTATATAATATGTGGTAAAATAATTTAATAGAAGTTGTTTAATCAATTTAAACTAAATTATGAAACATTAATATTATATAAAAAATATTTATCCATGAATATTTGAACAAAAATAACTTAAATAAATTAAAAATTCATATTATAAAAGATATATATACTTGAATAATTGAATAGTAATAAGATAAATAAATTAAAATTCATAAAATAAAAAATATATATTCATGAATATTTTAATAGGAATAAATTATATAAACAAACAATTCATATTATTCACAAGAGATATCATAACATTATAAAATCAATTTCAATAAAACAACTTTTTAAACTATTAAAAGTCACTCAGATTTGGTATGGGATGATAGTATAGATGTTTCCATTCATTTTGAAGATATAGACTCTCTATAGACCATACTATATTGAAAAAACAAAAGAATTTTTTGTTCTTTTTCCCACAAATATCCATGGAATTGTCAAATACATTGTGGAAACTGTATATATTCTACATGCCATTTGAGTTATCTTTTCATTTTGGTATGTCAGTCTCACCATTGATAAAGTCCTAGATGAAAATATTTTGAGATGTACTTAATAATCCAAATGAATGTCAATGATTTGAAAATTCATTTTTGGAATCATTCCATAGAAGGGGTCCTGAATCAATAGATGTTATCATTGTTGTTTCTGTGTCCGATCATAATTTTGGATGATTTTAAGGTGGAGATCCTTGGACATTTTGTGAATTATCTAGAATGTGATCAATTGAAACAATTTAATGATATAAATAATTATGGCATGTTAGAAGACTTTAACAATGATTTTAAGATAATTTACTTTTGAATACCAGGTTTATAAGAATCATGGTACATTATTTTTTTCATGGGTGGATTGCGGCTGCAAGTTTAGAGTCCAATGTAAACTCACATTGAATGTAATAAATCTAGGATTATTCCATTGACTATTGACATTGATATGCAGTCAATTGAGAAGGGAGTGATCTGTGGAATGGAATTACAATGGTCTATAAATATTTTATGGTTCAACCATTCAATAATTGGAGGTACCATTAAGCTCTATCTAACTCCCAATATTCATGAAAGGAGTAAATATACATGGATGTTGAGAAAAGGGAAATTTCACTAATGAGGAAGATATTATAAAACATCTCCAAGTCTGAATATGAGTAATAGAGAGCTAAGGGCCAATAATTTTATTATGGTGCTATGTTTTTGTTAGTTCATAAGTGTCCTTATAGGGGTATGTGTTTGATGTTCTTAGAATACATGGATCCCTAGGATAAAGGAGAAATAAGAACAGAAGTAGGGGAATATTTTTTGATAAAGAAGATGGTTTTTTGGTGATGGAATCTCAAAAATTGTTTGTCACTATGTTAAAGGTACATAATGAACATTGATCGAAATCCATGATGATACAGGGGATAATTGTAGGAGTAGTAGTATATGTAATACATTATAGTTTAGCTATCCACAATTTTACTTTAAAATCCCTATTAAAATTTTATGATTAACCAATAATACAAAACAATTATTTTTTAGTTTTATTATGATATGTTCACTGAGTTATGTTCAATGGTAAATTTAAGGAACTTATAATATAATTATTTGAACGGAAATTTAAAGTTGGAACATACCTATTTTACACTACATGTACAAACCTTATTCTTGGTATGGAAATGCTAAAAACACATAAGTATGAAACTTTACACAATAAAAAAATTAACAATATGTTTTTAAAATTGGGGATAAAAGTTTCCTTATAGGGAATACGTTCCAAACAATATGTTCTATTATCTCCAAAAAAATATATGGTAAGAAAAATTTGGATCAATGTATCCAATGTGTAACATGAGTGTCATATTCATCAAGAGAGTTTAATTTAGATCTAGAGTTTGATAAATGTTTATAGTGGTTTTTAGGCGTGTATAACCCAACACTAGAAGACATAAATCGAATACCTCTGTGATTAATTATAGATCATGCAATTATATTAAGATAGGAAACTTTTTTGGTTAATGTGATCCCTTATAGAGCATTTGAATGGTTTAAAGATGAATTCTAATGATAGATATAAGACTTATTAAAATATGATGTGGCTAGATATGGTGTTATTACCTATTCTAATTTGATAATTTTTGTTTGAAAGAAACATTAAGGGTGGATAATGTGTTTGGAAAATCATGATTTGAATTAGTTGACTATTCTAGATTGTTTCCCATTATTATAATTTTGGATTTTTTAGATGAGAATTATCTGGACCATTTTTTCACTAAATTAGATATTATATCTAGGTGCCACCATGTTTGGGTTAGGGAGGAAGACACTGAGAAAATAGTATTCTGCACAATTTTTGTGATTTATAAATATTGTGTTTTTTCATTGGTACTTATAAATTCCCAACTAGCTTCCACTGAACCATGAATTTTATCATTGATCATTTTTCTCTAGAAGAATATATGATTTTTAATGACATAACTCTCTATAGTAGTGGTTAGGAGGAACATTTACGACACTAAACTAGGATTTAAGCATCTTTAAATAATATGTTTAAATATCAACATGATAGAATGATTCATTTTCTAGAGATATATTGAGTATTTGGGGAATATAATTTCCCATGAAGGTTCGGCCATGAACCTCTATAAAATAGAGTTAAAAGATTTATAGTGCTAAAGAATGTTAAGGGGGTCAGGGGTTTTTGTGATTCACTATGTATTATCATAAGTACATCACAGACTATGTGAAAATGATAATTTGTTTTCCATATACTTTATAGGATCATTAAAAAATTTTATGTTAATGGATTACTTATACGGGAAACAAATTGATTGGAGAATGTTTTTGTCTAAAATTATGATGTGTTTTACAAGACTAGGATGGAAAATTGGTTAGTTTATGCTCTTAAAATGGTTGTAAAATCCAACGGGATGTAGATGGATATTTTGGTACTATACTAGGACAAAATAAAGTTGGTAAAGTAAGAAATTCAAGTTGATTAGGGCGTATAAACCGTTGAAGTTTCTTTACAGATCAGATGGTAAATCTTATTATTATATTCATAATGGTATTATTTACTTTAAAGGGTGTTCAATTTTTCAACAGACCCATAGTTAATTTCTAACCTACTCAATTATTATCATGAAACACTAGCTGATAGCCACAATGGGTTTTTAAAAACCGAAAAATGAATGGAAAGTGGGATATTTTGGAGTGGGATTACAGAAACTGTGATGATATATATTCAAAATTATGACTTATTTCATGGAAAGCATTTCCTAAATTTGAGTTTGACTAGTTTACAGTAACCCATCCCAATTCCATACTTTTTTTGGGGGAAATCTAAATCGTGTGATTTATTTAATTCAAAAGTGTCAAGGCTATAAAATGATCATTGTTTTTGTAGATTAGAATTAAATATATTTCTAAATCCTCCCATTGATTCATAATTACCCTAAAAAAATGTGAAATCCCTATTTATGAAATAAATAGTCATTAAAAATTGGATTCCAATTGTTATTTTCAATGATCACAGTCCATTTTCTACAAAACCATTTTTGAAATAATTTTTCGACCTCCATAGAACTAAATTCAAAATGAGTTCATCATATAATTCCCAAATGGATGGACATGTCGGAGATATGAAATATATCCCTAAGACTTAACTATAGTGTTTTTATTTTCATTTCCTACCTGTTAGTTTAAAAAAATTTCTTATACTGAATTCGGTTAAAATGATTCCTTCCCAGTGTCAGTGGGGAAGAATATATTTGAGGTTATTTATGTGAGAAAACAACATGATTTTCCCAATTTTAATAAAGTGGAAAAGTCTCTAGAGTCCATGAAATCTTCCTTGATTGATTGATATTAAATTATTCAGAAACATACATATAATTTTATACATACCATAAATCCCATAAAATATTCTTAAAATAAAAAAGCAACGTACTTCTTACTTTCATATGGGTGAGATAGTCTTTGTTAATCTAGGATCCCATCATTCCAAGTTTAATTTTTTCCATGTTTTTGAACCTTTCAGCATGTGAGTATAGACCATTTTTAGTAGTATCCAATGTTTAGATTATTGATTATCAACATGAAATTCTAGGGATATAGTAGGATTCATATGGTTTTCAGCATTTCCCTTCTCAAGTTAGCTATTTTTTATTATTTAAGACAGCCCCTAACACAAAAATTTTTGGAATTCACCAACGTTCAATATCTACCCAAGGTTATTTTGGATATAATTGGGATGATATATGAGCATCAATGGTTAATTAAATAATGTATCCATCCTATTAATGATTATATATTGGAAATTGTTTCATTCTTCCATGCCCAGTTCCCTTATTTTCCCTTAGGGGACAAGATGGATTTTTAAGAAGATGGAATATATAAGATTGTTTTTGGAGGGATACTGGGTTCTCAACCACTTAATAATTATTCTATCAGTAATAGGTGTATCTTTTTGTTGAGGATAAGTTTAGTATATGGTTATGATATGGTGGATATATTCTGGTTTTCATTTGAAGTTGGGAGTGTTTAAGGAAAGGCAGGGACAACACAATTACTGGAGGTCATGACGCAATCTCCTATAGTACCAACAAAGAGAGTCTTATTTTAAATTAACACAAAATACATTCTCTTATAATTTTTTTTTAGATTTTATACCTTCAAATATTAGGGTAATTTATTGTTATATTCAACAGAATAAATATCCCAGTTTCCATCCAAAGGTACTAGCAGATTCTATAGGATTTAAAATTATTTTTTAAAAAAATATAAGTTTTATTTTCTAATGTAATGAATTTGAAATTTTTTTTGAAACATTAAATCATGTATTATCCAATTTTGAAGCCTAAAATTTGTGTTGCATCTCCAAAATATGATGAATTTTATATTACACTAAACCCCGATTGTGGCTCATTAATTAAAATATAGCCATTTATCTACCATCACTACACCATTATTATAATTTTACTAAAACCCTTTGTTCTTATAATAATGCATTAGAAGTCACAAAATGTGGTTGAAACAAATAAGTTTAGTGATTTTTCTTCATTATCTAATTTTATTTTATTTTTCATGCTATTTATTTCTTATAATCATAACCTATCCATAATAATCACATATGTTATATTTATGATGATATATAGAATACTATTTTTATAGGGAAATAATTTTAATAATATAGTATGTATTAGGCCGTTAATGATGCCATGAGATCATTAATCTCCAAATATTTACTTGTTGTTTTTAGTATTTTTAAAAATGGCCAAAAGTAGAAGTGTAAAACCTAGGATTTAACAAAAGTAGAATTTAACTATCAAAATTTTTAACTATAATGGCACTAAAAGTCTTAGTCTTTTATTTATTTTGTTTCATAAAGGGATCATGGTTATTATTTAAGACTCCCTACCCTATGATGATAAAAAACCATAAATTCGGATATTTTCTACAAAATATTTTTAAAAAATGGAAAGTGTTTTATTTAATTGATCTTGGGGAAAATAAATGAAAAACAAAATTAACATTAATCACATTAAGACTATCATTGTTTTAGCTTTGGAAGTATAAAAGACCACCAAAATTCTATATTAATTATGATTTTTTTATTTTTAATAGTTATAATAATGAATTCAACATTTTATAAAGATAAATATATAAAAAAATGGCATGGACTATATTGCAAAGAAATACATGCCTTAAATTATAATTTCTTAATCACAAGTGGGAATGACGGAAGAATTCATGATAATACATCACCAAATGTGACTGATCAAAACACTGGAATCGATATAATAAATTTTTATGTATATTAAAATATGTGACATTAATTTTGAGGAAAATAAATACATAACTTGAATGTTAACTTCTATATATCAAGTGATAAGAATGGAAAAAATCCTGATAATACTTAATTAATTGTTTTTATTATTATTTCTTGGATTTCATAGAGGTATAAAGAAATTTTTTCAATATTAATAGCTCCCAAATTATTATTTATTTAATATATTGATGAATTCAATCTATTTTTTAGAGAGTGACAATGCAGATATAAAAATTCACTAATAGTATACCTTCTGAAAAAAAAATTCTAATGTGTAGGTATACTAATTCTATATGTAAAGAGGATAATTGAATTTTTTCATATTGGTATTAAAAAAATAATTTAAATAATATGGTGAATGTGTCTACTTCGATATACATGTGATAAAAATAAATCATAATGGGATTGGAGTGGCAAAATTTCTAGGCATTAAATTTGAGAATCAAGGACAAAAATGATTTTATAGATTTAAAATGAAAAAAAATATTTAAATCAAGTTTTGGGAATTCCAATAATAATTATATAAATAAATATTATAATATTACTAGAGTATAAATTTTTTGATAGGTTAAAGGAAACAATGAAACAATATAGACCTAGTGATGTGGAAGGTTGGTAATGGTCATTGGTGATGTTGGATTAGATAACAATAAAATAAAAAAAAATATTAAATGTTCCTAGATTGGGGAAAATTATACAAGATATAGTAAATTAAGAAAGAATATATAATTAGTGAGGTGGTGGGATGGTAACTTTTTTTGGTGATACTGGGGAGGAATATGGATTGATCCACAAAACAGTGTCATCAGTGTCTCATCTTTAGGCGTCAAAAAGTCCATCCGCCATGACTTAATGGGAAGTGATATATAATCAAAATATTTCAATATTTTTGATATTATTTGAGGTCCTTTATCCATTAACGAAATGTATTCTCATTAAAAGTATCTTGCTCATTTATTTCACAATGGTACCAAACATGATCGATATATAATGAAGGTCATAATTTCATTAGGGTCACCCAAACATATTTCTATAACTAATGATCATTCTTATTAATGTAATTTTTTGGTCTTCGATATCATAATGATATTGACTAGAATTCATCACATCCTCACATTGATCAGAATTTAAAAATTAAATTAATAAATATTATATTCGATAAATTACTCGTGTTCATTGAATAATTGTATTATATAATTAGAATATTATATGAAATTGTGTATATTTATATAATAATTTTTCTGAAATGTATTTTTTTTTCATTTGAAATTATAATAAATTTATTTATTGACTTTACAATTAAAATCACTTCTTACATGAAAAATATTAAAACTAATTTAATATGTTATAAGCATTAAGTGTCTCAATTACTAAAAATATAAGTTTTTAGTACCATATCTCGAGGTTCATCCCTAGATTAAGGCCAAAAAACATATGGGTTAGGGAAACAATATATAAGGGAGAAAAAATGGAAATATTTTCCCATAAAAATCTCTTTCAATCTCAATTTTGGGAAAACCTCATAAATATAGGCCTTGAGAAACAACTGTTTTTTCGATTCCCCTGGAAAGATCAGTATATGATGACTCATTTATTTATCTTTATAGAGAATAACATCATGGAGGTGAATGAAAAATGGAAATTAGATGTTCAGAATTGATATAGGGGGTATGATATTCATTTTAGACTTCATAAAAGATTAAACAAAATGAGGATATTCGGTTTGATAAAAAAAATTAATGAAAAAATCTTGTTTTCGGTAGTTATTGTGAATTATATTGTATTATAAATGCATGCTAGTGTATAGGTTGTTTCATATGAAAAATGGACCTTCCATGTTAAGAATGTTTTTTTGAATTGGTGAAATTTATATTAAGAATAATTGAATTTCAAAATGATTAGATTTATATGATATACAAGATTTGGGGGTCATAGTTTGTAGAGTTAAACAGTTTAATAGAGGAGTTCATGCCATAGTGAAGGGAATTATGTTGTTGAGTACCAAGTTACACTTAATATGTTTATTTTTTATATTTAAATTTATTATATATGTAAATCTGACAAAATTTATATATGATATGTTGTGATTATAGGAATTTTAAATCGTTTGAGGATATTTTGAATCAACTTTTGGTTTGTAAGAGTAGTACATTTAATATAAAACCAACAATTTTTTTATAAATATTTATTAAATTTAAAATACTTTTTTTAAAAAATTATTATTTAATGTGACAGTTAATTTATGGTTATCTAACTATTATTAATAAAATAAAATGGAGGGTTTGAAACCAAGGAGTGAACATGACCTAGGATCCTCTTGTAGTTTTTGAATTGGCTTATTGAGGGTTTGTGTTATGTAATTGGAGGTCACATGACTTGAATTAAAGCTAATTAAATTTTTTTGTATTATTTCAAAAAAAATTCTACACCATTGGTCTTTTATTTATAGAAGGATTTTTTTTAGGCTTATAAGTGTGTGACATATATTATTTTAAGAATTTATTATAGTGAAAGGTTGGAAAACACTTCTCATTCTTCATTTCTGTAGCGACCAATGTTCTAATAAATTGATTAATGTTTTCATTATTGAATTATATTGTGGATTTAAGTGATGAATGTGATGAATTGTTTTTATTTTTTGAATTTAGGACAAGATAGAGTACATTTTATATGTCTTTAGAAATGTTATAATGAATGTTTGATAATGGGGAGGTTGTTAGTGAAGGATTAGATGCAAATATTAATTGATGGTGGAAGAAATTCAAATGTGGCAGGTTATAGTATTCCACCGTACTTCTAGTGGACGTCCATTGGATGCCCAGGGGACTAATAATTAGAGGTGTCCCCACTAAAATACTATTTTAAGGATAGGGATATTCCACTATATTTACAATGGGCCACAATATTTTCAATAAACCCATAACAATTCTTTTTTTAATTGGATTTTCTCATCATTTCACCCGCTATCTCTTAAAACCCCTATAGGGTTCCCTTGACCTCTATTCTTCCTAAGCTAGAAACCCAAGTGGAGAGAGATGATTTTTATTCTATCATTTCATCCATCCTTTCATAATTCAATCCAAGCCTGCAAGGGAAGTTTAATCCACCAAAAAATGCGGTAAACCTTTCCCCCCTCAACATATTCCTAACATAATTTCTATTTTATAAATTTTAAATATATGAGGTTATGGATTTAAATTATATTTCACTAAGGTAAGGTGATATACATATTGGATGATTGATATTTCATTTATCTAAGATTTTTAAATCCATATATGTTCAATTAAACTTTGTTGAGCTTTGTTTTGGTAGAAGTAGTATGTGGTTTGATTTATTTTCTGGGCATCATGATTTTTCGATGAAATTGAATGATGATAGGGTTGAATTGATTAAGGATTTCAAAAATTATTATATTAAGGGTGTTTTATGTGTTCTATAAATAAGATTTATTTTGGGTCTGATTAATATTTAATTATGGTTATTGATTAATTAGATTACTTTTGTTATTAAATTTGTTTTAGGGGTTATTAGTTATAATTATTAGTTGTTAAAGTGTGTTAGTCTCATTAATGGATTGTTATGGTAGGTAATCTCAACCCTCCTTGTGTTTACATAGGTGATTTTAATTATGATGCTTTCTATTTATTTCCATATGATTAATGAAATTTGCAATATAATATCAGAAGTATGAAAGTGATGTTTTAGTAATTATCATGGTATGTTATATTAAATGGCTTTATAAATAAATGTTTTTCTAATTATGGGTGGTAATTGGTTTCTATATTGATTTATTTTTTTGAAGTTCTTATATATGGAATCATTAATCTCTAAAAATAACTAATTACTATGAGAATTTGTAGAATTAAAATTGAAATGATTATATGGTTACTTTACTTTAAATAATTTTGGGTGACCATGCTATTAATATAAACTCCATTTTAATATCAACATAAATTATGGGAGACATCTATCAAGATTACTTGAATGAAATTTAATATGATTATTTATTATATATGTTTTTTATATCTCTTCCATGATAAATAAATTCATTCCGTACTACATAGAACTTTAATGAATTAGAATATAATAAACAAAAAATAACTTGATTATGTGGTGGAATCAGTGGATATGTGATGATTAGGTTAAGATAATTGGGAATAAGTGATTTTTTATTAAATGTTTAATTTTTTCCATCCACGTACTAATGGTTTCAAGGGAATGACTGGACATGCCAACTAATTTTCATTTATTTATATGGGTAGTCAACATTAACCTTTTTGTATCAATTTTTTGTTTTTTATGGTGTTGACCTTTTTTATCAAATACATAGATGATATATCATGTTTGAGAATACTAGTGTGATCTTAGAAGATTCCTTTTTATTTATTTATGTAAATAGGATGGGTTGGTTTCTCGTCACCCTTAATTTTATTTACTTAATTTCTTGAGTAGATCATTATACCATTTAAATTTATAAACATTTGTTTTCTTTTTTAGGGGATGATAGATTTAAATCATCATGGTGAAATGTATATATGTTATTACATTGGATTGGGGTTTATCCATTGAAATGATAAAAAAATTCCATTATGATTTCATTTATGAAAGTATTGATATAATTACCACCATGAATGGTGATACGATTCCCTTAAATTTATTTCTTTAGTATCATATTTTGAGTTTGGGTTTAGATTTATTGACTTATTTATTATCTATAATGGGAAATACGTCCATGTGATTGTATTTAGGAATGATGTTTGTGTGAGTGTACATGAAATCCATTAAAGTGTGTGATGTGAGGAAGACAACTAATTATGGACAATATCGTGGTCATAGCATAGGTTTTTTTTGATGTGTGTATTATTTGAAGGTTATTTTCATGACTTATTGTTTAGTTAGTATTATCATAGTGGGAAGGATGTAACCTCCCGGTTCCAGGTTCCACCCAGAGGTGCCCCATACCCAGTTGGTCACATGACCTCAAGAAAATTTCCCCGAATTCCAAAGGTTGCTGACTAGAAGAGAGGGACTTAGGTGTGATAGTGGGGAAACTATGCCCTCATTGGAATAGTAACATAGTGGAAATAAATAGATAACAGTTGAAGACGCAGTAATAATAACCTGCAATTAGTAAATAGTGGAAGACTTCAATTAGCTAAACAAATGGAGCACATATATAAATGATTCATGTCACATATGTCTAGGAAAGCAGCCAAACAAGTCACATTGTTGGAATACAATACTAAACCAAAGTACAAAGGAAAACAGGTAAAAACTCCTGTAGCACCGCAAGCCTCAGCTTGGCCCCATGCTCTCCAGCACCACATAAATTAAGTAACTAAAGTATAAGGGAGATTTACCTCATCTATAACTGCAAAAATATGAATTTTATAAACCCAAAGAATTACCCAAACAAGGTGTGAGATGAATCCTAGTAGATAATGTAACACCCCGAGATTTTATGAAAAATATTCTTTTTAATTTCATTAAAGTTTTGTGTTGTACGCTACAACAAAATGAGCTTGCACAACACACATCCTTGACTTGGCTTGCATTACACACAAGCACGACCTTCAATGATAGAGTGTGTTGTACGCAATACCGAGTTTTCACTAAACAACGATATGCTATTAAAATATTATTAAAACTAGTCGTTATGAATAGTAATACCGAATTTTTGAAATTTTTGAAATTTTATTTTTCAAAATGGACTTCATTTTTGGATTCTAAATATCGAAATTATCTTAGGGTGAAATTTTGGTATTTTTCGGATAACTTTCATTTTCTGATGAATAGTGAAAATTACTAAATTTTAGTTAAAAACAACCTTTTTAATTGAAATAATTAATAGTGATAAATTAATAATTTGAGTGGTTTTAAAGTATATTTAGAATATATTTTTACAATTTAATACAATGTTGGTCATTGGATGTAATTTCACATTTAAACCAGACATAAACAAGTGTCAATCTTTTGATAGTTATTATCTCTTAAGAACACGCTATTTGTTTTGACGACGGAAATTAATTTTTAAATTAATTAATGCAACTGATATGTTTTGAATTTGGTAAAATAGATATCATTTTTGAGTTCATAATATCAAATATAGCTTAGTCCTAATTTTTGGTATTTTTCTAGAAACTTTCAATTTTTGATGAATAGTGAAACCACTAAGTGGTAGTTAAAAAAATGAATTTTTCATAAAACATAATTTTACCGCTTCTGTGAGTGGAATTTAAAAAATCCTAGAGACACAGTTGATGTCAGTAAGTAAAATGTGGTTCAATGAGATCAAAATAATTTTTGGTGAATAGTAACTTTTTTACTTTTTTTTTACCACGGTTAAAAGTAAATAGGGTAATTAAGGGTAAAAATGTTATTATTATTACCCTAACACATGTCCTAATTCTATTGGATAAGTGTAATTCGACCAAAAACAACCTTAGGAATAAAAGATGACCATTTAGGCCCATTTGGATTAGGTTAGGACATTTATTAATAATTAATTTAAAGAAGAGTTAAAATAGTTAAAATCAGTGTTTAATAAGTATATCATTTTTAATATAGGGTTATACATAAGATAAATTCTAATATAAATATTCATTATAAAGCTAAAAAGATTTCCTACATAATGGTATTTTATTTGTAATTTTTAGACATTAAATAATTTATGACACAAAGATGATGCAGAAATTATCTTATTAATGAAATATTGACATAATTGATGTTATAAATAATAAAATAAATGTAATTTGAGACTTTTTATGAATTACAATAATTTTATAGGTTAATATGACATGTTAGTATTGATGTAATTAACTTTTTTTGAACTAATCATTCTGTTATGAGTTTTACAAAAATCAATTACTAAATAGTGTCAAAATTGACATAAAATAGTTTTTAAAACAAATATTATATTATTAATTGTTATTTTATTCCTAAAAATATAAGGTTCGGCTAAATTACTTATATAAGGTTATATATATTAATAATAAACAACTTGGGGTTCGTTTGGCTTCTTATAGTATGTTTATTAACCTTATATTGTAAGAACACAAAAAGAAACGGTAAAAGTAAAATTATCTAACTTAAAGTTAAATATAAATGATAAGGTTAAAATAGGAACCTAAACTTGTCTAAATTCTATTGGATGAGAGGATTTCGACCCATCCCCACCTTAGGTTCGAAATAACTCAATTTGGAGCTATTTAAAACCGAATTTGGCTTTATAATAAAATAATATTTTTAGTTTTTCAAAAGGAGCCCCTCTCCTCCCTTATAAAAGGGCACCTCCTCCCTCTCTTCCTCACACCACTTTGAGCATTCATGCTCGGACAAACCCTGCCAAATTCTCTTCTCTACTTCCCTAGAAACATCCTAGAGGTTCTGGTCTTCCTCAAAGACCAATTTTAGTAACCTAAATGGAGATCTCAAAGAGGCGCTTCAAAGAAGAGGTAATGTCTGTTACCAATTCTTTCAAATTTATTTCTTCTTCCACTTCTTATTATTAGGTTGTTTCATTATGTAGTAATAAAATCAGTATCACTAATATACTGATATGTTATTATAAGTATAAAACAACCCTATTTCACCATCTATCCATCCCACGGAAAATAAAATCACCGCGCGTGCGTACGTACAGAATATCGTCTCCACGCCGTGGTGTAATCTATTTTCCACCACCACCTTACATGGATGGGTATAATGGTATAAATAATAACTATATATGATTATTTTAAAGTGATATGGATTATGAAATAGTATACATACACTCAAATACAATTCCACGATCATGAGAATGATATCATCGCCTGTGCGTACGTACAGACTACCGTCTCCACGACGCGATGAGATTCATTCTCCACGTTAACCATTAATGAATGATTATAAAGTATATATAATAAGTAATAATGAAATATATGACATAATAATGATACTGTATTTATGTGTATATATATGTATGTCATCTACTTAATTCCATTCAACTCAATAAGGAAACGAAAATAGCGTTCATGCGTACGTACGGCCTACCGTCTCCATGAACGGTGTATTTCGTTCCATTTACTGATCTATTATATATATGTATATTATGAATATATAAATCATGTTTTATATTCTGGAAATAAGTAATCATGATCTAAGTAATAATATGAATAATTACAAGTCAAAACACGGACGACAAATGAAACGATTTTACCCAAAACGCTCTTTAACATGGAATTTACAAAAGAACGGGTAATATAAAGCCATAAGTGAACCATATATGATATCATAACAATTTTTATGATTCTTGAATAAGTCAATGACATTATTTAAATCATTATATAGGAGGTTCGGACACTTACAAAGAAAATCGGACATAAGGTAAGGGAAATATCACAATCTCATTTTTATCCGAGATTGTTTATACTTTGGTATTTACTAGGGTGTATTTTATCATCCACATCCATGTTTCCTCAATATGTAATATCATTTCCATCCACCTAAAATTGTTTAAATCCTATTTTACCCTTCGGTGAGTTTTTAGTAAAATATATGAGAGGAATCTTTTGTTGTTTTTCGTACGAGGTACTTTTTTGACTTTTCCGACAAAAGTACGAGAAGAATGTTTTTTTAACTTATACGGAATGAATGGATTTTTAAAACATTATTTCCAAGAAGCTTCCTTTACAATTTTTCAAGTTTATTTTTAATCAACTTCTTTTAGTTTATAATGGTATGAAATGTTAAGAAAGGAAAAGTGTTTTTGAAGTAGAAAGGATATTTTCCTCAAGAATGTAGTTCAAGTGTTTTATCAAAATTATTTTCCATCTAAGATAATAAAGGGTTCTATTTCTATCCCTATTATTACATTTATTTGATTATTTTGTGATGGAATTATATTTATGAATTCCTCTATCTTATATGAATTGTTTTATGATGTCACGATGTTTAAGATTTCCATTTTTATTACATGGGTTATGCAATGATGTATGGTTTATGATTTTGTGGCACACATAAGAATGGTATCATTATGAGATGGGTGGGACCTATATCTCTCTCCAACGCATTGGGTAAAGATTTTATATCTCATGAGATAGACATGGCTAGAACAGAAGGTTAAACCGGTTCAGTGAAACATGACTGAAACGAGGAGTGAACTCGGTTCAGAAATGGACTTTGTCCACTAAGATAGTCTTGGAAATGAGTCTTGAATGATAAGAAATGATTCTCTATGATTATGTGTGTATGCCATAAAGTTTCATGTTTTATGTTATGATTATTGGGATTACATTTCACTACTATGATTTATCCCATGTTATGAAATTATGATTTCTTTTGCAGGTTAAGATTTCCAAAAGTTATGTTCTTATGTATATGACGTGATTGAGATTTATTTTGTTTACCCTTACTGAGAATTTGAGCTCACCCTTTTATGTTTTCTTTTCCCCAGGATATAAATAATGGTTTTAGGTAAAAAAAGGAAGATCTTTATGGGAGATGTTGAAGATCTTTCACCACGATTAGAAGATTTTATTCTGAGTTTCCAAAGACACTAAACTATTACGGTCCTTGTGTGTGTGTTTTTGTTATGTACTAAGTATTCCGCAAAAGTAATGTAATGTCCTTGTACGTTAAGCTTCGGGTCTCTACAGATAACCACCCAATTATTTTTTCCTAACTGTTAGTGAATATATATGATAAGCAATATGAAAAATGAAGTAATAAACAAGGAAGTACTCAATAGTAAACTATCCTACAATTTCAACTATATTCATTTAAAATTATTAACATAAACAACCGAAAATATCAAGCAACCCTCTGGGATGTTCTCACAGTCTAACCCCTATGGTTCCCCTTAATAAAGACTTTGAGGAAGCACTCACCGTCAATTCCTCTAATGGTCTCGTAACGGTAAACTACAGACACTATGGGGAAGAACTCAATGTCCAATTCCCCCTATGGTTTCACAATGTGGATCTACAGACACTCTATGGGAGCAGTCACGTCCATCCCCCCTATGGTCTTCCAACGATAAAGTATAATATAGACTTTGGCAAAACCCACAGCATCCATTTCCCCTATGTTCTAACTACACCAGGTTCCCACAAACTTGTGTAAGTCCATCATGCACAAACAATATCCAGCAGCAAAAGGAAATCACAATATACTACTTGTCTAAACAGCTACAAAGCATGGCATAAGTAGGTCAGATAATATCTCTCCTCCTAACAACACTAGGCATGGAAAACAGAGCAGCCTAACAGGGAAAAAAAGACCCAACAGCCAATATCAGTTCAAACATGGGAAAACACATCCATAATAAGGTAATTAATCCCTATTCTCAAACAAGAGCCCTAACTCAAGAAATCAAGGCATAACAAGCATTACAGGGATAAATTCCCTAAAACCCCAATACCCAAACTAGGGTATTGGGAACTTTTTCACATATAATTCAAATAAAAACTACAAAATGGAAATAACCACATACCTTGATGTTTTATGATTGATATAGTTGAATCCCAGCCTTTGATTCGACCTAGAATGTCATAGATCTACAAAAATGTCTAAAATATTCAACCATGAATATCTCACGAAAGATGCGAAATCAAGGGATGGGGCTTTAGAAGAAGGAATAACTCATCGATATGATTCCAAGGAAAATGGAGGAGTTTTATTTGGAGAAAGGACGATGGGTCGGGGGATCGGAGAATAATCATGGGCTTCAGTTGCTCCTAGACGAGATGAAGCCAAAAGAAGAGCTTTCGGTGAACGAGATGTGACCCCAATCTGATTTATTAAATAAAAATAAAAATACCTGGTGTGTTTTTTAAAAGCACATGGCATGTATATGCCTTCACCGGGGCCCACTTTAGGTAGTCCCCTGGTCACCCCACACGACCATATACTCAGCTGTTACATGGCCAGTACACGGCTACCCGCAGTAACAGGTACATGATGTGTACTTCTAAGTATGCGATGTATACTCCTTAATCTTCCAGAAACCACTATTTTTCTAAAAAAACACAAAAAATCAAGATCCATACATGAAAAGAAGATCCAAGCTCTAAAAAACATTCCCCCTTAAAGAAATTTGTCCCCAAATTTCCCTATGAAGGTGGTGAAGAAGAATCCTCGAACAGCTCCATCCACTACAATTGCACATCGGTCTCCCTCTCCCAAGTCTCGTCATGTACTCAATCGTACTATCTTAGCAACCATACCAAAGAAACAAACCATACATGGAGAAACTTCATGCTATGATAAATGATCCAGATAGGATGCTCTTCGAATGAGGCATCCACCTCCAACTCAACCTCCTCGGGTTGAATGAAAGGAGACAATTCTGAGAAGCAACATCGTATCTGAGAAATGTGAAAGACGTCATGCATAGCCTGGTACCTCTATGGTAACTGCAACCGATAGTCAACTGGACTGACTCTCTCTAAAATATCAAATGGCCTGAAGTATCTCGGTGAATTCTTACCCTGTCTCCTAATCCTCCTGTGTCCCAACCTTGGTGTGACATGTAGGAAAACCTAATCCCTGACCTCGAACTCCAGAGGTCATCTCCACTGATCAACATAAGACTTCTACCATGAATGTGCAATATCCATCCTCTTTAGAATCAATTCCACTTGCTCCGTGGTCTCCTGAACAAGATGAGGTCCAAACATAGCTGTCTCTCCTACCTCCAACCAACATAGGGGTGATCAGCATGACCTATAGTAAAAAGACTCATAAGGTTCCATCAGAATAGTTTCTTAAAAACTATTATTTTAGGAAAACTTTAACAGAGGTACGTGATTCTCCCAAGAACCTCCAAAATCAAGGATGCATGCTCGAAGCATGTCCTCCAGCACCTAAATTGTATGCTCAGACTGTACACCTTTTTTAGGATGGTAAGATGTACTCAGAAGTACCTGTGTACCCAAAGCCCTCTATAATCCCTGCCAGATCCAAGAAGTAAAACGGGTGTCCCTGTTTGAAACAATGGAGTGTGTAACCCTATGTAGACTTACAATCTCTCGGATGTACAACCTTCCCGACTCATCAATGCTGAAGGTCTTCTTGATGAGTATGAAGTGTGAAACCTTCATGTGTCTATCAATGACAACCCACACCACATCATTCCTTTGATGATATCTCAGCAAACCTTTCACGAAATCCATTACAACATCATTCGACTTCCACTCGGAAATGGGTAACTTCTGAAAAATCCCTTCTGGTCACTGATGCTCCACCTTCACCTGATAATAGGTGGAACATATCATGAAAAAACCAGAGACATCACTATTCATACCTGGCCACCAATACTACTCGTGTAGATCTCTATACATCTTGGTGACACAAGGATGAACTTCCCAAGATGATGAATGAAAATCCCGCATCTTCTCCTCACATATGTACACAGATATCCCTATTCATCCATGGATGCGCAGTATTTGATCCTCTCCCATGGTCAATCCAAGAATAGGGTCCTCTCCAAACACACACTTCCATAGTACTAGGTCTTTAGATCTGATAGCTACCTCATTCTCACTCTCTCAAGCAGAGTAGAGGTAACAACTACAGAAGAAAGAAACATTTGTCCCTGTCTATCATGCACCTCCAAATGCATCTCAAATAATAGATCCATAAGGTTCCAATGATTACTAACCTTCTGAACTTCTTGTATTTGAGTCCTCCTTATCAACGCATCAGCCACTGCGTTGCATTTATCAGGCATATAGGAAAGCTCAAAATCAAAGGAATGAAGGTATTCCACCCACCTTCACTATCTAAAATTCAGATCACGCTGAGTGAAGATGTACTTGAGACTTTTTTAGTTAGTGAAAACCACAAAATGATCTCCCAATAGATAATGTCTCCAACAGCGTAAAGCATGAAAAACTGTAGCCATCTCAAGATCTTGCGTTGGGTAATTCCTCTCATGTGGCCTCAACTACCGAGACTCATACACAGCGACTCCCTCACCTTGAATAATAACTTCTCCCATCCCAATCCATGAAGCAACATAGAAAACTATATAAATCATTCTTGTCTCTGAAAAAATGAGTATTAGTGATGAAGTCAACATCCCTTTCAGCTCCTGAAAGGCTGAATCACAAGAATCTATCCATAGGTACTTCGTTCCCTTATTAGTTAGGTCAGTCAATGGCACTGATAAGCGTGAAAATTTGTATACGAAATTTCTATAGTAACCATCCTACCCTAGAAAACTCTGTATCTTAAAGAAGTTCTTCATCTGTTCCCAAAAAACTACTTCTCTCACCATCTCTGGGTGTCTCTGAGATAAAATGACCCAAGAAGTGAATTTGGTCGATCCAAAAGTGACATTTTGAGAGCTTAGCATATAACTGATGCTCTCTCAGTGTACTCAAAAGGATCTCAAGATGGGTTGCAAGGTCATGTCGAGTGTGATAGTACACCAATTTATCATCCACGGAAACCACCACAAAGTAATCCATGTATGGATGGAACACACGGTTCATCAATGCCATAAAATCTGCAGGTGCATTCATGAGACCGAACGACATATCCACATACTCGTATAGACCATACCTGCTCTGAAATAATATAATAGGTATATCAAATGGTCTAACCCACAACTGATGATAATTGGTAGTCAATTAAATCTTCAAGAATACCCAGTCTCCTTGAAGCTGATCAATGAGATCATAAATCCATGGGAAGTGATATTAGTTCTTGATCATAAACTGGTTCAGATTTTGATAATCTAAACAAAGTATGAGGGTACTAACTGCCTTCTTCACAAATAGGACTGGAGAACCCCAAGGAGATGTACTGTGTCAGATGAAACCCTTTGTCTGTAACTTCTCTAACTACTTCTTGAGTTCCTTTAACTCTAGTGTATCCATCCTATAAAGTGTAATGGACACCGGTGCCACCCATGGAAGAAGCTCGATAGAAAATTCTACCTCTTGCTCCAGATGAAAACAAGGAAATTCATCTTGAAAGACATACCTGAAATGATCTACCACAGGAGGAAAGTCTATATATGAAGACCCATGGTCATCCAGACACAAACTAACAATCTGAGTTGTAATTCCTCCCAAACCATAATTCTCGGGTCCAACTCTACTCGCCTGGACATCCCATTCACCCTTACGTAGAAACAAACCACCCTCTAGTGATATGAAACTCACCCTATGATGATAGGAATCGACAACATCCTAAAAGGGAACTAACATGTCCATTCTGAGAATTAGATCATATCCCTTAATTTCTAAGACATAAATGTCTGATAAGAAGTTACACCCGCCAACCTCAAGAGGGCACACCTTGCACTGATG
The DNA here is from genome assembly GCA_963277665.1 of Viscum album. NCBI lineage: Eukaryota > Viridiplantae > Streptophyta > Magnoliopsida > Santalales > Viscaceae > Viscum > Viscum album. Next base: position 4,312,641 of record CAUJRU010000003.1, read on the forward strand.
TACTCTAGCCATTCTAGTCCCCAATGGTGTATCCAGCATCTAGATTTCAGTAGAGATAATGATATAGAGCCCTAGGCTATACACAATAGCAACAGATATGAAACTATGGTAAGCCCCTATATTGAAAAGTACATAATCTAAAATTGAGGCAACTAGAATCATACCTCTAACTGTAGAGGGTTTTTGATCCTGCTCCGGCTAAATATGCTCTATCAAAAAAGCCTGACCTGCACCACGACCCTGTGAAGCTCGCTGAGATCCTTGAGCTGATCCAACCTACGACTAATTAAAACTCATTGTCTGACCACTACAGCCCCAACCTCCACCTCAGACTAAACAACCTGAAGTACTCTAGCCCCCAGTCTGATGTGGGAGTACTGGTCCTGCTCTGGTATGAGGAGTTGAAACAGAACCCCTATCACCAGCTGCTGGTGAGAAAATCTGATAGAAACACTGAAAATTACCCAAATTTATGCATGATAGACACTCTTCTGGGTCTCTTGGGAAATGTGGTGTCGTATTCCCGCTCTTAACACACTGGTAGCACACCACATGGACACCAGAAGAATTATTCAGCCTACTTGGATCTCCACATGTAGACTGTATATGACGCTTCCTGTTGTCAGTTGAAGGGGTACCAACTCCAAATTCTGATCCACCCTTGATCACAGCCCTATAATCTCTCAGATTGTGCTCATTTATCAATGTCTTGTTGACTATAGAGGTGATGGAAGTCAACCTGAAGATGTTCACCTGAGGTCGAATGTCAATCCTGAGACCATCCTCAAACTTCCTCACTAGAAATAACTCATCACCCCATGGAATGGGTGTGAAGTTATGTGGATATGTCAATCGAGAAGAATAATCCCTGAATGATAGAGTACCCTGCTCCAAACTCATGAAATCTCAAGCTCGATCAGCCCTCAAAGTCTCCGGGTAGAAGTAATCATAGAAGGCATGATAGAACTCATCCCAAGCCATAACCTACTGGCGTCCCACCCGTGATATCACATCACACCATCTCCTGGAACAATCATGAAGAATGTCACTAGCAAGCTTCACCCACCTCTATGGAGGCGTCTCCAGATGCTCGAAGATCGACAACATGCCTTCGTACCATGACTCTGCAGCCTGAGGTCCTTCATCCCCTGAGAAAGTAGGAGGGTGATGCTGCAGAAAGGCCCGCATCAGTTCTGCCATAGACCGAGTAGAATGAGGCACCCCTAGAAGTTTTTCATGATCCTCATGAAGCCTTCTCACAAATCTGCATTGGAACCTGTTTCTAGGATAACAGCTGGTGCCAAGACAGGCCCGACGGGAGGATTTGTTGGTAGTCTCTGATCTACCCTGTCTGGTGTCTATTCACTACCCTATATCTTGCGTATAACCCAAGTACTTCATGATGGAATTACTCTACAAGTTCAAGTTCACACCTTAGTTCAAGAATCTTAAGGACTAAAAATTAGATGTGAAACAAAGGAATAGGAGAAAGAATGCATTCATGTTCTTCAAAACATGGATACACGACGTGTATAACCCCTACACGGTGTGTTCCCCTAAGTCTTTACATGGGTGTGTACTTCTTCCAAAACTAGTCATGTATCATCCCATACACACGGTGTTTTCTCCATTTACACAGCGTGTACTTGAATCCTTTCCCCTACCCAAGTTCCTCTACATAGCTAAACCAAACAGTTCTCTTCTTAAACAAAACTACATGGTGTGTTTTTTCTAGAAACGACATGTACTGCTTAGGTTTCAAATTTTCATGTCATTAGTCACATGGTCGGAGAAACGACTGACTCTACATGGTGTTTTTATGATAAAAACGGTGTGTACTAGAAGGAGTTCATCCAACCGTTTCATTAGCCACACGGTCAGACACATGGCCTCTACAACACGACGTGTACTTTCAGTACACAACGTGTTCCACTAAAGATTTCCCAAACCCATGTCCCTACCCACATATGTAGTCACACTGTCAAGGATTAAATGACGTGTACTTAAGAAAAACAGTTTCTTCCTGAACAGAAGGATACATGGTGTGTATTCAGAAATACACCGTGTATTCTGGGTTTTCCAGACAGTAATCCTCAGAAACTACTTTGGAACACATACAAATGTTGAAACAAACATTTATGTGCCAAATTCCAATCCGTGGGGGCCTATACTCCCCACTAATCAAATATTGGCATCTTATTCATGTAATATCACAAAGTATAACTGTTAAAGTTAAATATGATCCACCAAATTACGATACATGAGGGCCCATAACACCTCAGGGACCAATGTTTGGTGCCTATCCAAATGAAACATTACACAATCCAATACCCTATCAAATAACAGTTATTCTATCAATGCATCTATCATAATAGCATTCATATCTAGAAAAAAATATATCATAACAACATGCAATCGGTAATTCACCCTAAATGGCATGAAAATAATGCATGAAATCTAATATCTAGCAGGTGCCTAAATGATGCATGAGATGTCATACCCTCATATCATTGGGTTTTAATAGAAATATAACCACAATAATATCAATGATAAAAACAAAAAACATGTGAATCACCCAACCGTGAAATCAAATCAACTATAATAATTTCAAAACCATAAAAATTGAAAGAATCAAAGTAAATTAGGTTTTCCCTATACACGGGTTAGCTACTCTTAGGCACAACTTATCACCAACTACCTATTCATTTGTATCCTTGGATATAGGCTCCAAACTGTAAGTCAAAGAAGAAAAGAATTCCTCTAATACCACTTTGTAACATCCCGATTCCAAATGCTACCCATAGGTGCCCCGTACCCAGATGTTCACATGGGCTCAAGCGCATTTCCTCAAATAGAAGAGGCTACCAAATAGCAGCGAGGGCCTTGGGTGTGATAGTGGGGAAACTATTCCCTCATTAGCAGAGTAACAAAATAGAAATTAACAGATAACAGTAGTGGAAGCAGTAATAATAACATGAAATCGATAAACAGTGGAAGACTGCAAATAGATAAACAACTAGAGAACATATATAAATGATGCATGTCACATATTTCTATCAAAGTATCCAATCAATTAAAAATTCTAGAATACAGTACTAAACCAAAGTAAAAAAAGGAAAATTGGTAAATAACTCCAGCAACATTGTAAGCCTCAACTTGGTCCCATTTTCTCTAGTACCCCATCAATCAAGTTCCTATAGTATAAGGGAGCTTTCCCTTTTCTATATCTACAACAATATAATCTTTTTGGGACCATGGAATGATCCAAACAGGGTGTGAGACGAATCCCAGTAGGAAACCACCCAAATATTTGTGCCTAATTTTCAGTGAATATATGTGGAAGGCAATGTGAAAAATAAAGTAATAAACAAGGAATTACTTAAAAGTAAACAATAATACATTTTAAACTACATCCATATACATTTATTAAAATAAACCAAAGATCACAAGCAAACATCTGGGAGGTTCTCACAGTCTAAACCATTTGATTCAGTTTTACAAAGAATCTCTGACGAAGCACTCACCATCAATTCCCCCTATGGTCTCCTAATGGTTAACTATATACAATCTGGGGAAGCACTCAATGTCCAATTCCCCCAATGGTCTCAGAATGTGGAACTAAAGACACTCTGAGGGATCACTCACTTCCATCCCCCATATGGTCTCGCAATGTGAAATTATAATAAACACTATGGGAAAGCCATTAGTGTGCATTTCCCCTATGTCCTAACTACACCAGGTTCACATAGTCATGTGTAAGTAAATCTTTCACAAAACATAACCCAAAGACAAATTAAATCGCAATATACTACTTGTAGAAACAGCTACAAATCAGGGAACAAGTAAGTTAGATAATATCACTCTATCTTAACAACACTAAGCATGGAAAACAGAGAAACCAAATAGGTAAAACTAGACCCAACAACCAATATCATTTAAAACATGGGAAGACACATCCATAGCAAGGTAATTAAACCCTATTCACAAAAAAGAGCCCTAACTCAAGCAATAAAGGCATAAAAAGCCTTAAAGGGTTAAATTCCCCAAACATGCAATACCCCAAAGTAGGTTATTGGGCACTTTTTCACATATAATTCATGGAAAAACTACGGAAAGGCACAAACCACCTACCTCGACATTGTATGATCGATATAGTTGAATATCATCATTTGATTCAACCTAGAACGCCGTAGATCTAAAAAATGTCTAAGAAGTTCAACCAAGAATATCTTACGAAAGAGGATAAATCAAGGGATGAGGCTCTAGAAGAAGAAAGAACTCACTGATATGATTCCAACACAACCAAAAAAGTTTGATTCAGAGAACGGATGGTGGGTCAGGGTATCAGAGAAGAATTGCTGGCTTCTGTCACTCATGGATGAGACAAATCCAAAATAAGAGATTTTTGTGAATGAGATGCGACCCCGCTCGAATTTATCAAATAAAAATAAAAGTACACGACATGTTCCTTAAAAGTACACAGCGTGTATATGCCTTCACCGGGCCCCACTTTAGGTAGTCTCTAGGTCACCCCAAATAACCATGTACTTGTTCGTTACACAACCAGGATACGGAAACCCGTAGTAACCAAGTACACGACATGTACTCCTTAAATTTCCAGAAACCCCACTTATTCTCAAAAACACCAGAAATTAAGATCCATACCTGAAAAGAAGATATGAGATCTTACAAAGGATATAATGGGTTCATGGATAATTTTTGAGTAGTTATCATGTAAGATCACCCAACATAAAATAAGTTTCTACTTAGTATGATAAACTTGTATAAATCATTAATTTGTTCTGGCATATTTGATACCATCATTTTTAGAAGTTAATTTAGAGGTTTTAAAATATTTTTAATTATGATATAATATATTTATGCCATATTGACCTGGAAATTTTAGATTTATTGATGCTATGTATTGATATTACAGTGATGTATGTTCTATAATAGTATGTTAAAAATACTGATAGTGAATTGTTTTTCATTTCTATGTTATACATGTGTATGGACTAACTTGTTGGTAATGCTTTTTCATCATGTGATTGTGAGTTTTATTTTTTTATCATTATTATAAAGTGTTGTTTCAGGTTCCCTTGGACATTAATGGTGATCCGTCCACATTATATTATTTTTTCATGTTAGTCTGGTTTATTATTTTCCATGTTTTTATGAATTATATATTACTTGACATATTGGATATAAGGATGAGAATAGTTTGATTTGGGTACCCTAGATACCTACAGGTATGGGAACCCATATTCTGCATTTTATTATGTATATTGAGATATTGGGATAGTCTTTTCATTCCTACCCTTCGAGAATATTGTGATTTCCTAGGTGTGTCTAGCCTTGATGAAATATTGGGAGGGCCATGATGTGCCTACCTTTACTAAAATAATGGGATATCTATGGGTTTTAATTACTAACCCATATACTAGGATATAGATATGGAATGCTATTATAGTCCATAATGTGCCCACATATCTATTTTATAAAATGAGATTTTCTAGATGAGTCTTGGCATGCCTGACCCATTGCTCATGGAACATGATATTTCATATTTGAAAAAAATACTATGATTGACTGGGATTTTCATAGTGGATAATATATCACATGGAGGAAACCATGGAAGGTTTATTACACCTCATTGAATGTTTATTTTATTCAATGTAGATTATATATGATTAATTTTATGTATTTCATGGATTTGGGATAAAATTTAAGGATGTTTGGTTGAAATCTATTAGGGATTTTTAATATTATATCATTAAAAGTATTTTAAGATTTATCAAATTATATTTTATTTCAATTTAATATGTTCATTAATTATTGTACTTGGTTAATGGGATTAATCTAGTTATTCAATTTTTCTTAATGGTTATTAGTTTTCGATTGGTGTTTGATGAAGTATGCTGAGCTCATAATTGAATGGCTAATGTATGTAGTCTCATTTCTCTGTGTGTTTACTTAAGTGATTTCGGTTATGTGGATACCATATATTTATAAATGATTAGTGAAATTAAAAATATATCTTTTTAAGTTTGAATGTAATGTTATAACATCTATTTGATATAATAAATTAAATGATCGTATGATGAATGGATAATGAATATTCACATAGTTTGTTGTTTTTCTACTTCTCTTATTTATCCATAGATGTCCAAAAAAATTTCAATCATTGAAATGATATGATTTTTCACTAAGTGATGTATATGTTAAGAGAATGGGGAGAAAGGATTTATTTCTCTTAAATGGTTAAAATCATTCCATCCAGATAATAATTGTATGAATGGATTGGCATTGCATGTAGACTAAAAATGTAATTAATTATTTCAAAAAGGGAAAACCATTTTTTGTTTTCTACCACCAAATACCACATAGTATTCATTTATGTTTGTTGCACATACATATCAATGTTAACATTGAGAATATTCTAGTATATTGTAAAAAAATCTTGTTATATTTATCAACTTTTTTGTATGATTTCTTTTGAGTCATTATTAACTATTAGAAGAACTCACCCAGATAAAGATAAAAAATATAAAATTTTGTTGTAATAACCCTATGAATTCCACACAGAAAATTGTGGGGGGGATTAATTTGGAAAATCGAATATATTTATTATTCATTTTTTAAAATATAAGGGAGAATTATTTTCACATTATATATATAAGTTATTTTATTTCATTAAATATGAACGTTTTAAACTCAAAATTACCTTTATTTTCATTACTAACTTCCAAATATTAGGGTATCATCAATTTTATATTTATCCCACTTTTAGATGTATTAATGATCACCATAAAGAAATCTTATGGATGATCAAGGAACATAAACATAAACATGAACTACATTTTTAGAAAATGATTTTATAAGAAATACATCCCAAAGTACACCATCAGGAGAGTACACATTAAAAATATCACAAATATATTTTGAAATAAATATTAATAAGAACTTTTTTTAGCTGCTGAGATGACTGTAGACAATGACAACATAACAGTTCAATGCTACCATAGCTGTTGATTCATTCATGATTGCCAAACACTAAAAAAATTAAATATAAATGAAAGAATCTGTTATAGATTGAATTAATTCCATTTTCAATATTGATTCACCTCCTATAGATCCATTCATCATTGGGGATGATGGTTTTATATTCGACCACTATCAAAATAAACATTTAATGGGATCCACCCCAATAGCAGTCTATCCAAGATAAATTTATCACCTTCACTAGCAGAAAAACAAGGAATACCAAATAAATGGATTTTATGGAAAATATACTTAAAATAACTCAAACTAATATACACTAATTTCAAATTCATATAGAATATGTAACATTGATTCACGTAATACCTACTTGAAAACACCATCCTATAAAAAATATAATACTCCACCATCCTTAGATTTCTTTTTTTCTTTGGGATTTTAGGATAATAGGATCTTATTATAGTCATGGTAAAGGGTTCATATTTCTTATCATACAACCCATTTCTAGTCTACACTCCCTGAACACTACCATAAACAATATTTGAACCTAGAACTCCGAAAAAAATATTGATTCCATTCAAATAATGGAATTCCATAAATTGAGAAACCCAAAAAAATTATGAATAATCTATAATTCCCAAGTAAAATGGATGTATAATATGAATGATAACAATGTGTAATATACTTTAAAATAGAATCTTTTTGAGGTTCTACCAATTCAAAATTACATATATTATGTGTGAAATATGATATGAAATGTAAACAGGCCTACAAATGAAATAAATCTCATTTATAAGTGATAATTTCTCTAATTTTTTTAAATAAACCATATTTAAACATTTTATCATAAATAACTTTCCTAAGTGATGTGTATTGTAAAATAATTTCAGATATAGATAATTTTTATATATAAATAACATGTCCTAGGGAAAATAATAATATAAGTGTTCTGTAAACTTAGAAGAAATATAAAGGCTATATTTAACATAAGAGTGAAGAAAACTTCTTGTCCAGGCCAAATTTACTAATGGTGGAGGATAAATATTATTCTAAAAAATAAAAATAATATAATAAACAAATAATATAAGACTAAATCATGTGAATTCATGATTAGATTTTTTTTTGGAATCCATTACTAATATTTTTACAATACCCTAGGAAAATCCAGGAAAAACATTAATCTCACATTACACATATAATAAATTATCTCAAAGTTAATATTAAAATTTAAATTATAAATGAATATATACACAATATTAGACACACCCCTATAGAAAAAGAATCATGGAAATACTCCCAATCATTCCTAAAATCCATTCAATTGAACAATGAGCATTAAAATGAAAATTTTGTAACGTAGTTATAAGAATGCTGCAATAATGATAAAAATTTCCTTTGAAAAAAATTTTAAATAGATTTTTCAATATTAGCTACCATAATATTACTATATTAAATTTAAATGGACATTAAAACCCATTTTAATTTATAATATTTAGTGATACCATATTACATTCAAGAAATACACAATAAAAAATGAAGGATTATTTTCTAGTAGGATAACCAAACCGATAGGAATTTTACTTTCATATAGATGCCTCTATAAAACTCCCTGGACCATTTTAATTTTTGATTCAAATTGTCAAGCTAACACACAAATTGAGGAGAAGTGTAGGGTTTATAATTATGAACAGATAGTCAGTGAACGGGGTGTTTTAGGCTGTTTCCCCACCTCTCTAATCATCAACCAATAACAATGATTCAACCTAAAAGATAAATAATAACATAATATTTCAAATTAACCTTATCTTTATCATCATCCCTCAATCCATAAATGAATGTTATCACTCCATCTAATATGGTTTATTCTATGTCATGATAAGAGAATAAGGCAAAACAAGACATTGGAAGAAACACAAAGAAAATTATAATTCCACATTGAAAACCCAGGTAGAAAGTGCGCTATCAAATGAAGTAATAAAAAGAAACATGAAACAAAAAATTGAGGACAAATAATGAATGGATATGAGAAAATCAACAACAAGGTTAATAAACACTCTAAAAACACACATATAGTAGGGAAAAAATACAAAAGATTTGGATTCAGTGAGGGGATGGGGAAAAAATAAAAACACAATAGCAATTAGTTAGAATAAAAAATTAGAATTGATAAGGAGAAGAATAATAAGAAAAAATTAGAATATAAATAAATTCAAGGAATTATAAGAAATCGTCAAAAAATACATGTTAATTTTTATTTATCATGGTTGAGAGGGTTCAATGATCCCCTTAGGCATGGACTAATTCCTAGTATTGATAGACATAACTAAGAGAGAAAATTTGGTAATACAAATACTTGGTAAGATCCTCTTAGTAAAACATCCTTGTTGGTGTTGATTCATCCAATTCACTTATATTTATATCTATACTCCATGTTTCTAGGTATATGGGAATGGAGCGGTCCTCATTAGAGGCTTGTGGGTAGTTGAGTATGTTTAGGTCTAATATTGTTGAATTTGTTGATGGGATGTTATGGTTGGGAATATAGTTGAGAAGGACTAGTACAATAGTGGACTAGTTGGAATGATGGTATGTGTAGTAATTTTTAGTTTTGGGTGTTGGATTAGATATTGTGTGAAGGAATATAGATTCTATGGACTTGGTTGAGGGTTGTATAACAAAGGATAAGATGGGATTTAGTGGTTGGAATAATGATTTTTTTGGGATGAATATTTTTTTTGTGGGACATGGAATTGAATTTATGTTTGGTTGTTGGAGTAATATTAGTGGAAAGTCTTTTGTGGTCTAGTATGGTAGGTTAGGTGAGGGTCTATTGGATTTGGAATGGATGGTATCCATTGTATAAATTTAATGATATATATTCTCTATAATGGAAACCCATAATAGAACTGGTCATCTTCTAATTTTAATTGGGGTTTTAACCTCTTTAACTAAGAATAAAGCATCCAACAAGCAGCATGTGAGAATGTTAAATTCAATTTGATATGAAGCCTTTATTGAGACCCTGATCATGGCCCTAACTCAACTAAAATTTCATAGCGCAATAAAACCACTAAGAAACAATCATTAAATTTTGATAGGATGAGAAATACATTTGTACAATCAATCAAATATTTTATAAATCTAGAGGGTAGCAGTGAAAGAATGGGTTTTATATAAATAAAATAAATGAAAAATTAAAATTAAGAAAAAAAGAAGCAACAATTTACATGGATTGGGATAAATCCATAAATCCATAGAGTGGAAGAACACTTCACTATTTTTGAGCGACATATTACAAGGTACAAATCGTAGAGTATCAAACCCTAAATCAAAAGGAACAAATAAAGGACATGATGTAACTATGCCTCCAACCAAATAGTATATCCATTGTGATATAGTAACTGGTGGTTGGAATTCTTCGTTGTTATATTGAACTATCATTGTTGGCAGTCACATACCACTATAGTTCCATATTGAAGTCCAAAATACTATTCTATCTTGTCTCATGATGTTAGTTAACCAGGATATCTAAAATGTTGGTTTGATTTTTCATGTCTAGAAAACAAATTTTACAATCCTAAAAACCATGCCATAAAATGACTATATCATATTATAATGACCATGTGAAACCATATGATTTTATATTTTTAATGTCTACCATATTACTATAAATAAATACATGATAAAAAATCTCTGATTTTTTTTCATGTAGGATAACAAAAAATATAATCTCAATTATTGGAAGGGTCTATTAAAGACATTACAATAGAGAACTATATGAATGTTCATTTACCAATGTTACATGGTGTGATTCTTATGATGGATCTATATCCTTATAATGAGTTAGAATCGAGATGTTTGGATGTGATTCATTATGATTGGAAAATAGGTTCAAGCATATACACTATGTTGTATACTTGACTCGATGTAACATATGTTTTTTTATTACTAGTGGAAATCAATATAATCATAGTTAATGAAATTGGACTATAGTAAATAACATCATTAAGTATTTAGGAAGAAATAATGATGTATTCTTAATTGATAAATAACTAGAGGAAAGATAGTAGTATATTAAAAGAAATATGAAAAACACAAGTATATTAATATGTGATAGGTAAAGACTAAAAATGGAATAGGAGGAAGAGTGAGAGATGAGAGAACCACTTGAGAGAGATCCCTAGCTCTTCTCTCCTATTCTGAAGGTCAGACAACCAAAAATAGAGTAGTCCATTTTCGCCTTTCTCTAGCCTTATCCTCCTCTTAACTTCCCTCTCTTAAAATTATTCACCCCTATAATATTACTTATGCTGGAATAATAAATTCCCCTATGATAGTTACCACTATACCCCAACAACCCTATGAATCCCAATCACAACAACCCCCTTAAAAATCACATTTTCCTAAATGTGATAATAATGATGAATTTTTGGTGTAGTAGGATTATATTCCATTCCCATTCCATATCTTCCCAGTTGTGTTCCAAACATATTGCTAAAATGTTATACTCTCTTTTTTCATGGTTCTATTATACCATCCTTGGTAGTCAGCTTGGTCCAACCCCTAGGTTATGAGTGTAACAGCCCGAGATTTTATGAAAAATATTCTTTTTTATTTCACTAATGTCTTGTGTTGAATGCTACACCAAATGGAGCTTGCACAACACGCATCCTTGACTTGCCTTGCATTACACGTAATCGCGACCTTCCTCGATAGCTTGCGTCGTACGCAATACCGAGTTTCACTAAACAACGATATGCTATTAAAATATTATTAAAACTAGCCGTTATGAATAATAATAACCACTTTTTGAAATTTTATAAATTTTATTTTTCAAAATGGACTTCATTTTTGGATTCGGAATACCGAAATTAGCCTAGGGTGAAATTTTGGTATTTTTTTGAAAACTTTCAATTTTTGATGAATAGTGAAACCACTAAGTGGTAGGTTAAAAACTGAATTTTTCATAAAACTTAATTTTACCGCTTCTGTGAATGGAATTTCAAAAATCCGAGAGACACGGTTTATGTCAGTAAGTAAAATGTGGTTCAATGAGATGAAAATAATTTTTGGTGAATAGTAACTTTTTACTTTTTTTTACCACGGTTAATAGTAAATAGGGTAACTAAGGGTAAATATGATATTACTATTAACCTAACACATGTCCTAATTCTATTGGATAAGTGTAATTCGACCAAAAAAATCCTTATGAATATAATATGACCATTTAGGTCCACTTGGATTAGATTATGACATTTAATATTATTTTATTTAATGAATAGGTAAAATAGTTAAAATCAAAGTTTAATAACTAAAACATTTTTAATATGGGGTTATACATAAGATAAATTCGACTATAAATATTAATTAGAAAGATAAAAAGCTTTCCTACATAATGATATTTTATTTATAATTTTTAGACTTTAAATAAATTAATTTATTAATGACACAATGATGATGCAGTAATTACCCTTTTAAGGAAATATTAACATAATTGATGTTATAAATGCTCAAATGAATGTAATTTGAGACGTTTTATGAATTACAATAATTTTCTAGGTTATTATGATATATTAGTGTTGATTTAATCAACTTGGTTCGAACATATAATTCTGTTATGACTTTCACAAAAATCATATATCAAATAGTGTCAAAATCGACACAAAATAGTTTTTAAATAAAATATTATATTATTAATTGTTATTTTATTCCTAAAAATCTATGTTTCGGCCAAATGACTTAGATAAGGATATATATATTAATAATAAAGAATTTTGGGTTCGTTTGTCATGTTATAGTAAGTTTATTAACCATATAGTGAAAGAAAACAAAAAGACACGGTAAAAGTTAAATTATTTAACTTAGAGTTAAATCTAATTGATAAGGTTAAAATAATACCATAAACTTGTCTAAATCTTATTGGTTGATAGGATTTCGACCCATCCCCACTTTAGCTTCAAAATAAGACCCTTTGGAACCATTATAAACCGATTTTGACATTAATTTAAAATAATATTTTGAGGTATTCCTAAGGTGCCCCTCTCCTCCCTTATAAAAGGACACCTCCTCCCCCTCCTCCTCACACCAATTTGAGAACTCAAGCTCGGCCAACCCCTGCCAAAATCTCTTCTCCACTTCCCTAGAAACATCCTAGAGGTTCTGGTCTTCTTCAAAGACCAATTTTAGTTCCCTAAGAGGAGGTCTCCAAAAGGCGCTTCAAAGAAGAGGTAATTACCGTTACCAATTCTTTCATCTTTATTTCTTCTTACACTTCTTCTTCTTAGGTTGTTTGATTATGAAGTAATAACATCAGTATCACTCATATACTGATATGTTATTATAAGTATGAAACAACCCTATTTCACCATCTATCCATCCTATGGAAAAAGAAATCACCGCGCGTGCGTACGTACGGAATACCGTCTCCACGCCGTGGTGTAATCTATTTTCCACCACCACCTTACATGGATGGGTATAATGGTGTAAAGAATAACTATACATAGTTATTACAACATCATATTGATTCTGATATATTGTATAATCCACTCCAATTCAATTCAATATTTATGGAAATGATATCATCGCTCGTGCGTACGTACGGACTACCGTCTCCACGACGCGATGAGATTCATTCTCCATGTTAACCATTTAAGAATGATTATAAAGTATATATAAGAAATAATAATGAAATATATGACATTATAAAGCTACTGGATTTATGTATATATATATATATATGTATGTCATCTACTTACTTCCATTCAAGACAATAAGGAAAGGAAAACAGCGTTCATGCGTACGTACGGACTACCGTCTCCATGAACGGTGTTTTTCATTTCATTTATCTATCTTATATATAAATATATATATATATACTGAATATATATGACATATAAATCATATTTTATATTCTGGAAGTAAGTAAATCATGATATAAGTAATAATAATGTCAAGAACAACAAGTCAAAACACCTACGATAAAATGAAACGATTTTACCCAAAACGCTTCTTTAACATGGAATTTACAAAAGAACGGGTAATATAATGTCATAAGTGAACCATATATGATATCATAACAATGAATATGATTCTGGAATAAGTCAATAACATTATTTAAACCATTATACAGGAGCTTCGGACACGTACAAAGCAAATCGGACCTAAGGTAAGGGAAATATCACAATCTCATTTTTATCCGAGATTGTTTATTCGTAAGTATTTACTGTGGTGTATTTTATCATCCACATCCATGTTCCCTCAATATGTAATATTGTTTCCATCCACTTGCAATGGTTTAAATCCAATTTTACCCTTCGGTGAGTTTTTAGTAAAGAATATGAAAGGAATCTTTTGTCGTTTTTCCGTACGAGGTACTTTTTAACTTTTCCGACAAAAGTACGAAGAATGTTTTTTTAACTTATACGGCATGAATGGATTTCTAAAAAATTATTTCCAAGAAGATTCCTTTACAAGTATTAAAGTTTATTTTTAATCAAATTCTTTTAGTTTAAAATTGTATGACATGTTAAGAAAGGAAAAGTGTTTTTGAAGTAGAAAGGATATTTTCCTCAAGAATGAAGTTCAAGTGTTTTATCAAAATTATTTTCCATCTAAGATAATAAAGGGTTATGTTTTTATCCCTATTTTTACATTGATTTGATCATGTTGTGATTGAATTATTTTTATGAATTCCTTTATCTTGTATGAATTGTTTTATGATGTCATGATGTTTAAGATTCCAATTTGTATTACATGGGTTATGCAATGATGTATGATTTATGATTATGTGGAACACATAATAAAGGATTCATTATAAGATGGGTGGGACCTATATCTCCCTCCAATGCATTGGGTAAAGATTTTATATCTCATGAGATAGACATGGCTGGAATGGTAGGTTATACCGGTTTAGTGAAACAGGACTAAAACGAGGGTGACTCGATTCAGAAAGGGACTTTGTCCACTAAGATAGTCTTGGAAATGAGTCTTGACTAACAAGAAATGATTCTCTATGATTATGTGTGTATGCCACAAAGTTTCATGTTTTATGTTATGATTATTGGGATTACATTTCACTTCTATGATTTATCCCATGTTATGAAATTATGCTCTCTTTTGCAGGTTAAGATTTCCAAAAGTTATGTTCTTATGAATATGATGTGATTGATTTTCTTTTGTTTACCCTTACTGAGCATTTGAGCTCACCCTTTTATGTTTTCTTTTCCCCAGGATATAAGGAATGGTTTTAGGTAAAAAAGAAAAAGGGAAGATCTTTATGGGAGATATTGAGGATCTTTCACCACAATTAGAAGATTACGTTCCGAGTTTCCAAAGACACTAAACTATTACGGTCCTTGTGTGTGTGTTTTTGTTATGTACTAAGTATTCCGCAAAAGTAATGTAATGTCCATGTACGTCAAGATACGGGTCTCTACAGTTGGTATCAGAGGAAAGGTTTAGTCAACCTTTGGAAACTAGGATGCGAGAACTTTAGTGAGATCCCTAGAGATATTTTTAAGGTATGTCTAGGGATGTCCCTAAGGATAAGTATACGTATAGGATATAGTACTAGAACTATGGTAACGATCTTAGAATTTAACCTAAAATGTTATATATTGAAGTTACTCTCCCTTTATTATGATTTTTTCCTCTAACACTATTCTTTTTGGGTTTTAGAAAATGGCTGGAAACAAGATGATTCACGATAATGGAGGATATTATGGACAATGGAATGATATTCTTCATGAGCAACCAAATGAAATGGGATTTGTAAGTCCAAACATAATTATTATGCCGAATCAGCAATCTCATAATATGATCAATAAAGTAAAATTTGGTAAGTTTCCTGACTCGGCTAATAAGAGAAAGATGGAGTTTCATGATGATCATAGAGGAAAGAAAGTTCAATTTCCCCTATGTAATTCATGTGGGAAGAGGCATCAAGGAGAATGTTTCAAAGGAACTGGAAGATGCTTTGGGTGTGGAAAAGAAGGACACAAAGCCAGTAAGTGAAAAGGAAAAGGTTCAGTTAACACCAGGGATGAGGATAATGGTATTGCTACGACATCAACAATGGTTAAATGTTTTAAATGTGGAATGTACGGGCATTATGCAAACCAATGCCCTAAGGGAAAGTCTCATGAAGATAATCAGTATGGTCGTATGGGAAGTATTTATGTGGATGATGATGAAGAGACTACAAATGATATGTGAGATGAACGAATTATTGAAGCTCGGTCAATGGTTTAAGAATGTAGTGGAATGATTACATGTTTATCATGTGTAATGTTGTGTAAGTAATCTCATGGTACTGTAGAATAAAGAGACATGTAAGGATTGTTACACTGTTGTCTGATTAATGTTACCAGTATCCATGAAAGGTTATTCAGATATTTTTGGAATGTAAGTGATATGCGCATAATAAAGGGATAAGGAGAAAATTAAATGTTTGATAGTATTCATGAGCTCATGATTGATATAAGGACTAAGTGATATCATGGTTTGAGTATATAGAATTTTGAGGATTTTTGTATATGGAAAGTGTTAACTTTTAACTGCATTCAAGTTTTCACTATGGATCAATGGGTATTCAAGAGAGTACAAGATTAAGGCCTTTGAATGTTTGGAATGTGACCAATAAGATATATCTTATGATATATAGGGATCAATGATGGTATTAAATCTCTGAGAGTGGACGACAGTATTATGGATAAGCCTAAAGATTGGAATGGTTTATGTTGGATATAAGTTAGTATTGTTTAAGGATAGAAGTTTTTTCGATATTATTGATGGGATGTTATAGTAATATAGTTTTAGAAAAAGGACAACCTGCAGGACGGGCGACAACCCATCGCTTCGGACAAGGCTGTGGGAATCGAACCCACAACCGAAGTGCGACTGGCCATTATCGCCTACCACTGACCTACAGGAAGTACCTGTTTAGTAGAAACTAGTTTTATTATATTAAGCAGTATGATATGTGAAGTATAAGTCCATTTTAGGATCCATATGTGATTAATCTCACTATAGATCGACTTATGTATATAATTTTTGCTAACCTTTTGTTTGAGACAGATGGAATGACCCGTCATTCTATCACATGATCTGCTAACACTTCACGAATAACAAATTCAACTTCATTTATTTAAGAGATGAAGTGGAAATTGTTCAAGACATGAACAACAGTGAGATTGTACCAAAATAAAGAAAGTATTTATTCTAATTCAAATTTTCAACTTTAGGGAAATGATCTTGAAAACCAAAAATGTTGTCCTAGTGATCTTATACCTGATGAATCAGATCGTACCTTAGATCGTCACAAATTTATGAATTTGTGATTACTGGATTTTCCATAGCCATGTTCTCTACCACTCTCCATCAGAACATGATGGTTAGATTTCTCTTCTATATCCATATTTTCACCTATGTGGAAACCCAGTGATTAGTTTATTTGGGTAATCGTTACATTTCATACTTTAGTTTTTAAAGCCAAGTTTTGGTATTCCTTTTTAGGATGTGGGTTTCTATTAAAGAAACTTTCGAATAGCAAACCATTTATAACCCCGACGAATTTCGAGGGCGAAATTCATTCTAAGGGGGGTAGAATGTAACAACCCGAGATTTTATGAAAAATATTCTTTTTTATTTCACTAATGTCTTGTGTTGAATGCTACACCAAAAGGAGCTTGCACAACACGCATCCTTGACTTGCCTTGCATTACACGCAATCGCGACCTTCCTCAATAGCTTGCGTCGTACGCAATACCGAGTTTCACTAAACAACGATATGCTATTAAAATATTATTAAAACTAGCCGTTATGAATAATAATAACCACTTTTTGAAATTTTATAAATTTTATTTTTCAAAATGGACTTCATTTTTGGATTCGGAATACCGAAATTAGCCTAGGGTGAAATTTTGGTATTTTTCTGAAAACTTTCAATTTTTGATGAATAGTGAAACCACTAAGTGGTAGGTTAAAAACTGAATTTTTCATAAAACTTAATTTTACCGCTTCTGTGAATGAAATTTCAAAAATCCGAGAGACACGGTTGATGTCAGTAAGTAAAATGTGGTTCAATGAGATGAAAATAATTTTTGGTGAATAGTAACTTTTTACTTTTTTTTACCACGGTTAATAGTAAATAGGGTAACTAAGGGTAAATATGATATTACTATTACCCTAACACATGTCCTAATTCTATTGGATAAGTGTAATTCGACCAAAAACATCCTTATGAATATAATATGACCATTTAGGTCCACTTGGATTAGATTATGACATTTAATATTATTTTATTTAATGAATAGTTAAAATAGTTAAAATCAAAGTTTAATAACTAAAACATTTTTAATATGGGGTTATACATAAGATAAATTCGACTATAAATATTCATTAGAAAGATAAAAAGATTTCCTACATAATGATATTTTATTTATAATTTTTATACTTTAAATAAATTAATTTATTTATGACACAATGATGATGCAGTAATTACCCTTTTAAGGAAATATTAACATAATTGATGTTATAAATGCTCAAATGAATGTAATTTGAGACTTTTTATGAATTACACTAATTTTATAGGTTATTATGATATATTAGTGTTGATTTAATCAACTTGGTTCGAACATATAATTCTGTTATGACTTTCACAAAAATCATATATCAAATAGTGTCAAAATCGACACAAAATAGTTTTTAAATCAAATATTATATTATTAATTGTTATTTTATTCCTAAAAATCTACGTTTCGGCCAAATGACTTATATAAGGATATATATATTAATAATAAAGAATTTGGGGTTCGTTTTTCATGTTATAGTAAGTGTATTAACCATATAGTGAAAGAAAACAAAAAGACACGGTAAAAGTTAAATTATTTAACTTAGAGTTAAATCTAATTGATAAGGTTAAAATAATACCATAAACTTGTCTAAATCCTATTGGTTGATAGGATTTCGACCCATCCCCACTTTAGCTTCGAAATAAGACCCTTTTGAACCATTATAAACCGATTTTGACATTAATATAAAATAATATTTTGAGGTATTCCTAAGGTGCCCCTCTCCTCCCTTATAAAAGGACACCTCCTCCCCCTCCTCCTCACACCAATTTGAGCACTCAAGCTCGGCCAACCCCTGCCAAAATCTCTTCTCCACTTCCCTAGCAACATCCTAGAGGTTCTGGTCTTCTTCAAAGACCAATTTTAGTTCCCTAAGAGGAGGTCTCCAAAAGGCGCTTCAAAGAAGAGGTAATTACCGTTACCAATTCTTTCATCTTTATTTCTTCTTCCACTTATTCTTCTTAAATTGTTTCATTATGAAGTAATAACATCAGTATCACTCATATACTGATATGTTATTATAAGTATGAAACAACCCTATTTCACCATCTATCCATCCTATGGAAAAAGAAATCACCGCGCGTGCGTACGTACGGAATACCGTCTCCACGCCGTGGTGTAATCTATTTTCCACCACCACCTTACATGGATGGGTATAATGGTGTAAAGAATAACTATACATAGTTATTACAACATCATATTGATTCTGATATATTGTATAATCCACTCCAATTCAATTCAATATTTATGGAAATGATATCATCGCTCGTGCGTACGTACGGACTACCGTCTCCACGACGTGATGAGATTCATTCTCCATGTTAACCATTTAAGAATGATTATAAAGTATATATAAGAAATAATAATGAAATATATGACATTATAAAGCTACTGGATTTATGTATATATATATATATGTATGTCATCTACTTACTTCCATTCAAGACAATAAGGAAAGGAAAACAGCGTTCATGCGTACGTACGGACTACCGTCTCCATGAACGGTGTTTTTCATTTCATTTATCTATCTTATATATATATATATATATATATATATATACTGAATATATATGATATTTAATCATATTTTATATTCTGGAATTAAGTAAATCATGATATAAGTAATAATAATGTCAAGAACAACAAGTCAAAACACCTACGATAAAATGAAACGATTTTACCCAAAACGCTTCTTTAACATGGAATTTACAAAAGAACGGGTAATATAATGTCATAAGTGAACCATATATGATATCATAACAATGAATATGATTCTGGAATAAGTCAATAACATTATTTAAACCATTATACAGGAGCTTCGGACACGTACAAAGCAAATCGGACCTAAGGTAAGGGAAATATCACAATCTCATTTTTATCCGAGATTGTTTATTCGTAAGTATTTACTGGGGTGTATTTTATCATCCAAATCCATGTTCCCTAAATATGTAATATTGTTTCCATCCACTTGTAATGGTTTACATCCAATTTTACCCTTCGGTGAGTTTTTAGTAAAGAATATGAAAGGAATCTTTTGTCGTTTTTCCGTACGAGGTACTTTTTAACTTTTCCGACAAAAGTACGAAGAATGTTTTTTTTAACTTATACGGCATGAATGGATTTCTAAAACATTATTTCCAAGAAGCTTCATTTACAAGTATTAAAGTTTATTTTTAATCAACTTCTTTTAGTTTAAAATTGTATGACATGTTAAGAAAGGAAAAGTGTTTTTGAAGTAGAAAGGATATTTTCCTCAAGAATGAAGTTCAAGTGTTTTATCAAAATTATTTTCCATCTAAGATAATAAAGGGTTCTGTTTTTATCCCTATTATTACATTGATTTGATCATGTTGTGATTGAATTATTTTTATGAATTCCTTTATCTTGTATGAATTGTTTTATGATGTCATGATGTTTAAGATTCCAATTTGTATTACATGGGTTATGCAATGATGTATGATTTATGATTATGTGGCACACATAAGAAAGGATTCATTATAAGATGGGTGGGACCTATATATACCTACAATGCATTGGGTAAAGATTTTATATATCATGAGATAGACATGGCTGGAATGGTAGGTTATACCGGTTCAGTGAAACAGGACTGAAACGAGGGTGACTCGATTCAGAAAGGGACTTTGTCCACTAAGATAGTCTTGGAAATGAGTCTTGACTAACAAGAAATGATTCTCTATGATTATGTGTGTATGCCACAAATTTTCATGTTTTAAGTTATGATTATTGGGATTACATTTCACTTCTATGATTTATCCCATGTTATGAAATTATGCTCTCTTTTGCAGGTTAAGATTTACAAAAGTTATGTTCTTATGAATATGATGTGATTGATTTTCTTTTGTTTACCCTTACTGAGCATTTGAGCTCACCCTTTTATGTTTTCTTTTCCCCAGGATATAAGGAATGGTTTTAGGTAAAAAAGAAAAAGGGAAGATCTTTATGGGAGATATTGAGGATCTTTCACCACGATTAGAAGATTACGTTCCGAGTTTCCAAAGACACTAAACTATTACGGTCCTTTTGTGTGTGTTTTTGTTATGTACTAAGTATTCCGCAAAATTAATGTAATGTCCATGTACGTCAAGATACGGGTCTCTACAATGAGTTTCCCGGGATTATGCACTAACCATATATGGGGAAATGTTTTTTTGTGGGGTTGTTCTATACCACATACTGTCTTCTAGATGGAATATTAAAGATGAATATCTACATGAAAGTTCATAATATAGGAATTTTTTGGCCAAATGGACATACAACACTCTAATTGATATTTTCTTGGAGAAAAAATATGGAAGTAGTGATTTATGACACTATAGGTGGTTCTATGAGAGGCTCTATTTCTACCCATACATTCTAAACAATTTCCAAGATATGTTTCCCTAATTTTAAAAGGTATGAATAACCAAGATGAACCATTGTCATCAGATAGTGATGTTGTGTCCCTTTATCATGTCCTACACATAACCAGTTCTGCCAAGATAACTCCTAGATAATTATCTCTACTGTATGGATTAAACTTTTAAATTGAATGTTGTGGTTTATACTACAATCCAAATAACTAAAATAATAATTCTACTCATGAAGTCAAACTATTACTATATTTTTACTTCCTTAATCACACCTTCATCATTAATAGTTGTATATATAACTAGTAAAATATTATTTGATAAAGGGTTTAGGGTTTTTTTTAATTTATTCAAGCTATAGAGGCTCCCTTATTAATGTCCCAAGTTAGTCCATTATCAGAATAAGTTGGATAGGGTTTATAATCATGTAAACGTATCCTCTCTTCATTATTTTCCAAAGATATTTATTTCAAATTTATTTCACTATCTTCTTCTCTCAACATTTTTTTTGAAGAAGGGGTGAAACACCCAGATCTCTACAAACTTCATGGGTTATTCCTAGGACTTCTTGGAATAAATCACAAATAAATATTTTTATTGATGTTCAACATAATATGTATCATATTGGGTAGATGAAATAATAATTCAAACCACTAAAAATTTTCAAAATAATTAAAGAATAACTTTTTGGGTTATGACCACGTGATCTAAGGTGTAGTTTCTTATAACAAAAAAACCACTTCAAAAACATGCCTAACATACAACTTCATGCCCGAAGTACCTCTATCAGATTTGTGATTTCTAATAAAACTTCATGCCCGAAGTACCTTTATCAGATTTCTAATACAACTTCATGCCCGAAATACTTCATGCCCGAAGTACCTTTAAACAAAATACATACACCTGGAGTGCTACCGGCCACACCGCGCCTTGGATTGAGGCGGGGTTGACTCGTACACGTCACATATGACCCATGGATCGTTGTGCTAAAGTATCGACACAATCCAAATGCGTTTGGTCAGTTTTCTGTATGCCAGTTGATGTTTTTCAATTAAAATGATGCCTTTTTGAAACAAAAGGAAGACACTTTGAGTGGTGCCGGCCACACCGCATCTCAGATTGAAGAGGGGTTGATTCTTACACGTCACATATGACCCATGGATTTTTCTCCTGATGATTCAATGGAAACTGAATGCGTTTGGTCGGTTTTCCGTATGTACTTTAAATGTTGTCCATTTTAAACAAAACAGAGCCAATTACAGTGATTTCGGTCACACCATGCCTCTGATTAAGGAGGGGTTGACTTGTGCACGTCAGATATGACCCATCGATCATTGTGCTAAAGTATCGACACAATCTGAATGCATTTGCTTGTTTTTCCGTATGTCAGTTGATGTTTTTCACTTAAAATGACGTCCTTTTGAAACAAAAGACAGACACTTTGAGTGGTGGCAGCCACACCGCACCTCGATTTGAGGCGGGGATGACTCGTACACATCACATATGACCCATGAATCGTTGTGCTAAAGTATCGACACAATCCAAATGCATTTCGTCAGTTTTCCGTATGCCATTTGATGTTTTTCAATTAAAATGACGTCCTTTTGAAACAAAAGGCAGACACTTTGAGTGGTTTCGGCCACACCAAGTCTCAGATTGAGGCGGGGTTGATTCTTACACGTCACATATGACCCATGAATTGTTCTCCTAAATTTTCAATGGAAACCAAATGTGTTTTTTCATTTTTCTATATGTACTTAAAATGTTGTCCATTTTAAACAAAAGAGAGCCACTTAGAGTGATTCTGGCCACACCGTGCCTCCGATTATAGCGGGGTTGACTCGTACACATCACATATGACACATGGAGCGTTGTGATAAAGTATCAACACAATCTGAATGCATTTGGTCTATTTTCCGTATGCCAGTTGATGTATTTCACTTAAAATGACGTCCTTTTGAAACAAAAGATAGACACTTTGAGTGGTGGCAGCCACACCGCTCCTCGGATTGAGGCAGTCTTGACTCGTAAACGTCACATATGACCCATGGATTATTGTGATAAAGTATCGACACAATCCGAATGCGTTTTGTCGGATTTCGGTATGCCAGTTGATGTTTTTCAATTAAAATGACGTCCTTTTGAAACAAAAGGCAGACACATTGAGTGGTGCCAGCCACACCGCGTCTCAGATTGAGGCGGGGTTGATTCATACACGTCACATATGACCCATGAATCTTTCTTCTTAAGTTTCAATGGAAACCGAATGAATTTGTTCGGTTTTCTGTATGTACTTAAAATGTTGTCAATTTTAAACAAAAGAGAGCCACTTAGAGTGATTCTGGCCACACCGTGCCTCATATTACTATGGGGTTGACTCGTACACGTCACATATGACCCCTGGATCGTTGTGCTAATGTATCGACACAATCCGAAGGCGTTTGGTCGCTTTTCCGTATGCCGGTTTATATTTTTCACTTAAAATGACGTCCTTTTGAAACAAAAGATAGACACTTTGAGTGGTGGCGGCCACACCACACCTCGGATTGAGGCGGGGTTGACTCTAACGCATCACATATGACCCATGGATCGTTGTTCTAAAGTATCAACACAATCTGAATGCGTTTGGTCAGTTTTCCATATGCCAGATGATGTTTTTCACTTAAAATGACGTCCTTTTGAAACAAAAGACAGACCCTTTGAGTTGTGGCGGCCACACCACACCTCGGATTGAGACGAAATTGAATTTTACACATCACAGATGACCCATGGATCGTTTTTATAAAGTATAGACAAAATCCGAATGCGTTTGGTCAGTTTTCCGTATTCCAGTTGATGTTTTTCAATTAAAATGTTGTCTTTTTGAAACAAAAGGCAGACACTTTGACTGGTACCGGCCACACCGCATCTCAGATTGAGGAGGGGCTAATTTTTACACGTCACACATGACCCATGAATCATTCTTCTAATGTTTAAATGGAAACTGAATGTGTTTGTTCAGTTCTCCATATGTACATAAAATGTTGTCCATTTTAAACAAAAGAGAGCCACTTAGAGTGATTTCGACCACACCGTGCCTCAAATTAAGGCGGGGTTGACTCCTACACATCACATATGACCCATGGATAATTTTTCTATATTATCGACACAATACGAATTCATTTGGTCTCTTTTCTGTTTTCCATTTGATATTTTCACTTAAAATGACGTCCTTTTGAAACAAAAGACAAACACTTTGAGTGGTTGTGGCCACACCACGCCTCGGATTGAGGCAGGGTTGACTCGTACACGTCACATATGACCCATGGATCATTTTTCTAAAGTATCAACACAATCCAAATGCGTTTGGTCGGTTTTCCTTATTCTAGTTGATGTTTTTCACTTAAAATGACGTCCTTTTGAAAAAAAGACAAACACTTTGAGTGGTGGAGGCCACACCGCACCTCGGATTTAGGAGGGGTTTACTCGTACACGTCACATATGACCCATGGAATATTTACTAAAGTATCGACACGATCCGAATGTGTTTGGTCAGTTTTCTGTATGCTAGTTGATGTTTTTCAATTAAAATGACGTCCTTTTGAAACAAAAGGAAGACACTTTGAGTGGTGCCGGCCACACCATGTCTCAGATTGAGGCAGGGTTGATTTGTACACGTCACATATTACCCATGAATCATTCTTCTAAAGTTTCAATGGAAACCAAATTCTTTTGGTCGGTTTTCCGTATGTACTTAAAATGTTGTCCATTTTAAACAAAAGAGACCCACTTAGAGTAATTCTGGCCACACCATGCCTCCGATTAAGGTGGTGTTGACTCGTACATGTCACATACGTCCCATTGATCGTTGTTCTAAAGTATCGACACAATCCGAATGTGTTTGGTCAGTTTTCCTTTTTCAAGTTGATATTTTCACTTAAAATGACGTCCTTTTGAAACAAAAGATAGACACTTTGAGTGGTGGTGGTCACACCATGCCTAGGATTGAGGTGGGGTTGACTCTTACACGTCACATATGACCCATGGACTATTGTGCTAAAGTATCGACACAATCCAAATGTGTTTGGTCGGTTTTTCATATTCCAGTTGATGTTTTTCAATTAAAATGACGTCCTTTTGAAAGCAAATGCAGACACCTTGAGTGGTGCCGGCCACACCACATCTCAGATTGAGGCAGGGTTGATTTGTACAAGTCACATATTACCAATTAATCATTATTCTAAAGATTCAATGGAAACCGAATGCGTTTGGTCGGTTTTCCGTATGTACTTAAATTGTTGTCCATTTTAAACAAAAGATATCCACTTAGAGTGATTCTGGCTACACTGTGCCTCTGATTAAGGAGGGGTTGACTCGTACACATCACATATGACCCATGTATCGTTTTTCTAAAGTATCGACACAATCTGAATGCGTTTGGTCAGTTTTCCGTATGCCAGTTGATGTTTTCACTTAAAATGACGTCCTTTTGAAACAAAAGACAGACACTTTGAGTGGTGGTGGCCACACCATGCCTCAGATTGAGGCGATGTTGACTCTTACACATCCCATATTACCCATGGATCATTTTTCTAAATTATCGAGACAATCCGAAAGCGTTTGGTCGGATTTCCGTATGCCAGTTGATGTTTTTCAATTGAAATGACGTCGTTTTGAAACAAAAGGCAGACACTTTGAGTGGTGGTGGCCACACCGCGTCTTAGATTAAGGTGGGGTTGATTCATACCCGTCACATATGACCCATGAATCGTTCTTCTAAAGTTTCAATGGAAACCGATTGCGTTTTTTTAGTTTTCTGTATGTACTTAAAATGTTGTCCATTTTAAACAAAAGAGAGCCACTTAGAGTGATTCTAGCCACACCGTGCCTTCGATTAAGGCGGGGTTGACTCATACATGTCACATATGACCCATAGATCGTTGTGATAATGTATTGACACAATCCGAATGTGTTTGGTCGGTTTTCCGTATGCCAGTTGATGTTTTTCACTTAAAATGACATAATTTTAAACAAAAGACAGACACTTTGAGTGGTGGCGTCCACACCGCACCTCGGATTGAGGCGTGGTTGACTCGTACACATCACATATGACCCATGGATCGTTGTGCTAAAGTATCGACACAATCGGAATGAATTTGGTCAGTTTTTTGTATGCCAACTGATGTTTTTCAATTAAAATGACGTCCTTTTGAAATAAAAGGTAGACACTTTGAGTGGTGCCGGCCACACCGCACCTCGGATTGAGGCGGGGTTGACTCTTAAATGTCACATATGACCCATGAATCGTTGTTCTAATGTATCGACACAATCCGAATGCATTTTTTCGGTTTTACGTATGCCAGTTGGTGTTTTTCAATTAAAATGTCGTCCTTTTGAAACAGAAGACATACACTTTGAGTGGTGCCGGCCACACCGCGTCTCAGATTGAGGCGGGGTTGATTCGTACACGTCACATATGACCCATGAATCATTCTCATAAAGAATCAGCACATTTCGAATGTGTTTGGTGAGTTTTTCGTATTTCAGTTGTTGTTTTCACTTAAAATGATGTCCATTTTAAACAAAAGAGAGACACTATGAATGGTTTCGGCCACACCGCACCTCAGATTGAGGGGGGGTTGACTCGTACATGTCACATATGACCCATGGATCATTGTGATAAAGTATCGACACAATCAAAATCTATTTGGTCAGTTTTTCGTATGCTAGTTGTTGTTTTCAATTAAAATGAAGTCCATTTTAAACAAAATAGAGACACATTGAGTGGTGTCGGCCACACCGCGCCTCAGATTGAGGCGCGGTTGACTCGTACACATCACATATGACACATGGATCATTATCCTAAAGTTTCAATGGAAACAGAATGCGTTTGGTTGGTTTTATGTATGTACTTAAAATGTTGTCCATTTTAAACAAAAGAGAGACACTTAGAGTGATCTCGACCACACCGCGACTCGAATTGAGACCGGGTTGCCTCGCACATGTCACATATGACCCATGGATTATTGTGATAAATTATCAATAGAATCCGAAGGCATTTGGTTAGTTTTCCGTATGTTAGTTGTTCTTTTTCACTTAAAATCCGAAAGCGTTTGGTCTGTTTTCCGTATGCCAGTTGATGTTTTTCAATTAAAATGATGTCCTTTTGAAACAAAAGACAGACAATTTGAGTGGTTCCCGCCACACCACGTCTCAGATTGAGGCGAGGTTGATTCGTACACGTCACATATGACCCATGTATAATTCTCCTAAAGTTTCAACAGAAACCGAATGCGTTTGGTCAGTTTTCTAGTAGTAAATGAAATCAAGGAGGGTGGGGGGGCTGTCCGGCGGGGTTGTCCTGGGGGCTGTCCGGTGGGTGTCCAGGGGGCTATCCGGGGACCAAGGAGGAGGGTGGGGGGGGGGGGGTGGGGGGCTATGCGTGGGGCTGTCTGGGGAGGTGTTCGGGGGGTTGTCCGGGGTCCAAGGAGGAGGGTGGGGGGGGGGGGGCTATCCATGGGGCTATCTGGGGGGCTGTCCGGGGGGCTGTTCGGGGTCCAGGGAGGAGGGTGGGGGGGCTGTCCGGGGGGCTATTCGGGGTGCTATCCGGGGGCTATCCGGGGGGGTGTCTGGGGTCCAAGGAGGATGGTGGGGGGTTTTCCAGGGTATAAGAAGGAAGGGGTTCCCAAACACATGACCACTAAAAGACAACAACATCGATAAAAACAGATAATATATAAAAATAACTCAACTCCGATACTATACTACGAGTCTAGGTAAAACCAACAACTAGAATAGATTAAATGCCAAATCTTAGTAATATCAGTAAAAAATGTAATGGATCAATTTTTCCCACGTCACCATCACCATCATCACCATCATCATCACCCTCGTCCTCATCCCCATCATCGTCCTCACCCTCCTCAGTGCCCTCCTCCTTGCCCTCGCCCTCCTCCTCGCCCTCGCCACCCACCTCGTCCTCCTCCTCTCCCTACTCTTCTGTATCATACTTCTCACCATCATCATCATCAAGCTGTACATCGTCTTGAACACCACTAGAACTGCCACCTGGTGCACCATATATAGAACATATCGATGAAATATACTCATCAAAAGCTGGCCTGGCCTCTACTAGAAGTGTTGGACGTAGAACTTCAATAAATTTCATAAATTCACTGTTTGCCCTAGTAGACTATTCTGCCATCTCTATGGCCCTTTTCTCAGCCTGTTCTACCTATGCCCTAACTTTCTGTAGCTCGGTGGCACTACAGCTCGTACCCGAGGAAGGCCAATACCTTGTCGGGTCTATCCTATGTTGGCAGCGTACTCTGCCAGGATGCTCCTCTCCCAACACCTGATGTAAATGATCTGTTGGCCCAAAATTGTCTGGTTCTTGGGCATAGAGGGCCTCTAAGGCAACTTGTTACAAATATAAATATATTATTAAGTTACAAAATAGAAATTAAAATATAAAATCAACAGATTAAAACTTACAATCTGCTGTTGAGTCGCTTCATTGATGGCACTTCCATCCTTCTTCCGTCTACTCGAGCAAAACAGTTTTGCTCGAGGCACACATCCTTATATATTATGTATTTGCCTCTACAATGACATTGGAAAATAAAGTTATATGAAAACATTAGCAGACAATTAAATAATTGATAAAACAAAAGAATATGTAAGTCGTAAAGAAAACTTATAAAAAATTGTCATACCTGCTTCCTCTCATGATCCGGCATCATCGTACTTCCTAGTGTGGTGAGGTATTTTTTTGCATCAATGTTTTTATATTTTTTCCAAATGATTCCAAAATTAAATTCAATAATGAAAATGATAATATTAATGCAAAACATGAATTTTATTATTTAAATACCTCAAATTTTATTCATACCTTAAACTGGGTACTCGTCCAATGAGTAATCATCTGACGATACTGCTTTATAGGAAAATCATCCACGACTGGTACCACCTCCAACTCAGTGCCAACTCTAGCACGCTAGCCAATATACAACACATGCTTGTAGGCTCTCCAAATCTCGCCTAAATCCTTTAGATGATCCGCTCAAGCACCCTCACCATCGGGAAAATTAAATCAAAGCTGGCATCAAAATATTAATTCATATAAATACAAAAATAATTGATGGCATTAAATTAAACATATTTTTTACCCATATCTCTACCCAAGCTCTATCCTTGACCTCATGTGGAAAATTTCTCCATGACTGCGGGCTGAAGGGAATGATGTCAGAGTATTTGGCAAGCGTCACCAAAAAACTCCGACATTGCTGCCCTGATTTCTCAACCATTTGGTTGTCTTTATTGTAATCCACCATAACCTGTGTGCGGCGGTTCCACACTGAACGCATGCGTGTACTCCCCCACCCCCGCCTCCTATCAGTAGATATGTATGTCATGAAAGAAAAACAAATATTTTATCAAAACATATTATAATGAAATTAAATATTGCTATAAATATTTGTAAGGTTTTTATTTATATACCTGTGCCAGTCTGATCTCTGAGCGCCGTCGGATCCCCAAAAATTTATGGAACACCCTGTGGTGGAACAGGAGTTGAAGACGATGGAATATAGAAGCTTAGAGAGACAGAAGTAGAAGGAAAAGAAGATGGGACAGCAGTATGACAGGATTCTGGTTGGGGAGTGGGAATCATCATGGGATGTGAAAATGATGGAGAAGAAGATGCAGAAGGTCGCGAAAACATGGGAGGCCTAAATATCCCGTGTGTCCCTAACAACACACCAAGATAAAAATGTGGGATGGATGACATGTCAGTGGGAGGGGCAGGGTCTAGTCGGGCACGCGCAACTGACCGTCCACCTCTGGTAAGAACCCTCCTTGTACCACCGGCCTGAGTACTAGGACCAGTACTAGGCTCCTCGTTGAATAACAGTCGACGTATAGGTGGATCCTACAAAAATGTTTACAAAAAAATTAATCAAATGACATTATATATTCTTTAAATAAATATATATTTGAAATAATGTACTCACAATAGGCACTAATGGTGGAATGCCCATCTCTATCATCCGACGATTGTTCTCCATCGTTTTTTCCTTCATCTCTCTTCAATTGGATGCATTTCCTGCTTTTGAAAACAAATATGTAATTAATTAGAAAAAGGAACTAATGTGTAAACCAAAAAACTAAATATATGAGGAAATATTGGGATTCATTGGTAATTTATCTATCAATTATTTTAGAAGAGCTTGAATTAATTTAATAAATCATACAAGTTGTAATGTTCACCAAGTTAGAAATATTGTTTGACTAGGTTTGAATACAGTTCAATTCCAAATTATAAAATGCAATTCAAATAAAACATCCACCAATAAACATTGAAAATTCACATAATGGTCAAGTCAGCTAAAACATATTTGTGATCAATACTAAATTAATTTGAATATTACCAACCTTAAGGAACCCAACTCGAGGTACACCAAAAAAATTGAGAACATGGATGAATGATTCTATATATTTCGAACCATAACATCAGGTTCACAATAAACTCTAAAAATTGAGCTATTGTAGTCATCCAAAGAAATAAATGGATTGGTTCCAATGTTAATAGGGACAATATCAAATCCATCATCACCATCATCAAAAATATGTCTTGGAATTACTTAAACTATGACACCAAATTCAGGTCAATGTTGGTCTTTGACATGAAAAACATGTTTAGCCATTGATGCCAACACATATGGTTTTTCGGTAGCAAGAGTGCGAGTCATATTAATTACTCAAAATCCACAATCATCAATAAATGTGCCATGTCTCGTCATCGAATCAAACCAATGGCATTTCATCATTGTGACTCGTCCATGAGAGTAATAATCCAATATTATTATTTTCTCAACGAATCCATAATAACACACATTTTTAAATCGTGGTCTACTATATGATGCACTGGCATAACAATCTGTTTGGGTAGTAACCATAACACCATCACGTTGTGTTTTCATGTTCTTTGCTCGTTCAATGACAATAAATATTTACCCATTGATAACAATTGATTTACAGTCACGAACCACGTTATTAAGACCAAAAGACAAAGCCCTTATTTCCTCAGAGACAGAGTCAGGAGACAAAATCAATACCTACAATATAAATGACTATTAAAATTAATTAAATATTGAAATAATTAATTTAAACAATAATATTTTTACCTTCAATTTTAACCAAGCAGAAAACTATTTTCTATGTAACGTCTCTCTCTTTCTGAAAGATAAAGAATGATGCTTCCTATTTATCATTGTTTTATGTTCCCTATAGATAAAAAATATGAATAGTTTAACAGATATATATGTAAGATATACATAATTAATTTAGTTACCTGATATATTCATCGAACAAATCACAGTTGAACAAAACTGTGCGATGTGCCATCTCCCGCTCTTCATGGCTTAATGTCTTCAATGTATATGATCCAGGAATTCCTCCTATTTTAGGAAGTGATGTAAAACTGGTTTCAATTTTCCCATACTGTTATTCTTCATTTCTCATTGGTCTGTTCAATCTTGTAGTAAGATCAGACAAATACATCGAGTAGAAATCTCCATAAATTCTTGAGCCAGGTAACCGTTCACGATAGAACCTTCAGGATGATTTTTGTTTCGGACATAAGACTTTAATGTGAACATATTTCTTTTATTTGGATACATCCAATGAAAAGAAATAGGTCCTCCGAGAAGTATTTTAGTGGGAATATGGATAGTCAGATGCAGCATGCATGTGAAAAATGATGGAGGAAATATTTTCTCCAACTCACACAAAATTAATGGGGCATCTGTCAACATTTTTTGCAGGAAAGACTTGGACAACTTCATATCACAAAGATCTCTAAAAAAATGGCACAACCGAATAACAGCCACCCTTACATTATTGGACAAAAGATGACAGATTTCTATTGGAAGCAACTCATGCAGTAGAACGTGATAATCATGAGTCTTCAAAGATTTTAGCTTCAACTCTATTCTATTGACTCGTTTAGATATGTTGCTTGAATAACCATGAGGAACTCTAATAGTCTCTAATACTTTGAGAAATTGTTTTTTTCGTAGTTTTCATCACATAAGAAGCATATGGATGTTTCCATTTATTTTCACTGATACGCACAGGATGCAATTCTGGTCTGATGCCCCAATCCACCAAGTCACGCCGAGATCGTAAATCATCTTTTGTTCTCCCATTGACATTTATAAGAACCGAAAGCAACATTTCACATATATTCTTTTCAATATTCATTACGTCTAAGAAATGATGTAACAAATTGGTTGACCAATAAGGAAAATCAAAAAAGATACTCCTCTTCCTCCAATTGTAACATGTTTTAGTGGAAACATTCTTTCTCTTTCTAGATTTCATTTGACCCTTCCTGAATGAAAAACTGAAATCTTTAAATTCATTAAGAACATCAGTTCCAGACATACACTGAGGTGGATCATCAGTCTCTATGGTATTATCAAATCTTCGACGATTCATTCTATATGGATGATCCTTTGGGAAGAATCGTCGATGTCCCATAAAACTGAAACTATAGTGATGTTTTAGTCTTCGGGATCGTGTATTCTTCATACAAACTGGACATGCCAGTTTTCCATTCATGCTCCATCCATACATCATTGCATAATCTGGAAAATCATTGATCATCCAATTAAGTGCAGAACGCATTTGAAATATTTCTTTCGAACAAGCATCGTATGTACGCACACCCACATCTCAAAGAAGTTTCAACTCTTTTATTAAAGTATGCATGTATTCATTAATATCAATGTCGGGATTAGAAGGACCAGATATGAGTATACTAATGAAAGTGAAAGGTTTTTTCATACACAACCATGGGGGAATATTATAAATGTGTATAAAAACTGGCCATGTGCTGTGCAAAGTAAGCATCTGCCCAAACAGATTAAAACCGTCGCATGAAAGACCCAGCCTCACATTACGCACGTTAACTGCAAAATAAGGATGTCGAGCATCAAATATCTTCCATGCAAATCTATCTGAAGGATGAACCAACTCATCATTAGTCTTTTTTCTCTCGGTATCATTTCATCTCGTTTTTATTGATATGTCATCAGACATAAAAAGATTCTGGAGTCTGGGGTTTAATGGAAAGTGTCACATTACTTTTTGTGGAATGCGGGATGGTGTTCCATCAGATTTTGACTTCCAGCGGGATGTGCCACATTTTATACAATCATTTCGTTCAGCGGTTTCCTCCCAGAATAAACTACAATCTTTCGGGCAAGCATGAATTTTGTTTCTTGAAAATCCAAGTTCCTCAACTAACTTCCATGCCATATAGTGGTTTGAGGGAATATCTACATCATCTGGAAGTAAATCCTTCAAGAGGGTAAGACTGTAATCGATTGCTGTATTAGAAATCCCATACATAGTTTTCCCATGAAACAATCGGATTAAAAATTCCAGTTTTTTCATTTTATTGCATTGTCGATATACTGGAGTCGTGGCAGCATCATTCAATTTTTTCACCCTATCAATATCATTATTTTCACTAGATGCATCAGTTGTCCTCATATCAAAGTCTTCTTGAGTCGAAATCCTTTCTTTTTCATGATGATGAATAAATGGAAACCGATCATCTAACAAATTCTCCATTCCAGTCATTTCATTTTGATCATCACCAATTTGAGATTTCCTTCCCCCCCCCCCATTGTGATTCCACACAAAGTAGTTTTCTTGAAAACCATTTTTGGTTATGTGGTAGCTGACTTCTTCACGGATCAACCAAGGTCTACCAACACAATTGGAACATGGGCAGTGTATGCGACCACTATTTGAAGCATTGTGAAATGGAAAATCTATAAAGCTCTCCAAATTGTTTTGAAAATCGCTTGAGATCCGATCGGTTTCATACATCCAACTTCTGTCCATTCTGTAATAAGAATTTATATAAGTCATTTTGTCATGAACAATTCAATAGGATTTCCCTTTAATAGAAAATACATTTAAGTAAATGATTAAGGAAGGAGTTTCTAGATGATGTAGTGAACTATTAAAACAATGTAA